>OX411729.1:2215400-2937287 GCA_948252095.1 Dicycla oo
TCAGAAACTATCATGTAGTAGCAACCGTGCTCAATTAGTTAAATGCTGAAAGCTAGGTCATCCTAACTATTTCCATTACTGAGGACCAATAAGCACTTACCTGGTCATCATCAGACCTTCAGAAAGTATCATGTAGTAGCATCCGTGCTCAATTAGATAAATGTTGAAAGCTAGGTCATCCTAACTATTTCCGTTACTGAGAACCGATAAGCACTTACCTGCTCATCATCAGACCTTCAGAAAGTATCATGTAGTTCAACCGTGCTCAATAAGTGTTAAGAGCTGTGACATCCTATTTACTGAGAACCTTGTTTTGAGATGTTTTCCCTTTGACACCACACCCGTAGCTTGAATCAATAAGCCAGGCCGTCACATTTTAGGTACACGTAATAACACGTATTGGTCAATTATCTTGATAACTACTGAACCGATTTTGACGAATTTTTCACTGTGCCCTAAGTTGAAGTAAATGTAAGCCAACAAAAAAATAATGGTCACGATCCGATTAATAGTTTCGGAGAAATGCGTGGACAAACATACATACATACAAACATACATCTATGAAATTTTGTATATTTGTTTGGAAGCCCTAATAGATCATCATATGTGAATATCTCGCAGTTCCGATTATATTACATACCTACATACGTATCGAATTGATAACTCCTTTTTTTGATGTCGTTAAATAATAAAAATTTTGTTCATTTTCTAAAATGGAGTGGACGCGCAAAGAAGACACGAGTCGCAGTCATTGCATTGCATCGCGGCATCGCTGCGGTCACGCGCCAACTGAGATTTTAAAACTGCTGAAAATTTTGAAAATTCTACTGAGATTTATTTATCGTACCTACAATCAAACGATTCAGGGAAGATTCAAGATTAGAAGATAAACAAAGGACCGGTGCAGGAGCAGTGAAGGCGCGAATCCAACGAAATCCTGTCCGCAAGCAAAAAATCTTAGCTCTGCAGGTGGGATAAGCAGAACTACTGTTAAAAGGGTGTTAAATGAAGACCTGGGACTGCGTGCTTATAGAAAAAACAGCACATATTCTTAACGCACGGCTGAAGAAAATCAGATTTGAAAGAAGCCGGGTTTTGTTAAGGCGGTACGCGGGAAAAAAATACCGCGAAATACTTTTTTCAGACGAAAAAAATTTTAATGTTGAGGAGAGTTTCAACAAACAAAATGATAAAGTGTATGCACACTCTAGTGAAGAAGCGAGCAGACGTGTGCCACGTGTTCAGCGTGGTCATCATCCTTCAGCATTCATGGTTTGGCTTGGGGTGTCCTATTTGGGTCCAACGGAGGTGTTTTTTTGTGAAAACGGAGTGAAAAAACCAGTGCCCTTGTATATCAAAACACAGTCCTAACAAACATTGTGGAACCTCTTTCACAAAAAATGTTCGAAAACAAGCTCTGGGTATTCCAGCAGGATGCTGCGCCGGCTCATAAGGCGAAAAGTACACAAGACTGGCTCACGACCCGTGGAATCGACTTTATCAGGCATGAGGATTGGCCCTCATCCAGTCCAGACTTGAATCCCTTGGATTACAAAATATGGCAGCACTTACGAGAAGGTCCGCGCTAAACACCGTCGCAACTTAGAGTCACTAAAAGCATCCCTGATTAAAGCAGTCGCCGATATTGAGATAAACGTCGTGCGTGCTTCGATTGATGACTGGCCTTGCAGATTGAAGGCTTGTATCGAAGCAAGAGGAGGACATTTCGAATAATTTTAATGTGGTGTAAATCTATATTTTATACCCTTTCATTTGATGTATAAATGGTTGTAGTGCGTAACTCAATGTGTCAGTTATTTAACTTTCCATAGGTATGTGACAGTTTTCAATTTACTCAAAAATATGAAATTGTAAGCAAAGCAAGGTTTTTATTTTGGCCCATTGTGATAAAATTCACATTCATCTTGAGAATTGCTATTTTGAGAAGTGCATATTTTTGCGAAGTGCACATTCTACGTCAAACCCGATGGACTGTTGTCGTTGAACTGTACCATTATAATAAGGTCAGTTCAGACAGAAAGGAAAACTCCTCGCGCAATTTACTGGCTCCATTGAAAATAGAACCGTATACAGACGCCAGCACATCAAGCTACTATAATCTGTCAAATTTCATTAATATATTTTCAACTTTGTCGCTAAAGCATTAGGTTCAAGGTTGATTTTGAAAATTTCACAGTTTCGGGTAGCTTGACCTTTCGGGTGGCTTCTATACTTTACGCAACACAAAACATGCCATAATCGGTTAGCACACGCCAATATCCCAAAAAAAAAAATTAAAACTATAGGTACTCGAGCAGAAATAAAAATATAAAACGTAAGCTAAAACTTACGAACTTTATATCTAAATAAAAGCCTTGCCCACTTACATATAGCTCTCTATACTTAAGTTATGTAGCCGTAACTCGAAGTCACAAATGATAAACTAGGACCATCGAAGTAAAATAAACAACGAGTTAAATTATTAATAACAAAACAAAGCCAAGGTCAGCAAGACGACGAGTCACCACAAACGGCATCCGTTCACGAGAATAGGTAACGCAAAGATCAGCCATTACCCCCCTCGCCATCTTTGAGGGAAGGAGGCAACCCGACCCCCGACGCTACCGCAAGCAGTGACTTCTAAGGGAGCATGACGAACTTGCTGCCGCTTGCTCAGGCAAGAATTGTGATCAATTGTTGAGGTCACTAGCTAACCAAATATTGGAATACCACTCGTAAAAACATTGTAATGAGTAGATTATGTCCATGATAAATAAAAATTAAATATAAAAAATTCAACTTTTATGAACTCATATTATATAACCTGTCAGAAGATAAGCTAATTCTGGACAAAGAACATAAACCGTCTTGTACGTTAAGGTAATGGTAATACTGTCCTATTCAATGGAGCCAGTAAATTGCGCGAGGATTCTGTCTGAACTCTGAACTAACCCCTAGGGAATAATCAATTGTGCATTTGTTATTCCCTAGGGGGGCAACCAGTCGTGCAATGCCAAGGGTGTCCAGATATAGGTTTATCAATTCTAGGCCTGTCGCCGCCGCCGCGCTCCGCCCGGTGCCTTAAAAAAAAAACAATGCACAAAAAAATTGCTATTTAGCCGGAAATCGAACTGACGAAGAAACAACCATGTCATCATAGTATTATTGCTTAATTACCCGACTACGGCCATGCCAAAGGAGGGTTATGACTTTTTGCTAAACAAGAGGTTACACACGAACACCTACATCATACATTATAACATCACAACTGCATTCCACAATGGGTTGGGCAGAGGTTGAAAAGTGTAATAGTACACCCATATTTCGACAGTGTGTCTTGGTAAAAAAAATGCATATTTTGTAAAAGAAAAAAAAACTTGCTAGGCAGGCAAATAGGCTAATGGCAGGCATTCCGCCATGGTCAATCAAGGGCATTAGTTTATCGTGCTGTTCTATACACCAACCAAATAAATGAAACAAGTCATTATTAATAGTATAAAAATATTTATTCTTATTTTACAAAACGTTGGTAGGTATAAAAAATACATTAACTAAAAAGACAATCTAATCAATTATGCAATAATTTGCTAAGTAGGTATACACAATGACGTAAGCATTTATAGCAAATAATTGAATGGGCTGCTTTGCATAAAAGTAGAAAATATAGACATATTGAAATGATTGACGGGTATACAATGATGTTTACGACGTACAGGGGCAAAAAGTCCAATCCTAAAACTTTCCAATGGTGTCAAAATGTCCAACTCCCGACATGCCCAATCTTTGAGAATGTAGCAAATCTGTTGAATAACTCATCAAAGTGCTTTTTACGACTTATGTATTAAAAAAGCGCTTTGTATTATTATTGATTTGAGAAACGGTGATTTCAGGCATGTTGTGATCTCTGGTCTTAATTTGTTACTTATAAATAATACATATTTTGATACTTTCAGTACCTAAGTATTTTGTATTTATAGTTTGTCCATAAGTATTAAAAAAGCGCTTTAAAGAGTTATTGAACAAATTTGCTACATTCTCAAAGATTGGACATTTTGGGAGTTGGACATTTTGAGAATTGGACATTTTGACAATTGGACACTGGGATTTGGATATTTTGACATTATTGGACATTTTGCCCCTGAACGGTTTACTAATCGTAAACCGTTCAGGTACTATCCATACTTTTGGAAACTGTTGTGAAAGTCTACCTTTTTGTTTTTGTAGATAGATGAGATTATAATAGATACTTAATGAAAGTGACACAAGTACTCATTATACATCATGCATGACAGTTACATTAGTTCATACAATGTAACTATTATATAGAAGCGGTTCTGCATTTTTGTAGTCTTTGTATCAAAAGCAAAGACAATATTTATTAGAGGTAAGCCCCAATGAATTTTGTCTGCACAATTTTATTTATGTATTTAAAATGTATGTTTGGATTTAAACTTAACATGATAAGACATAAGTACAAGCATCCTCTTACCATCAAGTCCCAGAGAGGAAACTTGTCAACAATGCAACATGAGAATTGAAAGGCAGCAATAATCATTAGACCCGTACAATTTTTTATCAGGAGTGTAAGCCTTCACAAAACCATGGTGTTACATACATAATTTACAAGCATTTTAATAAATCTTTAACAATACTCAATTCAATCCCAAGTAGACAGCCTTTTTGGGGTCATCAAATGTTTTCTCATGAGTAAACCGGGTGATTAGGTCTAGTGCCCATTTTGGCTGGTCTCCAGGCACCATGTGTCCAGCATTCCTCACCAAGATCTCCACTAGTTTGCCAGCCTGTTTCACATAGCCAGCAACTTCTCCATCTACCTTCCAAACATACCTCTTTGCTGTCTTATATTCATCAGCACCAGTAAAGTTGAGGTTTCCAAGGTAGTTTACAGTTAAGGGGTATGCCACAATAATGTCTAATTGTCCATTGTATATGACAATGTAGTAGTGATCAAGGAGTTCTGATATCCATGGAGCAACGGACTTCATCACATCCTGCTTAAGATGTTTTTCAACTTCTGTTCCATTGTTGAAAGGTAAGTTTCCAACATGAATCATTTTGCGTACCGCAGTCTTTTGTAGCATTGGTCCGAAATCTTCATACTGAGTGTAGTCCTTTGTGTGTAAATAGTTAAAGTAGAAATTAAAGCCTGTTAGGTTTGTGAAGATACTCTTACCGTCTATCATGTCACCATTCAACAACGAATCAAATGTGGCAAATGCATCATCCCATTTTCCTTGTTTGATAAAGTTTTTAGTTTTGTTCTCATATTCTTCAAATACTTTAGCTCCATTAGAATCTATGAGACCTACTTGGTACAAGTATTTTCCATATAGCAACTGATGCTCTGGGTCGCTCAGACCATTGCCAATAGCTATTCCTTTCATGTTAATCTTTAGTTTAGCAGTAGGATTCTTCTTATGTATGGTGTATGCTAAAGCAGGCACATACTTCCCTCCGTAAGACTCACCAGTCACAAAGAACTTATTCTGCTGCAGTTCAGGGAACAGCTGGAAGAACTGTATCAATGTGGAGTACAACTGTTCACCAACCTGTGTCTCGTCCGTGCAGTAGCCTCGGCTGTCGTTCGTGAAGCTGAACCCAGTGCCGACAGGGTTGTCTATGTATATCATGTGGTGACTCAAAGCCCAGTTGTACTTCCTCCTCTCAAATTTATTTCTACGAACTCTGATCGGACCGTTCTCCGTGAACAGACCATATAAGGAAGTCGCGCCGGGTCCTCCCTGCAGCCACACGATGACTGGTGCGTTCTTGTTATCGGGTACCATCGCAGGGAAGTACCAGAAGAACTGGTTGGAGTCGTACGTCTTGTTCACAGTGAAATATCCAGCGTAACTCTTGATACGAAGACTTTCCGTGAAAGGCACGCGGGCGAGACGCTTGCCTTCCTCAATTTTTCCACTCTCGACGTACGGGGTGAGGAACAACGGAGCCCCTGGATCACCTCCATCGCGCTCGCCAAGCTTCAACGTCGGATATCGGTGGAAGAAACCCTCGGCATTGAAGATTACTTGAAATATTAGCAGAGCCCACAATGTACGCGCCATCTCGACCCGAATACTAACCGAATTATTATTCGGCTTCACCTTTTTATCATGCTTTATCGGAATTATATTAATAATAAGTTGTTGTTTTCCCGGCTTATCAATGTGATGCTTTGCTTTGCTCGTTCTCCTTCCTTCATTTTCCTTTTTTTTTGACCGCAATTACCGCATACTCGTGCTCGCTTACTCGCATCTCTCTATTATTACTTTACTCTTTGACTCTGACAGACTCGCACACAGCACCACAGCCACACATACACATAAAATGTACTCTGTGGCACTGTTGCACTATTAGGCCCTGCGCGCACTGCCGTGCGTTTTTCTAACGCAGACGCAGAATCTGTGAAGTATGTCTTTGAAGTGCGCGCACTACAGAGAGAAAAACGTATGCGTTTTGTTCACCGCAAGCCGGCCGCTGCAAATTTTGCGGTGATGACCCAGCTTTTACCATTTATTGAGCACGGTTGCTACTACATGATACTTTCTGAAGGTCTGATGATGAGCAGGTAAGTGCTTATCGGTTCTCAGTAACGGAAATAGTTAGGATGACCTAGCTTTCAACATTTATCTAATTGAGCACGGATGCTACTACCATGATAGTTTCTGAAGGTCTGATGATTACCGGTCCCCCCCCCCCCCCTCCCCCTACGCGTGCCATGTCATCACCCCCGCGCGGCCTGTACGTAACGTCCTAATGTGAAAGCGGCCTAAAATGGTTAAGGGGCAATATAATCTAATTGTTAATTCATCAAAAACTTTGAAAATCCTTTTTCTCTCTCTTGCGTGTTCTTTCCTCAAAATCTTTTAAACTATACATGTTACAAAGACATGAGGCACATAATATAAATCTTGAATGTTGTCTAATTAGCTTGATACCAATCACTCCGTAACTTCGCAGTAGAAGTATATTTTTCACGACCATAAATTTCAAATGCGATTTTCTCAACTTGTACATTTCGACAAATTCCGATTCAAAAAATTATTAAAAAAAATAATGGTTGTACTTATAGATCTGGTTCTTTTTTCTTTACCTAAATAGGTAATTTTATTTAGTTTCAGGAACTTTCAATAACTCAATATCTCGAAAGTTGTACCTTTTCAGATTCATGGTCACATATTATCGTTAATTCATGCAAGCCTAGTACTTTTTGTTAGATTTACTGCTCAGAAATTGTGCACGTGTCGTGTCTTAAATTAATATACCTACTATCTTGAATTCATGCAATCTTAGTACTTTTTGTAAGGTTACAGAGGTATTTCTTTCCAAAGCGATTTTTTCCATACGTTACATTAATGAATTGTAGTAGGGATCCCTAATTTTTTTCTAGTAAAAAATATAGTCTATGTTACTCAAGAAGCATTCTAATGGTGAAAGAATTTTTGTAATCGGACCAGTAGTTTTGAGTTTATTCGTTGCAAACATACAAAAATACAAATCTTTTCTCTTTACGAGGGCTTTTTGATAAGTCTGTGACTTTTAAGGTAAAATAAAATATTTTTTCAAAAATTTTTGTTCAACCGCCCTCGTATAATATTAGTATAGATTTCAGCTCCAACAATTCTTAACCGATTATTTATTTATTTATTATTCACAAAATCCACAGCTGTTTAAGATGTTATCTTAAAATATATAAACTAGTTTTTACAATTTACTAGCTATACAATACAAAATACAAATTATCGAAAGATCTAACGATCCTGCAATATCCAAATTTGTTTGGATACGCACGTAAATCGTCATATCTTACGAAAAAGAAGCCCATTATAGGCCTTAAGGCCGTCAAGGGATGCACCCAGCCCAATATCGTTTGGGTACTCTTTTTTGTGCAACAAAAAATAAGTTTTTCTTGTATGGTAGTCCATTATGACGACGCGCGACGTCGTAAAGGGCACCAGAGTGAGACTCGAATGAAAAAACATGCGTTTTTTCACTGGCAGTGCGCGGACCCGACTGCGTTTATTTTACCGATGCGGCAGAAAAACGCAACGCATTACACCGCTCGGTAGTGCACCCACAGCTTTAGGTCCATGGATGATATAATTTTTATTACTGAATTACTGATGACAGAAATGTCAAACGGTCATTGACGTCATAATAATATAGATACCTAATCTAAATTCTATGGATAATTGGATACCGCATACCGGTCCGAAATCGAATATATAAACGAGTGTAAACAAACAAACCATATAAAAGTTGATGTAGTCGGTTTTCTATTTGTTATTTGAGAATATGTAATATGTGATTAATATCTGGCTGTATTATTTGAATACAACACAATGATGACACAGCGTGATTCTTGTAAAATGTGGACACATTTACTCGCAGTGTGCTTAAGTGTATTTTCTGTGGAAAACGCGATTTTCTTTCCAAATGTGTACCCGAGGATAAAACTGGATGCAAAATCAGAGAAAAATGCTGGTAATCCTCTCATGATCACTCCGTACCTCAAAGAAGGTTCGATAATACTCGCACAAAATCTCTCGCGGGTATCTATTACGGATAAAATAGGATTCCGAAGTCACGCCGGTTTCTTTACGATCGACGAGAACTACAACTCTAATATGTATTTTTGGTACTTCCCGCCTTTTTCTAAGATAGAAGAGGCTCCCGTCGTCGTCTGGCTACAAGGTGGACCGGGAGGAAGCTCGCTTTTCGGACTGTTCTCTGAGCTGGGGCCTCTGATAGCTAAAAAAGAAGGTTTTGCTTTGAGAAAATATCACTGGGCTCTAAAGTTTCACCTTATATTCATTGACAACCCTGTTGGTACAGGATTTAGCTTCACAGATAATGAAGGTGGGTATTGTGTGAATGAAGAATGTGTAGCCAGAGGACTTTACTCAACTTTAACACAGTTCTTTGAACTATTTCCACATTTGAAGAACAATCCCTTATATTTAACTGGTGAATCATATGCAGGAAAGTACATACCATCCCTAGGATTGTTAATACATAATGAAAATGAAATTGGTTATGTAAAACTCAATTTACAAGGTATGGCAATTGGCAATGGATACTGTGACCCAGCCAATCAACTAGATTATGGTAACTACTTGTACCAACTTGGATTAATAGACAGTAATGAGCTGAAAGTATTTATAAAGTATCAAAAAGAAATTGTGGAACAAATTAAGGAACAGAATTGGGAGCAAGCCGATGTCCTTATGGACCGCCTGATGGATGGAGAGTTAACCAATTTCTCATACTTCAAATATTATACAGGCTTTGATTACTACTATAACTACTTACAATCATCAGGAGGCGAAGATGATATGACAGTGCTCACAAACTTATTGCAAAATGACAATGTTCGGAAGAGTGTGCACGTAGGAGGATTACCATTCCACGATGGCCTACATGTGCAGTTACTTTTAGCACTTGACATGTTAAAATCTGTAGCTCCAGCCGTGTCAGAACTGTTATCACATTTTAGAATGATGTTTTATAATGGGCAACTTGATATAGTTGTAGCATACCCACTGACAGAAAACTTTCTACGTAATTTACAGTTTTCTTCAGCTGAAGAGTATAGAACAGCACAAAGGGACATATGGAAGGTTGATCTTGAGGTGGCAGGGTATGTGAAGAGAGCTGGCAATCTAACTGAGGTCCTGCTCCGAAATTCTGGCCACATGGTCCCGCACGACCAACCTAAGTGGGCCTTAGACTTGATCACAAGATTCATTAGTAATGATTTTAATTTATAAACGTCTCATCTTATTACCTGGCTCATGACTATAAAATTTGTGATTTTTATTCCTAGTCTCGAAATGTGATGTTAAAAAAGACTTGTTTTTGGTAATGTTCAACTTTTTGTGCTCTAAGGCAAAAGCTCCAGGTAGCCCGCCAATTTCGAATTTTCTTACATTTTTTGCAATTTGCAGGTCAATATCAGGTTGGTCTCAATATGATTCACGACCATAACAAATCCATATTTATAGAATTATAATCATTAAAATTGTCAACATAACTTATAAGTTCATATAGTCATAATGAAAGCTATTTCATGAAATCTTGACATTTTGGATTATATTCTAATTATTATAATTTAGTAAATAGATATATATTACGGTTGCGAATCAACATACAAACTAATTCTGACTTGCAAATTGAAAAAAAAAAAAAAAAACGTAAGAAAATATGAATTTCGCGGGCTACCTGGAGCTTCCCCATAAGATATTTCACATTCTGTAGGTATTATGTACTTGGCTAGACGAAGCGATTCCAGCGATTCGGTTCTACGGGCATAACTTGCAGAAACTACTGAGGCTATGGACAGTGGATAAATAGACATACTTCCATTTTCTCATGCTAGAACTTCCAGCCATAGCGGGTCGAGATAGTCAAGACTACGGGGTAGACTGGACCAAAAGGATAATCCAGTTTGTTGCAAGTCTCTTGTCTTGCAGAGGCAGGGAACCAGGAACCATATTCGTTAAGAGATGTATGACATCCTTAATTTTGCACAGATTCCCCTTACTATGATCTGCGATTTCAAGAAATTAACTTAGGACCTCATTAGACTACCCACAGTAAATGTACTCTGTACGACGAACTCGTTGATCGTCGGTCGTCAATGTCGCTGTCGCTCACGTACATGCGTGTCTCTTGCGAGTTGTGACTGCGGTTGTGACGTGTGTGAAATTGTATCGGCTTTCACGCAGCACGGTGTTTCAGCATGATAATCGATGGAATTCCTCTTTGAATAGTGCGGTGTCTTATGAATGGTTTAATCAATGAATAGAAATTGAACCCTTTAGGGGTAATAATTCTGATCATATGTTTCTCTCGATCACTGTCCTTATCATATTTTCGTTTATAAACACCTTATTCTTACCCATTTATCCCAGGTTGAAACTGGATTCAAAACTAGCACATGAGCCCTGCCTGATCGCCTGCGATCCACTGTTTTATCACCCTATATTAAAGAGGGTTTAGTATCCGTCGCCCAGAATCTACCACGCGTAAAATTCATCAGAAATCGAAAGTTACGCAGGTTTCTTAACAAGCAACCCGAAGTACAACTCCAATCTATATTTCTGGTACTTTCCGCCATTTTCTAAAAACAACTCAGCGCCTGTCCTCCTCTGGCTTCAAGGAGGACCTGGTTGTAGCTCTGTATGGACTGTTCACAGAAATAGGACCTCTCCAAGTCATACAAGGACGTTTGTTTCAAGAAAATATCGTTGGGCACTGAATTATCATCTAATTTTCATCGACAACCCAGTTGGGACTGGATTCAGCTTCATTGAAAATACCAATGGTTTCTGCGTGTGTTCAATGTGTTGCCAAGGGACTGTATCAGGCCTTGCATCAGTATTTTCAAATATTTTCACATTTGAGGAAAACCGGCGAATCTTATGCGGGGAAGTACATACCATCTCTAGGAATAGAAATCCACCATGAAAATGCTAAAGGACAATTTTGGATAATTTTGAATTAATTTGAAAGGCATGGCGTTGGGCAACGCTTACTTATGTTACGGTAACTACTTGTATCAACTTTGTTGGACGGGAATGAGTTAAAAGTATTTCTGAAAACTCATATGGATATTTATGTATCAATCAGGAGTAAACATTGGTTGCAAGCGAACATTTTAATGGGCCGCCTGGTAGACGGCAGTGTGTCGCATTTCTCGCTCTTTAAATTCTACACGGGGTATGAATTTTACTACAATTATTTGCGTACTACGAAGATAGATAATAAAACACCGTTTCTAAGTGTGATACACAAGAATGACATCAGACGAAGTATTCACGTCGGGGGCCTAGCGTTCAACGACGGAGAGACGGTGCAATTGGTGCTAGCACTCGTCTTCATGCAGTCCGTAGCTCCGGCCATCTCCGAATTACTATCGCATTACCGAATGCTGTTTTATAATGGACAGCTAGATATTATTGTGGCGTACCCCCTGACAGTCAACTTTTTAAATAAATTGAAGTTTTCATCGTCTGACGAATACAAATGGATTAGCAGAATTATTTGGAAATTCGGGAATCATATAGCTGGTTACATAAAACGCACGGGGAACCTTACGGAGGTGATGGTACGTAATTCTGGACACATGGTGCCGAAGGATCAAACAAAATGGTCCCTGAATTTGATTACAAGATTTTTAAATAATGACAGGTGATTCTGGAAAATCCAAATGAAAGCCGCCAGAGAATCTTTGAAATGATGTGCCGATTTGGTTAATAAAACCAGTTCTGTTTTGCCTCGCGATGTGCTTGTAACTAAGAGCTCTGTTCAAGCATGCAGGACCAGTGAAACTCGTATTGAAAAGGAAATCTGAATGATTGAATTTTAATCTTTCAACAGTAGACTGAGAATATGTAGGTAGTGTTATGAATGTAAGTGATATGAAACTATTAGCAAGGCCTTACTTGCTTCTCTTGCATTCGATCAAAATCAAGGCTTTACTGAATTCTTAAATAGTAATATTTTATTTATATTAAGATTGCGATCGTCAATATATTTATGTTAATTATGGCAATAAAAAGTTTTTTTATTACCATTTAGTAATAAACATTTGAATTAATATACTTTCGATGGCAAATAAAAGCCAAAATACTGTTGTAATCAATTATTTCTAGTGCACTGCACACGTAAAATATGTTATTTTTATATCAAAGAAAATAAATTATTATATTTTTTATTGTCAATTGTTTATTTCATATTGTAACTATTTCTAAATAAATATTATTAACTAAGAACTTATAATTAGAACACAGTCACGTCAATTAACATAGTTACAAATTTAAAGAACAGTAGTTTTACTTGTTTTAGAGGTCATTCTGAAGAAATAGATTTTCGAAAGTTTGGCCAGACTGGATGCGTGTCCATACATGAAACGGTAATTTTCAAGAGGTAGGCCCCGCAGGCTTATTACGTATCTTGCAGAAGCCTAGCGATAGCCAAATTGCTTGTCAATTGCCCAATAATTGCTTTTCAATCGCAAATCGGTATTATGTATCAGCGATACGTCATACTGATTTGCGATGACGTATCGCTGATACATAATACTGATTTGCGATTGACAAGCGATTGAAAAGCAATTATTGCGCAATTGACAAACAATTTTGCTATCGCTAGGCTTCTGCAAGATACGTAATAAGCCTGCCGGTCACGGCTTCGAGCGATGCGACTTGCGGCAGCGACACGCGCACGCGTCATCTGTTCCCGTCCGTCGCTCCGCGGGTCGCGTCGCGGTCACTCGTGGCACGCTCTAAATAACGCGTGTCGCATGAGCGTGGTGCTCGTGGCCACGGGAGTAAGGCGGAATTGAATGAGTTATTCCGTTTATACACCGAAAAATCCACCTTACGGTGAATTCGACCAAACGCATGTCCGTAATCCACCCTAAGCCTATAAATTCCGATTATCCAACTAGGCATAGGGTGAATTCTCGGACATACAGTTTCCGCGTGTTAGTGTGGATAAACGGAATAACCCCTGAATACATTGTCTATATGATAATACATGATCTTGTATGGTACCCACAAGCTTGAAACGCTTTTCTTTTTTATATTTTTCTAGAAATAGACATTTTTAGATAAAACTACAGTTCTTTTACAATAACACATACGCTTAATTAATAATTCTACAAAAACATATTTATCATAACTGGAAACCGATTACAAATAACATAACAAAATACAGGAAAATTATATTAAATCATTAAGCAAATTAAGGATGAATTGTGAAAATTATTAATAGCATTTTGATATGAATTAACAATTAATAATTATTTATTTAGAGTACTAAATTGATAATAATAATTATTCCATTTGATAGGCACTCGAATAATTATTGAATCATTTAAAAAACTATGATATATTTAAAGGCACTTGTACTAGATCAGTTTGGTGATTTATGCCTGTAAACCAACTTTTAAACATACTTCATAAAAGATAGCTCCTGTAACTTTATAATAAACTAGCTGACCCGACAGACGTCCTGTCCAAATTTGATGTATGAGAAAATTAGTTTTCTTCATATTTTTTTTTTCGTGTATTTTCCGATGTTTTAATAGTTATTCTGCTATTCGGGACGGAGACAAATACAACAAATCAAAAACCATGAAAATCGGTCCAGCCATTCTCGAGCTATACTTGTTCGAACAAACCCGTCTTTGTTTTATATTCCTTTCAATGCAACGACTTAACTAATGAGCTAGAATATTTACAGTAAGGTTTTCACACGGTTGGCTGTCGCACAGCTTGCTCCGGGCACCTACCAGACTATTCTGTAAGAATCTCATCTTTAAACTTAAGTGAGCTGTCATTCCACCTGATACTAGGGATTGACACTATTGACAGCTCACTCCACGCTCACCTCACCTAAGTTTTCACGGTGAGATTTGTACAGAATAGCACTGCTGATAACTAGCTAAACTCAGGCCTTATTACCAGTGACATGCCATAAGTTGCAGCAACATTAAAACTTCACCGTCTAAGCAGTGTTTAGACAAGGCGACACATTTGTTTCTTGAATTTTATTGTATGCCACACTCAAGAAACTTATTTCGTGTAAACGGGGCTTCGTAATGAGATTGAATTGTGCTGGAAGACTTCATAAAGATTTCCGACGCATACCAAAGCAATAGGGATGATGACTAAAAAATGACTTTTTGTCCGTCATGTAGATTATAAAAATATATTGGACACGTATTTTTTTCTTTTTCTACGTAATCAAAAGATTACGGCGATACATTGAGTTAAAATGTGGCATGACGTCACGCCTTGGTAGATTTTATACGTAGAAGTGACGTAGCAAGCCCCCACTCCCGAACTTTAATGCGAGTTATCTAAGTCATTTTTTATTAATATGATAAAGCAAAAAATACGTAGGTATCTAATATTTTTTTATTATCTGACTGACGGATAAAATAGAATTTCTTCTTTTTTACCCAGGCATCATCCCTATTCTACTGAAACCAATTATATTATAAGTAAAGAGGTAGATAGGTTATACACGCTCCTCAAGTTGCACGTCAAAATGTGGCTAATTAACCACATTTTCGTCGTCTTCTCTCTTTCGCTCCCGATAGTTACGACATGCCGTCCTATTTCCACGTTTTTTTTTCTAATAGTTCGACATTGTGCCGTTTTTGAACATCAAATGTTGTGTACGAGTAGGTAACCTATCTACGTCTTACTTAAAATATCATCGACTCAAACTGTCTTTACGCGACACGATATTGTCATTTGCCTAGCCTTTTCTCAACGATGTTGGGGTCAGCTTCCAATCTAACCGGATGCAGCTGAATACCAGTATTTTATACATGGAACGAGTGTCTATCTGACCTCCACAACGCAGTTACTGAGTACTACGATACCTCTTGGTAAGACTGATTGTCAGAATTTCGGGCTTCTGACTCGTAACGACCGTCAAAGATCCACGAATGACAGCCGGGACCAATGGCTTAAAGTTCTTTCCGAAGCACGGAGGGGTCTTGGTATGTAAAGATGGTCATCCATCCATGGGCCAACCCCGGCAAGCGTAGCTTAACCTGATCGATCAGCCCGTGCGTCTGTTATTACTTAGCCACAAGCACAAGCCCCTCGTGACAGGATATAAAGCTCATAATTCAATGCTTTACTTTGTCCCCAGTCCACCGGTACCCGCCACAGACTATTACGGAGTCGTAACGTGTAAAAAGCCAGCGTCCTAGCTAGCAGCGTGTCGCTTTAAATTAAAATTTAAAAGTTCACAAAATTCACAAGTGTCTGTCACGTTCTGCGATCTTATCTACATTGACGCTATTTTCCTAATGCACTTCATTTGACGTTTTTGTCCATATATCCGCGTTGCTTGGTTAACACAAATTATACCCTATTTGCACTGGGATAAAGTTTTTTTTTTATTAGTGAAATAACGCGAATATTTGGCAACAATACGCCTAATTAAGTACAAGCATAACAAATGTTGAAGTTACATCATTATCGTTGCGGTGGGTTAAGACGCAGATATAGGCTAATGGCCGTGAGTGGTTAGCTTGCGTGTTCTGTGCTGAGATCACGCAACGCGTCGTACGTCTAGCCAGTAAGAGGACGCGCCCGTCAAGGAGCGCTGTCCTAAATTAGACGCATTACATAAAACAAAAGGTATTATAATAAAACACGTACATTTGCTAAAAGATAAATATAGTTTGACCAAGACCGCTATACCGCGCCGTATGTGCGCGGCGAGACGGGGGGGCAGTGCTGGCCGCTCATTTGTCAACGCTGCTGCACCCCGCCTCTCCGCGCATTCCTAAGGCGCGGTACAGCGGTCTTGGTCAAACTATAATTAAATTATCTTTAAAATGGTGACAGTTTCATAAAATTCCGCTTGATAGTTTTAGCGCGATTCTCAGATTTTTATCCGCGTTAGATATAACTTTACAAATTAATTACACTATATAATATAAACATAATCTAAAATATTCACAGATTAAGTTGTTAAGAACATGCTCTAATTTAACAAATATTTTTTCCAAATCAACACAACTGAAGATCACGTCTAAACGAGTAGTCGTTTAGACGTGATCTTCAGTTTAAAATATTTAAAGTCGGTTATCTTCGCCTGCGAACGACCCCACGTCGCGTTGGTTCTATAAAAACAACTATAAACTTGATATTTAAATGACCCAAGATGACTTATACATACAGTTATACATACGCTCTATTCTGCAGACTTAGAAATTAATCAAGCAAAGAAATGTTTGTGCAAACTGTAGTATTAGTGCCTTTTCACACGTTGCCGGTTGCCAGTTCCGGGCGCCTTAGGGTGCTTGCATAAAGAAGCGGAACCCCGTTAAAACAGGATTTTAATTATAATGGACTAGCGACCCGCCCTGGCTTCGCACGGGTAGCCCGATCGCTAAAACAAAACTTCACAGGGTCACCCGATGGGCTAATCTGAAGACTGTCTGAAAATTTCATTAAAATCGCTCCAGCTGTTGGAGTACATCGATTTTTATATATTACTAGTTGTTAGTGCCTGGCGTCGCCCGGGTGAATTTCATGTCTCTTTCATCAGTGGGTTACGCTGTGTGTCGTCTGTTTTCATACAAAGATCCGACATTTCCGGTAAATTTCCCAAACAAAAAAAATCTGTCACACAAACCTTGTCCTGACAATTACACAACCGTTCTTAAGTGATCGCGTACATACATTCGGCAATTGATTTTTATTTATATAGTGAGAGATCACAATGAAAATTAATTTGTAATAATTCATTGAAAGTGGTTTTAAATGTAATATAATTGTCAAGTCGGTACCGATTGGTGCGTGTGAAATAGACCCGTATAACTTGTGCGCACACGCGTTAAAAATACAGCTAAAGCATGTGACCGTCTGTAGCCGAAGCTCAACTTGCAGCGATCTGTACGAGAGTCGGGCTCGGATACCCGCTTCTTTATGCTAGCATACATACTCTGGGGCTGCAGTCTCGACATAGATAACGATCGCTTTACGACCGAATTCGGTCGCAAAGTCCTAGTGGAGTCCCTAGACGGACAAAATTACATGACAAACACGAAAAAATCACATGCTTGTCAAGCAATTTTGACAGTCTAGGTACCCCACTAGGACTTTGTGACAGAATTCGGTGGTAAAGCGATCGCTACCTATGTCGAGACAGCAGGCCCAGGTTAAGTTTTCACACGTATCAGCCATATTTACCCGGCTGACGCGGCTGTTTAGCACTCGGCTAATATGAAAAGACACTTACTTTAGTCATTCAGGATCACGTACAGTCAGCCTCAATATGTATAGATACATTAACAAGAATTCAATCGATTGTGTGGTTTATTTTTTTTTTGGGTTTGAAAAAAATCATTAAAAAAGAAAATCCAGCCGAATAACCTATCAGTATGCCGTAATTATAAACACAATTAAAAAGCCATTGTCTCGCGTAGATCCACGAAAGGTTAAATGAATTCGCGAATGTTGCCCGTGATTTCGTCTGCGATCCAGGATGAAAAATAGCTCCTTCACTAGGTAACCATAGTCTACCCATGTGCCAAATTTCATACAAATCCGTTCAGCGATTTAAGCGTGAAAGCGTAACTAACAAACAAACAGACTCACTTTTGTAATTATAATTGGACATTTTTGCAAACAAGAACCAACCCACAGTTTGAGTCAAATTGAGTTTAGCACATAGATGGCGCTCATATCACGCATTCTATCTTCCCAAAAAAAAATGGTTCCTTTTTACCGACAGAGACAACACTGTCACTTGTGGAACCAACCCACAATAACATACAACACTCTGTTTACAAACCTGCTGTGGGTTGGTTCTTGTTTGCAAAAATGGGTCCAAGATTAGGGCTTGTGGCTGAGTGTACCATCAAGTTCATAGTTATTCCCTACCAGGACACCGACATATATGTGCATATCAAAACAGTACACTACGCTAATAAGGCAGTGAGAGCGTCTAAGAACTGTGCGCGCTGCGCCAGCGGCAGGGTGATGATGGACGAGTCCACGTGCTCGAGGGAGACGGACGCGCCGCACTTCGTGGCCGCCTGCTCGAATGCGGCGCCGAATAGGCTGGAAACAGATAACATTATTCACTCAATGTGTCAATCTATACAAACAAATGAAATTGAAGTGACTGTTTGTAATGTTAAAGTAACAGTTTTTTTTTTTTTTTACTAAATGAAAGCATAACTACTACAATACTAAAGAAAAGCAATTTTCTGACTAATCTCCGAAACGATTGGATCGGTTTTGATGGGACCTTCTCGGGCAAATGATGTTATAAGGAGTACCTTAGGCTACTTTTATTTTAGAAAAAGAATTAGGGCTCCATGCAAAAAAAAATTAAAACGCGAAGCCGCGAGTAACGGCTGATAAAAACTATAATTAAAATAAACTTGGAACTTCTTCTTAGGGTGCTGATGGAAATGTAACTAAAGTCGGCCCAGAAACTGTAATGTGCATGTACACACGATACAACGTCGCATCGTGGCACGTTGCGATGTCGTGTCGTGTGTAAATCTACGACAAGCATCGTAATAATTCACGACAAGACTTCGCATCGTAGTACGATGCACGCCACGTAGTCGTGTCGTTAGAACTGTGTATATTTCAACAATGTTTGAATAGGTAACATCATTCATTATTAAGAGGCTACCGAGCGCACAGTGGCGCCCTCATCGTTTGTTTTGTTATTTCATTTAATTAAAAAAAGAAAATGCAGAAAATAAGCACGTTAAGTTGTACTCCACAAGACTATACGTTATTATTATTATAAACAGTAGTTTTATTGTAATTATTAAAACGGAAAAAAGTGGCCACCATTTCCCGTTTTAATGATTACAATAAAACTTAACAATATAAAACTACTGTTTATAATAATAATAACGTATAGTCTTGTGGAGTACAACTTAACGTGCTTATTTTCTGCATTTTCTTTTGACAACGAGGGCGCCACTGTGCGCTCGGTAGCGTCTTAATTGAAATCAACGAAAATTGAGCTAATAAAATTAACCTTATTGGGGTTGTTTCCTGGAAGCTTCGCCGCGAGAGAGCGCTGTGTGTTTTTTACTTGTCAAAGTAACCTTGAAGCACTGACTTATAGACCTATGGACTTGCCCTAACTACAAAATTAGCGTGCATAGGTACCTAAAAACATCGGGCACTCAACATGGCGACCGATCACGCACAGACACGATTTTGACGTCACACAAGAGTGTTTTCAAATTTAATCCTTGACAAATATTTAGATGTCTCTCTTTTCATACGCAGCTCTTGATTAGTTAAAAAGAAACAAAACGATTATTGACATGTCTGTGTCGATATGACAGATATTTGTATAACTATTCTTAGTACTATTCTACTAGTAGAATATGCCATCTCCATGTTTTTTCTATCTCAATGCCTTGAAGAGAACGATCAGCGACAAGAATAAACATCTACGCCATCTCGCGGCAAAGTATTCAGCAAGTAACTCCATTGGCAGCTGAATGAAAGTAAATAACGCTTAGCGCCATCTACGCGGAACTAATTTGGCAGTTTTCTTCCCCATTGTGAAATGAAAAACATCTTTTAGGTAATTTAAAATTGGAATTTCGGGTTTAAATATTGAAATAATTAAATCAAAGCACTCCATCTGCAAGTGTCACTAAAAATTGGCATCAGGTTCGTTTTCTGATCCATTTCTCTACATTTTTATCTGATATTTTTAGGACAAACCTTAGGTCTCTTTTTACCCGACTGCAGCGAAGCATAAAAGAAGGGTTATTATATATCGTTTTTTTTTTCGGTATAGTTATTTCGTGACTATCTGATTGAATCTTGAAAAAAAAAAGAAATGAATACTCACTTCCTGGGCTCGTGCTGGTACCGCGGCGGGATGCCCAGCAGCAGACAGCTGGTGTGGTCAAGCGCCGCGCTCGCGACCACGGCGCGTGTGCCCGCGCACGCTGCGCTCGCCCAGCGCGCCGCCACGCCCAGCCACAGCGGGCCCTTCACGAGCCGCGCCTCCGGAGTGCCCTGGAACATTACACAAGGAATGATTCGATTTCAAGTGGAAACTGTTCTCTGTTTTATTTTATTTGTTCATTAAAGATTTATAGATTACATTCAACGCAATTGCTCTTTTTTCTCAATTTTCCCTAATTTGTATAATTTGAGGACTCTTTTCTCTTTTTTGCAACCTTAACAGCTAGCCAGTTGAAATTTTCACAGAATACGTGTTACTATGGCCTCTACCATGGCAAATAGAGTTTTGATGGCACAGAACCCTTACTGTGTGAGTTCGACACGTATTTGTCAGGCTTTTTCAATAACAGTCACAAAGAGGATCTTCATAAAAATCCACGCCACCAGATGGCGCCACTGTGACAAGAGGTCTTCCATTTCGTACAATGAATATAACATATATGATGACGTTAATCATTCGTTTCATTCATTCGTTCATCATTTAGTCACGATTAAAGAAAATATAGGCGCTGTAACACGTTTGACAGGTGCACGGACCTGATGTCTCAGTGCTGGCACCGGGTGAACGTCAGTGAATATATTATTACCTCCTGCACTATAAAGTAGCTGAAGGGTCCGGCGAGGTGCAGCATGCGTGCACTGAGCGTGGCGTGCACGATCTTGGCCACGGCCTCCAGTGCGCGCTGCGCCGAGAGACATCCCAGCCGTATGCTCTCGTTCTCTCCGCTCTCCGTGTCGAGGGCGGCGAGCGCGTGCTGGAATCCTTCCGCTTTTAGAAACGTCTCCTGAAAAGTCGGAAGGAATTATAAGTTTACATAGAAAAAACAAGAGCAATAATTAGCAGACTAATACTGGGTCAAATTAAATTAGGTAGCGAAACTCCGCAGACATGATGGGTATAGATATCTATACTCATCATGTCTGTGTGGGTGTAAGGGTATTTTTTTTTGGGGGGGGGGGATCAATGACCGCTGGTAGTGTTGTTTCTTGAAGAGTGAGTTGATACAATCTGTTTTATCGTGTTGAGATATCAATACCCAACACACCTGTGAAGTTTACACAAAAAAAAACTCATTTTTAAACCGATATTTTAAGTAAATACACTACCGGCGATTGACGACCCTAAAAAAAAGGGCATCAACAAATTAATTTCTTTTTTGTTTTATCATGTTTAGATATCGATACCCATCACATTTGCGGAGTTTCGCTAGCTAATTTAATTTGACCCTGTATTAGTACAAGAAGTTCCAAAATTCCGTTAAAATAATGTGTTCATGTAGGGCAACCGCAAGGTAGGTCAGGTCACAGAAATCTGCTAGATGCGAGAAGTACAGGACCGGTCGATGAGGCGACGTGCGCGGGGAGGCCTATGTAGAGCAGTGACCCGCTTTAGTCTGATTATGATGACGGGTGGGCTGAAGTCGTTAATGATAAATACGGATGAGGAATAACTAAAATAAGTATCAGGCAGATAGGCAGAAGTTTATTGCTTTCAACCTGAGACCACAATTTGATCCAACACGGTTGTAACAAGAAGGTGGTGTGTGTTGCAGCTTGTGTTTGCATGTTACAGGTATACGTTACATGTTCCACGAGCCCCATGATCGCGAACACGACGTCCATCGCAGCCAACGTGGGCGAGTGCACGCGTTGTAACAAGAAGGTGGTGTGTGTTGGTGTGGGCAGCTTGTGCTTCGGCGCGGCGGTCTCGAGGGCAGTCAGTAACGACCGCCGGAGCTCCACGTCCATCGAGCGGAAGGCCTGTCGAGCTTGCTGGAGAGGTATTCTGAAGGAAAAACACAAAAAATAAGGATCATTATTTATCACTAGCGAGCCGCCACGCTTCGCACGATTTGTACGACTTGACAAAACATCCAGATTTCGTTATTATAATGTAAGTTTAATACTAATTAATTATACACATAAACCGGAATGCCGACGGGAAGTATGAAAGAAAATGAAATGTTGCCCCGACCTCAAATAAAATGGGATAAGGCCAGGAGGATGATGATACAAACCTTCTGGAATAAATTCTTTAAAATAATGATGGTGAAAACTGCATCAAATTCCGTTGCGCAGTTTGGAAGAACAACGCGGTCACACAGACAGACACCAATAGTGATTTTGTTTATCTATTATATACTATACATTCAAGATTTTTGCAAAAAAAACTTGAAGACGCGAGAAATGAATAAAATAACGCAAAAAGCCATTTTTTGACATTTTTTTCTGTTTGTCGGTTGCTTGTTTGTTTGTTTGTGCGCGCATCACGTAAAAGCCACTCAACGGATTCAAAATCGAATTACTGAAAGATACAAAGCTTTATTGTGAGTAACATTTAGCGTTTATTTAATTAAAATCGGCTTACAGAATAAAAAAAAAAAAAAAAAAAATTAGTTAGAAACCTCACAGCGCCTTAAGTTACCTATACCCATTACGTCTGCGGAGTTTCTCTAGCTAATTCAATTTGACCCTGTAGATTTACATAGATCAAGAAGTTTAAAAAAAAAAACGGAACTTTGCAAACATTCACAGACATTTCAAACAAGTAGTAATCTTGAGCTATCTAAAAACGATGCGGGGGTTAAAGATTATCTCGTAAATTAATACGTGACATGATTAGAGTTCGCATTTTTTTAACACAGTGTAATGATACCGAATATATTAACTGGGTGACAACTGACAAACTATGACCTCTATGTTCACGTATGTTACATTATCTCTAGGTTACACTTCCTTGACGTGACTTGCCAAATGTACGGTTTATCGTTCCCGTAGCCTTAATTATTAACAAAAGTATGTTTATAATAAAAATATGTATACATAGGTTAAAGAGGGGAGGGGCTTGGGGGCAAGTAATAACAGCCGCACGGGTCGATCGACCAGATTAAGCTACGCTTGCAGCAGTTGGTCCAAATAAATGTTTTAATTGGTTGATTACTTTCCGAGAAACAGCGCAGTGAAATTTAAGGAATTTTATGAAAAATCAAAGCATTGTAGCTATCTCAAGGAGCTGAGGAGCTCGTGGCTAAGTAATAACAGCCGCACGGGTCGATCCATCAGGTTAAGCTACGCTTGCCGGGGTTGATCTGTGGATGGGTGACCATCTTTTCATACCGAGACTCCTACGTGCCTCGGAAAGCACGTTAAGCCGTTGGTCCCGGCTGTCATTCAACGATCTTTGACAGTCGTTACGGGTCGTCAGATGCCCGAAAGTCTGACAACCAGTCTTACCAAGGGGTACCCAGTAACTGGGTTGTGGAGGTCCGATAGGCAGTCGCTCCATGTAAGAAAGAAAAGAAAGAAAATACGTTTATTTGCGATAAACATGGCGCAAAGAAATAAAATAACAAAATAAAACAATTAAAGAACAAGTTTGGGGAAAATATGCATCACATTCAAATACTGGTATTCAGCTGCATCCGGTTAGACTGGAAGCCGACCCAAACATAGTTGGGAAAAGGCTAGGCAGATTGATTGATTTTGTAGCTATCTCAAAGTCCGCCGTACAAAACCCATGTTTTGTACAGTTTACGCAAAAACATTCAATAGTCAGATAACTTTTACGAGTATTTCTGGGATAAATATGGCTGTTTGACAGCTTTTGTCAAACTGTCACACTACAAATTCCAGGATCGGGCTTACTTAATCGGCTAATTTACTACCTAATTTTGGGTACGTAAACGCGGGTAGCGTTTAAATATGAGACATGGCTCCTCAATCCTTATAGACGCAATATACTTCTCATCAAAAACTTTATACTCGCATGCTCTTCTTTATCGGATAAATTACCGATAAATTATTTGCTCAGCTGTTGACAGAATTCAGTTTGCCAAGAGAAGTTAGCCGCCCTATGAGAACGCTATCCGCCGTAACCACGAACACGGCGGCTAGGTCCAATACTGTGCCACCTCACTCACCGGACTTGAACCCCTTGGATTTCCTTTAGCACAATTTAATCCGACTATCTCTATTCCTTTTTCCTATTCAAACTACAGGCAAACTCATACATAGTCCGACCGTGTAAGGATTTTAATATTCTTTGTAAAGAGTTCTCATTTGACCCATTTACCACCAAAGCCTATTCCGCACGCAGTCGGCTGAACGCTGACTTCTTTAAAAGTGCATAGTGTTTATTGTGTGTTATTTATATGTATATTGTTTTCTATCGTGCTTGTTAGTGATCCTAAGATTTCTATTACTTTCTCTGTATCTACCCGTGAGAACCTGTAATTGGCTTTTTGTTTTATATAAACTAGCTGTTGTCCGCGGCTTCGCTCGCGTTGATTTAGAATAGCGGTTTAGGGCGTGAAAGGTATCAGGCAAACTTACTGTCGCATCTATAATATTATAGTTAGGAGGAGGAAAAACCGGTCTATGGACACTACGACTCACAAAATGTATTATGTACTTAAATAAAAAACTCTTAACACACTACTAAAGATTCTATAATAATATAATCCAATCAAGATTCGAAAGACACGTGGCGCCATCTATTATCATAAGAAGGCTATTGTTGTTTTCCTCGGGAACAGTACTTTTTTTCGGGATGCAAGGTACCCTATGTCCGTTTCTGTACACGTGAAAACGTATATGCAAAATTTCAGGATGATCGGTTAAGTGGTTTAGGCGTGAAAAGGTAACAAACAAACTTTCGCCTTTATAATATTATATAATAATAATATATTAGGTTGGGGAAAAACTCTTTTCGCATTATAGTATGTATGAACTTGTAATAAAATCTCTTTGGCTATACTATTTGTATCTGGCTGGTTTTGGTATCATTGAAAGTTTAAATTTTAAAGAACATAACGAGGAATTCATTTGTTTTTCTTACCGTCAAGATGAGTGAATCTAATGAAGAAATTCGATACATTTTAAAATTTTACTACAAAAAAGGTAAAAATGCAACGCAAGCCGCGAAAAAAGTTTGCGATGTTTATGGACCTAGTTTAGTGTCTGTGAGAGTAGCACAAATTTGGTTTAAGCGTTTTCAATCCGGAAATTTTGATGTCAAAGATGCACGTCGCTCTGGTCGCCCTATTACGGATAAAATGGATGCCATTTTTGAAAAAGTGGAGCAAGATCGGCATATCAGTAGTTACGACGTAGCTGAAGAACTGGAAATTGACCACAAAACAGTTTTGGCGCATTTGAAAAAACTGGGTACACAAAAAAGCTCGACATTTGGGTACCTCACGAGCTCACTGAAAGAAACCTAATGAACCGTGTACTCATTTGTGATTCTTTATTACGACGTAATGAAACCGAACCATTTTTGAAGAAGCTGATAACTGGTGATGAAAAGTGGATCACGTATGACAAGAACGTGCGAAAAAGGTCGTGGTCAAAGGCCGGTCAAGCTTCACAGACTGTGGCGAAACCCGGGTTAACTCGCAACAAGGTGATGCTGTGTGTGTGGTGGGATTGGAAGGGCATTATTCATTATGAGCTGTTACCACCAGGCAGGACCATCGATTCTGAACTCTACTGCGAACAACTGATGAGATTAAAGCAAGAAGTTGAGAGAAAGCGGCCGGAATTAATCAACAGAAGGGGTGTGGTTTTTCATCATGATAACGCTAGACCTCACACATCTTTAGCCACTCACCAAAAATTAAGAGAGTTTGACTGGGAGGTGTTAATGCATCCGCCGTATAGTCCTGACCTTGCACCTTCAGATTTCCACCTGTTTCGGTCTCTTCAGAATTCCTTAGGCAGTGTCAGGTTAATATCACGAGTGGACTGCCAAAACCACTTGTCGCGGTATTTTGACCAGAAGTCCCAAAATTTCTATAGCAATGGGATCATGTCCCTACCTACAAGATGGCAAAAAGTTATCAAACAAAATGGTACCTACATACTTTGGTTAAATGTAAATAAACTATATTAAAAAATGTTTTGAATTTTCTAAAAAAAATGCGAAGAAACTTTTTCCCCAACCTATTATTTACGATTGTTATCCATCTGTCATAGCTGTTGGTTCTGCTATCAATAAATAAATAATCAGCCTACAATGTTCCCAGTGCTGGGACACAGGAGGCCTCCTCCACCACGCGGGCCCAGTGCGGCTCCGTAGATGTCACATGTCTTCGAATTTTTAGTTCTAGGACATGTCGGTTTCCTCACGATGTTTTCCTCACCGTTTTGAGAGCAGTGGTGATGAAATAATTTACACAAAGTAAAGCTTCGAACCCACGAACTACAACTGGTAAGTCGGGGCCATTACCACTGAGCCACCACTCGATTTCCTTTACTAAAAGAAAATATTTAAAAAGAAGAAATCAATTCTGGACTGCGAATTGAAGAGAATTATACAGGGTGTAAGTGTAAACAGTGTCAACCTTTTAAGGGGTCGTTGTACTCATAATTAGGAACAACTTTTACTAGAGGACCAAACCTGAAATCGCGAAAGAGATCTGCTGTTCAGTACATTTTGACGAATTATGCGAATATAAACGTACTGAACATCTGATTTGTTTTCGCGATTTCAGGTTTGGTCCCATAGTAAAAGTTGTTCATAATGATGAGTACAATGACCCCTTAAAATGTTGAGACTTTTTACACTTACACCCTGTCAATCTGCCTAGACTATTGCCAACTATGTTGGGGTCGGCTTCCAGTCTAACCGGATGCAGCTGAATAGCAGTATTTTACATGGAACGACCCGTATCGACTGTCAAAGATCCACGAATGACAGCCGGGGCCAACGGCTTAACGTGCTTTCCGAGGCACGGAGGAGTCACGGTATGTAAAGATGAATAAATACCCTATTATTTCTATCTAAAGCCGTTCTGTCCTCCTCAGAGTGCATGCATAGCCCTGGAGCTAGCTTGGCGCGTGTCCCGCTGCGGTTGGGGCAGCGTGTGGGCCGCCAGCGTGGCGTGCGCCGCCGCGGCCGCGCTGCACACGCGCGGACTCATCCACGGACCTACCCCAGCAAGCGTAGCTGATGGATCTACCTGTGCGGCTGTTATTACTTAGCCACGAGCTCCTACTACTAGTTGGTACATCACTAGTAATTTTAAAGGTAGTAAAGAAAAAATGTGTTTATTTCAATTTTCAACTCAAATCTCTAGAAAAATAACACTAGTTTACAAAATAAAAAAAAACTTTTTAGCAAAAAATAAAACCGACTTCCAAAACAAAACACTACAAAGTGAAAAATAACTTTAATTTCGGTAGTCGGTGTCTTGGGTTTTGTATTTTCGTTTTTTGCCACCGACTTCCGAAATTAAAGTTATTTTTCACTTTGTAGTGTTTTGTTTTGGAAGTCGGTTTTATTTTTTGCTAAAAAGTTTTTATTTTTCACTTTTTAGTTGTGGAACCTACCCCACACTAATTCGAATACATAATTGAGCACAATAATTGTAGATATAGCCATGTAAATAACAGTGATAGGAAGTTATTAAAACACCATCACATCATCCACATTTATATAAGTGGGAAATATACGCATTATTGAAGCTAACTCAAAAACTCCCCAAGCAAAGTTAATAAAATTTATATGGGACCACCTCGGAAGTATACCCTATCAAACAAAAAAAGAATTTTCTAAATCGGTCCATCCGTCTTTGAGCAATCGCGTAACAAACATACAAAAAAAAAAAAAACATACAGACGAATTGAGAACCTCCTCCTTTTGGAAGTCGGTTAAAAATTAAAATGTCCTGCCAGTGAATTGTTGGTAAACATTCGTGAAGTTTTCAGAGAAATTGTATTGACAAAACATGATGACGACGTTAGTTCCGATTTTAGCCACGCGCCACAATAATTTTGTAGCGTTGTACATACCCAGTATCAGCCAGCAGCTGCCTCAGGCGGGCGTGGCCGGCCAGCGTGTGCAGGCGCAGCGCGGGCGCCAGCGCGGGCGCGTGGCACAGCGCGGCCTCCAGCGACCAGCGCCGGTACAGCGGTAAGCACACGTCTTTCTCTAACGTCACGCGGGCACCCTAGAACGATTCGAAATGAGCACTCCATCATCATTTTAGCTGAATGATGTCCACTTTGTCTGTCAACTTGTATCTTTTATATGCACGTGTTTCTGTGACAACAACATTACAACACATACAGTGGGACACGCGCCATGCTAGACATGTGTACGTGTCATACGCACCGTGCGTTCGTGCTCGGGCGGCGCGTGCGTGTGCGTGCTGTGCGCATCCAGCAGCGCGGCGGCCGGCGCGCGCGTGTGCAGCGCGGCCGCGGCGGCGCACGCCACGCTGGCGGCCCACACGCTGCCCCAGCCGCAGCGGGACACGCGCCAAGCTAGCTCCAGGGCTATGCATGCACTCTGAGGAGGACAGAACGGCTTTAGATAGAAATAATAGGGTATTTATTCTTCTCTGACAGTAGTACAAGAAACATAAAACTCACCGGCTTGCCATAGTAAGAGAACTGTGTGTAGTTGAACATGAGTGTGTTCCTCCTTTCCTCCCACGCGCGGCGCTCGCGTCTCCTCTCCACCATCGCCTCCAAACCCTCGCGACCACTCTCTGACTCCTCATTCTAAAAACAAAAATAAAAAAGACGTGTAAACTTACTTAGTTTAAGACTTAATTTTGAGGTTTAATTTCCTATTTTTGTTTTTATTTTTATTTAACTGTGCCATAACTTGGATTTATATTTTTTTATTTCAGATGGGTTTGCTCTTGACTCTAGTCTAGGTCAGAGGTGACAGAGACAAAGTCGACGATGGAGTGAGCTTACCCTGAAGAAACCTGTTCACTCTCACTTTGAAGAGATTAGGGTTGTATGCGTTCGGAAACACAGACACAGGTAGTGAGTTCCACTCTTTTGCTGTGCGCATTATAAAAGACATTTGGAAAGGCTCAGTGCGAATTGGTGGAATATTAAACAGGTAGGGATGGTAACTGGCAGTGCGTCTAGATGTCCGATGGTAGAAGGGGGCCGGGGGAATGAGGTCGTGGAGTTCTTGGGCACACTCACCAAAGTACAATCTGTAGAAGACCGACAAGCAGGCAACCTTGCGGCGATGAGCCAAGCTTGGCATCCACCAGTTCTACGTCGCCAATGAGCCTCTTAGCTCTACGTTCCACCGAGTCAAGCGCAGCTAGTTGGTACTTAGCTAATCCATCCCAAAGGTGGCTGCAATACTCCAGGCAGGATCGGACTTGCGCTTTGTAAAGGGTTAAAAGCTGTCCAGGCGTAAAGTATCGCTTTACCCTATTTAGGATGTCCAGCTTCTTGGCCGCTGTTTGGACTTTGTACTCGATGGTGGCGCCGAAATTGAGACCAGATGTCAACTCCATGCCTAGGAGTTCAAGCCGATCAGTTACAGGAACAGATGTACCACGAAAAGTATGAGTTTGAGCGAAACAACTCCTTTTAGCGGTAAAAAGACACGCCTGTGTTTTGGTGGCATTAAAAGAGACCAGATTATCATCACCCCACTGGGAGACTAGGCTTAAGGTCAAATCTGTCCGCTCTACCATGGCCTCTCTCAAAGAACGAACTTCGGCCGCGCTGGTTTATGCGCTGGACAAGTATCTCTCTGAAACTGTACTGTCATCTGCGTACCAATCAATACCAGGCTGAAGCAGGTCATTGATGTGCAGCACGAAAAGAGTTGCAGATAGAACAGACCCCTGAGGAACTCCAGCATCAATAGCCATAAGGTCAGAGGAGCACCCGTCAACGACTACTCTGATCGACTGTTCACTAAAGAAATCTGATATCCAGTTACAAAAATCAGCTGGGATGCCATAAGCAGGAAGCTTGCTGAGCAGAGCAGCGTGCCAGACCCCTGTCAAAGGCCTTCGAGATGTCAAGCGATACAGCAAGTGCCGTGTTTCTCGATGGCTTCGCCACAACAGTGCGTGACATACACAAGAAGATCGCCAGTTGACCGTCCCCGGCGAAAGCCATATTGACAGTAACTGAGGAGATCATTGTCTTCAAGGTAGATCAGCAACTTATTGTTCAGTACCCTTTCCATAAACTTGCACAGAATGGAGGTAATGGCGATCGGACGGTAATGGGTAGGGTCTGCACGGTCGCCCTTTTTGGGCACTGGTTGTACATTTGCAAGCTTCCAGGATTTCGGCACCGTTCTTTTATCAAGAGAGAGGCGAAACAAACGTGTCAACACAGGAGAGAGTTCAGGCGCACACTGCCTCAATACCCTCGCTGGGATGCCGTCAGGCCTTATTCACGTTTAGACTGCACAATACTCCTCGGACCTCTTTAATGTGAACTGCGATCTCCGGCATCGAGGAGTCACAATGAAGTACAGTAGGTGGTTGCTTGGAGCCAGCGACCAGACGTGAATTCCTTGCAAAGAGAGATGTAAATAAATTTGCTTTCTCACTTGCAGAGTGAGCTAGCGACCCATCAGGTTTCATCATTGTAGGTAAAGTGGGACGACAGAAATTCGTTTCAGCCGCTTTGGACAGGGACCAGAACTGTTTACTACCCGGAGGGTGCGAAGCCAGCCTGGCCCCGATACGTCCGACATGGTCAAAACGTGCCCTACGTAAAACCCGCTTGCAGAACTTGGGGGCAGAATTAAAGGCCCTCTTCTTCGCGCGAACCCTACGCGCTTTAACTTTACGCACTCTAACATCGCGGTCGCGGGCCTTGACCCAGGCTTGGTAGGCAGACTCTTTCCGGGCCTCAGCGTGGGCGCATTCCGCATTATACCAAGGCCGGGATTTGTAACCGAGCGGGATGTCGGAGAACGGAATAAAACACTCCATCCCCTGCCGAATCACGTCAGCACAGCACGAGGAGAAGCCCGAGGGGAACCCGAGGAAAAGCACACTTGCCGCCATGGATAAGGCGCAAAAGCCGCATCTCATCCCAGTATGCTGACTCATATCGCCATACTCGCCTCGTGCCTCTAGGACTCTCATCTGAAGGAGAGCAGGTGATGTATGTAATGATGCGCATGATTTGATGAAACAAACAAACAAGTAAATAAATAAATAATGATTTTAGCATACTCTTATTTAAAGTGGGACTTCAAGATAACTGTCAAAATGTGTAATGTGTTTATTTGTACATATTTAATTTATTTGAATTAATTGATTTTATTTTGATTTAAGGATTTGAACTCATTCTAATTCTTTAATACTTGTTTTTTTATGTTAGTCTACGTTGTCCGACTGCTGAGCAAAGGCCTCCCCCAAATCCTGCCAAGCATCCTTTTTCCACGGCCACCTCGACCAAGCCACCACCTCGGCCAAGGGTAGGTCCTTGCAGTACACATTTAGGTTGTCTCGCCACCTCTTCCTGGGCCGGCCTAGGCGACGCCGTCCAGCCTCAGGCACCCACTGTGTGGCGACTGTTGCCCAGCTGTCACTATACATGTGGCTGACATGGCCCACCCATCCCATTTTAGCTTGGCAGCCTTTTTACCTATCCCCGTTTTGGAGCACAGTGTGGTGTTTCGTATTCTGTCAGCTCATTTTACGCCCAGAATGCTGCGCTCCATTGCTCTTTAGCAAAGGCAAAGGCCAAGACGGAACTTTTGCGACTCAGTGAGCAACCAGGTCTGAGCACCAAAGGTTAGGATGAGCAGAATACATTTATCAATGAGTTTTTGCTTCAGGGAGATTGGTAGATCACCCTTCATGGACCACTAGCATAAATAATATAATTTGATAGCACAGCATCAATGAACATTAATTATTCTATTCTATTGATTTGAACAATGTTTTGTAAAAAATGTCACATGATGTGATATAATTTTTTTTTAATGTATTGTAATAATTTATTTATTTCGATTTGCAGTTCTCTTACATGCGCCCTGCATGTTTGATAATTGTAATCTTATTCCAATTTCTGTACAGCCTGTTTTCAATAAACTGATTTCATTGATTGATGTATAAAGACTTAAAATATGACATTAGAAGAGGATTCTTGACCATGACAGTGGTTACTATGAAAGCTCAATTAATTACAGACAGATTCTCTGAGGATTCTCCTCCAAGGCCAAACTTATATATCAACATCTGCCTAGCCTTTTCCCAACTAGGTTGGGGGTCGGCTTCCAGTCTGACTGGATGCAACGGTTTGCTAAATTGATAATCAGTGTAACATTCACTTTATAGTTTGTAATAAGCAGTAATCACATACAAAAATATTAAATTAGTTTTACAGATAGAGAGCAAACTCACCTCTTCTTCCTCATCATCGTCTTTGAATATATCATCAAAGTTGGGAATGTTCTCTTCACTATCCTTGTACACCAGTCTCACCTGAAATATTACAATTAGTTGTATTTTAACCTTAACTTATAATGTTTGTAAGCTCTTGTAGATAGGCCTGCAGCCTAAATGGCCTATATGCTACTAATATTATAAACACAAAAGTGTGTGAGGATGGATGGATGTTTATTACACTTTCACACAAAAACTACTGAATGGATTTTGATGAAATTTGGCACACAGATTTTAACCTGGATTAACACATAGGATTCTTTTTATCCTGATATTCTTATGGGTTTGAGACTTAGGTGGGTGAAGCCGCAGGGCATTGCTAGTCATTAATATAATAAAGAGTATTCTATTCTATTCTACAGGGATATAGGTGTGTACATGAGAGATGTGTCTATTATTGCACACACAAGTTACTAGGATCAAGGTATTTATAGATAACTAGTCTTAGATTCTAGAATGATGCTCAAGCATAACTGGTTTTACATACTCATCTGTATTTTATTCTAGTTTTAATATTAGATTAACCCTCAAATATTGTTTTGAGTACCAACCTTAGTAGACTTTATTATTACTTTTATTAGAGTTTTTGCAATAACATGGACATATACCATATTCTTTGAATCAATAAAAAACTCTAGTTCACAACTACAGCTTTATATAAAAAGAAGCAAACATACCTGTCCATCACTATAAACATTGCACACATCAGTAGGTTTGTGGGCATCCAGCACAAAGAACACAACCTCCTCCTCCGGCTGCAGGATATCCACTAAGTCTATGGTTCCCCCACAGTTCACCAGCACTACGTACTTTATCTCTTCATTGTTCTCTTCGTAAGCTTGCTTCAACTCACCGATACCCCCCACAGGGACCAGCGTATACGACACATTATCACATTTAAACAAACTCTGCAGTATTTTACAAGCACATATAGCGTCTACGTCGTAATGAACTAGTAATAACACTCTCTGAAACAAAATACATATCAAAGTTTTCTATCCAATTGATAACAAAGTTTGGTTGTACACTAGTAAACAATGCTTTCGCGATACTCACGTTTCCCAGTAGTACGTTGTAAAAATCGTTTTTAATATCTTCTATAAACATCTTGGCACGTCATGGACGTAAACACCCGTTATTTATAATCAGGAAATCATAATTTTAGCAAATAAAACCAGTTTGTAACAAGGAACGAAACAGGGAAATTAAAAAAAACACCTGCAAATTCGAACTGTCAGAAATGTCAAACAGACTATTCCCGCCAAATATATCAGTGCGTTCAAAAACAACGCGGGTACCAGTCAGCTGATTTTTAGTAATTTACTGCTGATTTCTGTTTCTTCAATACAATACAATAAAAACCGGTCAAGTGCGAGTCGGACCACTCACAGTGAAGGGTTCTGTGGTTGGAATTAATATTTACGCATGCACAGATCGTATTGATTTTATCGACCGCAAAAATAAGTTTGTATTTTATAGTATTTCTCGAATAACCTATGTAAGGCAAAGGAGACTTTCATTATTATTAAACATTTCCTTTATTACTGCGCTTGTAACTGAAAATGTTCCATATCTCAAAAACTATTGACTTAAATAAAAAAGTCACTTAGAAACATTTATTATATCTATGATCATAATGTTTAATTATGGGGTCCAATGATACCCCCATATCAGCCCTCGGTAGGTAGGGGTACCTACATGTAAGGGGAGAGCCACTCTTTTTGTAATTTGACTACACCATTGTTTAGCCGTATAGTAGCCACAGAAGATACCTTCTTTCCAATTTTCATCGACAGTGCAAATAGTCGCCGAGTAAAATGGTTGTGTAACATCCGGACGGACGAGTAGACTAACATGAGAAAATTATACCTAAGGCTTCCGTTTTCAGGGTTTCGTACCCAAAGGGTAGAACGGGACCCTATTACTAAGACTCCGCTGTCACGAGGCTGTATCTCTTGAACCGTGATAGTTAGACAGTCGAAATTTTCACAGATGATGTATTTCTGTTGCCGCTATAAAAACAATTACTAAAAAACAGAATAAAATAAGTATTTAAGGGGGCTCCCATTCAACAGACACGATTTTTTTGCCGTTTTTATAGATAATGGTACGAAAGCCTTCAGGCGCGAGTCCGACTCGCACTTGGCCGGTTTTTGCCATTTGGCTACGGAACCCTAAAAATAGATTTCACGTGAGACTATTATCTGACTGCCCACTTCCTTCCAAACTCCTATATTTTGCTATTTTTCTGCTTATTGCTGTGTTCCGGACTTTCGGTTTTAGAGGTATAGCCTGGCTAAGGGTGTCTCCACGTTGCTGATGATATTGGGGCTTCGCCTAGCCAGTATACTATAGTAGTCTTTGGCTTCGCCGGTAGAGTTAATCACGAAAAGGTCCAAGTGAGAAATCTGACTAAGAGACGCAAAGAGGGGTCGCTCCTGATCGGTCGACGGTATTCGATCGACAAAGACGCGGCCATGCCGCAACAATACAGGCGCATCAATGTGGCCGGCGTTTCTCTCCTCGAGGAGGGTCCTTAGAGGAGAGAACTTTCGGCGGGTTCGCTAAGTCGGTTTGCCCGGACAGCGAACACTGGTATGTATAATACCGCCGTCGGGAACTTGGCTTAACTGACTGGTCCAGAGGAAGGATACCTCTAAGATAAAAAAAAACCACCTAATCCTAAGTTTTGAGGCACTGCGAGAGGATGAGTGGCTGGAGGGAGTCCAGTCGTTAGCACCTCCCCTGTAGAGCACCTGCCGCACTTCAGAAAATAGGCTTACCTAGGTCAAAAGACTCTGCCTAGGTGGACATCAAAGAGTAGAATAACTATGTGGACATCTATGTCCTTACTACTTGTGGAAACTACATACTTTTGCAAAAAAATGGCCACTAGGAAATTTACGTTCTAAGGTCGATTTGAGTTAAATGAAATTTGTTTGACGGAGTCTGCATACTTATAATAGTGTAAATTAATACGCGTGAAGTGAATTCTGGCAATTAAAAAAAAACGATTAATTCTTTAAAACCAATGTATGTACACGGCCAAACAATAAGAGGGGTCGGCAATAAAGACCAAGATTTTTTTACTTTTTTTAATTAAATAAAGCTACAAATGTAAAAACCTAATAACGAGTGTGACCTCCTCTTGCCAAAATCACAGCTTGAATCCTTCTGGGCATGCTTTCCACGATGTTTTTAATAACGTTTTGAGGAATACGTTCCCACTCTTCTGCAATGACTCTTTAGCTCCCTGATGTTTTGTGGAGCAGGTTGCACTGATCTTACCCATCTTTTTAGAACATCCCAGACATGCTCAATTGGATTTAGGTCAGGACTTCGAGCTGGCCAATCGAAACGACGGATCCCAACTTCTTGCATGTACGCTTCCACGCCGCCAGAACGGTGCGGGCGAGCATTGTCGTCCATAAAAATGGAATCATCCCCAAGTGCAGTCAATGCGGGTTGTGCATATGGAATTAGGACTTCCATTATGTACCGGTGTGACTAAAACTAACTCCGTACGCTCCGTTGAATTAATTGCTGCCAAAACATAATCGAGCCTCCGCCATAAGGCATGATTTCTGCGAAACAAACTTCCGCATAGCGATGCCGTGGTCTTCGTAGCACTCGCCGGCGTCGGTCCTCTCCACACAAAGAGATTCTAGCTCCATCAGAAAAAAATACTTTATTCCAGTCCTCCAGAATCCATGAAGCACAGTTTCGAGCAAACTTGAAGTCGAGCAACACGGTGCTCACGGAGTAATTTAGGGCCCCGAGCCGGGCGGCAACTCCTGATAATGGCAGCCAGCAGCCTCCTCCTGACCGTCCACAAGCTAACTTCTACTCCTCTTACTTCTTCAAGGCTCTTCTTCAGGTCCACACTTGACGCCTTACGATTACCTACGCAACGCCTGACTCACCAAAAAGCGGTCATCTCTTGGCTCTGTGCATCGTTTTCTTCCCGAACCGGGTCTTCTTTTGACCGTACCGGTCTCTTGATTGCGGAACAGTTGAAAGACTCACATTTAGCCGCTGAGACACGTATGTTTGCGAACAACCTTCTTCAAGTAGGTCTATAATTTTACGAAGTGTCTAGTCGTCCGCTAAACGGATGAATAAAATAAATTTAGTCATCCGACTATCGGACGAAGGGATAATAAATTTAGTCATCCGACTATCGGATTAATAGATAACCTGTGTCTAGTCGTCCGCTAAACGGATGAATAAAATAAATTTAGTCGTCCGACTATCGGACGAATACCTAGATAATAAATTTAGTCATCCGACTATCGGACGAATAGATAATAAATTTAGTCATCCGACTATCGGACGAATAGATAATAAATTTAGTCATCCGATAATCGGACGATTACTATAATTTATTCGTCCGTTTACTGGACGACTAGCAACACCCATAATTTTACCGGCCCTTATCACTTTATCACTCATACCAAAAATTGGTATTTAATGTAAAAAGAAAGATTAAATTGTTTAATTTGTTGAAAATATCCAAAAAGTCTTAAAATTTTAGTAATCAATAAAAAAATCGTTTCAGCAATTCGCGCCATTAGTAAAGCAATTTTACAATAACCCACACAATAATCATTAGGTATTTTTCTTTTATTAATTTCAAAATTTAATTTTAGAACGTAAAGAATCATACCAGGATGCTTCAAATAACATGCCAATACATCGTCAAATTAATAAAACCTCTGTCTTGTTCTTGAAAAAGTGCCCGTTTTTTTAAAGGAGGGTTGTGCCTAGATAGTGTATAATCTAAAGTGCCTAGCTCTAAGCAATTAAATGTAAACAACTTAAAACATTGTGGAATGCAATAAATGATATGAGTATGAGTATGAGTATGGTGGATGTGGGGTCAGACTCTGACCTCACATCAAGCATATTGAGTGTGGAGAGCGCAGCGAGCGGCATTGGGACGCAATTGCAGAAGCGAACCACCCAGAGCGAAGCTCAAACCTGACCCTGAGCGATGAGGCCCCTAAGGTCGCTACGGCATAAGGAAGAAAAAGGTGGCCTGTGATGACAGAGAAGTGCTTAGGTTGGGCAAAAGCACAAAAAATGGACCTAACAGCTCTTAAAACGGCGGAAGAGATCCCAGAGGAGGAGGTGCAGAGCGCAAAACTGGCTGACCAGGGGTCAGTTGGTCGAGCAATTTGTCTGTCGGAGTCGTCTGTGGCATCAGGTGTCGTATCGGGTGAGGTCTTGGTGAATGAGCTTTCTACCAACGACCTCAATCAGAGGCTGACGGATGCTGTTGCGGCTATAAAAGAAGTCGGGAAGGTATCCAAAGGCCTCAGCGGTGTGTACAAGAAAACACTAAGGGAGGTCGAGACTGCTGAAGCTCTCCTTTGGCGCACCTCGTCGAGGGAAACAGCCAGGCTCCAGGTGCATATCACCCGGCTGGAAGTTCGAGTGTCGGAGCACTAGAAAGAAACAAACGAGCTCAAAGCAGAAATGGCTAAGTGCCACCTGGAGCTACGTAAGGAGGTGAGGCAGCCAGTCTCTAGATTCGGAGTTGACTAAGCTTAGGCAGGAGGTGGTGAGCCTAAGTGCCCGATTCGGCGTCTTTGAGAGAAAGCAGATGTGACCTCCTCTGCGACTGCGGACCGCATAATTGCTTCGGCAACAACTTTTGCGGCAAAAACCTCAGCGCCAAGGACGAAAGTGCGGCCTGGCCAGGCGACACCGCCTGTCCCTGTACCTCTCAGTCTAAGTCCCCTCTCATAATAGCTTCGCGGCGCTCATTCATAGCGAAGGCCAGTGGGAGACTGTCGGGGCCAAGAAGAAGGCCAAGAAAGCAAAAAAGGCGTCCCAAAAAAAGGCCAAGACCTCGAAGAAGGAAAGTGATAGGCTCCGTGCACCCCGGTCAGCGGCTGTTGTATTGATGATGCAACCGGAAGCGAAAAAGTGAAGCCTGACTTACGCAGAGGTCATCCAGAAAGCAAACTCTGATCAAAGGTTGACCGCCAGACGGCCAGCAAGGCATACACGAGGGATGAAAAAGCTGACTCAAATAGGGAAATTGGGCCCTCTAAGTTAGCTCGCCCACCGCCCGCTGGCAATAAAGCCCAAGAAAGGGCTGAGGAGGAGGCGATTGTTATGGACACCCAGTAATGGCCCCTACACCTTCGTCTTCTCCAAGCCAATATCAACCATTGCGCCAGGGCTCAGGACTTAGGAGCGGCAGTTGGTGCTGCAAATACTCTCTCGCTTCTGGATGTGAGAGCGCGTGGTACGCCGTCGCCTCCTTCTGCGAGGAAGTGGTGGTTGCGAAGGAGGCGGCGGAAAGGGAGAGGGAGGATACAACCTCCCTTCCAATCCGTAGTAGACGCACTGGGCGCGGAACGATCTTCGGCCGCCTTAAGGTGTGGCCTGCAGGCCTGAGACGGCGACGCGCCGTGTTTCGCACGCACATCTCTCTAGAGGAATTGCGGCCGTTTAAGACCGCTGAGGATAAAACACCTAGCCGGGGGAGCGTGACGAAATGCGCAAGCACTCCAGCACCCCTGATAAAGAAAAAAAAATTGTTTATTGGTACCAGAAAATCATTCACAATATTATTATTATTTCTAAATAAAAGATACGTTAATCGCAGGAGTTGATGATACTGGTTGCCAAACTAAGCCATCGCTTGTATTTTGGGACACAGTGTTCAGCCGTGGATAATGTTACAATTTGGTGTCTTTAGGTACTTTGACGTGAATGTGAATAAGAATATTTTTTTATTTTAATAATTTTAAAAGGGTTATAGTAAGGTGAAATGGTGTGTGTGTGCGTGTGAGTGTTTATGTGTAAGTGTGTGAGTGCGTGTGGGTGATAGAGATCATAGATTACACAGTAAATTTAAGTAAATCTTCAGTCTTTTGATAGTCCCTTTTGAGTAGCCAATCAGTAACTATTTCATTTGCTTTGCGTTTGTTAAGTTCTACAATTTTTAGTTCCTTATTAATATGGTCGTACAGTTTGCAGCTAAGACTGTTAATTGTCCTCTGGCAAAGGCTGTCCTTGTAGGCGAACGCATGCCTTCATCTTTCTACGGGCATTAGGGGCAGCAGGTGGAACTATTCGATGCCTTCTTAAGGTGGATTTCAGCACATAGAGCTGCCTGACAGTTACAACTTTGCACTCCGATTAGAGTGCTGCTGCGGTGGTGTACCTGTATGGTTTTTTGTTCATTACTTTCAGAACAGCTCTTTGCGCCCTCTCCAACCTAAGGAGCGTTTTACCTGCCCCACCCCATACAGGGATGCAGTATTGGATAACAGACTGACACAGAGCCAAGTAGACTAGCCTTAGCTTGTCTGGAGGAGAAGAGTCCCTGAGTAATTTATATATATGTATGAGCCTTCTCACTCTTGAAGCTACTGTTTGTGTTTTTCCCATCTCAGTCTGCTATCCAAATAGACACCCAGGTATTTTGCACTGTCAATACTGGTAAGTACTGGGCACGTGCAACTTTTACCTAGAGATAAGCAGACATGGGCTTTAATAGTGAAGTCTTGTGGAAGAGAGGCGTTTCTCCTGATGGAGAAGGTCACATAATGGGTTTTTTCGACGTTAAGGGTTAATAAGTTGTCTAAGAGCCAATGCATGATTTTAGCTACAGAGTGCTCAGCCGTCTCCGGTCTCCTTGACCGCGGCCCAATTTGGACCCCATACAAAGATAGCGGTGTCATCAGCGTAAGTAAAGAGTTTAGTATTAGGGAGAGAGATTTGGCAGAGATAATTAATATAAGAATAAGAATATTATTTATTTGCAAGAATACGAGTAAAATAAGTTGACAAAAAGTAATATACATAGTTTTCCGTCATATTCTACCAGGTATCTGGTGCGCAAATCTTAGTTAAATGTACACAAACACAAAATTTACAAGTAAAACCGTAAAATTAAATTATTAAAACGAACAAACATACAATCAATAATAAACTAAAAAAATAATAATCCGAAACTAAAAATTAAAATTTAATATTCAATAAAATGTAAATAGGAGAGGTAAATAAAAATACAAAGTTATATCAATACTTTGTCCATTAAAAACTCGGAAATATTATAATAGCTTTTTTGTAATAGAAAGTTCTTTAGTTGTTTTTTAAATAAGTTTACATTTAATTGTTTAATGTGTGGCGGAATATGATTGAATATAATTGGTGCCATGCAGAACACACTTTTATGCATCAGTGCTGTATTGGACTTTCTTACACATAATCTATTATAATCCCGTCGACTTCGGGTATTAGTATCTGATAGGTTATTAAAAAGCTTTGGGTTTGTTTTAACGAATACCGCAACCTCATAAATGTGTATTGATGGGAGAGTTAATATTTTATTTTTGATGAAATATGGCTTACACGTATCAGTACATTTTAGTCCAAACATCTCAACTCAATTACACGAGTTGCCCCAAAAAATAACACCGTATCTTAAGATTGAGCCAACGATGCCATGATATGCAGAGAGCAGAGCGTCGGTACCTAAGGTCGAAGACAGTTTATAGAGAGCATAAGCAGATTTGCTTATTCTTTTGCTTAATTCCTCTGTGTGTATTTTCCAGTCCAGCCTTTGATCTATATTTAAACCTAAAAATTTGGTAGCTATGTTTTCAATAATTTTGTTACCGTGTTCTATTAACATATTACAAGCCTTTGGTCGTTGACTGAACAACATTAATTTTGTTTTATCAATATTTATCTTCAGATTATTGTTATCTAGCCATGTGATTATCGATTGAATGGTTTTATTAATTTCATTTTCTAATTGTAAATCTTTGGTGTTATTAATAGTCACGGTCCTGTCATCGGCAAATAGTGACATGTGATGAATGGTTACTTTTGGTAGATCATTGATATAAATTAAATAGCTAATATACAGCTGGAAAAGTGTGGGACCAAGCACGCTTCCTTGCGGAACTCCGTAGGTGACTGTGTCCTCATCACTGAGGAAATCATTTATCTTGACTCGCTGTTTCCTATTTGTTAGTTAGTCTTTAAAAATGTCGTGGATGGTACCTCTTATACCAAGCCTTTCCAGCTTAGCCAGAAGAAGTGGGACAGAGACTGTGTCAAATGCTTTGGAAAGGTCTAGAAATACACACATACATTTATTCTTAATATCCAAATCTTTAACTATTGCACTTGTTAAGTCAGATACAGCATCTTCGGTGCTATAACCTAAGCGAAGTCAATAAGAAATAAACTCAAAATTATGAAATAATTTGGATCTGTATTTTAAATTTTTTGCCTTGGGATCTGTATTTTAATTTTTTGCCACCGACTTCCGAAATTAAAATTATTTAAATTAACCTTTTAAATTATTTTTTTATTTCGTAATTTTTAGTACAAACTGGAATATTTGATTGTAATAAGTATTTAATAGTTTTGTTATAAATATTGCACTAGAATTTGACCAAGGTTTTGAAATGTTTTCCCTTTGACACCACACCCGTAGCTCGTATCAATAAGCCAGGCCGTCACACTTACACGTTGAAAGCTAGGTCAGCTAGCACTTACCTGGTCATCATCAGACCTTCAGCAAGTGTCATGTAGTAGCACCCGTGCTCAATTTGATAAATGTTGAAAGCTAGGTCATCCTAACTAGTTCCTTTACTGAGAACCGATAAGTACTTACCTGGTCATCCTCAGACCTTCAGAAAGTATCATGTAGTAGCACCCGTGCTCAATTAGATAAATGTTGAAAGCTAGGTCATCCTCACTATTTCCTTTACTGAGAACCTATAAGTACTTACCTGGTCATCATCAGACCTTCAGAAAGTATCATGTAGTAGCACCCATGCTCAATTAGATAAATGTTGAAAGCTAGGTCATCCTAACTATTGCAATTACTGAGGACCATTAAGCACTTACCTGGTCATCATCAGACCTTCAGAAAGAATCATGTAGCAGCATCTGTGTTCAATTAGATAAATGTTGAAAGCTGGGTCATCCTAACTATTTCCGTTATTGAGAACCGATAAACACTTAAGTACCTGGTCATCATCAGACCTTCAGCAAGTGTCATGTAGTAGCACCCGTGCTCAATTTGATAAATGTTGAAAGCTAGGTCATCCTAACTAGTTCCTTTACTGAGAACCGATAAGTACTTACCTGGTCATCCTCAGACCTTCAGAAAGTATCATGTAGTAGCACCCGTGCTCAATTAGATAAATGTTGAAAGCTAGGTCATCCTCACTATTTCCTTTACTGAGAACCGATAAGTACTTACCTGGTCATCATCAGACCTTCAGAAAGTATCATGTAGTAGCACCCATGCTCAATTAGATAAATGTTGAAAGCTGGGTCATCCTATTTCCATTACTGAGGACCAATAAGCACTTACCTGGTCATCTTCCATTATCTTGAAAACTACTAAACCGATTTTGATGAAAGTTTCACTGTGCCCTAAGTTGGAGTAAATGTAAGCCAACAAAAGAAGAATGGTCACGATCCGATTAATAGTTTCGGAGATATGCGTGGACAAACATACATACATACAAACATACGTCTATAAAATTTTGTATATTTGCTTGGAAGCCCTAATACTCGTAGATCATCGTATGTGAATATCTCGCAGATCCAATAATATTATATACATACCTAAGTATCGAATTGATAACTCCTTTTTTTGAAGTCGTTAAAAAAATAGAAAGAAAGGGGTACCGTAGGTGCCGCGGGGAATCGCAGATTCAGGAGACATTCGAGTCTTCAAGATTGATTCCATTCACGTATTCATAAGTGCATACTCTCACGCCTTTATTCCATGGGAGCTAGCAGACACTAAAGAACACCACCTGGAAATGGTGTTTACGTATAATAAAAAAAAACAGAAACATTAATTTAAAAATCTTTATTTCTTGGATACAAAACTTTTTTTGTAGATTTCCGTGTGATGGGTTGCTATTGTATGCGCTATCGTGCCCGGTCGCAGCAAATTAGTAGACAACGCTTGGAAATAGGATTGTATGAGCGACTTGTCTGTTTCTTCAGGGTGTAAATATTCTTTTATCTCATAACATAGATATTCCTTGGGACAATCAAGAGCTCTTAGACACCCTGCATACTCTGACCACAAAAGTTTACGCCATTTTACGTTGTGCTTCTGCGCTAACGGAACTAAAACGCAAGCAGCGAATGTAGGGTCACCATAACTCACTGATTGAAACTGTTCCAAGAACTGCGTAAAGAAATCTTGGAAATTATATAATCCAACTAATTGTTTGTCGAAATTGAACTTCGATTTGTTTTTGAACAAAATCTCTGAACACTTCCTCAGTAATAGTTTTATATTGGGATCCAAAAATAAGGAGTTGTCGCAAAGAAATACGCACATGATGCGGCAAAGTCTGTCCGTTACATCAATGTCGTTCAACAGGTCAGGGAAGCACAGTTCATTGAATAATATCCACTCCAAGCTACATCTAATGATAAATTCTTTCTCAGCTGCAATTCTCTCTGCAACTTTCTTTGCATGCTCTCCTTCGATTCTGGGACTATTGCCCACTTCTTGACTCCTACTATACAGTGTTAGGATCGGCAAATAAATCCAGTCTCGCGGCAATATCGGCTCTTGCCAACTCTTGAACCGTATATTAGGACCTGTATCTCTATAATTGATATTCACTACTTTGCTATAGCATAGTTTTATCTCCTCAATCGACGATAAAGCTTTAGAAAACCCATCAACATCCGTTAAGTTCATAAGATGTAACAATCTTTCAGCTGTGAACCAATGCTTGTTGAATACCACATACCCAAACAGAAAATCTAATTCATACTTCTTATCATTCCTCAGAATGTAGCATAACTTGTTGGCTACTGTATAAAGCAAGTCTTTGCTGCCTTCTGAGATGTCATATTGTGTAGACAGTTTTATCAAACTGAAAACGAAATTTGTTTCCATTCTTGTAAACCAGTTATCACACAAGCTTGGCACCTTATTGCTGATCTTGCTTAAATACATCGACAGGTGTCTTAAAAATGTTTCGGAGATTTCTTTATCATTCACATACGTCAGTAAATTAAACAGTGAAGCCAAAAATGGCACAGGAGATGCAATATTCAAAATTGGTAAAACTTTCTGTTGTGAGTCTATAACAGACCCTCCCAGGGACATCAAATTCTTGGTCAAATGTAGGTCTTTATTTTCTAACCCAGATAATAAATTCGAACTGGGTATAAGATTTTTAACAATCATTACAAATCCTTGAGATTGAGACAGAGTCCTCAGAGAATCATTTAAGAACTTCATTGGAAGATTTTCTATCAAGGTGACAGTCTTGCAGCAGTCTATAGCTGAACAAAGAAGGCGCAGATGTCCGCAAGTGTAACCGCTAGCATTTGATAACTGTCCCATCCATTTTTGCACACCTTCTTTTAGTAGGGGATAGATTTGGGTTTTGTAACTGTCCATGCCACCCAATATACACCTTAATAGTCTATTTACTAGCTGTAAGACCACTGCAGCATGTGTTGCTGATAGAATTGAACACTCCACAAATATATCAGTCCCTTTTACATGCTTGTGCAATGCAGTTACAATAACAGGAAATAGAGATATAGCCACCTCAGTTCCTTGGCCAAAACATAGTAAGTTTGACAGAGTACAAAAAGCTTCAATCTGTATTTTCAAGCCATATGTTCTATCAACCCCTGAACTGATGTACTCTGAAATGGGTTTCAGAATATCATATTTGCTCAGTAAAATCCTGGTGACATCAATAGACTGCAGTGACATGATTCTAATGAACTTCAGTGCAGCCAATATAGGTTTTCCATTGTACACAATGCTGGGATCAAATACAAAATTAGTGCTAGTAACTGGAACAAAATTTCTTATTATTGTTTTCATCAAGTGTTCCATTTCAACAATCTTCTGTGCTGTTTCAATGGAATCTCTTGCTAATCTGGACAGTATTTGCAATGAATATTGTACACAGTTAAAGTTGGGTTTTATTGTTTCCAAGATGTAGTACAATCTCTGAAGAATCTCTGTTCGCTGCAGTGCTGTCATTATATCTATTTCTGCTAAGTGGTAGTCAGTGAACTCTGATTCTTTTGATTGTAATTCTTCAATTTCTGATTTATCATTTTCTAAGCAAGGCTGCAGTGTGCCCTCTTCAAAACCAATCAAAGCATCTAAACTTGCTTCATCAATTCTGTTGTAAAGCAAATTCCTCATGGCTCTTAGGGCAGGTTCTAAGATGGTAATTTTGTTGTCATCCATAGCTATTCTGACAATAAAAAATAATTTGCTGACAGGTATTTCAATGACATTTTTATATGTGCCTGCACTGTAGTACTCTAGAATACCAGCTATTGTGTTGAGGGCCACAATTCTTTGTTGAGTGATAATTGATCGAGACAGTTCTGTTAGCTCTGTGATTGAATATCCTGGTCTATGGGGCTCATCACCGTGATGGAACAACAGTTTTGTTTTCTCGTTGTACTCCATTGTGTATGGTAAAAGATATCCGTTAAAATCAAATCTTGCTTCATATGGCTCATCAGCTTTTATTCTCTTGCTCTCTTCTATACCTTTCATCCATTCTAGTTTATCTTTCTCCAAGGAATCGAAATGAAGCCATTTATTCACTTCAGGATGTGTCAGGACATCATTTTCCCATAGGTTATTGTTTTCAGGTATTCCAACAGTAGTGTCCATGTTTTCTTCAATAGTTGAACTGTCTGTAGTTTTACTTACAAGCGCTTGTTCTAATTTGTTACTTTCAGACTTAGTAGCTTGTTGTCTTTTAGTTTTCAAGAACTCTACCAGTTTAGGATCTATGCTTGAAAGTAGTTTTTTCCGTTCTTCTAGAATATCCTGTTCTGTCATTTCACTTAGAAGCTTCATATTTTCACTATGAATGCCATCAGCATCTTTTGAAGATACTATGACACTTTTTTCTGGCAAATTGATGTTTGATGCCTTTTTATTGGCTCTACTAGTTGCTGGTTCATCAATATCCATATTTATAGTCTCATTTATCCTTATAGTTTGTATTGCATTTCTCTTACTGAAGATAGTTGATCTTTTAGTAGCTACAGGAAATCCTTGTGCAGGCATTTCTTTAGCATTCCATTCAACAAAATCTGAAACATTTTTTTCTACAATATTGCCTAATAATGAAGGAATAACTTTAGGATAGTAAACTTTATCATCTTCAAAATCCGGCTCACTTATCTCTGGCTCTTCTACGTTCTTTTCCAAGATGTCTCCTACAACAGAAGGGTCCTCAAATCGCGCCTTTTTCTCCGCCTGACCTTTGAGTCCTTTAGCCTGAGCATATTTTGAAGGTTTTCTACCTGTCTCGGCACTGCTCGGTCTTTTTGTACGATCTTGCGGACGTAAATTAGTCACTGCAGCTGCAGGTTGTAATTTCTGATTTTGTTTTTCTCTTAAGAACTCTTCTTGCATGCGGAGGATATCGTCTTCATCTTCACCAGGTTTTGGGCGTTTGAACATAATTTATTTTACAAGAAATAACTATTAACACAACCAATTATGGCTTTAGAGAACCATTTAACAATAATAAATTATCAAGAACTAGGTTACTTGTTTTGACAACCAAACACTGACAATCTGACATGACATTACTTACGTTCTTTCATACTTTTGACAGGCAGTTGTAGTTTTGTAGTGTTCGTTACAGCTAAAAATACAGTTCAACTGAAACCTTCCTGGCTGAAACTTTAGAACGTACTTGTAGATGCAACTCATACAAAAAGGGCAGTATTTGGTGACCAATGTCAAGTCTTAAATATATTATTTAGATTATTCTAATGTTGCCGGTAAGTTTAAGGAGCAGTTAGTTATTATTATTATATTTGCGTGAACTGCTGAAGAGACGTCTCAGTAGGAAAGGAGGACTGTACCTTTATTCATAAAACGGCATCTCTAAAAACGCACCACATGGAATGTTTGACATTGACATGAGTATTTGACATTTTTGTCAGGTGTCCAGGTGACATTTATATAAAAAATTAAAAACGAAAACACGTGAGTTGTGTGAGTACACAGAATAGTACACGAGTATAACCAAAACAAACCTCAAAATGCCTAAAATTAAAAAGGATATTGATAAACTAAAGCATCCAAACAGTAGGAAAACAATTAAACTCATAAGTAAAACAAAGAAGCACGAGAAGAAGGATCAGAATAAAGTAGGTACACACATAAAGCAAAACCTCATTGGTGAAAAGATTCTATGGTTCAAAGAACGGATACCGGAAGGGTGTGTGGTTTTAAACAAAGAACAAACTTTGGGGTTGATAGAGGAGTATTTGGCGCGTTTTGACGAAGAGTTGGAACAGATTGCTTTGAAGAACTCGATGGGGCAAAGGAGAAACCGCCAACATGCTAGTAGGGAAGACATGATAAATATGACCAAGAAACAAGAGCAAGAAGAGTTTGAAACATGTGGCTTGGAGATGCCTGACCTCCTAGATCGACAACAAACGGAAGTGTTGAAGAATTGGAACGGTGAACTGAGATTCTTACAGCATTTCAAGCTGAAAAGAATAGCTAGAAAACATTTAATATAGCAATAAAATAATTTAGCTTGTATTTTATTTCTACATACCCAATTCTACTTAATGAAGTAGCCCCATTTTACCTCACCATAGGCCTCAGTCCTAGGTGATTGGTAAACGAAGGATTCAGTAAGCCTGATGTCAGTTGAATTTGACCACAGTCCTTCCATTTAATTTTTATTCAGGCAATATTGTCTTGGATTCAGTCTGACGTGATGCAGTATTTCTCGGAAAGCCTTGATATTGACTAGTCACAGTTGCCTTACTCAAGGCAAAGTTGACATCCACTTTTACTCTGGATAGTCATTTCTGAGTATAACAATAGTTAATTACAAAGAAGTAATTATGAGCAAATTTTGAATAAAAACTGTCTTTTACTTGAAAGACAGTTAATTCACTTGTGTTGCTGTATTATTTTTATAAATCATAAAGATTATACATTAATCAAACATGCTTTTCCCTAGCTCAGATATTCATATCATTACGTTGATGGCCAGGTTTTAGTACACAGGATTAATGTAACCCAGCTTTGATTCTCCACTAACCTAATGAAACATACCATGACACATGTGAATAGGTCAAGGAAAATTCCAGTCCAAAGCTGTAGGTATTATTATTTAAGTTCTTTGGAAGAGTTACAGCTAAACAGAACAATAAAAATAGCAAGTGTCACTCTGAGCCTATTAAAAGTCTTCACTTATAAAAACAGACCAATGAAAGTGAACAACACAGCTGCACTGTCCACAAAAAAAAAGTTAAAACTACACTACGGCCGATTTATTTATCTTTGCAGGTCCGAACATAGGTACTAAGAAGTTTCGCGTATGTTCTCTAACTCGCACTCGCCTCATGTCACTATTTGGTTCCTAAAAAATGTTATACTGCGCAGCCTTCTGCGCGTAGTTCAGATTTGCTAAGATAAATCAACCGTACTGTACATATATTGTAACATTACCAATATCGAAACTAACACCAAACACTAATAAAAAGCTAGGCACTCGACCTATTGAACATAAATATTTGAAGTTTTATTGTAATGTTTATGAGTGTGATACACCTCAGCCCTCCTCCCCCTATGAGTTTACAGGCGTGAAGTATGTTCACAGTTTTCCACTCTGTTCTGAATAGTTTTGGCGCCACAATGTCTTTAGTTGTAGTTCACAGTTTACAATTTCTGTCTAAGCTACTGAAAAAACAAAAAAAAAACTAGGTTTGCTATAGGTTTCTACTCCGTTCACCTATTTGTGCCCTATTTTTTTCAAGACGGTAAAAAAAAATCATTCAGTATAGGTTTCGGCTCAATCAATCAATCAGTAATGGAAATTTTCCTGTATGTATGGGTAATCTAACATAACATCACGCCTGTATTTCCCGAAGAAACCCGAAGGGTTAGGCAGAGATATACCTATAGTACACCCACATTTCGCCAGTTATGTCATAGAGGGCGAGTCTATTGCCATCAACCGGGCACAAATCCAGACTCCGGAATGCTACTGAGAAATTCCAGGTGGAAAACCTAATAACACTGCCGGACCCGGGAAATCGAACCCAGATCCTCATGCACAGCAGTAGCGCTTTCGACCATTAGACCAACTAGTCTGTCTGTGTAGTGGGTATACCAAATATGTCCAAAAATAAAACAACAAGTTTGAAGAAAGATGTCTAATTTATTAAGAACTATTTACAACTTCCATTATGTATAGAAATAAGATAGTAAATGGAAACCAGCATTGAACACAACCCAAGGAACAGTATATCAGCGCAAATATACACATTATAAGCCCCGATACAGCTTGAGAATGCGTGAGGAAACCCTGCTGAGACGATCGCTATTTATAGTTGACATCGAGACGTCTTACTCACCGCAGTTATGCAAATCAATTTAAAAAACGTGTGATCATTCATCAGACCAGAGAATTACAGTTTAAAAGTTATAGTAAATCAAATTAAGTTGTAGTAGTAGGTAGTCTTTAAGGTAAATATAGAATGTATTTACTATAGTAGGTGAGAATGACGAATTTCCAACGTTAACGATTTCTAAATCCGTCCGTCATTCATTGGCGTACACTTGGCGTAGGTAGTTTCTGATTGTTGGTTGTACAGTCATCCACACATTAGTGTAACATTTTGACATTGAAAACGCCTTTATGTTCTATCAGTAAGGGCGGTTTTCGTAGGGCCCGTGTTGCCACTGATGTGCACAAAACATCATGACGTAGTAGAATCAAGTGACTGTACTACGGCTAGTATTAAAAATTATTGCATCAAAGTTTGTCTTTGATTTCCTCAACGCATCCTCAAAAATAAACATACTGATATGTCGTACAAAATCAGTCACTACATCAGATACGAACAACATCTTAAATTAATATTGAAATGAGCATAATTCACGTTATTTTATGCTAAAATAATAAATTGCAAATTTCGAGTTTCGTTGTAATAAAATTAATTTATTTCGAGTTGATTTATCAATTCGTTTTGATTCAATCATTGGGAAACAGGACGCGGGGAACAAACTCGAAATATAATGTTTCTTTTTTCAGAAATGTAATTAGCTAAATTAAAGTAACGCTAAAGTTCGTTCATAAATCATAAGGTATACTACAAATTAGCAAAATCACAAGCAAACAGACATACAATATACAGGGTCAAATTAAATTAGCGAGCGAAACTCCAAAGACGTAATCGATCTGCCTAGCCTTTTCCTAACTATGTTGGGGTCGGCTTCCAGTCTAACCGGATGCAGCTGAATACCAATATTTTACATGGAGCGACTGCCTATCTGACCTCCACAACCCAGTTACTGGGTAATACGATACCCCTTGGTAAGACTGGTTGTGACTTTCGGGTTTCTGACGACCCGTAACGACTGTCAAAGATCCTCGAATGACAGCCAGGATCAACGGCTTAACGTGCTTTCCGAGGCACGGAGGAGTCTCGGTATGAAAAGATGGTCACCCATCCACAGACCAACCCCGGCAAGCGTAGCTTGATGGATCGACCCGTGCGGCTGTTATTACTTAGCCACGAGCACGTAATGGGTATCGATATCTTATACATACATGATACAAAAAAAAAAAAACATGATTTGATGATGTTTAGGGTTAACGACCGCTGGTAGTGTAGTCCCTTGAAGTATGAGTTGAGAAAGGCAGATTTTTTTATTTATATATCGTGTTTAGTTATGTATCGATACCCATCACGTCTGTCCTATGAAGTTTACAGAAACAATAACTGGTTTTTTAACTGATATTTTAAGCAAATATGTACAGTACATACGGTCGAAGAAACCAAAATTTTTGTTTTATCCTCTAGATATCCTTATCACGTCTGTGGAGTTTCTCTAGTTAATTTAATTTGACCTTGTATTAAAATCATTTTAATCTAGGTAACAAAGTAAACTCATTGATATAGGTACAGATCATAGGAGCGCGTATATCAATGGGTTTACTTTATCTTAGTTTCAATGCAGATAACAATGAAAATATGATCCATTTAAAATTATTTTTAATAGTTGGTCCTAGGTTTCTTAGCGTTGCACTTGCATGATAGACATCTGAGAAAGGACAGTTTCTTCAGTAGGTCCAATGGACTCTTTAGATCCATGTGCAGACGCCAACAGGTCAACCTACCCGAAACTGTCAGATTTTCCCAATCAACCTTGAACCTAATCCCTTAGCAATAAAGTCGAAAATCTATTAAAGAAATCTGACAGATTGTAGTAGCTTGATGTGCTGGCGTCTGTACAATAAAAATCACAGTGAATCTTCTTGCGCACTTTGCGGTCTTTCTGAACAGTAGACGAAACTGAACTGAACTGAACGCTCGGGTCGCGTAAGTATACCTACACGGTTCCAAAAAATCCATGAATGCAGCTCGAAATTTCCCTAAAAGTTGTGGACGGTTTCCCTGTAGCCGCAAAGCTGCCTTTACTGCCCCTTACATAATTCCGTCACACACCTAGCTATAATATATCTTTATATATCATTCTTCTGTACGTGTGTTTGTCACCTAACTCCTCCTAAACGGCTGGACCGATTTGGATGATTTTTGTGTGTATATTTCAATGGGTTCTTGGATGGTTTGAAAACACAATTGGACCCGGTAGGTGGCGCTGCTAAGACAGTACGAAGTTCGCCGGGTCAGCTAGTATTAATATAAATTATAGCTAGGCATATTACGATATCTTTTCTATACTAATTTTCGAGCAACCGCACACGCAGCTATGATATATATATCTGTGACGTCATCAACCTATACCGTAATATATAGTATTGGTATAGCAAGACATATACAATGAAATGAAGGCAAAATATATATAATAGCATAGTCTCCGTGTGTCTAGCTTGCTATAATATATATTATAGCTAGGTGTGTGACGGGCTTTATGAATTTATTGACCACGGCGAAGCGGGACGGTTAGCAAAAACATAATATTAAATAAATGGACGGCTAATGAAGTCCTTTCGAAATAGTGAAACCGATAATGATATTATACACTACCTATGTATAAAACTGCTAAGTAATAGTGTGGTGATAATTATAAACACGTAGGTATACAGGGTTATTGGTAAAACACCAACAACCTCTTAAGGGGTCATTGTACTCATCATTATGAACAACTTTTACTATGGGACCAAACCTGAAATCGCGAAAAAAATCAGCTGTTCAGTACATTTATGTTAGCATAATTCGTCAAAATGTACTGAACAGCTGATTTTTTTTTTCGCGATTTCAGGTTTGGTCCCATAGTAAAAGTTGTTCATAATGAGGAGTACAATGACCCCTTAAGAGGTTGTTGGTGTTTTACCAATAACCCTGTATAAAATAATGCAGTGGAAAATTATAAACTGAACCAATACAGATCGATTAGTTGACTAGGTATCTAATTTTAGAACGATATGATAAAAAAAAACATTAGAAACGTGTTTTTATGAACGCATAATAAAATAATGGTACAAGAAAAAAAAAACAAAAGCTTTCTTGGATTATTAATGACGATTGGTCAAAGGTATCTTCCAATAATATTGTACGGAAGGCGCTCCTCGTCTTTCACCTGAATACGTTCGTGATCGAATACTTATTGGGTTTTCTAACAAAATATGAATTATGCCATCTACCTCCATTCAATATGTTCACAATTTGAGAGAAAAAACAAAATACTTTCTCTCAGCAAAGTGGAAGCGATTAAAAAGTTTAAAATACAAATCCTGTTTTGGGAAGTAAAAGTTGTTCAGAATTTCACAAAAACAAATGGTACAAAATATAATACATACATAAATTATCATCTATCAATCTTTCTTAATTGGCAAAATCCATTAATTCGACAATGGTTCTTTCTTCTAAATGGATAATATTTTCAAGTCTTGTGCATATGTTTACATTCAAACATTAAAACTCGTAAATCATACTACCTTAAGGTCCACTTCCACCACAAATGCAAGTGCGCCTAAGTTTTCGTTCAGTAGTTCAGTAGCCTCTTAAATGAATTCGCAATAATATCTTGGCGGGAAATTCAAAACATGACGGTAGCTCGAATCTTCTTTTAATTTATTGAAATTGAGCTGTAAATGCATGTTAGCTGGAGCTGACTGGAAGCTATATAAATCATATTCACAATTCCAACGCATCATTTTATAGATTAAATGCCTGTTATTGAATTTCCCGCCAACATTCACAATAAAAGATGGGCATTCGTGAAGTTTTCGGATTAAAAAACTTACAAAGTCGCTAACTCGCTACTGTCATTCAAATCTCTACATATATATGCAACTAGGCACTTCGATAGTCTGTATCACTAAATATTTAGTTATCAAACATTTTAGTAGTTTGCAGAAAATACATTTATTTCTATCTTTCAACTGTTCAATACAATCTGTAAAATTGTAACATTTAAAATATTTAACGTGGTAATATTTACATAGGTAATTCTGAAATACCGTAAAACCTCTTTATACATGCCAGTTTGTTTTTACCACCACGGTTACTGAGGAAATGCAGTATTTTTTATTATTAAGTATTGGATATTATCATCTTTTATTTATTTAGGAGAACGAACTACGTAACATTCTAACACAATTTAAATGTAGTTTTTAATAAATAGTTCCTCAATATCATCCAACATCATATTCACAACGTATACAGGAGAAGCATCTTTCGAAATATGTAGTTTTTTTTTTTCTTATTTTTATTTTAACAAGAGAAGCTGCTTGTCCATTATCTACATACATCTGATTGATTTAACTTCTTTAGAGAGCAAAACAAAACAAACCGCGAAACAAACATCTCCAGACATGATATTCGGACTCCTCATATAATTTACACTCATTTTACAAGCTTACACAAACTATCAAAAGTAAAATAAATCAGGTAAATAACGGGAGATGGTAGAAGTCGTAGCCTCTCTGTCCCCGCGCGGCGAGCCATATGTAGACCACGTGGTATGCACCGGGGACGAAACAGATCATGCCGGCGACGAAGAATACTGCACCTTGGAGGCCGTTCTCTGGCTCGGCGACAGCGAAGGCGCCCATGCCGAGGAGCCCCACTCCGACCAGCAGCAGCACGACCGCCGCACACACCGTCTTCCAGTTCTCCCTGACTTTGGGATGGTTCCAGCAATACATGGACTGCGTCGCCTCCACATACTCGTGGATCAGTGAGTCTGAATCCCGCGATGTGGTGTCCTCTGTACATTTGTAGGTTTTTCCGCTGCAAATAGAACGGGATCGTTAAGAAATAGCTTATCGTTAGGAAATGTTGCATGATGGGCGATAGCTGTGACTAGCAACATTGATAAGGCTCGATGTTGTAGTATTGGAAGTTCGAGTACGCGTAAGATGACTATTGCGTGTGGAGAGCGATTTGCAAAATGTTTCAATTTAAGTTTTCAGGTGTGAACGGTGATAGCTAGCAGTTTCTCTGTGGATTTCTATCTACTGATATAAAAGTGATGTTCATCTACACCTTGATACGCTGCGAGGGACCCCAAAACTTTCGAAATGGCTAGGTTGCTGGCGATCAGGGGCGTCTAGCTCTGGGCAGCTCCGGTTTTTTGGAAGACTGCTGCAAGTTCGGACAATTCGAGAGCAGCGAGTTAGAAAACCGGAATTCATTTATACATCGCACTAAGGCCCCGAAAGTGCGCTTCGTGAAACGAACAGTTAGATTAGCAAACCAGTAGGAATGGGAAGTATGTCGTCCCACTTAAATTCCTTGCAGGGTCAATTGTAGACGATTAATATCATGTGTGTATGTATCTAAGACGGTTAGCCAATTAGCTGACTCTACTAAGATTAAGCTTAGCATTGAACATAACCTTGGAGTACAACATCGTATATTATTGATCACTTTCATATTTTTGTTGCGGATTTTATGTATCCTAACTAATATTATAAATGCGAAAAAGTTTGTCTGTTTGTTACCTTTTCACGCCTAAACTACTGAACCGATCATCCTGAAATTTTGCATATACGTTGTCACGTGTACAGAAACGGACATAGGGTAGTTTTCAACCCGAAAAAAGTACTGTTCCCGAGGAAAACAACAATAACATTCTTATGATAATAGATGGCGCCATGTGCCCTTCGAATCATGATTGAATTATATTATTATAGTAACTTTAGTAGTGTGCCAAGTTTTTTTTTTTAGTGCCTTTATATAATATTATAGACAAGCAGAGTACAACCCGAATCGATTGTCAAATTCTAAACTAACGCGAGCGAAGCCGCGGGCAAAAGCTAGTATCCAAAAAACTTTTTAGCAAAAAATAAAACTGACTTCCAAAACAAAACACTTTTACACAAACGTTTTTATTTTTCACTTTTTAGTTGTGGAACCTACCCCACACTAATTCGAATACACAATTGAGCACAATAATTGTAGATATAGCCATGTAAATAACAGTGATAGGAAGTTATTAAAACACCATCACATCATCCACATAAAATAAGTGGGAAATATACGCATTATTGAAGCTAACTCAAAAACTCCACAAGCAAAGTTAATAAAATTTATATGGGACCACCTCGGAAGTATACCCTATCAAACATAAAAAGTATTTTCTAAATCGGTCCATCCGTCTCTGAGAAATCGCGTAACAAACATACAAAAAAAAAAAAACATACAGACGAATTGAGAACCTCCTCCTTTTGGTAGTCGGTTAATAAAATGATGACGATTTCTTTAACGAATTTTGTTTATGTTACATCTTTTTCCTACCAACAAATAATTTTGGAGAAAATTTGAAAAAGAGAAATTCTGGTTTATATTCATGATAGAAACAGATGTTTATAATATAACAGAACATAATAACATCACGCCTTGTTACCTCGAAGGGTTAGGCAGACGTGTACCTATAGTACACCCACATTTCGCCAGTTATGTTTAAGTTCCATGTAATAGGAGGCGAGCCTATTGCCATCAACCGGACACAGATCCAGACTCCGGGGTGCTACTGAGAACTTCCAGATAGTAATACCCAATAACACATTGCTCGATCCAGGAATCGAACCCAGGACCTCATGCTCAGCAGTTGCGCTTGCGACCACAAGACCAACGAGGCAGTCTACTCCAGTTTAGTTTATAATATAAATCGTAGTAACGTAACTATTCGTTTCATATTGATTAACTGCAATAAAAATAGTAGCTAAGTACATTTTCTTTAGACCGTGATCCAATTCATAACAGGCTATTATCATTATCAATAATTAGTTTATTTATATTATGTAAAGTAAAAGTTATTGTGCGACAGATTTCATTCGTATTTATTTTTTATTCAAGTGCATTATTCGGGATTTATTATTGTCAGGGAGCTCTATCTACACATAACAGAACATTGCTGCGAGATCGCAAGACGAATAAGGGCTTCGTTTGACTTCGAAACTAGTTGGACTATCCCGAAACTAGTGCAGTGCGTAAAGCCAGAAACAATCATTTAAATATAAATGATTTCTACGTATATTATCTAAATGAGTTCTACGTATATTATCTAAATGATTTCTACGTATATTGTCTAAATGAGTTCTACGTATATTATCTAAATGAGTTCTACGTATATTATCTAAATGATTTCTACGTATATTATCTAAATGATTTCTACGTATATTATCTAAATGAGTTCTACGTATATTATCTAAATGAGTTCTACGTATATTATCTAAATGAGTTCTACGTATATTATCTAAATGAGTTCTACGTATATTATCTAAATGATTTCTACTTATATTATCTAAATGAGTTCTACGTATATTATCTAAATGATTTCTACGTATATTATCTAAATGATTTCTAAGTATATTATCTAAATGAGTTCTACGTATACCTAGCAATTAGAATAATCTGGGTATATTCAAATAATGAATTAATTATATACCTATGTAAAATGTTTTAAGGAATGAACAAATGGAGATTAACGGACTAGGAAAGAACAATACTGAAAGTATGTTAGTTAGTATTTAAGTTAGAATTAACATTTCCTAGACAGGCGAACGTGTCTGCCAAATACGACAAATTTAATGTAAATAAACTGATAAATTGTTAGCAGCATTTCGGTAAAAGCATATTTAGTTGGCAAGTTTACACAGAATGTCTCTCATCTTATAACTTTATGGCAGATTAGGGTTAAACATACACACGTGGTAAGCAAACAATACAACTGAGAACTAAAGGGGATAAACAATTAGTAATAATAAATAACTCGCAAGTTCGCGGTTCACAAGATGTTTCACAAAGCCGACCAAATTATCAATTCAATAAAAAGGATAGTACTACATAAGATGACTATGCCTGATAAAAAAGGACCTGTTGTTTTCCAGACAGACATTCACGAAGATGGTATCAAAACTCTTTTCTTGAATGCTCTTCATTTCAACACACTAAACTACTTTTAAACTATAAACGAGTCACTTCTCCAAGGAGATACTCTCAACTGAGTAATATAAGTTAAAATGAATAAAAAGGAAGGCATTTGCGATGGTATTACTCATAGCTTTAATAATTGATGAGTGCTCAGTACATTCATTAGGAGCAAGATGTGCAAAGAGGTCACAGGATCAAAACCAAAGATGGACCCACTTTAATGTTGGGTGAATCATTTGGTATGATTAACATTCCAGTTTTTAATAAGATAAATGCAACTTAGCTTGAAATGTAATCTTTTTGTAAGCTTCATAGTAACATAACACCATGCCTGTATTCTCCCATGGGAGTAGGTACAGATTTTATACAATCACATTTTGCCAGTTTTGTTTGATTCCTTTTGTGAGCTTCTTATAAATCACAAAATTAGTTTAACACGCTACCGAGCGCGCAGTGGCGCCCTCATCGTTTGTTTTGTTATTTCTTTTAATTTAAAAAGAAAATGCAGAAAATAAGCCCGTTAAGTTGTACTCCACAAGACTATACGTTATTATTATTATAAACAGTAGTTTTATATTGTTAAGTTTTATTGTAATCACGGGAATGGTGGCCACTTTTTTCCGTTTTAATGATTACAATAAAACTTAACAATATAAAACTACTGTTTATAATAATAATAACGTATAGTCTTGTGGAGTACAACTTAACGGGCTTATTTTCTGCATTTTGTTTTTAAATTAAAAGAAATAACAAAACAAACGATGAGGGCGCCACTGTGCGCTCGGTAGCCTCTTAATGGTTTACAGAGAGAAGTTCCATCATTAATCTATTCAAGTGACTGATTGAATAAGGTAAAATTATAATGCTACAATAAATTTTATTATTTGTATGGGTAAATGAACAATAAAATATATGACACTAGCTTTTGCGGGATGAACGGTACAATGCAGCCGACTTGGTGAGCGCAGAAGGCTGCGCAATAACTTTTTTAGGAACCAAATGGTGACATGAGGCGAGTGTGAGTGAGAGAACATGCGCGGAAGTTCGGAGAACCTGTGTTCAGACTTGCCAAGATACGTCGGCCGTAGTGTACCCTATGTCCGTTTCTGTAAATCTGACAATGTATATGCAAAATTTCAGTTTGATCGGTTGAGTGGTTTAGTGTGAAAAGGTAACGAACAAACTTACTTTCACATTTATAATATTAGTTAGGATTCACATTAATAATAGCAATAGATGATGTGTAGGTGATTAATCTATTTGCTTATTTATTTGTGTAATAATTTGCTCAGAAAAGGTACATAAATTAAGGAAATAAGTAACATATGTAGAAGAGATGATTTAATTATTTTGTTTTAGGTGTAATTCAATTGTTCATAGGGACAGTGAATTCAATTAGTTATTTTAACCTAGAATGTGTTGTGATTTAACACATTATCTGCTTAATTCTTTATGCAAACGCTTCTTTATGCTACACCCTTACCAACCCTTATTTTACGATGTTTTCGAAACAATAGAGATGCACAACGAACGCACAGGTGCGGCGCGCCGCACTCGAAGAAAGTTATGTAAATTGTATGGACGCGCATACGCGCCGTCAAGCACCTGGTGAACGTCCGAAAACGCGCATGTGCGTCTGCCGCGCCTAATGTATTAATTTACACATTGTTTGAAAATCTAGTACCAAGACGAAATTAAACATTATTTCCTTTGAACAAGAACTGGTAGGAACTATTGACAAAACAGACGCCTTTACATCTTAAAGTTGATTTTTGTGTACACTGATTCATTGAAAAAACCCTGCCCCTATGGTCTTTTGTTTTACTTTGTCATAAGTACAGTTGCAGCTTGCAAGCAACATTGTTTCAAAATTGGAAAGGCGTAGCTTTTGTTGATTGTACTTATTAAAACATCTTGAAGGATTCTCAGTATTTGATAACACAACATTTTAAACCAAATCAATGTGTAAATGCCTCACACACAAAAAAGAAGTAGAATGAAAAAAAAAAGAATCTTTAACACATTCAGTGCGGCAGACACACATGCGCGTTTTCATAAACGCGCATGTGTGTCTGCCGCACTGAATGTGTTAAAAGTATCTTTTCAATTTTATATAGTATCAGAAATGATACACAAAAAAATAAAGGTGCAGATTACCATAAATAAATAATGCCGTTGTGAGAATTAAGATGCAACTGCTCCATAAAACATTTCAGTTATTGACTTGTGACATTTCTTACATACTAAACAGAGAATTCAAGGTAGACTAGTTTGTACAGCCTCCTTAATTTGTGCCTTTGTCCATATTTGTATAAATGTATGCATGCTGTTAAATTGCCTATGGCTTCATTACTGATGCAACATTTGTATTAGAGAGAATGATTGAATGTTCAATATTGTTTCATAAATTGGGAGACATTGAATAAATTGAAACATAGCCCTTAACTAAACTAATCATAGTCTAGGACATTGCATGATTTCTTAGTCTACACTCAGTAATTATCAAATGCTTTTTTAAAGTAAAATTAAGCGAATTTGAGAAACCAATTGGAACAAAATTAATACATTATAAATAATAATTTAGAGACTTAATTCATTGCTTAGCTCTTTAGATGCAAATGTATTTATTTTAAGCGCAGTACAACTAATTCTTTGCACCATATTTTTATCTCATTTATCAGGTCAACAATAAAATATCAACACGGAATGGGTCAGCGTACACGATTAATTAGCGATCGCTAACAACTGATTAGCACGGCCGTACACCGAACTATGTCTGTAAACCAAGTAACGGCTACCAGGTTCAACTGCCTGTGGCCCAGTAAGGAAATGACTCACGAAAAGGTCACGAGCATACTGACATATTAACACAAAGAAAAGCATTTTTATATCTAAATCTATGTGTAGATGAGAATAAAGTTGTTTGTAATCAAGTTAATTTTAGTTACCTGGCGATATATTCACTTCCATTTTTGTATTTGTTCTGTAAAGGCGATCTGTCTCCTGTGGCACCGTAAACTTTGATGGCTTCATCAGTCTCCTCTTCGAACGCATCGTCGATTGAAAAACGCTTATCACTGTTACCGAACGGCTTCGTCATGGTTAAATATTGTTGTTATCTGTCTGGAGATGTAAAATAAACATCACAGCGAGCGTACGGGGACAAAACACAGCTGTCAATTTGTCATATCAACATGCGCCATATTGATTGCAATACCGATAAACGATTGGAAATCTGCAAGCTGTTCTGAAATTATAACTTAGAATGTAAAATAAATAAAAACAAAAGATTGAATGTAGGTTATTGGTATCAGATTACTTCTGAGTAGTCTAAAGAAGTAATTAACTTGACCTAGAATATTAATAAATAAAACAACATGAAAACACAATATTCATTCATGAATCAAGTCTTATAGTTTTCGAACGAAAAAAACCAAAACAATAATAGTACTCACATTTTGATTACTGTGGATTACTACTATATTATTTATTACCAAGACATATTACTACAACAGACGGCTCATCAAAACTATAAAATCAGCCATCCAAGAGTATTGAGGTTCCAAGAGACTAACTTTATTAACAAAACTGACTTGGGCTCTATCAGGCTGAAAAGACCTTGTATTAAGTTTATTTTATATTATTGCAGCACCATTTGTTTTCTTAATTTATGTCCAATGTCAATGTCAAAATAAACAAAGTTATGTCAAACGTCAAACCCACATGGTGTTTATTTGGGCATTGGTGTCGAGAAAAATAGAAATTAAAAATGGTCATCAAAGACTGGGATAAAATTTCACCTGGGCTATCGAAGCCCGTGCTATCCTGTATTGAGAAACAGGGTTTTAAGTCCATGACTCCTATCCAGGCAGCAGTAATACCGCTAATCATGTCTTGTAAAGATGTGGTTGCCGAGGCAGTGACAGGGTCTGGCAAGACCTTGGCTTTCGTTGTGCCAATGATAGAGATGTTGATAAAGAAGCAGAAGGAGTCACCGCTAAGGAAAGACAACGTTTATGCTGTAATTATATCGCCGACTAGAGAACTGGCTTCGCAGATTCATAAGGTATTGATTAAATACTTAATAGTTTGTCCTAACTAATTAATTGTTTGTAATAACTAATTAATTGGTGTTATGAAAGCGAGAGTACTAACTAGTGTGCCTTCTGCGATAAAAGAATAATTTAGTTGGAGGGTGAATATTTGACCTTTTAACCGCCCGTCATTACCTTCCGCCAAAAGTTGATGAAGGAGAATATATTTAATGAAATATTTCAGCAATTCCTGATTCTGGTCCTTAAGCAGATTCTGGGAATTGATGAAATATTTCATTAACGATATTCTCCTTCATCAACTTTTGGCGGAAGGTAATGACGGCGGTTAAAAGGTCAAATATTCACCCTGGAGTGTATGCAAATTGAAAAGAATTGAAACTCTTAATATAGGTATATTGTGGCCAACTAGGATCTAGATTACATTTTGCTATACATCTTTCGCAACTCTGATTGTTAGCTGCAATCAACATACTACAGCAACATACTACAACAACAGGCAATCAACATACTACAACAACAGGCAAACATACTTTAACATTATTTTTGGAGGAAAATCATCCAACAATCAAAATCTAACTAAAAAGTCATGAATTCAAACTAGGCTGAGAATCAACACTTTTCAAACGTCAAATGCCATAACATAGTCCTCCAAAAAGCCTGCCCTTCGCCACTTCCTAGTGCTTTAGCTGGGGAGAAGAAGTGGCGCAACAAACTCCCCAACAGCACAAGATCATCACCAAAAAAGTAAACTTCCTAAAATGTATTGTAGCATTATATCACTTAGGCCCACTAGCTAGCACATGTTCTATGTTTATGAGTTTGGTTTCCGCACTTAATCCTTCAAGTGGACCATTGTGCGTGAGCCATGGCGGCTGTCAGTGGTTATTCCAACCAGCCCACCTCCCTCCCGAAGTTAATCATGGCTTCTGGTCTGTTAAGAACATTTGTGAAAGATCTGGGTGCCCCGAGGGTTTCTATGCTTATCTGGGCAACGCCTGTGCATGCGAAGAGCACATGTGGAACGGTTTCCTCAGCCTCCATGCAAGCTCTGCACAAAGGGCTATCCGCTATGCCCATTGTGTAAGAGTGTTCAGCGAGCAGTGTCCTGTGATGGTCCCCGTCATCAGGTGCAGGCCATTCCTATCCAGGCGTAAAAGTTGCCTGGTTAGTTTGCCATCTAGACTTGGCATAGCCTCCCTAGACTTCTTGCACCCTGGTGTCGAGGACCACCACTCCTCTGCTTGTGTTTGGGTGCATATTTAGTCAGGTTGATTAAATAAATGTAGAGTTTGTAAACTCAGAGTTAAGTAATTAACATTTTAACTCTAATTAAGTGTTGCAACACTAAAAAGTAACACTGGGTTAGTTAACCAGACATGTTTTTTGAGTTGGGAACATTGTTGGTCAATCAACAAAACATAAAATAGAATTGCAATATTTGTGCCGATCAGGGCACATACCAATGTTACAACATACAACAATGTAACGACATACATATCAATGTAATCCAACCAAAAATGAATGAACAGACAATGAATAGAAATTGTATACTTATCTCTTTTACACTACATTAAGGTATGTAATACTTTTTTGTCTTTGAATTGTATAACATGACTTTTAATTTTAATCACAGTGTATGTGGTTTCCATGGAGATTTAGTTTATTATTTGATGAAAACTTCAGATTAGGTAAAATATGTTTAAAGACTTATAATTCACATAATATCACGCCTGTAATCCCCGACGGGTTAGGCAGAGGTGTATATACAGTGTGATTCAAAATACCCCTGTTATACCGAAAACAGTGTATTGTTTAATACACTATTAGTTATTCTGGAAGGTCGCCATGGTCATATCTCAACTTTAAATAATTTCGGTTTTCTCTTACAAAATACAAATAATATTTTAACCCTAGATAGGTGGAGCCAAATAAATCAATGACCGCAGGCCGTAGGTATGTAGGTATTGTCGCGTCCTTTGACCTGGCCAGCTGTTGCCTCATCGCGCGAGTGAAATGATCAGTACGGTAATTATTAAGTTTGTACATACCATACCATTTTCCTTTTCAAATCCTGCGCAGCTTTACACACGTAGGTACACGTAAGTACACTCATAGTTTTAGCACATGAACATATTATTCACAATAAGGACAACAAACACAAAAGGTACACAGAACTTAGACAGTTGTCTTGCTGCTGCAAGATTACCGTCAGTCGCACCTACACACATTATCATGTCATAATATTCATTGTTCGCATATTCGGTCATGATTCCTCGCAAAATTCACTGCAATCCAACGCGATACTAGACGACATGCATCCAGCTCGAAAGAATGAAGTGAACTAGCGAAATAAATGCCTAATTACTTAACTAGCCTACAATAATAAAAATGTACACAATTTTAGGGATCAATAAGATATTAAGTGTTAAGCACAGCACACGAAACTTATATCAGACAACCTGCATGCTGTGCTTCGGGGGATGGTTAGACTCTGATAGGCGGGGGTTATCGTCGTCTTTATGCAAATTAAACCAGTACAAGTATTTACAAATATAATAAAAAGCCACGTAAACACAATTCAGAAACACAAAATACACATAAAACACAATGATAATACTTACGGCAATAATCTTACCTTCGTAACACTAATTATTGCAATAATACAGACACTTACAGACACTACAGACACGCGACTATACAGGGCTCTATTGAGCATGTCACTTGATCATTAGATGCTTTGACTACCTTGCTCGATACAATTTATGAACTATTTTGGAACTTTTTTTTTTTTTTTGTGAATGGCATCTCGTAGTTGACCTAGAGAGGTCGAGACTACTTAACCGGACTATCCTGTGGCTGCCTTAAGAAAACTCAAAGCCTCCAGCCAGGGGCAAAAACTTACAGACTAAGCGACTACACGCTAAGGGCTCCCCCTGTGGGGAACGGGCCTCGGCTTAGGGCGTCGCTGGGGGGAGGACAGCAAGATGGGACAGGCTGGATCAGATTAGAATTATTATTGTCAGGGGAGTTTAAAGCTACAGGCTCAGCTACGCCACCAGCTGGCACATCATACCCGAGCAAGGGACGGGGGGGAGGACGATTATTACGGGGTCGTCGCGAGGGACCTCGGCGGCGAGGTCGGAATGTCGATTTGTTTTTGTTCCTACGGTCCCTACTGCTCTCCTGGAGAAGAGTTATGGGGTCGTCGGGATCTGAGAGGACAAGCCTGGGGCGGCGGACCTTACTAATACGAGAGGGGACATAGCTAGCCGCTTCGACAACCAGAGGGTTGCGATGGTTGGTGGCTGAGTCGAAGAAACGCTTGGAATTGCGTTTCAAGAACTGGGAGATGGTGGGAATATCGAGATCCACGTGGAGGATTTCGTTCCGAACGAACCAAGGGGCTCCCGTTGCCTTTCGGAGGAAACGGTTTTGGAGGGCCTGCATCCTATGAATGAGGTGGGGCTTTGCGTGCGCAAACACTGAACCCGCATAGGTCATGATGGGGCGAATGCACGCTGTATAAATGCGCAATTTGCACCTAAGTGACAATTTGCTACGTGCATTCAGAACGGAGTGGAGTCTACTGAGAGCGAAAGCGGCGCGCGAACGCACCTGCTTTATGTGCTCAGCGAAGGAGAGGTGGTGGTCGAGGGTCACACCGAGGTATTTGGCTCGCGTCTCCCAAGGGATCGGCTTGCCGAACATGGTGATCGGTCGGGTATTTTGGAACTCTAGGGGACGCATATATATTACTTTTTCTCTATAGCTAACGTAGCGGGTACACCTCACCCAAGTAAGACTACGACACCAATATATGTGGTTTAAACAGTAACCACGCCCCTATTTTTTCGTGCAAGTCACGACCTGTCGACTTTTCTGTGCCAGGGATAAACCCGTACGCAGTTTTGTGTTGATTCTCTGCGTTCAAGTCACAACGTGTTTATTTCCGACGGACAAGCATAGTCTTGTGGAATATTTATTATTTAGATGATGTTAAGTACTTTCTTAAGCTACTAGTACATTCTTAAGCTACTTATAACTAATAGCAAACGGAGCTAGGAGTATGGTGCTTCTCCTACATTAAGTGAATTCCGATAATAAACAGGTACTATTTTTAAAATAAAATATTGTACCTAGTGATAGCAGTGCACCTACATTTTGCTTACGGTATTTCTGTCCCATGATGTGATAAGCGGCCAGTTAAAATTGTATTATCGAGGTTGACTAGTATTTGTAGCATTAATTACAAATCTTAGTGGTTTACCTATTTTCTGTATTTTTAAATGATAAAGAAATAAAATACATTGCCATAATTATGAAACAAATCTAATTCCAAAATAATCGAATACAGTATCCAAAAACCCCTAAAAGATTGCCCGGTCTTAGAATAGAATCGCGTTATTATTTATTACACATGTACGGAATCTTTTAGTGATTTTCTTTCTGAGGTGTCGGCGAGCTCAAAGGCTTGAAATGATTTTGAATCTTATTTTTATGATTAAATAACATTCAAAATCATTTCAGTTTAAAAAATCTTTCGGATTTGAAGCATTCTTCAACCGATGCCGATATCCAATAAGAAAGCCGGAAGCAATGGGCGTGTAGTATAGTGTAGGAAATTGCAAGATATTGGTGGCATTTCTACCAATCGGAGGATTAAAACTGCAATTAATTCTTATAAAAATGTATTTCACCAAAGAGTAACGAAAACAGTTAGGTCGTTCGATATCTTACTTTTGAGGATAGATACCTGTTAAACAAATGGAATTAATTTTCATAGGGAGCTAATATTTTTTTTATTAAACTTTTTACTAGGTATTTGTATTTTATAAAAACCTTGTAGTTGGGTTTAATCTGCAGTTTTATGCAGATGTATGTAGCTACGTCTACTTCTACTCTGCGTAGGTATTTCGCATATCATACTGGTATTCAAGACTTAATTCAATCTTGAAAAAAAAAATCAACTTGCCTCTCTGATGCAAGAAAATTATAGGCTTTTTACTATTATGTGTCTTATCTGACGCATTCATCCCTATATCAAAGAAGAGAGAATAGAGGTCAACCAAATTTAGGGTTGACTCCATCAAAAATATGAAGAAAACTTTGACATGTCGAAAGCATTCAAAAACTTTAATGAACATTGTTGGGGACTTCATCTAATGATTAATAATGCACAACAGAATATGGGGCCGCCCTGTATAGTACACCGAAATTTCGCCAGTTAAGTCCCATGTAATAGGGGGCGAGCCTATTGCCATCAACCAGGCACAGATACAGTTTTTTTTTTTTAATAATTTGTATTTTCCTGTGAGTTCATGAATATATTGTCTGCTGATATAGTACGGAATTTTCAGTTATTGTAACATCAAACAATTTATAATGCAAAATAACTTATCACTTTATCAGCAGTAGGTACCTCATAATGTCAATTTATTTTGACATTACTTACATTACTTTTTCAATAGTCAGATAACTCGTAACTGAAGAATAAATATTTCAATTTGACAGGTTTTGTATAGGAAATATGTCAAACTGTCACATTTATTCTTCAGATAAAAGTTATCTGACTGTTGAAAAATCAGTCCTAATAGTTACTTAACTCTGGGAAAGTTAGTCACTAAGGGCTAATTTCATTGGTGGGTTAAATATTTAAAAGTGTAACTCTAGGTTTACCTCTAACTCTTTGTGGCGTAAGATGAATTTATTGGATGAACCCTGAGTTAGCTATTATCTCAGAGTTATTTAGGATAACCTGTGATGTGAACATGCAAGTGAGCCTATTTTTTTTTTTATTGAGCCGATGTCGATTATTCTGCCAGCGAGGGTCGCGTTTAGACGGCAGTATGGGGAGGCGGGCCGTCGACTTTGCACTTTGTGGTAGATCCACAGATGTTAGTCGCTAAAAAGACGTGGAAAAGGGTTAGTACAGACGCCAGCACATCAAGCTACTACAATCTGTCAGATTTCTTTAATAGATTTTCGACTTTATTGCTAAAGCGTTAGGTTCAAGGCTGATTGGGAAAATCTGACAGTTTCAGGTAGGTTGACCTGCTGGCGTCTGTACAACATACATTATATAAATTACAATCTTATATAAAATAGGGTGATAAACAGCACAAAAACATGCAATACATATAAATACATAATTATTACGCACCAGTTACAATGTAATAGGTATCATTTTCGTTTAATTTTTTTTTTAAATATTCATAATTTTGGGATAAAAGGGTATGAAAGTTAGTTGGGAGAGGAATGTATTTTTGGAAATTTTTCGATAGAGGTCGGAAGGATTTGGTGTTCAAGGAGCAGGAGAAAAATATATGGTCCAAAGTCCGCAAGACCGCATTCACACAGGGAACTGTCCCTAACGTCAGCCCCGGATTTACGCCTAAGCATACAAGGCGGGGTCTAGAGGACCAGCCAGCCTAGGGGCACAGAAGTTACCCCGACTAGGTAGCTAGGTACCTATTGCACCCGTAGGAATCAAAAAGAAATCTGACCTCTCCAATCAGGATGCTAAAAACTTTCCTCGTATTCTATTCCTTGTATTCCTTATCATTACACAAGTTACTAGTGAATGATGATGAAGAATACGAGGAAAATAATGTCTTTGTTTAGAAAGGTCGATTTATATACGACCTTTGAAGTAAATATGATGATATAGGTATGTACATAGCATAGACTGTTATTTCTGTTGTTTATTTATAGCAAATAAAAGTTGATTAAAAATAATATTTTCTGTAGGAACTAGTGGATTCTATTTGCTAAAGGACTCCTCACAAAATGTTAGGAAATAGCCGTTTGGCGAATTTGGCTCAAATTTTGGTACAATATAGACTGTAACATGCTGATTGGAAATCTATACGAGCGCAAAAAAAAATAATGGCGAGTTATAGATATAGCCTTTTTTATGTTGTAGTCAGAAAGACGAGTTTTATATTTTACATTGCGCGCAATAAAAAAATAGCTGTTTTTTTATACCTAAAAATATAAGCCGTAACCCAGCAATATTATTAGCGCAAAGCTACTTATATGCTCAGTATGCATAGTTGACGGCTTTGTGATGTCTTTTTACATCGTGTATATTATAAACAAAAATCATTCAAATCAATCACAACAAGTTTCAATTCATATTTATGGTATAAAAACATATTTCAGCCAAATTAGCCGAACGGCTTTTTCCTAACATTTTGTGCAGGGTCATTTCCAAAATGGCTTCGGAGGGGGGGGGGGGGGGATGGGGGGGGGGCTAAAATGTTAAGTGCTTGGGGCCCTGGGTTTCTAAGTCCGGGCCTGCCTAACATGGATCTTATTCAGGAACACTGGGCTACAACAATGTCCGAGTCTTAGTTTGTAAAACGACGAAACAGTTCTTACGGAAAGTTTTGGGTATTTAAAAAAACCAAGGTTTCACTATGGCAATGGTGCCAATGACATAAATGTCATATGGCGCCCTTAAAGGACATGTGATGAAATGGGCTTGGAACATGAGCAACTATCATGTGCTGTTTTTCTGATAGGGAAAAATATACAGGATGGCCTTACAAAAACAAAAAAAATATTAGAACCACCATTATTTAATAAATAAATATTTTAAATCCAGTTATTTTTTATCGCAATATTATTTTTGCACATTGAAACACTCCTGTCAGTTGTCATTTCGCTTAAATTGTCATTGTCAAAATCGCTATTTTCCCGTTTGCTTAGGAATCTTAGGATTTTAATATGTTTATTGTATTTCTAATTTACTTGATAATCACAGAGCATGTAACTTTATTGATAATAGCGAAATCATCATTTGAGAGGGCCTCATAAGGCAGTTGTCCCACTGCCAGCTAGGAAGCGACTAACTATCGGCAATTTTCTCGCTCAAGAAACGTACAATAGTTATAAATTCCGTGTAAACAAGAGATGCATAAATTAATAGTTGATCGCCGACTGTTCACACTGCCGGCGAGGACTCCCTCCACTGGTTTTTAAAATAATACCCGCTCAGCGATGCTCGCTTGGCGGTCAGAGCTCACGCCGAGACCAACCAGCGGTCATTTCTGCCTAGAGTGCAGATCTGAGTGCACATATTACGAATTCAGAACAATTACTAGAACTATCACTGTTTTAGTAGAGATGAGTTTGAATATTTACTTGCTTTAGTCGACTGAAACCCGTGTGGGACTGTGGGAATCGTCCGTCGCACTCGGACACTCACTGTTAGCCCAGCGACAAAACTAACGGAACTACACACTCGCTGCTCGCTGTTCCCAACTTGTTTTCAGTTGCTAGTTCTACTCGCTACTCGTTCATCGCCAGTGGGACAATTGCCAAAGTCCTCAGTGGTGTGTAGTCCGCCAACCCGCACCAGGCCAGCGTAGTGGAAGCCTAACACTCATTCTGAGAAGAGGCCCGTGCCCAGCAATCAGACAGTAATGGTCTGAATTTATTTTATTTATTATTAGCGAAATTGTGTTATCGCAGAAGCGCTATTATTTACAATATAATGATTTATGATAAGGATAATGAATTACATGTACAACACATGTGCGATAGATAAGTTTAGATCTGAGCGCTGTTTAATATACTAAACATTAATATTTAGATAATACAAATATAATGCTGCACTGTTCCCGAGTCACATAGCCTGTGTTAAAAAAGAAAAGTAGACACTAACTAACATAGTTAATCTTTCTCGGGAACAGTGCAGCATTAGAATGTCTAAATCTTTATATTTAAACCGCGCTCAGGTCTCAACTTATCGCGCACGGACTGTACCAAATATCCTTATTTTCTCCTACAATTTGGGACTTTGAAGTTGGTAAACTGTGTGTAAAATTACTGACTACTGATGGTTATATGCATCTCTTCCAAGGCGGATCATTATACCTGACACAGACTAGACTGGATTGGATCTGTTAGCCTTTTGTTAATAGTCGCTCCAGCAAGCCGGAATACGTGAACAATTTGTACTAGGTAGAGAAATAAAAGAATATTGTATTTGCTTATAATCAAATCAAGTCATTTATTCAAACTGGGCTGAGAATCAACACTTTCAAAATTACATAAGACAGTCCCCCAAAACGCCCACCCTTCACCACTTCATAGTGCTTTAACTGAGGAGAAGAAGTGACGCAACAAACTCCCCAGCAGCACAGCTGTCTGTTCAGTTAAAAAAAAATTGATTCTATACAATAGTACGCAAAATAATTTAGGTACATAGGCGACACAAAACATTAAATTAAATTAAACTAGCACACGCCAATATACCAACAAAAAAATATCGAAAACTATACAACTATATTCAAGCAGAAATAAAAATACAAAACTAAAAACGTAAACAGAACTTTATACCTAAATAAGCCTCCAGGCTTATAGGGCGTGCCCACTTACATATTATAGCTATATGTACCTAGCCGTAACTCGAAGTTATAAAATGATAAAATAATAATAATAACATCGTTTATTTATAAAAATGGTGCAGATTTACAATAACTTAAAAATTATAGAGGGCACAGTTGCTCATTTGCCTGAACTAGATAGAACCTATGTTTCAGGCTAGAATGGTGCTTAAAAATTTAAAATATAAGATTAACAAAGGAGAAGACTAAAATAAAAACTAATATTTATATTAACACTTACAAGACTAACATGTTTTATTTACAGACAAGAAGTAAATCCTCTGTCTCACTGTATGATATGCTAAGTAAAAATTGCAGAATAATCTTTTTTCAGTCGTAATTATTTAATTTATATATACTTAATTTCCTATTTAATTTATTGTACATAAATGGGCCTAAAAATGTATAAAATCTGTTTATAAAAACATATTTAGAGGATGCATTTGACTCACATACAATATCATTCCGTCTCTTATTAGTACTTTCAATGTATGTAATATAGGCGAGCATGGTGTGCTGTTTTAATACCAAGTGCGTTATAAAAAGCTGGCGAACAGTCAGCACGTTACAGGATTTGCGTAGCAGATCTGTAGGATAGAGAAAGGGATGGATGTTTGCTACTTTTAAAATTGCTGTCTGTGCTCTTTCAAGAGGCAGTAAGTATTAAATAAAATAAAGCAAGCAGTGACATCTAAGGGAGCATGACGAACTTGCTGCCGTTTGCTCAGGCAAGAATAATATGAACAATTGTTGAGGTCACTAGCTAACCACATATTCCAAAACCACTCATAAGACATTGTAATGAGTAGATCATGTCAATGATAAATAAAAATTAAATTAAAATAAATTGACTTTTACTGGCAATTAAATAATTATATGAACTCATATAACCTATCTGAAGGTAACGTAATTCTGAAGAAAGAACATAAACATTCTTTTGAGTCAATCACAGCGACCTACTATTCTGCCGTCATGTCATAAGGAAAAAACCGGTCAAGAGCGAGTCGGACTCGCGGCACCGAGGGTTCCGTACCATCATTTATAAAAAAATGTGCTATTTAGAGCCATCGTTTTATTATTCCTGTAATCTTTACATAAACTTGTATCACACAGGATAATTTCAGATGTTTCTCTATGCAAAGTTCGGAGATAAGGCGGGGAACGGTATTTTTTTTACATTTTTTATCAAAAGTCGAAAACTATCCGGCCTAAAAAAGAGAAAAAAATGTTTGAGAATGTGCAAATAGCAGCCCTAGTAGCCCCCTTCGAATTTTTAAGATCCCTTTTCAGTCCAGTTTGTTATAAAAAGATATATCAAGCCCAACAAATGAGTTAAGAACCTTATGAAGCCGGTGAAATGGAGCACGCAATTTGTCCTTATTTCTGGTGTTAACATTGTGAATATCACTGTTTTTAGTGTATATATGTATATTTTGTCTAATACGTTAAACTGGGGTTACGGGGTTATTTTGATAACAACTTTCGACTTAAGAAAAACTTATTTTTATAATATCTACAATGCCATATCAGAAGTGCAAATTACTGATAAGTTTCTTTTTGATATGGCATTGTAAATATTATAAAAATAAGTTTTTCATAAGTCGAAAGTTGTTATCAAAGTAACCCCAGTTTACCGTAAACATATAAGATGTTGGCAAAGATGACTTGTGATGCCACCGTGAGAATACCAATATATTTAAAAAAATTCTCTCAGAAACTCTGGCACCTAGCTGGTAAATTGCTCGAACAGCTTGTTTTTTTTAAGAACAAATAATATTTTGAATGTCATCGGCTTTGCCCCAGAGCAGAATACTGTAGGACATAGCGCTATGAAAATAACTAAAATAAATATGTGTTTCAGCAGAGCAACACCCGCATCTTAGTGAACGACCTTTTGTACAGCCATATTGTTCGTCATGAAGGAGGCTATTTAAATTAAAATGTCTTACACCCGTATTTATAAACAAGCAATTACTTGCTGCTAAGTAATTTCTTTGTGAAATAAGACAAGACAAGTAATTTCTTTGTGATAGAATTCTTCATTTTAAAATCTTATTATATAAGTAGTCGAGTAATATACGTTACTTACTCGAGTAAATGCTTGATTAAGAATCAACGTTCCATTGCAAAATCAATGGTCTCTCAACTCTCAATTATTAAGTAAAGACAATGGTGACTATTACTTGGCTAAGAATTGTAACCTTTGACAGTTCTAACTTCAAGCAAATACTAAACTATAGAAAAAAAATCATTACTTGAGTAATTACTTTTACTGAAGTATTCACTTTTACTTCTTTATAAATATGGGTGTTAGGATAGAAATAAGCCTAAAATTGCCAACGTCATTTTTATTACCTGATTTAAACAATGGTATGATCTTACTAGTTTCCATGAAGTCACGAAAAGTTCCTAAATCAACATATTGTAATTAACAGTAATTGTAACAGCTAGATAGGGGGCTACGATGTCTATTACTTAATAGTTTAATGAAGATATATTTATTCTACCTCTTCATTTCCTACATCTTCCCTTACAATTATATTGTCAAGAAACTGTGCAGGCGGTAATATGTTGTTTTGATGCCGAGCCCACCCAAGATACCATAAATGATCGTCATTAATACATTAGGCGCGGAAGACGCACATGCGCATTTTCATAACTTTCTTCGAGTGCGGCGCGCCGCACATGTGCGTTCGTTGTGCATCTCTATTGTTTCGAAAACATCGTAAAATAAGGGTCGGTAAGGGTGTAGCATAAAGAAGCGTTTGCATAAAGAATTAATAATAAGCTGACAATGTGTTAAATGAGCACAGCTTCCAACAGTTCGCTTCCCTACTATACAGCTGCAGTAGGTAGTAATATTCACAAATTCTCTCCTCCCAACTATTTCATTTGGTTAATTTTATCAAGACATAAGTACTTATAATATTTTTTATTGCTTTGATGTCTTGACCTGATCCTGCCTCTTAGTAATACTGTCTCATGTGATGGCATTATGCCTGCTGGGACATTTGTGATTTCTAAGCTTTCACTTATTTCAACCAAAAATGTCCCATTTGCACGAATATGCTCCCCATAATATGACCTGGTTTGCTTTATTTGGTAAATTCCAAGACTAAACAAAATCAAGTCTGACATTTCCATTACAGGGAAACTATTTATTTGTGGTAATTGGGCATCATCTATTCTTATAAAACTGGCTCGGCGTCTATGCTCAAGCACATAGTCACCTAAATAGTTCGGCATGTTAACTCTTTGCATTGCTCTGTCTAAGATTGCTTGAGCATCAGAACGGTTGGTTATAAGAGGATGGAAATTATTCAATATGGCTGCGCAAATTCTAAAATCGTTCATTAAGTTTCTTGATGCAACATTAAAATATTTATTTCTGAACATCTTGAAATCACGTTTAAACCGACCATTCACTACTTCAATTACCCATATGCAAGCCGAGATTTATTTGCTTTTATCATGGACAATTGTGTTTCACCTACATCTAGAGTCTCTGTCTTGTGTACTGAGAATCCTAATGAGGTAAGTAGTCCTATAGCATCCCGAAACCATCTATCTAGCAAAAACACATCATTGTCTCTAAAATAATTTCTGAGAGCACCACTGGGTGAAAAAAGTTCATTCATTATCTGGGCATCAGATGTTGTAGCAGCATATGGACCATAAACGTCTAAAATAAATCCATCTGTGGTTGCCATTATAAAAGATTTCAATAGATTGGCATATTTATATAAGCTATAGGTTTTTTTGGAATAGGTAATTAGACGACTTTTGCAAATATATATACATGTATATGTGCCATCAAAGATTACTATAGGATTACTTTCCTGTGTGCCAAATAGACCCTGTGGAATCAGAAGATTTCTGTCGGACAAGCTTGTTCTTGGGATATTACTAATGCCCAAATGTAAAGGTACATATGATTCGAATAAGCAGCTACGGGTCTTCTTTACATACTGGCAGACTGTATAAGTTGATAAAAGAAACAAAGAGGCAATGCATCAAAAAGGTTCTCCAGTCCATATTCTTATTAAATACATACCAAGTGCTGTTTTAGGTTTTCTACATAAATTGGACAATTGAGCTATGCAAGTTAATATTGCCAGAAAGTTCAAAACGGTCAAGCCTGTAAATAGCCTGTAATAAGCCTGCAAGTAGAATACTATTTGTCGATACTAGACAGGCTTGACCGTTTTTAAAGATTTTTCAACATTTTCAAAGTCTATAGTGTTATTTACATTCCTCCGTTACAAGTCAAGCATTTCAGTAATATGCACCTGGTTGAATTCAGTTACGAATTCAAATTCAGCAAGAAAGTCCCAATTGTATTAACTTAAATGTTCTTCACACAGCCGAGCATTTTTAGTGATGTACAGTTTTTGATGTGTGAGAATATTTTCTTTAAAAACAATGGCACACGTTTCTTTTCCTGATTCATACAATCCGGAACAAAACAATGAGTAGTGGTATCTGGAGTGCGCCTATAACCATCTAAAGTAAGGCTTACACCGTTCTCGGAGAACATTTTCAATGTCTGTACTGGCAGAACTGGGAGCCTCCACTGCAGAGCTAGATCCACAATCCATGAATGGATTTGGTTCTTGCGGAATCTCATCATTATCTGTGCTGGCAGTACTTATTGTGAATAATACGGATCCACATTCTGCAGGTGGTGGTGGTTGCCGATGAGCCCTTAGCCAACAAGCATTACATGCACGGGCGTTAGAAGGCATCTGCAATTGAAGGCACAATTAGTTTTAGTAATTCTAATGTGGGTGAATAATAAAAACAGTCACAGTCACACAAGCTGCTCAAGTTAAGCTTGAATTGCTACTGAATTATCTTGATATTACTATATTATTTAGAGTTATATTAGTTGGAATAAACTATACAACAAGCAAGTACACTTACAACAAGAGGGCTGATTATATTGGCGGAATAAATCTATTCAGTAGCACCATAATTTAGTTGATGAGAGCGTCTCCCAGTTCATCTGGCAATAGATATGCCACAACATACACAAACTGAGTCATGGCCAAATTGACGTTCACCTACATTGCCTTCATTCCTGTTATTTGATTCAAGAATCAATAGGCTAACACACTCGTGACATAGGTAGTCTTCATCGATTACCTAAAACAAGAAATACTTCATATATTAATCTAAAAGTACATTAATCTATAAGTACAGGAATTTGTTAATATTTTATACTCTTTTTCAAGTTGATGATGGTTATGACTATGCTAATAAGGTAACTCAACGTTTGCATGAGCCTGAGCATAACCCAACCCATTTTCTATTGTTAACGTGCACAAATGAGGAATGATAAACTGTAAATAGACTATGCAAATGAAAATCAGTATTATAAAACTGCTGAATGGATAACCTGGTACCTTGTTTTCAGGGTATGCAGATTTTAGCTACATAGGTACTTGTCTGACAATCCATTCTTCTAATACAGAGATAATCTCAAGATCCAAATGTGTTGCATTGTACTGATATGGTTGTGTAATTGGAATAGCAATCCAGCAATTAATGCAGCGGGGCATGATGGTGAGGATTATATGAAAGATAAAAACATTAGTGTGGTACTATGGTTTCAGAGCCTGTGAAGAGTCGGTCTACGGAAATCAATTAATTGTGTTACGGCAAATCTGGACGCAACAGATCTTATGAAGTACTTGCTATATAGCCACAAGACTATGGATTATTCTAGGCCATACCTCTTGATTCGATCGTTTGTTAGAATCCCATCTCATAGAAAATAGGTACTAACCTTAAACTCGTGTGCAAAATCCAAGTTCGAGGGAGAAAATCTCAGGTTGGTCAGTATCGCCGGTCGTGAGTGTTAAAATCGTGTCCAAGCAGTGTATCCAAATTAAAAAAATTAAAAGGTCAATGGATCGTCTTCTGAAATAAGATAAAACAACAAACTTGCTTGCAAACAAAAAGCAAACAAATTCTTCTCCTTTGTATACTTAGTTAGACGCATTCAGTATTGCCATATGGAGGAGGCTTGAAATCTACATTTTCACTTTAAAAAATCCGTATAAAATCCGTACTACCAATCTGAATAAAATTCCGTATGAATTCCGTATAAAAATGAAACTATTAAGATTATTTATACACATCATTTAAACATTCATCATTTAAACATGTCTGAATTATTCTTTTAACTAATTTCCCTAAAAGTTGTTTTTATAAACATATCTCCCTTTTTGCTACGTGTGAGCCAAACCTTGATTTAAAGTAGATTTTGTCAAGCAATCTTCGTTGAAGCGCTGCATTTTGCGTGATTTTTTTTGCACCTCCAGGCATTGTTTTCAAAGTACACTTATTTATTTCACTAATACTACAACGACGAAGTAAAATTCGGTCCTAACAGGTAGGTGCTGCTGAATAAAGCCCACTTTCCACTATGGGATATAATATATATTATATCCCGCGATCGGTCTTTCCACTGTGAGAAATATATCTTTCTCCAGTTTTCGTTCCTTATTGGATCACGCCACACGCGTCGTTCACAAACCAAATCGATCTTCTAAACTAAACGCATAAGTATTGTTTTGCTAGGTACCCTCGACAGTACAAACAAATAGAATAGGTTTGCGAATGAGCATACGGACAAGGTCACTCAGGTAATGATAGACATGAACTGAGGGTAGCGACAGCGCACGGCGTGGAATGGTGTGCGGGGGGACAGGAGGCGAAATATAATATGAAAGTATCACAACACAACAACCTCTTAAAGGGTCACTGTACTCATCATTGTGGACATGTTTTACGATGGCCCAAACCTGAAATCGCGAAAAAAAATCAGCTGTTCAGTACATTTATGTTCGCATAATTCATCAAAATGTACTGTAACAGCTGATGTATTTTTTCGCGATTAAGGTTTGGTCTCATAGTAAAAGTTGTTCATAATGATGAGTACAATGACCCCTTAAGAGGTTGTTGGTATTTTACCAATAACCCTGTATATTACATCTCAGTGGAAACGGTTCTATTTAAAAGTACGGTGAGCGATATTAATCTATATCTCGAGATGTAATATAAGTTACATTATATCCCATAGTGGAAAGTGGGCTTGAGAGTTTTCGAAACTATAAAGATTGAATGAATAAACTAATAGCCTTTCTCTTTCATTTCGCATAAAATAGAACAAGACAGCTGTTAGAGCTATTGTCTTGATTCACGGTTTCGAACGTGAACTATGGCACGGGATTCTCCACATTTCATTTTTATTACGGTTACGGCTCTATTATGTGCTATTGCAATGAAATGAAAATAATAGTTCCGACAGATAGACTAAACTATGATTAATAATGAATACTACGAAAAAAATATCGGAATATGCTCTGCTCTGTACTGCATCTGCCTGAGGTCGATTCTATCTGTACGTAAATCCATATAAAAATCCATGCATGATTTATTTGTATTGGGCTTTCAAAATCCGTACAAATACGGACAAATCCGTATAATATAGCAACACTGCGCATTGGCGTTTAATTGAATTTGACACTTGATAGACGTTTGAATTTCACACTTGATTGACGTTTGAATTTGACACATGACAGTAATCCAACAGAATAATGTTGCCAAAATTAATAATTACTGTGGGTTGCAATTTAATTTTTTATTTATAATTATTTAAAAATATAATAACTAAAGATGGGTGATCCAAAAAAAATATTAAAAAATACCGTAAGTCTCCTTAATTTATGTACTTTCATAAAAATATAATCCCTTCTCGTTTCTAATTGCAAGCCCAGCCTCCATACAAAAAAATTACATGTCCTTTCTTCTTAATTTTCAGGTAATAGAACAATTCCTGCAAGAGCCAGAGCTGTCAAACATAACAATAGCCCTCCTCCTTGGTGGTAGGCCAGTGGAGGCCGACATAGAGACCATTCAGAAAGGAGCTCACATTGCCGTGTGCACTCCGGGCCGGCTCGGTGACTTGCTGGCTGAGAGGAAGCAGCTCAATCTTTCTGGGAGATTGAAAGAACTGGTTAGTTGATAGATACTGAATATCATAGATATAGCTGTACTAGGATATTTTGTCACGTGGCAAAAATTGGAACTAATACCCCCTTGACACAGCGTCATTCGAGCGCCTAAAGATCCCTTGTTGCTGTACTTTCCAATACCATAGATAACTCTCTAGTGTACACCAAGTCAGATTGTGTTACCCTACTCTAAATCATATGTAATTTTTTGTTAGTGCCTGGTTTGTATATGTCTTTATGAAAAATTAAAAAGCTTTGGTACACTCAAAGCTGCAATACAATTTCTGTAGCATATTCATTCCAGACGTAATACTATTATAAATACGAAAGAAACTCTGTCTGTCTGGTAGTGTTATCAGATTTCGATGTATGACACACGGGCAGACTTTGACCTGGGTTAGGACATAGGATACTTTTCCTGGTATAGTATGTTCTCGGGCGATAATTTCCGTGCTAGTATAATATAGATTTGATGTTTTAAACCAGTGTTGTATAACCACTGCTTCATGTTGTATCAATTTAATATACAAACTTAATTACATATTTTTTATTTAACTCTGGTGGTAAGCCCTTCCCTGCCAAGACTATTAAGCTTTGCACTTAATTTCTTTAATTCCAGGATATTTTAGTCCTCGACGAAGCTGATCGCCTCCTCGACCTCGGCTTCAGCTCAGTACTCACGACTATCCTCCAGTACCTACCAAGACAGCGCCGCACCGGCCTCTTCTCAGCCACACAGACTAAAGAGCTGCAAGACCTCGTCAGGGCCGGCCTACGGAACCCAGTCGTCGTCAGCGTCAAAGAAAAATCAACCATCAGCACTCCAATACTCTTAGAAAATTATTACGTCATTGTTGAACCAGAAGACAAGTTTCTTTTTCTTCTAAACTTCTTAAGGAACAGAAAGATTGCGAAAGGACTATTCTTTCTGCCAACGTGTGCATGTGTCGATTACTGGGCGGATGTGTTGCCAGTGTTCTTGCCAGATATAAAAATCTTCGCGATACACGGCAAGATGAAGTTGAAAAGGAGCAAGATTTTAGAGAAGTTTCGGCAGGCGGATAATACTATTTTGTTGTGTACGGATTTGCTGGCAAGGTAAGCAGTTCTTTTGAAGGTTTTATATAAATAAGGCATCAGCCGATATCAATATTGCGTTTCTTAAAATAACATCGAAAATAAATTATTTGAGTCCTGAGAGGCGCACCTGTATCCGTTATGTTGCACTCTCGGACTAATGGAATTTTATTTATTTTCAACTTTTTCTAATTAACCCAAGGTTGATATTTGTTTAACAAGGAAACCCTCGCAGCCCTATGCTTCCCCAGGACTGCGCCAGCCACATTCTAATTATTCTCTTCTTTCTCCACATTATTCTCTACATTCCTCACATTACAGAGGCCTCGACATCCCCGAAGTAGAATGGGTCCTTCAATGGGAGCCCCCCACAAACCCTGCCTCCCTAGTTCACCGCGTGGGCCGTACGGCGCGCGGCGGTGCCGCCGGCTGCTCCCTGCTGCCGTTGCTGCCTAGCGAGGACACCTACGTGCCCTTCATCAAGACGAACCAGATGGTCGAGCTCAAGGATTGGAGGCAGTCTAAGGATGAGATCAAGATTAGTCCGAAATTGAAAGATAAGGTAGGCAGAGATTACTTAATTACTTACAAGAGATGTTGCTTTCGTTACGTAAAAAGGCTATGTTTTGCTAAAAGAAAAATTAACATACATATGTAGAAGGAATATAGAACTACAAACTGGAGCTTGTTTTTAAACGTCTTGTTAGTACATTCAACCGCACGTCCATGGTAAAAGAAAGAATAGAAAAATTGCGCGTACAGCACCGTACACGTGATAGAAGTGAAACTTCTAAAAGAATAAGAGATAGCGCACACTGGTGATCTTTATAAAGGTGACAATAAATTCATAGTCACTGTCACGTCACCGAAAATTTGTAGACTGCGCGCACTTACAGTGACAGTCACGCAATATATCCGTTATTCGTCAATATGGATCTAGAGGAATCGCGCGAAAATGTTTTCCCAAACATTGAAAAATACTTTGGTACACACTTCCTCCCATGCTTTGCCTTTCAAATTATAATCTAAGTATTCCTTCAAGGATCTGTCGTAAACCAACGACCGTATTTCAATTTCTTCAATCAATATGTCATTGTCTATATCATCTTCATTCCAAGACACGTTTTGCGTAGTACCTAGTTGATGTTGACGCCATTTTAAAATAAGAATAAGAAGAAGCGTGGGAGCGCGAGGTGACATATTGTTATCAATCTGCGCACGGTAATTTAAAACTAGCCGCACGGGTCGATCCATCAGGTTAAGCTACGCTTGCCGGGGTTGGTCCGTGGATGGGTGACCATCTTTAGATACCAAGACTCCTCCGTGCCTTGGAAAGCACGTTAAGCCGTTGGTCCCGGCTGTCATTCGTGGATCTTTGACAGTTGTTACGGGTCGTCAGAAGCCCGAAAGTCTGACAACCAGTCTAACCAAGGGGTATCCTATTACATAGGCAGTCGCTTCATGTAAAATACTTACCAGTATCTCAGCTGCGTCCGGTTAGACTGGAAGCCGACCCCAACATAGTTGGGAAAAGGCTAGGCGGATTGAGACGCGGTGATAGTCACTTGCTTGTCACCGCACCCAGCTGTCACGTACCTATTTAAGTGCGCGCACCACCGTAAGGGTCCATAGACATGGTGACAGCGACGAAAAAGTCATCAAAAGTCACCAGTGCGCGCTAGCTCTAAGAGAGATTTAGTGTAAGAGACAGAGATAGAGTTGTATCTATCTTTTCTCTCATGTAACGAAATGTGCCTAAACGTGACGCGTCCTTGAAATTTCACTATCAATTCTCGTCCAGTTATTAAATCGCCGCCGAAGTTTCACTACAAGAACGCATATTTTGTCACAGAAACACGTATATGTCAAAATTACCAATTCTGGTAACAAATTTACAATACAGCTACTTCATAGCAATAAAGGCGGCTTCAGTAGTTCAAGTGTCACTGAGTGACGCGACGCCGACGTGCGGTTGACCGTATGCGGCTTTCGTTCGCAAGACAATATAGCAAAGAACACTATAATATTTGGAATTTAATCACCTCTTCGGGATTTACTAAGCCCTGGGCCTGATACCACAAAACTTTACAAGTTTGTAGACTTGTCTACAAAATTGTTAAATTAGATATTCTAGATAACACAGCAAGAACATATATGTAAATTGTAGACTTGTCTCTACAATTTACGTGTTATTTTGATTATGTGGCTAAAGCTTTGGTTTCCTATGAAAGCAGTTCCGTCATATTATAACGGTCGCCATGACATAAAGTCAAACCCCGCTGCCCAAAGATTTAAATCGTAAATTTGCTCTCACCGTACTAAGTCACAAGAAAAAACTGTCAATACTGAGAAAAGTGAGCTCACACATTATTAAATGACAAGTGTAGTCACTGCGTCATTGTGTGTTAGAGGTGTCAAAACGAATCAGAAATGCGACTATCTTTTGACGCGGTAGGGAGAATCTAGCGATTTAAATGTTTGCCACTGCCATCATTTTCATGACAGCCGTCACTGCGACCGTTTATGGCGGCCACCGTTCTTTAAGGAAACCGTAGCTTTAGAGTTTTGTGGTACAGACACTTGTAAGATTTACAAATTTATAACTTGTAAAAATTTGTGGTATAGGGCTCTCGTTAAAAAGACTTTTCATAATTTTTCAGGTCCTATCAATGCTACACGAACAGCAGAAGCAAGACAGATCAGTCTTAGACAAAGGACAGCGCGCCTTCGTCTCCCACATGCGAGCATACACGAAACACGAATGCAACCTATTACTACAATTTAAAGAACTTCCCTTAGGCCACATAGCCACCAGCTACGGGCTGCTAAAGCTGCCCCTAATGCCCGAAATAAAGCAGGAGCATAAGGACCAGTTCATAGGACCGAAGGACCAGATCGATTTTAACAGTATAACATACAAGGATAAGCAGAAGGAAGTTAGTAGGCTGCAGAAGTTGGGCGAGTATAAGAAGACGGGAGTGTGGCCCTCGAAGAAGAAAAAGAAAATGGTGAACTATGAAATGTCCTTTGATTTTCCTTACAGAAGGCGAAGTGCAGTGCAGTTTTCGCTGCCAAACAAATTTCAATATTGTGGTTCTTATATTTGAGTTGAAAATAAATAACCGCCGTGCGCCTCTGCCTGCTTTGGTGCGCCCTCGGATTAATGGAAGTTTATGTATCTACAACTTTATTTCAACCACGACCCTTATATTATTGTGACCGCCGACATCTGTGTCCAGTACATAGATACTCTGTGTAGTATTTTTTTTTTTTATCAAGCGTCGTCCAATGTTGAAATATTGAAACTGATCAAAAACTTTTTATTTTCAGATGCAATCTGAACCGTGGGAACAAGCGAAACAAAACAAAGAAGAGCGAAAAGAGAAGCGGAAAAAACGAAAGGAGCTGAAAAAGAACGATCCAGAGAGTGGAAAGAAACGAAAACGTAAAGCGGTAACACAAGAAGAGTTGAATGAACTTGCAGCAGATATAGCGCTTATGAAGAAGCTGAAAAAGCGGAAAATTACTCAAGAACAATTCGATCAGCAATTTGAAGTATAATAAAATATACAAATAATCTATAATATGATCGTTATTCTTTGTTTTATTGTTATTTCCTTAATCACAAAGCGTTTTTAGGGTTCAGTACCTTAGGAAAAAATGGAACCCTTATAGGATCGCTTGTGTGTCTGTCTGTCTGTCACAGCCCGAATCTAATGGACGAATGGTTGGTACACGTATGAACCTGTATATAAAAACTACTCTGTGGTATGAACTTTTGTGTCCCAAACACGGACGTGTATAGTGAGTTTCATCAAATAGTTCCTATGCCGTAATGTTGGCTCCACTGTTAAACTTTAAGACCAATTAGGTCCATGCTTTAACAACGATAGCCTATCGTGTTCATCCTACAACAATGGAGCCAACATTACGTCATAGGAACTATTTGATGAAACGCACTCTAACGTAAATAAATGAATTTTGAATATGGGGGTTTTCATTTTTGGGAGGCAAATAAAATTAAAATAAAAAGTTTTGCAGACTATACCATGTGACTTATCAAATCAAAGAGCTTAATAAGAGGGTCTCAACTAGATTTATTTTATAATTTTAAAATAAAACAGTGCAGGTCAGGAGTCTCAACTTTGTATTGGCCAATGTAGGAGCGGTATCTAGGGCAGAAATATTACATTGCCAACATTAATACTTATTTTGAAGTTGTGACACAGGCTCATTGTATGTGACTAGTTTTTTGATGTGTAACATCTTTCCTGCAATCTGTGGGAGTGATTTCGTGAAAAGGGACGGATGTGTGTAACAGGAAGCCGGGAAAGCGCTCGCGGTGCTAGAGTTGGCCATCAGATGGTACCAACCCAAGTAGATGTCAGCGACTATTAAATGACAAACCAGTAACTTGTAATCCTATGGACTTGCCCTAACTACAAAATTAGCGTGCATACCTACAATAATCGGGCACTCACCATGGTCGCCTTTCGTAGGTTTGTAACTGCGAGTGCAAGAGAGAGCAAGCAACCGTTTGACAGCACATCTACCAGCACTAAACATGGCGACCGTTCACGCATAGACACAATTTTGACGTCACACAATTTTGGGTCACTGGCTCACTCTGCAACTGAGAAGGCAAATTTATTTGCATCTCTCTTCGCAAGCAATTCACGTCTGGACGCTGGCTCAAAGCAACCACCTACTGTACCTCATTGTGACTCCTCGATGCCGGAGATCGCAGTACACATTAAAGAGGTCCGAAGAGTATTGTGCAGTCTAGACGTGAACAAGGCCAGCGGGCCTGACGGCATTCCAGCGAGAGTGTTGAGGCAGTGTGCGCCTGAACTGTCTCCTGTATTGACACGTTTGTTCCGCCTCTCTCTTGAAAAAAGAACGGTGCCGAAATCCTGGAAGCTTGCAAATGTACAACCAGTGCCCAAAAAAGGCGACCGTGCAGACCCTGCCCATTACCGTCCGATCGCCATTACCTCCATTCTGTGCAAAGTTTTGGAAAGGGTACTGAACAATAAGTTGCTGAACTACCTTGAAGACAATGATCTTCTCAGTGACCGTCAATATGGCTTTCGCCGGGGACGGTCAACTGGCGATCTTCTTGTGTATGTCACGCACTGCTTTGGCGAAGCCATCGAGAAACACGGCGAAGCACTGGCTGTATCGCTTGACATCTCGAAGGCCTTTGACAGGGTCTGGCACGCTGCTCTGCTCAGCAAGCTTCCTGCTTATGGCATCCCAGCTGATTTTTGTAGCTGGATATCAGATTTCCTTAGTGAACGGTCGATTAGAGTAGTTGTTGATGGCTGCTCTTCTGACCTTATGGCTATTGATGCCGGAGTTCCTCAGGGGTCTGTTCTCTCTGCAACTCTTTTCCTGCTGCACATCAATGACCTGCTTCGGCCTGGTATTGTTGGGTACGCAGATGACAGTACAGTTTCAGAGAGATACTTGTCCAGCGCAAAAACCAGCGGGGCTGAAGTTCGTTCCTTGAGAGAGGCCATGGTAGAGCGGACAGATTTGACCTTAAGCTTTGTCTCCCAGTGGGGTGATGATAATCTGGTCTCTTTTAACGCCACCAAAACGCAGGCGTGTCTTTTTACCGCTAAAAAGAGTCGTTTCGCCCAAACTCCTACTTTTCGGGGTACATCTGTTCCTGTAACTGATCGACTTGAGCTCCTAGGCATGGAGTTGACATCTGGTCTCAACTTCGGCGCCACCATCGAGTACAAGGCCCAAACTGCGGCCAAGAAACTGGGCATCCTAAATAGGGTGAAGCGATACTTTACGCCTGGACAGCTTTTAACCCTTTACAAAGCGCAAGTCCGATCCTGCATGGAGTATTGCAGTCACCTTTGGGATGGATCAGCTAAGTACCAACTAGCCGCGCTTGACTCGGTGGAACGCAGAGCTAAGAGGCTCATTGGCGACGTAAAACTGGTGGATGCCAAGCTTCATAGCTTGGCTCATCGCCGCAAGGTTGCCTGCTTGTCGGTCTTCTACAGATTGTACTTCGGAGAGTGTGCCCGAGAACTCCATGACCTCATTCCACCGGCCCCCTTCTACCACCGGACATCTAGACGCACTGCCAGTTACCATCCCTACCTGGTTGCTATTCCACCAATTCGCACTAAGCGCTTCCAAATGTCTTTTATAATGCGCACAGCAAAAGAGTGGAACTCACTACCTGCGTCTGTGTTTCCGAACGTATACAACCCTAATCTCTTCAAAGTGAGAGTGAACAGGCTTCTTCTGGGTAAGCTCACTCCATCGTCGACTTGTCTCTGTCACCTCTGACCTAGACTAGAGTCAAGAGCAAACCCATCACAAATAAAAAAAAAAAAAAAAAACAAGAGTATTTTCAAATATAGTCCTTGACAAACATTTAGATGTTTCTCTTTTCATACGCAGCTCTTGATTAGTTAAAAAGAAACAAGACGCTTTTTGACGTCTGTATCGATATGACAGATATTTGTATACCTTTCTTCCTTTAAAATATGCCATCTCAATAAAAAAAAATAAAAACGTTTATTTGTCACTAAAAGAAATTACATTAAAAACATTAGGATAGACACTCAGAGGCACAATCTTACAAGAAATGTATTACATAGAATATTGTTCCTAACCCCCAAACTAGGCCTAGGCCTGTATTTTGGGGATCAGTGTTCAGTCATGGGACTCATTAAAAGCAAGACAGCATTTTTTAGACAGGAGTGTCGCCACATAATAGACACGCTATACAGGAATGAAGGTAAGTGCCACGTGGAGTGGTACAAAAAAGACTGCAGTAACTAAACTATTTAAAAGAAAAAATAAAAAGTGAATATAAAATAATATCAATGTAACAAACGAGCGTACTGTTTTAACGGATGCGTTCGGATAATGTGTTACATCCTACGGATGCGATCTGAAACTATAAAATAAAAATACTTAAAATTTTCCATGATTTTTTCCTCTCTCCAAACAATCTGGCAGCCCTGCACGCTTGAGTCAAGTGCTCAAAACAGGGGGGGCACACTTAGAACAAGCACTACGTTCGTAAAGAAAGAGGCGCCATCTACTTTACTTAACTGAGAAACTATTAGTTTCATAATTATCGATAGATGTCTCTGTAATCCCAACTTAACGAAAATAAGAAAATCAAATAACTAAGTTCTCTAATTTAGTTTATAGTATTTTTCTAGAGAATAATTGTAATATAACACCGGAGAACTTCGGATTATAAAACGGGATGCACCATCTGGTGGCAACATTTAAAACTAGAACATACTTATTTTGGCCAGTGTTAAGTTTTCTAATAAATACGATTTCGAAATTGAAATAATACCTTGTTTACCATTGTGTCGAAGTAAAAGAGTACATAGGTACATAATATTGACATTGCCCGTATAGGAGTACAGCATTTTAGATCTATCTTCAATAGCAGGGATAGCCTAGTGGTGAGACCGTCGGACTGACAATTCTAGTGGTCTCGAGTTCGAACCCAAGGCACGCACCTCTGACTTTTCGGATTCATGTGCGTGTAGTTCCCGTTAAGATATGTAGATGGCGTTTCGAATCTGGCTGCTTCGAAATGACGCAAGAGGGCTCTCTTCTCCCGTATTATTATTATACTCTTTGGCTCAAAAAGAGCGTCCGCCACGCTTAGTGTATCGCCGTTTTGTAACAAGACATGGAGCGCGCTTGAGCCATGTGCTCGATGCTGCGAGCGTTCGCCGCTTTGTAACCACACTCGCCTCGAATGTTACATTACCAACAAACGATGTCTGACTTGTATCGTCGTGTAGATCTGAAGATCTACAGTCCGGCCGTCGAGATAATACGTTCTTGACACCTGTCAGTTTAATACTAATGAATATGTGTTCTGCCAATTGTATCTATGGGAAACCCAAATAATACGACCAATGAAAATAGTAAAATAAATATATATTTCTGTTCAACTTTCGTAGCAACATTAATGATCTGAGTATTACTTATCAAAACACAACAAGGCACTTATCACCTATTTAATATTATATTGACAATTTTATGTAAAAGTTATACAATTTTTTATATTAGCTCGGGAGCATTTGGCACTGTAACGATAGCACCGAATTAAGGCATAATAATCTTAGATTGTATAAAAATGGATTACATTGATACATAATAAAATTGAGCTTATATTTGTTAGATTTTAAAAAGTTAGAATAACAATGCACAGTATAGATTTTATAAATTGAAAATGTTTATTTACTATAAGAATTATTGTCAATCATATTATGGCGAAATTTGTCAAATAAAATCCGCCAGTCAATGCGGGATATTACCCAGTTACTTTGTGATAACACTGGTCAACAGAGACATACTAATGTAGGCTTTAAATATTGCAGAGCCTAGGTCTTAACCGCGAGACGTTACTGAAACTAATAGTCAAAATATCGACCAATAAATGGTATAGTCGTGACTTCTCATAATACTTATTTACTTACTTGATATTATCTTCCCTACGGTAGGCTGCGACTGGATATTATGTCCTCAAAAGGTTTTCGTCAAGGCATATTGAGCATTTACCCCTTTATTTATAAACATTGCTTATTTACTATAAGTAATGATTAGCGACTGTTTAATCATACATTTTTGACGTTTAGTGCGGATTTCAAATGAAACTAAACGCGATCAGCACATCTAAGCAGAGTTCAAGAGCTGTAAGTGTCAAAATTCCAAAGAAAATAATGACAGTGACAGCTCTTAAACATGGTTTACGTGCTAATCGCGTTTAGTTTCAATTTGTGAAATCCGCACTTAATTTCGTTAACTTTAATCAACGTTTATAAATAAACACCTCAACCTATTGAGTAAACACCCAAATTGCATTCATTTCCAACTGTCCATAGTTAAACGAAATGGATCCAACCCACATTAGGTGTAATGTGGGTTGGATCCTTTTCGTTTAACTATGGACAATTGATCCATATCTGGTCACAGCCTAAAAAGTCCATGCAATAAACTACACATCATGACAAGAAACACTGTCATAATCTAGCACCAAATTATTTTACATTCTACATACGTTTTCTTAGATGCAAATAATGACATTTTTATACTACTTTTCAATACAATTTTTAGTCTTAAGACCATCCAGTCTTTATACATCCTAAGACAACGTATAGACAAAATTGTGCGTCAAATATTTTACTATTTTCAGTTTTCAGCTGTCACATTTTCTAATAAAAAAGGAGTAGATATTTACATTAAAGTGAATATTGCGATTTCGTTTTTAACTCGTTCATTTAAAGACACTTTTTAGTGTAAATTTACTGTTGACTTCTTCGAAAAGTTATAACTCTATTTAAAAACATAACTATAATATTTCATCGAGTTTCAGTTTTGCTTTTTATATCGTTAAACAAACAAGTCTAAAACAACATTACACATGAAATACATTATTATTAGGGAAGCGTTTAAAGCGGTGGTAAGAGAAAAAAAAACACCATTACAAATTAATTAACGTCAAAATATTAACAGTCGAAATCATAAAATCAGGGGAAACGTCCAACGAATGTGACATTATGACGAACGAACCCTATACTTACCCTTTACTCGATTCTCTTTAAGATTTGATGACTGTATCAGAAATCCTGACCAAGTTTCGAGTCAGTAAATCTGCAGACATATCTCAAGTTAGTGTAGAATGTCCGAAATAACAATAACCAATCAAAATAATCAACTTAACATTAGATTTGAATTTACAAAAGGGTTTTCATATTTTACATCCCATAAATAGTTTCCAACGAATATGTCAGTCAGGAGCAGTTTGTGACTAAAAGGAAGTTTGTGTGTGTCAACCTAATCCGAGTTAGTTCTTCCATATAATTTCAAAGGTTCGATATTTCTCGCAACACATTCGGAGGACAGTTCTCCTTCTTGTAGATTATAAAATTTACACTAAGTACATTCAAATAGCGCGTGTTTATACACAAAAGGTTAAAAAAAATGCTAAGAAAAACTCGATTATGAAAAAAAAATACAAAAGCGTCACGTACTAATTGGAGAAGTGTAGGTTGGAAGGACCAATTTTGTACCATGCCAAAATTCATTGCTCTAAAATAATTACACTTTTTGAAATATTTCTCAAGGTAAAGATTTAAGTATGATACAAAATATGACCTCTACCATAATTTACACAAATATTCATAAAGATAAAATCAAGCATTTTTTCATACAAATTCATACATTGCTTTGTCATGATACTAAAACGAACTTCTAAGTTTACGCCATCATAAATTACATAAGAAAAATAATTGTCGTAATAATACTATTTTAAATTTAAACTATAATACTAACTGTCGAGGTGACAGCGCGACTTACTGTCAAATGTCAAATTTCATAACTGACATGACTAGATGCCAAGGACCATAAAATGTATCCAATGATATGAAATTAATACTTTATATTGTGTTAATTGAAAATCGCGTCCTTTTGTTGACAATCCTATTAAATACCATTTTATTTGTGAGAAAAGAAATACTAAATACTCGAATGACGCGCTGGTGTGTTAAAATAAAGATGGCGTCAGATTTCAGCGCCAAAAATTTTAAAAATCTTACAAAACATAATTAAAACAGCAAACTTATATTAACTAGAATAGAATAATAGTAGAAATTAATTATTAATAATGCATTGAGCCAGCAATTTGTTTAGAAGCGTTGCGCCTTAAGTTATTTGAAAATATAAAAGATATACAAAAGCACCAATTTACTGGACTCTTAAGCCTAAATTACAAAACTTTTTCGAATTTGACTTTTGGAATCAGTACAGTCGTATTATTATGAGCGCGAACACTTGTCGTTGTATAAAAATATAATTCAATAATCCATAAACATGGGAATATCCAGTAACATACAAAGTAGGTACATTTTGTCGCAGGTTCACGTCATATAGTCACTCCTGAAAGATTCTAACTGTCTAATTCGAATTTAAAGCCTTATCCACACGGGTTTTCATATTTTATTGACAGTTCATAACATATTACAATATTAAGATAGTGGGTTCATGAGAAACATGTGTGAACTAGGGTTAATTCTAGTATTATACGAATATGTAAACACTTTACAAGTTCAGCTGGTTAGTTAAATGACCAAATCGACCATATTTATAGGAAATAGTCAGCTACGAATTGGTCCTTTCCTCCCTAATCCTTTAGTTTTTTTGTCTCAGTTAATTGAACATTGAAATGATATTATCATCAAAACATTTTCTGTTGCTATTTTATGTCAAACGTATGTCTGTTACATATCAAGAAACTTTAAATTCGCATCTATCTACTTTTATAATATTCTGTTCACATATTCGTGCAACACATAACAATAAATAAAATTAGCTACCAGCGACGTTTGTGTGCCTAAATTACAACTATATTTGTTTGTTCCTACTATATTATTGTGAAATATAACAATTATATATATTTAGTTATTAAATTACATCATAGTATTTTCAGAATAGTTCCCTTTATTTTGGTACTCATAGTAAAACCTCATACACTGTGATACCTCATTTGTGACGGTAGACTGACAAGCTATATTTTGTTAAAGTTCAACTATCCTGTAACTGATAAAGACGGTAATTATTTGAAGATTACTGAACCCTGAATGAAAGTTTTAGTATCAAAGTAAGGACCTTCGAGACTATATGGAGCAATATGAGTACCACGATTACATGTACTCATCGTTCGCGTGAGCTCTTTAAAACAGAATCCTTTCATGAGCTTTTCAAGTAAGAGAACATTTGGTCCTTTGGGAGATAACAATTCAACACAGTCGCCATTTAAAGAACTAGGAACCTGTCACAATGATAAGTTTCGTAATCAGTATTTTATTACTAAAAACAGTGTGTTCAATTCCATCATTGCTCCGTTAGGCTACAACTTAGTCTACACATTACTACAGCGCAAGCCTGTGGCTACACGGCTAAAGGCTATCATGCTAATATTGTCAAAGCACTCAAAAATGTACACCACCAATTAATAGCATTATACAAATGACTTGTGACGGTAAATTATATAATTAAATGAGTTAAGGCACATAATTTTATTCCGCGTTTTTATCACTTCACTATACTTACTATTTACAAAATTATTTATATAAATAAATAGGACGAGTGTACTGGTGGACAGGAACACACCTCTATCTGTATTAATCACGACTGAGCGTACATTGAATATGTCTGTATTACAATTTCATAGTATTTATTTACCAAAATTCCTCAATTTATGTACTTTAAGACCATTATATCCACCTAAAAACATTAGCATAGAGACACTACCTAGATATTAAAAATGTGGTGCCAATATTCCTGCACGCCAGTGTACTCCTATTACGAAACAATGAAAGTTCAAAACATTTATACTTTTACAAGCTCTTACTGCTTACTCCATCCTAATTACAGTATAATATTATTGTCAAGTTCGATTGCATTATATTCAAATGTAGTGACATTTCATCATCCATTAAGTTCGTCGATATTAATATTATACACTGTTTTTATTTACTCTGCTTAATTATGCAGCATTTATAATCTGTGACAACAGATGTCATATTAATATCGACACGTCACTTTGTGTTTTTAATCCAGCAATGTACCTTACAGAATTGATATACATTAAAAAGTTTTTTGGAAAAATCGTAATATAAGATAAAGGTAAGTATTCCGAAAGTCGCTATTTTCACTAAATTTTTAATTATTTTGTACAGGTGCGAGATATTGACCGCCTCAAAACATAATCGATGGTCGATAAATGAAAGTAATTCGGCTGTTATGAACCTCTGGATCGTTGCACCTTTAGTTGTACTTTCGAAAATACAATTCTTGTTAATGTAGTTTTTTTTTTTTTTTACAAAACTGATCCATATTAGGCTTCATAAGTTGAGAAATCGCCATAGACAGTAAAAAAAACAATGTTGTCAGCACTGCACCACCAGATTAAACAACACAAAGCAAGTTACCTACTCCCCCCGCCTCCTCAGACCTCATCTGGCGCCATGGCATCGTCATCATGGTTGTGCTGCGGGCTGGCGGGCGGCACAGGACTCGGTTCCTTCGCGACAACCGGTGCGGGTGACGGGGCCGGCGCCGGCGCTGGCGCTTTTACTGTCGCCTCGAGAGCCCGGATCCGATTCTCTTGTTTGACGATCACGGATTTCAGTTTGCGGATCTCGTCGACTAGGTCTGACAGTTGTTTTTCCTAGGTTGTGAAATAGAAAAGAATTTTTGTGTTGAATTTTTGTTTGATGTGGTAAAATTTTTGTAATTTCACAGTCTGTTTTAAAATGGTCTTTTAGTACTAAATATAAGTGATCGACAGGTAACATGAATACCTACTCATGAATTTAAAATGGAAGTCGTTTATCCTTATGGGGAAAGCGTAGCCCGCGAAATTCAAATTTTCTTGCGTTTTTTGCAAATTGCCAGTCAGTTTTAGGTTGGCGACCGTAACAGTATTTAGTGTGTATTTACAGAATTATAATCACTAGAGTTAGTAATACAACTCCTTAAGTTAGTATAATCCTAAATATCAATATTTCAAGAAATAGTCATTCATTAGGTTTATATGAACTTAGAGGAGTTGTATTGATGATTTTAATGATTATAATTCTATAAATACATATTTGTTACGGTCGCGAATTATATTCAGATCAACATACAACCTGACACTGACTTGCAAATTGCAAAAAACGTAAGAAAATTTGAATTTCACGGGCTACCTGGAGCTTCCCTCTTGAGTATGTGTTCTCTCACTATTTAAAATATGACATTAAAAGCTTATAGATTCGCTATTTGATATTCCTTTTAACTCTCAAAGTATTTGTTTCAATTAAACCAATTAATGTCACTTTTGAATTGTCAAGGGGACCCCCTTGACAGTCAAGAATATGAAGCTAGTTGCCCATTCCAAAGCGTAGTAGGTTCGTACCGAGAAAAAACGGCAAGAAACTCCACGGACACGGCTGTAATCCTCGGAGAGTTAACTCATTAACTGCTGAATTATTTGCGAATTTGTTCCAAATGCTGCTTTATGATACAAACTTGTCCCAAGTGCGGCGAGACGCTTATGTGTGTTTGAAAATTTTCGAGTTTTATGAGTCATAAAACAATTACGCCAATAACAATAGAGATGCGCAAAACCCACAGGTGCGGCGCGCCGCACTCGAAGGAAGTTATATAAATTGTATGGACGCGCATAAGCGCCGCCAGCACATGGTGAACGTTCGAAAATCGCGCATGCGCGTTGGCCGCACATAACGTGTTAAATAGTTCGCACGCGCAGCTCAAATTAGAATAAAATACGTACGATAGCGGCAGTAACCGCCGGCGGCGGCGTGGCGGACGCCGGAGTGCCGGCGTGGCTGTCGTCTCTCTTGTGCGCGGGAGTGGGCGACCTGTCCTTGTCCTTCTCCCTCTCCTTGGCCCCGGCGAGCGCGTTGGCCTTCTTCGTGACGTGCAGGTTCTGCGTGGCGCGGCCGGACACGTACCCGCCCTGCACAACGAGAGCGCGCTCCTGTAGTTTGGTTAGGGGGGCCCTACCTTATAGCATCTGTCTTTGAATGAGGCTGTTGGCTTGGGTGGACGAGTGGTGTGGTGTCTTTGATTTTAACTTTTGAGATTTTGTTTGAAAAACAAATTTTGAGTAGTTTCGCTTTTTTATGTTTATTAAACCAAAAAACTTATCTGTGTTAAATCAAATTACTTTGTATGTAAGGCCCACTTGCGCCACAAATCTAGCCCAATTGTACTTCGAATGAAACCATCTCATTGGCCTTAGGAACCTCGACGCACTTCGCGGTACCCAATAAACATCGTGCAATTGGTCGTAATGACCAACTGCTAGCTCGAAGTGCCGTCCGACTAGTTGCGAACCAGCTTTGTGCACTTTATTTATTATAAACATTCACATCTTTTTCATTATTACGAGCTCTTACTGCTTAGCCGGATCCTAATTATAGTGTAATATTATTCATCATCTTCCTGCCCTTATCCCATGTTACTTGGGGTCGGCGCAACACGTTTTCTTCTTCCATTCTCCCCTGTCAACCGTCACACTATCATTCACTCCCTTCTCTTTCATATCATTCTTTACACATTCCATTCATCTTTTCTTCGGCCTTCCTCTTCCTCTCCATCCATCAACATGTATATTCATCACTCTTTGAGTCACATGCGTTTCGTCCCTTCTCATCACATGCCCATACCAAGCCAAACGATTTCCTTTCAACTTTTCTGTCACTGGCGCCACTTTCAAACTTCCTCTTATATACTCATTTCGTACTTTATCCATTCTCGTTACTCCACACATCCATCTCAACATTCTCATCTCCGCTGCGTGCAATCTTTTTTCATCCGTCTTCTTTACGGCCCAGCATTCAGACCCATAAAGTACGACAGGCCTTACCACGGACTTATAAATTTTCCCCTTTAACTTGAGGGGCATCCGTGGGTCGCAAGTTGTTCCTGTGACCTGTCGCCATTTCATCCATCCTGAGTTGATCCGGTGCGTTACGTCTCGGTCTACTTCGCCATCTCCTTGGACAAGCGACCCGAGGTACCGAAGGTCGGAACAGATCGATAAGGGCGTTCGGGCGAGAGATATGGGCACAGGACTGGAGAGGCCGCCAAAATCACAAAACAGTATAGTGTATTATTATTATTATTATAAATTTTATCATTCATTAAGGCCAAATACCCATCGCGCATTTGGCCTTAATCACCAGCTGGTCGCACAAAGCGCTGTCCAAATAGCTGTGGCTAAACTTGTGCACTTTATTAAGAACATTCACATCTTGGTCGGAGTTTCTGCGACCAAGGTAACTGTGACTGTTCCTATATTAACCCAGGCTGTTGAAATTGTCGTTTTTCCTACATAATATAACGTCACGCTTTGTTCTCCCGAAGGGTTAGGCAGAGGTGTACCTGTAGTACACCCACATTTCGCCAGTTATGTTTAAGTTCCATGTAATAGGGAGCGAGCCTGTCGCCATCAACCGGGCACAGATCCAGACTCCGGGGTTCTACTGAGAAATTCCTGATGGAACACCCAATAACACTTAGCCCGACCTGGGAATTTAACCTAGGACATCATGCACAGCAGCAGCGCTTGCGACCACTAGACCAACGAGGCTGTTTAATTAAATTTTACCGAATTAAGTTAATGTTTAGTGTTAAGGCCGCTTCCCCAGAGAAAAGCTGAAGAGAGTTGTCAAGTTGCTTTAGTTCATTGATAGCGTTATTGAATGATAGAAGTAATTTGATTATAAACACAAATAAATACTATTCTTTACGACTAATGAAAAACCCAGAACACTTTCGTTTCAAGTAGATACACAATTAATTTTCTGATAGGATGAATTGCAAATAAGTTTCCCATAGTAATCCCAAATTTTTGTAAAATATTAAAGTCTTAAGATTAACATAGAAAAAATGGTTAGTAACACGACAAAAAAAATCTCAAACTCGATTAAAAATTCGCGGTTATTGAGACACAACACACAACAGACGAAATAAACGCAAAATAAAGTCGTTAGAGCAAGCCAACAGGTACATTCAAGACGACACTTACTGCTCCTTGGGGCCGAGGTGACATGATTGACATTCGTCACCTTATTAGAGTTTTAAGGATGATTTTTGAATGGTTAACTTAAAGCGAAAGCGCCAGGGTAGCCAGAAATTCAAATTTTCTTATGTTTATCGCAATTTGCAGGTCAGTACCAGGTTGTATGTATGTTATAATGATTATAATTCAGGTAATACCTATTTGTTATGGTGGCGAATGATATTTTGATCAACATAAAACCTGACACTCCACCGCAAAAAACGTAAAAAAAATAGAATTTTGCGGACTACCTTAGCGCATCCCCCTTAAGGTGGGTTACAAACGTCATCGGTTGCTTATAGCATCTTCCTGTACGCTGCGTCAAGATGATAGCTACCTATAGATATACAGGGTCAAATTAAATTAGCTAGCGAAACCCCGCCGACAGACGTAATCGATATATAAACATAAAAATACCACAATAGCTGCGGTCGTTGACCCTCATATCTAGATATCTATACTCGAACACGTGCGCGGAGTTTCGCAAGCTAATTTAGTTTGACCCTGTATAAAAGTACTCTTTGAAACGCTCACTGCAGCGTAAAAATATCCTGTGAAGTTTGATAAGTCACCGATCACTTTTATAGGAGACTCCAGTCCATGGTTTTGACAGAATAGGGATGATGCCTGGGTAAAAATAAAGAAATTCTATTTAGTCCGTCAGTCAGGTAATAAAAAAATATTAGATACGTATTTTTTGCTTTATCATATTAATAAAAAATGACATAGATAACTCGCATTAAAGTTCGGGAGTGGGGGCTTGCTACGTCACTTCTACGTATAAAATCTACGAAGACGTGACGTCATGCCACATTTGAACTCAATGTATCGCCGTAATCTTTTGATTACGTAGAAAAAGAAAAAATACGTGTCCAATATATTTTAATAATCTACATGACGGACAAAAAATCATTTTTTAGTCATCATCCCTATTGTCTGATCCTTCGATACAACTCGTCAAAGAGTCTAATGCGAATTGTGAAGCTTCGAAAATTGGTATATTATTTACTGTAACCCTGTATACTTGTAAATCCTAGCTCTAAAGCTTTGGTTTCTTGAGAAAGCGGTGAACAATCACACAATAACTGCTGTCCAAATACAGAGACATTTTTGAGACCTTAGGGCGCTGATAAACTACGTTCCGTGATTTAAACCGAAGATCACGTCTAAAAGAATAGTGTTAATAAACTTGCGTGCAAAAAAATTGGCACACCCCATGCTCTCTCAATGGGGTAATGTATATTTTAATTATTATATTCGCTGCCCTAGTTCAATAGTAAGATATTTTGAGCTAATTCAATTCACTTGTTATTTTTTTAAATTGGATGAATGGGATTTATTAAAATGATAATTTAGTTTTTTTTCTCTAATTTAATTTCAAATTCTAAGTTTAGTGCTTCTGGGAGTTATTTATATTTCAATATGAATAAAATATATATATTTTTTATAATAATTTTAAGGCTTTTAATAGTAAGATAACCTCATGTAGAACTCAGTATTTTTTTAAGATATCTTACTATTGAACTAGGGAAGGGATATGTTGTGTGAAAATAGGAAGATGAAGTTTATTTACACATACCCTATACTTTGATAAAAGCAATATTCTTTACAAGATTGACTCGATTCTTTAGATGTCCTCATCACTTAATTTTTTTTTGGAAATACTGTGACTTTTTTTGTCAGTGAAGTTGACAATAGCATTATTTTGTTTATTAGAGCTCGTTTATCGATAATTTAACTTGTATGTAACCGACTTCAATAAAAGGGTATTTTTTCGACCACTATGTTCGTATGTTCACGATTTTCTCAAAAGTTTTCAAAATCAGGTTTGATATTTAATTCACTAAAGTAATCTACATACATTCAAGAAGGTTTTGGTACAAAATATATTAGGTTATTGTTAATTAAACTCAATTCGAAGAGATCGATTTTTTTGCACGCAAATGTAATTTGTAAAATATATGTTAAATTTTCTTAATTAATTAATTCATTTTCTTAATAACTTGACCTATGAATATTTTGTATTATCTTTATATTACATGGTGTAATTAATTTGTTAAGTTATATCTAACGCGGATAAAAAACTGAGAATCACGAAATAATTATCAAGCATATTTTTACTTTTGTTTTATGTATAATAAATTAATAATGCGTTTAATTTGCACACCGACACTATGCCGACTCAACCACTCAAGGCCGTTGGTTGGTTGGTTATCGTGCGTCTTAATGTCAAATACTGGTGAAAATGACAGATATTCATGACGGCACCACTTTCCTAGGAAACCAAAGCTTTACTAGAAAATCAGTTTCTTTACAGTAACTTAACTACTACAGATTCTGAAAGCCAATTCAGTAATTCAATCTGTTGTCAAATCGCATGTCAATTGATTGGCTGTTAAATTGCTTTTGTGGTTTTGAGCATCATTGAGATATAAAAAAACCCGTAACAGATACTTTAAAATAAGAACAAAAAAAAAAAAAAAACTGAAAATTCTGGCAGATTTTTTGTGGCTTGTTTACATTTTTTGATACTCAAAAAGTTTTTAGTTCACGAATGTTTGAAAATAATAAAACATGCCAGTTTAATGAATAATGGAAATCAACAAATGTAAATAAGCCACTATGGAGTGAGAGTTAATGAATTGAATATACATACATATTTAAAAAGCTAACTTACCTGTCTGAAAAATTATTGCAAAAAAGACAAACTCAGATTATACACAAGGCATGCCTATTGACAAGTGTCATAATAGAACTTAAAACTATTATATTATTGCTAAACATATTATGTATTGTATAAAGTAAATATCTCATATCACACAGTAACGGAAACACGCGAAACGAACAGTGAAATTATAGGGGCTCTAGATGAGTTTGAAACTGGGATTAGGGATAACCCAACTAAATCCTAGTCGGGTTATCCCAAATCCCAGAATTTGTTCTTGGTTGAGAGGAATCTTTAATAATAATAATAAAAAAGTATTTATTGCAGTTATTGTTTTCGGAAGTCCAGCTGATCTAATTAAGAGGCTACCGAGCGCACAGTGGCGCCCTCATCGTTTGTTTTATTATTTCTTTTAATTTAAAAATAAAATGCAGAAAATAAGCACGTTAAGTTGTACTCCACAAGACTATACCTTATTATTATTATAAACAGTAGTTTTATATTTATTTATAATAATAATAACGTAGTCTTGTGGAGTATAACTTAACGGGCTTATTTTCTGCATTTTGTTTTTAAATTAAAAGAAATAACAAAACAAACGATGAGGGCGCCACTGTGCGCTCGGTAGCCTCTTAATACTGTCTGCGAACAATTTCGGGCTATTTAAGCACTAGTTCGATACTTCTATAAAGACCGACGGCACCGATCAGTGGGTTCCACTCTAGCGCAACTGTCCTAAACTACTTCCTATCTTTAGTCAGTCGGCCTGTGACTTATCCATTCAATCTTAAGGGGGAATCATCAGTATAGCCCATGATATTCCACATTTCTTACTTTTTCTCAAATTATAATAATTTAATTTGCTTCAAATAACACTATTTCGTGAAATTATGACGATTTTCAGGAAATATAATTTCGGGAGCTATATTCATGATTTAATATTGAAATGATTATAATTTAGTTATTATTTTATCATAATTGCAGCGTGATCAATTTTTTTCAACATACATCGTAAAAAACAGCGCCGCAATTTGCAATAAACGTAAGAAATATTGAAATTGGCGATACATTGAAGGAATCACCTTAAATACTTTCTTCCATCTTCCGAACTATCCTGCTACATAACTAGTCCTACACTTGACCGTGGTCCTATAGGGTACCTTTAGCGACATGGTGCAAGGCTCCGCGTCCTCTCCCGCGAGCCACTCATCAGCCGTGAGACTGGCTTCGTCGCTCAGCGTGTCCGGGTACAAGTCCTCCTGGAACAGCTCCGACTTGCGCGGCACTGTCATTGATACCACCTGTCAAATGTAAAACATATATATAACATCACGCCTGTAATCCCTGAAGGGTTAGGCAGAGGTATAACTATAGTACACACACATATCGCCAGTTACGTTTAGTCCCATGTAACAGGTGGCGAGCCTGTTGCCACCAACCGGAGATATTCCTGATGTAAAAACCCAATAACACTTTGCCCCACCTGGGAATCAAACCCAGGACTCCATGCTCAATCAGTAACATAGTTTATAAACAACTAGCAGTTGCCCGCGACTTCGTCTGCGATTCAGGACGAATAGTAGACTATGTCCTTCTCCAAGTCATAGTCTACCCATATGCTAAATCATCCAAATCCGTTCAGCCGTTTTAGCGTGAAAGCGTAATCAACAAATAAACAAATACACTTTCGCATTTATATTATTAGTTAGGAGGATGAAAAACCGGTCTATCGACACTAAGACTCAGAAAATGTATTAGGTAGGTACTTAAATTAAAAAACAAAATAATCTTAACACACTAATACAGTTTCTATAATACATAATAGAATTCAATCATGATTTGAAAGACACGTGGCGCCATCTATAATCATAAGAACGTTATTTTTGTTTTCATCCGGAACAGTACTTTTGTTCGGGATGAAAGGTATATTATGTCCGTGTCTGTACACGTGACAACGTGTATGTAAAATTTTAGGATGATCGGTTCAGTGGTTTAGGCGTGAAAGGTAACAAACAAACAAACACTTACTTTCGCATTTATAATACTAGTTAGGATGTTACAGCACCCGGACATTAATACGGCAGAGCGAGCTCTAGAACAGCACTGTTGATAGATATACTAAAGCCAACGAACCGAGATCAATTTCATGCTTTGAGATTAAATACTTTAACTTAATTGCGTATGGTTCAGTTTCCATTGCAACTAAAATTATTTTAATGACGTTTATCGATAGCTTTTCATTCAAAAATCAACTTAGATTACTTGAGTTTAAAGTTGATAATTGAATAAGTTGCAATTTAATGTATTTATCTCGTATCGCTGGCCTGAGTATAGATAAGTGTGTGGCACAGACAACATTCTACAACACCGAACATTTTCTAACACTCGCTGTCATATTTACATCCAGTACGGTTCTACTGTAAGTCTATTATTTGCTGCTAGATATTTATATGGTGGTGGGGGCTCGTGACTAAATAATATCAGTCGCACGGGTCTATCGTTCAGGTTAAGCTACGCTTGCCGCGGTTGGTCCGGGCATGTGTGACTATCTTTACAGACTAAGACCCCTCCGTGCCTCGAAAAGCAGGTTAAGCCGTTGGTCCCGGCTGTCATTCGTAGGTCTTTGACAGTCATTACGGGTCGTCAGAAGCCCGAAAGTCTGACAACCAGTCTTACCAAGGGGTATCATATTACAAATAACAAATAAAATATTGGTATCCAGCTGCATCCAGACTGGAAGCTGACCCCAATAGTTGGGGAAAGACTAGCCAGATGATAATAGACGATCGAACTCACCTGACACAACCCAGAGTTGTTCAGTCGGTAGAACTTGGAGATCTCGCAGGTGGCCACGTCGCAGCCTCGCTTCGGCATCATGCCGATACCTGGAGGGGACACATTTTATTATAAGACCAGCAAGGCTGTCGTGAAGACCGTGCGAAGGGGTACTTGGCACGGTCTTCACGACTTAATAAAACATCGAGCTTAAGACCGTCATTACATTAAACCTACGTCCAGGGTGGCAAGGATATCGACGCACAACCTGTTATCATGGACTCAGTACATAGTTGTGGACCCATCTGCGTTAAAATTTTTCGTCGGTTATTAAAAAAATATCAGCTGTTTCATACATTTTCACCGCGTAGGTATTGCACTTTTGTAGGAAAAAGAAGATTTAAAAAAAAAATCTACTGAAAACCACACACTATTCATCGTTCATAGAAGAACAAAGCTGTCACACAGACAGAAAATATGGCGAGGGTAGGGGGGTAATGGCTGATCTGTGCGTTATTCTCGTGAAGGGGTGCTGCTTGTGGTGACTGGTCGTCTTGCTGACTTTGGTTTTGTCAATGACAATATTTTTATTTTACTTTAATGGCCCTAGTTCATCATTTGTGATTTCGAGTTCGGCTACATATATCTATATGCGTGATATTTCTTGTCCCCCCCCCCCCCCCCGACCCACCGCATCGCCTGGCTGCACTTAGCGTTCTTTCTGACTTATTTATTTTTGCTCGGTTCCTGAGGCTCCCAGCGTGATGTTAAATAGCCTATAGTCTTCCTATAGTGTAGATATGTATAGATGTCGACATCGCTCACCTCTCTGGGGGTCCGGAGTTTGGAAAGTGTTGATGTAGTGGACAAACGGCGGCTCTGGTGTCACCTGAAATAATACAACAGTTAGTTTTAAATACAGTAAGCGCTCGGTAATCCGGCATCCGGTTATTTTCCCCAATGGCCGATTATTGGATTTCTATGGGAAATAAAAGGAGCGAAATTACACGAACAATACAACCACTCTGTAATCCGGCCGGCGTTTGGTTGTGTAAACTGTTGGATTACTGGGTGTGCGTGGCTAAGTGTTTATGGCTGGATGGATTTTAATACATGAGATGTCCCATCGACTCTTCTACGCCGTGCTGTGGTTATAACCTAGCCTAGGTTTTGATTTTATAAAATCGAAATGGCGGGTTTTAGGCCTTGTAATGTTTTGAAAAAAAAAAGTACATCAATGTCATGGATTAAAAGAGTAACTATGGTGCTTCTTGTCCGTTCTTCTCCATACGAAACTATCTTTTGGAATGGTCATCTAGAATCAATTCTATTTTCTTGTACATTTTGACGTTCAAAGTGCTTTTTGAAGTAAATTCAAATTAATTTATTAGCACACATGTTTCTGAGATGTTACAAGACTGGATTAGGAAAAAAAAATTGAACCGTCGCAGGGTACCTGGTACATGTGAATTGGTTTAGAAAATATGCATGAAAGGATGGTTTAATAAAGGAAATAAATATGGCATAATCAAAAACGAAATCTGAATTTATTTAAGAAAAAAAAATTCTTTGAAAAAATTTATTTGTTGACTGACTAACGTTTGTGCGGACCTTATTATAAATGCTAAATTATATTTATTTACGTAAATTGGTTCAAAAAACACATTTACACGCCAAAAATAAATGATGTTTTAATAATAAATGTTTTATTATTATTATTATTATTATTAATACAACATGAGTTTGGTATTACCTATCCGACTACTTTGAGAAGAAAGACCGAAACAAACTCAGACGTCACAGTCTCTTTGTCTAGTAGGTCAATAAAATTTCCATACTTTAAAACGTTCAATATAATATGTTAATAATCTAGGCCATATCTCATCTCAGCGTCAAACAATGTCAGACGCCGTTGCTGGTGTCTATCTCTACCGTTACTACTCACTTCAAAGTAGCGTATGACGGAGTCTCCCTTGCCGCACAAGTAGATCATGTTGGTGTCGGGGTCGTACAGCGGGAACATGACGCCGTTGCTGGTGTCTATCTCTACGGTCACTATCGGCTCGTTGAGCGCGTCCGGTGTGCGGAGCGAGTACTGGCGTTCCGACATGCGACTGAACCTGGTGGAGCACGAAACTGACAGTTCATTTGCTGGGTTTTATAAAGTCAACATAATAACCGAGGACCAATATTGATTGTCCAACAGACATATTAAACTCCCTTATATACGACAATTCCATATTATGATTTCTTGTGAATACAACTGGCAGTGTGAACCCTAATGGCGTAACACACTTTCAATCACAATTCGAGCTAATCCATTGCTTCATATGTTTGAAAAATTCGTCTGCTCAACAACTTAAAAAATGATAGAAATTGCGATCAGTTGTCACTTTATGTGTTACGCAATTACCCCGCAGGATGTAAAGTCAGACGTACGCCAGTGATAACCAGAGGTAAGAGGTCGAGGACGACTCGTCTAATTTTAGAGAATTTAATTAATTCACTGTTTAGATATTTTGCTTTTTATTAAAATTGCCCTTTTTATTGCAATATTACCAGATAACTTTCATGAATTTATTTTCCTATACATTATATAAAACAAAGCACTTTAATTTAACAATTTTAAAACGGAACCCTAAAAACGTAATAAGATTCTTCGAAATAATAATTTGTTACAAATTTATCCAAAGTGCAATAAATAATTCGCAATTTGTTATATCCCGGGACTTAATCGTCATGTTTATGATTCCAGGATTTTAGAGGAGGCATCATTCCACTCTATGGTACTTACTTCCTGGAAGTTTAGGTAAATATAGTCTATCAGGGATGTGACATTATACATAAAAAATAGATTATTAATTAATCGATTGTTTTGCCTAGTTATAAAATCAATTAAAAAATAATCGATTTTTTTAATAAAAATAATCGATTTTGTTAAAATAATTGATTTTTTCCGTATTTTTTGATAGATTAAGGGAGAAGCGCTAAAGTAGCCCGCGAAATTCAAATTTTCTTACGATTTTTGCCATTTGCAGTTCATGTCTGGATGTATGCTGACTAAAGTATGATTCGCGACCGTAACAAATACATATTTACAGAACTATAATCATTGAAATCAGTAACACAACTCCATAAGTTAGTATAATCCTCAAACGCCAAGATTTCATGAAATAGTCATTCATTAGGGTTATATGAACTTAGAGAGTTGTATTGTTGATTTGATTACTTATAATTCTATAAATACAAATTCGTTACGGTCGCGAATCATATTCAGATCAACATACAACCTGATACAGACATGCAAATTGCAAAAAACGTAACAAAATTTGAATTTAGCGGGCTACCCTGGCGCTTTCCCATTAAATTAAACGCCTGAAAATAAATATCGATAATGAAACTATCACAACATTCACAGTTCATTTTTACTTATCTAATAATCAACCAGTTATACATTCATTTAATTTTCACACAAATTACAAGGGCATGACATCATCATTCTCCTGCCGTTGTCCCAATTTATTTGGGGTCGGCGCAACATGTCTTTTTCTTCCATACTTCTCTATCAGTCGTCATCTCGGTAGTCACTCCCTTTCTGGCCATACCATCTTTCACACAGTCCATCCATCGTTTATTTGGTCTTCCCTTACTCGTATAGCCCTCCACGTTCATACTCAACACTTTCCTGACGACATTTTCCTCATTCCTCCGCATCACATGCCCATACCATGACAACCGATTTCCACACAACTTTTCAGTCACCGGTGTCACTTTCAGACTTCCTCTTACATACTCATTTCTTATTCTATCTATTCGCGTAATACCACACATCCCTCTTAGCATTCTCATCTTGGCTGCATGCAATTGCCTTTCATATTTTTTTTTTTATGGCCCAACATTCTGATCCATGCAAGACGGCAGGTCTAACCATTGTTTTATAAATCTTCCCCTTGAGTTTAAGGGGAATGCGGGAGTCGCAAATTGTTCCCGTGACCTGCCGCCATTAACCATTAACCATGCATCCAGTGTTAATTCTGTGCTTAACACATTCACTGCTGAATTATTTGGCGAACTTGCTCCAAGTGTTGCTTTATGATACACTAAACCCTGTGCGGCAAACACTCATACGCGCCCAAAAAATACTTCGTGTGGTGCTATGAGCGCGCAGGCGCGATTGAAGAAACTCTACCCAGTGCGGCTGGGCACATATGTGCGCCCTTACAAACTTATCCCAAGTGCGGCGAGACGCCTAGGTGTGTTTGAAAATTTTCCCATTTTTTATGAGTCATAAAACAATTACGCCGCAAGTAAAGGTTGCCTCACACGACTGTTGTAACCTCAAGGATCAAGCGTTTCGGAATTAGCTTTTGCTCATCATTTTGTTGTTCGTACTTACATACTTAGTTAGAGAGCGAATGAATGAAAGTGTTGCCGTTTAGTAGTATACGATTTTGTGAATTATCTAGTAGAGCAATAATATACAGGGTTATTTGTAAAACACCAGCAACCTCTTAGGGGGTTATTGTACTCATCATTATGAACAACTTTTACTATGGGACCAAACTTGAAATCGCGAAAAAAAATCAGCTATTCAGTACATTTACGTTCGCATAATTCGTCAAAATGTACTGAACAGCTGATTTTTTTGGTATTATGTAGGTAAGTAGTAGAATAAGGCCATAGTTACCATATAGTTTTTTTTTTTCAGAATTTCGTACTTATATTATTTGATCCATCATACGTTGAGATAATTTAAGTACAATTAAAGATATTATTAAAAAAACACGTAATACTAGGCAGTAAGGTCTGGTGACTATAGCCTGATATTAAATGGCCATAAACAAAAAAGATAGTATGTTGTCGTTTGCAATAAAATTTAGCTGTTGGTTAGTTTAGAATTTTACTGACTAAAACCCACCCGTGTTCCACTGACACTCGTAACATCTGACAACCGAACAATACGTTGTTCGGTTGTCAGATGTTACGTGTTACAATCAATTGCTTGAAATGCCTTGTGTGTTGACACCTTTACCAACCCTTATTTTACGATGTTTTCGAAACAATAGAGATGCACAAAAAACCCACAGGTGCGGCGCGCCGCATTCGAAGGAAGTACATAAATTGTATGGACACGCATATGCGCCGGTAGCACTTGGTGAACGTTCGAAAATCGCACATACGTGTCGGCCGCACAGAACGTGTTAAGAAGGGCATGACGTGGCAATTTTTTTTTTTCATTTCTCCTTATTTCTTAAGAAATAAGCAGTAGCTACATAAATCATATAAAATAAATAAACTACTAGTAGACAACTAGTAGTATAGAGTACTGTGAGTAGTTAGTGGTTCGCGGCACTTGGCGGCTTCGCGGTAAAAAATAAATCGATCTTTTATTAATCGATTTTTTGTAATACGTAAACCAATTTTAATTGAAAAAAATCGAAATTTTCTATAATCGATTATTTTTTCACATCCCTCTCTACCTATTCCGACCTCTGGTGGGTAACAGTTGCACTAAAAAATCGCCCTGACAACGACATCAAGGCGCTGTCATTTTCAAATTGTTATAATTGACGTGCAGTTCACTGTGATTGTGAAGGCTCTTTTAACGCACCACATTCATTCGGACGAACGCAGTTCTCCTCTTTGCAAAGAGAGAAGAATGAGGGGCTATCGCGCTTGAATTCACCGCTAGAGGCGCTAGTGTACGTAGAGTGCGGTCTCTAGAAATGTCAAATGCCACTGAATGTTCACTGTTTGCAGGATTTTTATCGGGGATTTTTTATTAATTATTTATCATTGTTGTAAACATTGTGCTAAGCTATTATTGATTAATTATGGCTTAAGATTTTAAGAAACGGCTTATGATCTAATTTGGTAGCACATGGAGGAAGACTAATATTTGTCTGCTTCAAGCTTGCCAATTTTAGGAAGGTTATAATGTAAATGTAGAATAATATTAATATAAAGTTTTGAAATGTAATACAATAAATATTTTATGAAATTATGGGTGTACATATTAAATAAAAGTACTGACAGGACTTTACTCGCCAGTGGCGCCAACTGGTGAGAACAAATACGATAGCCCCCGTTAGGGAGTCCATTTTAAGTATATAACTAATGTAGAGACTAGTACATACCCGGTAGTGAAGACGAGTCCATGCTTCAAGAAGATGGCGCGCGACGCCTTGCTGCCCTCGTGTGCGATCGCCTCCGACTCCACCTCACCCTTACGGGGGTCAATGATCCTGAAGAACGGAAATATATAATAGTTAGGAATACGGAGGGTATTCGGTACCGGTAGCCGCGGCAAGCGATCAACCCGTGCGGCTGTTATTAATTAGCTACGAGTTTATTTTTTGTGAAATGTATTGAAAATCAAGATGGCGGCGTTATTTCATATTTTGGGCACGCGCCAGGAGAACCTTGCAGCGCTATATTACCTGATCTTCTTATCGCGGCAGGTGGTGAGCAGCTTGGAGCCGGTCCAGTTCCAGCAGGCGGAGTAGATGAGGTCGGGATGGCAGTCCAGCGTGAGGAGCACCTCGCCCGTGCCCACGTTCCATATCGCTATCTGTCGACGGCAATAGACAACTTGTCAATGATGAATTGAACTTATAAAAGGTGTAAAAAAAGACCGAGTCACTTATTCTTCCCGTCATTGTGATATTTATTTTTTGTATTGGACCATACCTGGGAACCTTCTGGTCATGGAGATATTGAAGGTCAAATTTTCGATTGTTTTTCACGAAAACCAAAACCAATTTTAAATGTTACAACTTAACTTTAAATAAGTTCCCTGGTATTAGGGGGCAAAATACCATCACATTCCTCTTAGTAACCTTACTACGCACCGTCAATAACAGGGGACCAAGTCTGCTCCGTCAATAACAGGGGACCAAGTCTGCTAACCCAATTGTCGGAATGGCCGATCATTGAACTCTAAATTGTAAATTTTGACAGCTTTGCTAATCTCCTAATTGAAAGTCGTCATTATGATGTTCCGATGGCGTGCCACTGTACATCTCGTACATAATGACAAGTCGTAATCTCGTATTATTTAGACTTTTTTTTTTACAATATTACTGACACGGCATTATCCATTTAGGAGATTACGAACTTTTGGCACAATGGTAATGGCGTTGTGCCAAGCCACAACGTGCCACAAGCCACAGCGTGTGGTACGTGTGTGGTATGGTTGGCTCCGTCAGGTTGTACCTCCTCGTCACATAACAAACTAGCCACTGTACCTGGTTGTCCGAGCCGGCAGTGAGCAGCACGTTCTGCGCGGTGGGGTGCCACAGCACCAGCCCCACGCGGCGCTGGTGGAACACCAAGTCCACCACCGGCTCCGTCAGGGTACGCGACAGGCCTCCGTCCGGGATCTGCCAAACCTGGGTCACGAGGATACAGAGGTTAGAAAATTATACGGTCCTTGGAGTCGGGCAGAAAAACCCAAACCAAAGAAACGATGGATGGACTGTGTGTAAGAAAGAAATATAGGAAGACATGTTGCGCCGACCCCAAATAAATTCACTGCGTTCCAAAACGGGCATACTGGATGTAGGAAAGAATTAGGCTGCAAGGCTCAAATTTAATTGGACGGGTCACAGCAGCCGCATGCACGATGACTGCTGGGCAAGTCTCCACACAATGGGTGCCTGAAGATGGACGACGCCGCCTAGGCCAGCCCAGAAAAAGATAGCGAGACGACCTAGACGCGTAACACGATTGGCTGGTTCGAGGTAGCGCGGGAAAAGAGTACCTGGAAGGATTTGGGGAAAGCCGTGCCCCAGCATATTGAATAATATTTTGTTTTTTAAAGTGCAAAAGAACGATAATGATGGAGTCAGGCGGTAAAAAGGATGTAAATATAATACTTCTTGTTTATAAAATACTAGAATAAAATACCCGAAAGTCTGACAACCAGTCTTACCAAGGGGTATCGTATTACCTAGTAACTGGGTTGTGGAGGTCAGATATGCAGTCGCTCCATGTAAAATACTGGTATTCACCCGCATCCGGTTAGACTGGAAGCTGACCCCAACATAGTAGGGAAAAGGCTAGGCAGATTGATTTTGTTTATAAAATACTAGCTTTTGCCAGCGTCTTCGCCGATGATTAAAATAATTATTTTCTTTAAAATTAGTTTGGATCTCTACCATTATCTTGGATTTTGATCTGCATTTACTTCTGCATCATTAGGGTGCCTCATGTCTCCTGGTTCTTTTAATGACGGTCGAATATTTTTTAAATAGCTTTTCTCTGGTGTTTCTGTGCGCGACCGCAGTATTCATTACCTTAACGACACAGTCCTCAGAGCCGCTGGCGATGACATTGTCGTTGTGTGGGCACCACGAGATGTCGAGGACGGGGCCCTTGTGCCCGCCCACAAGGGGATGGTCCGCTGGTATACGGCCAACCTGGAATAGCCAAATACATCGGTTAAAACTTACAATATTTTACTTGAGGAAGTAGCAAAGTGTAATTGTCGTCTCTAACAATTAAGCGAATTAAATGTATTACTTTCAGATTAATTATTTATCCATAATAAATTATTAGTGACAAAGGTCTAATGCCAGCGTTATTAATTAATTATTTGAATAATCAATTTGTTGAGCAAGATAATATTGATGAACCAATTTGCGTATATTATTATGTTGTTTTGAAAAACATTAATCTTGTAGGAACAAAATTACAACATGAATTTGGTCCTGAATTATAATAATATTGTACTATGTTTTACTTGCTTCATGTTATCGCAAATTCGTCAAGGTTTAGATTGTTGAAGTTCAGTCAAATGTTTCAGTAATTTAATTTAGACTCGAAATTCTAAATTTCTCTTTCCCAACTCAAATACACAATGTGAAAGTATTACCATAAAATAATACACAATTTAATTATCTGTACAGTTGCGCGCCAATTAATTATTTCACGTTGTCTCTGAAAATTATGGGCGCGAAAACTTTCACATGCACTAACGACCTAGTGAAAGTCGGCCATCTTATTTACGAAAACGCGTAATTAAACATTTTTGGCGACACAACTAGAGAATAAATCGCTAATGGAGGTCGCACACGACGACATTTGAAATTTAATACAAATAAATTTTATATAATGAATACATGCTAGCTGCAAGGTGCATCAGTGAATTTTATAATATTTACGAGCACAGATAATTATCTACTAAAAGCATCGTTTAGTAGTAAATCTTAAGCTATCTCATAAACAACAGTTTTGTATTTACGAGCATTTAAACAATATTATGCTAGTTTATATTCCATATCAAGATTGCAGGGGAAAACCGGTAGTAAATCCTGATCGGAAGCAGTTTAGATCTCCTCTATTTCAAGGAAGCATTTAAATAAACTAATTTATTTCAGAAGTAAAATATGTTTTTATTATTTATTGCTGCATTAACTTTGTTTGCTCTAAATGCAGCTAAGTACCTATTATAAACAACATGCAACCTCCACAACTCAGGAGGAGATTAAAATATTAGCATGACAGTCGCGGTCAACTGCAAATCTTATGCATGCCATATTTACTGAAGTAAATAGGGGACACGAATCACAGCCCAAATGTCGTCTGAAAACGTGAATCGCAAGTTTTCTGACCACAATATAAATAGGAATTCCTTACAACATTGTAGATGGCCGGCATAAATATAGGTTACGAAAGTGTGCATATTTTTAGGTTATTTCTAGTAGAAACATCTCATCATCTCATTCTGTTACATCTCGTTTGTATTTGAGTCGAGTTAGCTAATGTTCAAGAGGTAGAGCATCAAACAGATATTGGTCTGTCGAACCATAAAATGTCAAAAATCTCTCCGTCTCCGTCGTCCAAGCATTTTTGCAAACTGAGGCTAGGATCCGCATTTTCGGAAAGGGAATCAATTATTTCGTCACAATAAATATTTCCGATAACACTTATGGGAAACTTTCATAAGAGATTGTCAAGGGTATGAGTCAAAGCCAGTGCGTAAAACTAGATGCAACCTTAGTCTCAGTTCCTTGGGTCCGCATGAGTTATAATAAGACATAATCAGCGTATAATGTTCTCACTGCTGGGATACAGGCATCTCTGTGAGAGAGAGTGGGCCGTAATCCACCACGCAGGCTCAGTGCGGGTTGGCAGTCGGGAGTTATAGGAGAATAAGGATTGATCAGTCAACGTGGTTCATACAAAGAGGGTACACCGGACGTATTAGCATCTCATGGAGGCTTTTTAATACACACATTCATATATCTACCTAAGGATGAAGAAGATGACAAACCCTAATGCTGTATCGTATTACTCTTCTGGAGATTTTGGCCAACTACCCGATATCCACGCATCTTTTGCGTTCGAACGAACCAAATCTTATAACAAACCGATCTTAGCATCAGAGTCAAAGTATCCTAGCAACGCAAGATCGATATAATCACCAGATTACATCATTCCTACCGTAACATTTGATCAAACGTTTGTCCGAATATTTATGCGTTCGCCGTATTCCGAGGAGATGGCAGGACGCCAGACGGCCATTATTAATATTACAGTGCGAATTCCCGCGGTGTTCCGGACTACCACCGTGCCACTGGGTCACACATTCTGGTACCAACACTCACTAATGGTACTGAATGGGCGGTTGGCACATTAAGCCGGTAATTATTCAGAACCGTGTCAATTTCGTGTTGTTTTGATATTTGTCGAACAACGTGATAATTTGAGTGTCAACACTCAACCGTGATGATCGCTGTTTGTGGTTGTATTTACGAAGTTCATGACCGTATCTTTGTGTAAATTGAGAACTACCTCAGAAAATGCCGTGTTCCTATTCTTTTATTTACAAACCCATGACTCGTTTTTTTATCCATGAGTTAGAAAGAGTCACCCGTTTCTATTCTAATTTGGCAACAGTCTGAGCTACTACAGATATTCGATCCAGTGTTGTCCGGAGTTTAGGTCACAGACATTTTGGAGCTGTCTCGCGTTCCTTGACACTCCTAAGCGAATAATAAATGGTTGAATAACAATTTCGATCTCAAATATCCAGCGGTTAAAGTCTTTTTTTAGCTTCCAAACCGCCAAGAATGTGTCCTATTAATAAATCATGTGTGCAAAACAATCAAACGGTTGATTTATCTTCATCGGGAGCGCGGCGCATAGGCAGGTGCGATTGAGACGTGTCACTACAGATGTGCTGGTTGCTCGAACACGTGGGATTGTCGCGTCGTACTAACAGTTGATCGATGTTCATCTTTTAACTTCCACAAAGCGAGGGAAATGACTAGCACATAGAAACGAGGTCGGTTTTTTTTTGCAGTGGGTTAAGAAACTCAATAAGATAGAGTAAGTAAGAAACTCAATAACGTACAGTAGCGGTCATAAGTGGAGTAGCAATCTTACAAAGCAATAGATTGACAGTCCGGTTTTACTTTCGACCTTCTTGTTCGAATCTCACGTGCGGGTGCGGTGTTTTATGTTTTAATAATTACTCGAATAATCACGCTACTGACTATTCCTTGCTATGTTCGTATTGTTCACTAACTCGTAAAATTTTGTCACTTTAGTAATTAAAGCAAAATATTATTCTATTACTAAGATACAATATTTTAAGCTATATTGTCGTAGTTCACCTACCTACTTTACTTCAATAAATTGATATATAAGAGAAAATAAACTGATTTACAACATTTTGTAACCACTTTTCTTCTTATGTCAATAACAATATAATAATAAAAATAATTATTACATTATTATTCTCGTTTATTAATTTATCGAATAATAAAAGAACAGAATGAAGATTATTGTTGAAAAGAAAAATAACTCGTCTCGAGATTGGAACCCAAACCTGTGTTTCCCAATCCAATACGATACGCAGATACCGCGTGAGTGAAAAAGCGACGGTATATTTTTGTTTCGTTCAAAGCGCGCCATTGTGTGAATTCTGAGGTGTGCGTTCTGTGATCACTTATACACACAGACTGTACGGCCTGTACCGCGTGATCACAGCAATACGACCGTAGCGTACTACTGCACTTATGACCGCTTACTGTACCTATTGGGAAACGGGATTTTTCATCAGTGCTTGGGGAAGCAGAAAGCAAGCTTTCAAAATATAAAGATATTTTGCCTAGGATTGGTCGTAGCAATTCAGAGACCAAGTTATCAGACTGGTTTTCAGAATCAGGATATCAAATAAAACCGGTCAAGAGCGAGTCGGACTCGCGCAACGAGGACCATCCTACTTCCTACTTATCCTACTTCCTATCCTATGGCACACAGATCGTTTATAATCTGGATTAACACATACGATATTTTTATCCCGATATTCCTACGGGTTCGAGACTGCGTAAGTCTCGAACCCGTGAAACCACGGGGCCCTGCTAGTCATATATAAAAAAGTGTGCTATTTACAGTGCAAACTTCGGAGATAAGGGGCGGGGGGGGGGGGGGGGGTGGCGGTATTTTTATTTACATTTTTCATCAAAAGTCGATAACTATGCGGCCTAAAAAAATATTTGAGAATGTGCAAACAGCGCTCTTTCATATGATACATGCCCTAGTAGCCCCACTTCGAATTTTTAAGACCCCCTTTCAGTCCCTGTTGCAAAAAAAAGTATATATTTTTATTTCTTTCTTATTGGCAGAATAGTTGGCCAAACGTCATCTAAAACTATTCCAAAATTCAAGTTGATAGCATTAGTAGTTCTTGAGATATCTAGCTGTAACAGACAGACAGACTGAGTCGCACCATAACGGTTCCTTTTTACCATTTTGCAGCAGCAATCAAGAAGCAGTATTCAAGTGCGCAGGAGTTGTTCGACCACGAGTTTCTAGATTCTCTACTACATGTGTAACAACAAACACTTCTTTTGGCGATGTCTGACATGACGGTAATCAAATATGCAACTTAAAACCCCCATTAACCCCAGGTGCATCAAAATGTTGCTAATCGGGTTACACACGCCGCGCATTGCACACGTCGCTACGCTTTTCTTGGCGCATGTAGGCGGGCCCTCGATTTCCGTCTGCCGAATTATTACCCAATACACAAACATACATAAATAGATTCCTTAAATAATAACAGCTAATTATAGAACGTTTGAACAATGTTTTGTAGACGTATTGCGTGTATGTTAAGCGTGAGCTGCGCTATTCTTTTGATATCAAGGGCAATTCGTGTTAGGTGTTGCTCTCCAAATTTTGTTCAGAAGCGTCTTTGCTAGGTTGCCATGAGAGAAACGAGTAGTTTAAAGACTATCAGAATTTCTCTTAATTTTTTCTTTTTAATATTTGTCCTATGAAAAATCCAATGAGAAATCAATGACCATGCAGTTTTTATTGCCACCAAGATTAATTCTCAGCTTGTACTTGCTTAAATTAATGCTAAGTCTACCTAAAAACTTCTAATTTTTGGTAAATTTCAGTTTTCTGATACAATTACAGCAGCGTTGTTGTGTGTGCCACACACACACAATCACACACGCAGCGCAATTTGAATCGTAAAGTTAGCCATTTCGACGATCAACATTGGCTAATTCAACAAACTGATGTGTCGAATCATGATCTCCTCCTAATTATAACTTGTAGTACAATGTTTGTAATGCCTAATTATAGGGGAGGGTAGTCATAAACTTTGTGTGATAGCCAAAAATCACAGACATTAGTCATTATTATCGATGCGTCCCGTATGGGGTACGCATTGATTTGTACGTGCGAATAAATCTGAATCATCGATGCGTTGAAGAATATATTTTTGTATTGGCATGTTTAATGATTAATGCAACACTGAAAGTTTTGCACGCCAACGCTTCTACTCTTAATGTGTCTGTAGGTATGGGTAGAATACAAATTAGAAGCAGATTCGAAGATAGAAGATTATCTTGTGAGAGATATATTACAACGATTAAATACAACAATGATCAGATCACCCAGGATCATCCCTTTATGGAAAAATACGATTGCGTAGTGTTTGTGAGACCCTTCGTTAGGAAATTCAGGGATGTCCTTTTGTTGCTAGCTAGTAGCTACACTGACCAATTGCAATTACTGACATTACACAGCGTAGATTCATTTCATTCTGTCCTCTATTTAGAATTTTACTAAAATAAGGACCTATAGGCGCGATAATGTTTATCTAAAACATCCGGACCGCTAGTGCCCCTATCGCCTTTCCGTCCACTGTCTCTCACACTGACACAAGTAACAATGATAGCTACTCGTAGCACCATTACTGAACGGAACATCTAATCAGAAAACCGTCTGTCCACGTCCAGGCCTGACCTTGAGTAGCATGACCTAATGTACGGGAATAGCCTTGATTGTGAATGAGATGATGTAAATTATATGACAGGATATAACGGAGATTTATTTGATGAAGCGTTGTGTGGCGGAAAGCATTTTCGGGAACCTAATGAATCTGAAAGCAGAGACGCCTCTAGAAAGGGAGAATAAGGATTTCAGAAAAGTTTTGGCAAAAAAAGAGAAAGTTGATTATTTTCTGCGTGCTCGTTTTCGCCGAAAGAAAAGCTAAGAGGTTTTGGGGTCCTAAAAAGTGCCAGGTACTGTAGATGAGATCGGTATAATTAAGCAACTAATAAGATGTGTCTTTCTTCACGCTAGGATTAGACGGCCCGCTCCCTCTCGCAGAGAGGAGCAGTGGGAACGTTATAGGCTGATTAGACTATTCTACGCTAGGAGTACAAACGTAGAAAAATTTTGTAGCCTTCAAAAAATAAAAGAGCATTCGAAACAGGTCTCCAGCCGTTCTATTCTGTAACAATATCACCGTGAAAACTGATCTGAAGTGAGTTGTCATGGCACCTGATGCTAGGGATTGAAACTACCTACTTATTGACAACTCACTTCACCTAAGTTTTCACGCTGAAATTTTACATAATAGATCGGCTGTTAATTACGCTTTCTTTAACACCGCGGCATTGCTAAACAAATCAATTAAAATTACATAAAGTCGGGCACTCCATTTAGCGTCCCAGCTAATTAATTTAGAGCAATTAACTAAAATTTATGACAGTTTGCTGTAGAAACATTTAGTCAGCCGTTTCTAGGAATACTATATTTAGGTCAACGTGTGATAATTCATTCTGAGAACATCTCTATCGGGTTCCAGAGTCATTTTGAGACGCAGAATAAAGTTTATAGCGCAATAAATAAGTCCAGCTATGATTATTCTATTTTAGTAATAGTTGTGGGTTTTAAGATGTAATTAGAAATAAAATAAATATCTGGCACTCATGGATGTGGCGGGCATAAAGAGGCAAAGCCAGTTCAGACTCGTGTGGCGGCAGACATAAAGGTCATTTTTTTGCCGGTAAAAAAGGAGGAAGTTCTCAAGTCGACACGGTATATCTTTTTGTATGTATGACCACGTTTACAAAGTAGTCCAATTTTGATGTTTTTTTTTTTTATCTCATTTCGAGCCTAGAAGTGAGAGCACATCAAACTAGCGACACTATTCTACCATTTAATTTTCATCATCAAGATTGCCTTCTTAGTTATCTGAAAGCAATCCTACCTCTCTCCCAACCAAAAAACGTGAGAACCACAGACCAGTGTGAGAAACTGCGTCGAATCTATTTTCCGTGCGCGTACGCAATGTGGGGCGCGTTAAATTTACGTGTTTCGTTTATAGACATGTCCAGCGGTTTCCACACGAACTTGACACGTTGGCCCACGGAGTACGGATGCTCAGTTTATTGAGCTTCAAGCTGTAGGCTCCACTCTCACTATGCACTCAGTTGGGCATACTAGTCTAAAACCTAGCCTTTCCCGAAATCTATTGGGGTCGTGTGTTACCTACTGGCTCCTTTTCTGCGGGATAATTGCGTAACACACTAGCAGTAGCAATGGCTTTCATTGTGACAGTTCAACAACATTCACTGCGTTCTTTACGTTATTGTGCAGACAAATTTTTGAAACATATGAAGCAATGGATTAGCAATATCCTTTAAAATCACTCAGATTGTAAAAAAAAACAATATAGTGTGTTACGCAATTAGGGTGCTGGACAGACTAAAGGACTTATTAGTATTAGCCGACCATAGAAGAATTCGCCTTCGTAACTTTGCTAGGTCTATTCTTTGCTCAAGAGGTCAATGCAGATATCTCATCTTGTACAATTTGGTAACGAGTCCATTTAGGATCAGGGTCCACGAACGTACTTGGGGCATGAAATAATCTGATATGAAAAAGAAGTCTGCAAGGATTGGGTCCCCTTTTTCCGTTCCGAAAGTTCTATATAGTAATGCGAATATTCTGTAATTTAGAGGCTATGCTTTTAAGTCGCCTTCGAAAGCATATGGCCGTCTAGAGTGGCTAAAAGGAGCACATAGACAAACAGTATCTAAAACATGTTATTGTTGTTAAAACAGTAGCATTGTTTAGGATATTAACTAACCGGTGTTCCCACTGAAGGTCGAAGATTACGCCTTATCAGAAAGATAACAGTGGTATGTAAAGTTGAGTGAAATTATGACCTTATGTAATGCTATTTAAGAGATACAAACTTCGTTTGTTTGTAGACTTGAAAAGTGACATACCTACGTGATATGAGGTAAGTTGTAAAGGCTAAATCGATCCTGGCTTTTTAGGAAACGATCCTTGTGACTTCTCTTCTTCCCAGCTAAAACACAAGGATAATTTTTGACGTTCAAAAAGTGCGGATTCTGAGTCTAATCCAAATAAATGAAATTGAATTATTCCACATACGGAAAGTGATTGAATTTTTTAAACTTGAGTCATACTAAGATAACTCAAGTTGCTAAATTATGCAGTCTGTCTACCAATGTAGGCAAATCGGGAGATTAATACTAAAGACTACGACACCATTCATCGGAAACTAATGATCCACACCGTCTACATCTCTGTAAATGGCGTGTGAAATTGAGACTGTACCTTTAGTGTTGATGATTTAATTGATAAATGTGCATAAATATCTATGCTTATGTACATACGTATTCTACACTATCGCATATCAATATGCATCGCAAGTTCATGACGATATGCTATCTAAATACGTCCGTATGAAAGGACCAGTTTTGCTTCACGTGTTTGAAGGGTTACTCAAATATTTTTGTTTGAACTTCCTAGTTAGTTGGCTAAAGATAGGATACATATTCTACTTTCCAAGCCCGTTGTCAATAAACCTTCTCCTGATGGTTTGAAGACTTTGACCGATGTTTCTGTTGGAGTTCTAATAACCAGAAACATTCTTATCCCCGAAATACTGCAGATCTTTGTACTGTGGAGCGAACTATACAATATAAATTCCACAAAGACGTAAAATAAGGAAGCGTCTCATAACACGTTGATATAATTTGATGACACAGCGGCGAAGCATGCGTCATACAGTTAGTAAACATTCACGCCGCAGGTTTTTGTCAGTCCATTGTGGACGCCATTGTCTTGTCCTAACTATCTGTTGTGGCTTGTGGTAGACTATTATGACGATATTATTATGTACGCTAAATGTCCCTTGCGCAAGAAAACTTGCGACGGTGGATAATTAAACAAAGGTGCCATTTAAAAAGTATTAGTCATAATACGAGAAATGCAAGGGAATAGTCATGCATCGTATACTTCTGCTTGGGAGGGAGTGAGAATGAGAAGTTACTGCTACCAATACCTACTGATAACCTGAGACCTTAAGACTCAAAGGCCAAAAATTATTGACAGTTTTGGTCCTAGATGTCTACACGTTCAGCCACATGTCATTATGTGAATTAAGCTAGCAGAATCCCTCATATCATTGGGATTTGATGCTTTTTTAGGCAAAGTGGTGGTGTAAGACATATTTGGACCGTGTTTTGCAGAAAGCAGCCATGTCGGGAAAAGTACAAACAGAGTTATAAGCATTTTTCTTTCGATGGTTGCATCATTGGATGTATGGACAAGGCTGCATTTGACGGCTCATATCTCCGTGATAAATAGAGATATCGACATGGCTGTTTTTGCAAAAAATATTGTATGTCGAAATTAGTATGACTGTTTATAACTCATTTTTGGAAAATGGCTGCTTTCTGCATAACTAGGTCCATTTAAGACTCCATGCTTGTTAGTTACGTAAATAAAATTAACCAATAACCTTTTAACTTATTACACCACCTCAACAAACACTTGTCATTCCCATTCTCAATAGTTTTTGCTGCGATGCGTGTGCGCATTGTTGGGGGCCATTGTTTATCCGTATCTGTTGCACAATGAACGCTATCTGTCACCTCGGAGCATTGTTCGACTGATAAAAACGAGTCGCAAAGAAAGGGAAGGTTGTATTGAGGTTCAATTGATAAGGCTGTCTGGTAATGCTTGAAAGGGTTCCGCAGTTTTGGGAGAATTCTGCGAAGGTTTTGCCCTTTTTATGTTCTGATAAACGGTAGTCCTAAACACTGGCGATGTACAGGGCGTCCAGTAAAGAATGGATAACCCTGAAATAGCAACGGCTATAATGTCTATTATACAGGGTTATTGGCAAAACACCAACAACCTCTTAAGGGGTCATTGTACTCATCGTTATGAACAACTTTTACTATGGGGCCAAACCTGAAGACGCGAAAGATCTGCTGTTTTCGCGATTTCAGGCTTGGTCCCATAATAAAAGTTGTTCATAATGATGAGTACAATGACCCCTTAAGAGGTTGTTGGTGTTTTACCAATAATCCTGTATACATTATAATCGTTCTAAATAATACAAAAATATTGCATGCCTTATATTAATAATAAACTGACCGATTATGGTTCAGGTCCAAAATTAGTTAAGCGTGCAAAGAAATTCGTTTTAACTAAATTTCTTCAAAATAATCATTTCTGTATCAATAATCAGTTCAACAATTATTACTACAATACATTATTATTACGCATTTTGACTGAGTTATAAGCCATTCTGTAAGACAAGTCATGATTGCCATTTTTTTAGTTAGGTCAGTCTATTATTAAAGGCGTGCGATCTTTTACCTTATTTACCATTCTTCTTCACCACAACTACAAATGAATGAATTACATCGGTTATTTGTTCTTATCCTCCTAACTAATATTATAAATGCGAGTTTTTTTTTTGTTACCATTTCACGCCTAAGCCACTGAACCTATCATCCTGAAATTTTGCATATACGTTGTCACGTGTACAGAAACGGACATAGGGTACCTTTCATCCCGAAAAAAGTACTGTTTCCGAGGAAAACAACAATAACGTTCTTATGATAACAGATGGCGCAACGTGTCTTTCGAATTATGATTGAATTATATTATTATGGAACTTAAGTAGTGTATTAAGAGTATTTTTTAATTTAAATACCTAACACATTTTGTGAATCTAGAGTATCGATAGATCGGTTTTTCATATAATAAGTAAGTATAAGTGCGAAAGTGAGTTTGGTTGTTTGCTACACTTTCATGCTAAAACTGCTGAACGGATTTGGATGAATTTTGGCACATGGGTAGACTATGATCTGAATTAGGACATAGGATACTGTTGATCCTGGTAGTAATATGCTATTTCAAGGTTATCCATTCTTTACAGGACATAATGTTAAGATTTAGAAGAAAAGACAGGCAAAGCCTCAGACTTGCACAGGTACTCTATCCAAGGGATTTTGGATTTGGAATAAAATTCTTCAACAAGTCTTTGGACTACAATTGACTGGGATTTTGCAGCAATTTGTTGTACATACTTGTACGGGCGGTACGCAAAATGCGGAAGAAAGTACCAAATATAATTTTGATCTCCAAAACAATTGAATGTGTAGCTAGACATAAGTATGTTGCAAAGATACTTCTAGGGACGTTATCAGTTTCCATAAATACAAACAGAAATTCATCATAGCTACAAGGAAAAATAACATGTATCTAATCCCTATGTACACACGCCAGCACATCAAGCTACTACAATCTGTCAAATATATTTAATAGATTTTCAACTATATCGCTAAAGCATTAGGTTCAAGGTTGATTGGGAAAGTTTGACAGTTTCGGGTAGCTTGACCTGCTGGCGTCTGTACAAAACTACACAAATGTTTCTATTCTGATAACTAAGCAAACCACTTGTTTGTCCAGAGGAGATAGTACTACATTGTGTGACAATTAGAAACATAACTTTATTACTGCTTAGACGTGATAAAACAGGGATTTGTGGAGCTCACACAATTTAGATTACTTATGGCTTTGTTCTTTACCAGTTCCAGTAACTTTTATTACTGCTAAATAACAAATATTCATGCAACATTCATAATGTCTCCCGAGTTAGAAATTGTGATTTCAAGCATTGCTCATTGCGCTATTAATGGGCAGAGTACCGCTAACTCATACTTAGCCTTTAGTTTACCAGGTATACCGATAATACGGAAGAAAAGGAAAACTCACTCTAAGATCATCTTTAAACTAGAATAAATCCAGGAAATCCCAGACAAATGACAGCCCAAAAATAAGTTTTTAACATCCCTTATCCCAATTTATGTGGGGTCGGCGCAACATTTTTTTTTTCCTTACTTCTCTATTAGTCGTCATCTCGGTAGGTAGCCCCTTTCCAGCCATCTTTCACACAGTCCATCCATTATTCCTTTGGTCTTCCTCTACTTTTATAGCCATCCACATTCATACTCAAAATATTAAACATCACAAAATAATAAAATCTTTGCTTCACATTAACGTTTATAGTCCTGAGTCATAGTAATACACTTTCATCTGTCTTCTGCGCTAAAATGAAATAATCTTTATTACACTGATTATCATATTACAAACATAGATAGAGCTAGCAAATTACTGTAATTATCCACTAATTGGTGATCAATTAACATTCGTAATTATAATGAAATGTTTTAATGAAATTGAGTTTTTTGTATGAGCAGAATGTTTTATGATATTTTATGGGATAAATAATATTTTTGTTTGCAACAAAGGTAAAAAAAAAATGTATTCCAATTTTAGACAGACAGATAAAATACTCTTTATTGTGAAGGGACATCATTAATCATTTTTTTTTTTATCAAATATAAAGTGTGAATCTGCAAGTGTTTCACAAAATAGTTATGTTATTATTTTCATAAAGAAATGAAAAAAAATATTTCAGTTATCCATCAGCCGTGAAATAAATGTTTGAATTTAGTGTTCAGGAAACACCCATACACTCAAAACTTGATAAGATAGTCGACTTCCTCTTCCATTCATAGAATTTTGACATTCATCAGCCTTTGATAAGGATACTAATATTTAGCTTGGTCTAGTGGAAACAAATCTGGTCCCATGGGGACAGGAGATTATGATGAAACATTTGATGCGTGATGAAGAATGAAGACTCGATAACTAGTTTTAAGAAGGATATCATACTATATATACATAAGCTTTTTCTCGCGGCTTTGCTTGCGTGGTGATCGGAAATTACCCTTCGGGAGCGTGCTGCCGGGATAAAAAAGTATCCTATACAAATTAAACCTCCTATAATATCCTATATAAAGTATCCTAGGTCCTGTCCTATTCGTATGCCTTTCTCTTTAAAGGCCTACCCAATTATAATTTTATCCAAGTTAAGTCAGACGATTACTTACGATTCCTTGCATTTTTGCTTTCTTTGCACTTTGCAAGCGTCCCTGTCTTGAAGCCCTTGCTGAGTAACTACAGGTCATAGTCATAATTATGTAATAGTAGGTACCTAACATGAGAGGAGTGCACCCGCAAGCCGAAAGAACATTAAAATCATACCTCCAATTTTTATGAACATCAAAACACTTATTTCCTATTCATTTAATGGAGTGAAATACTTACGAAGTAAAAACACTTCTAATACGTGCAATATTTGTGAGGTATATAAGGTTAATGGAAATTATTAGGCGAAACTTTAACAGTCAACGATACTGCACAACTTTCCCAACAAAACCTGAATATTCTGAAAAAATAAATAAATAGGTACCTATTCATACATTGTCCGATCAGCTGTCAACCTGACACTGACCTGGACATATCCACAAGTTCCTCAACCATTTCCAGACAGCTCAGATAATTACTCGTACAAATTTTCAAGTTTATTAAACAAAGGAATAAGATTTTTCACAATTATAAACTGTATCCGTTCTTTTCACCCCCACAGGTGTGGAATTTTTAAAACTCATTTGGGAAGTTTCCATAACATTACTCAAAGATTATTTATACCATTTTTTGAGGTAGTAAAGCCACACAGTATAATCCTCCCCTTAAAAATTGAATTACCCCTTTTTGCCCCTTCAGGGCCTTTTCACTCCTTCGGGGTGGAATTATCAAAAACGCTGAGACACATATAAATTAATTTTCAATCGCCAGCCTAAACACAATATTTGAAGATCCTAACTTCATAACTGACAGATTTTCATACAAACTTATCCTCTTTTTTACCCCGTCAGGGGTGGAATTTCCAAAAATCCTTCCATAGTGGAAGCCTACACTGTATAAGGTACCTATGTACAAAATTTCAAGTCTCCAGGTCCAGCGGTTTGAGCTGTGCGTGTATATATCACCAGATCAGTCAGTCAGTCTTTCATTCAGTCAGTTTACCATTTTATATATATAGCTATATTATTTTGTTATCAATGCCTAATTACCTGATAATTACTACCTCAAATCTCCAATTCATAAGACTAAAAATATTTGTTGCTGTGGTATAACAAAATTGCTTTTAAGATTGAGTTTAGAAGTAAATTCTAATTAAATGTGAATTCTTGAATAGAAGTAGCTTTGCAAATTAAACACCTGTTGTTGATATTATCAAGGACTTTCGAGATAGAAATGTAAAGAAATTGAGGTATGAACAAAAAAGTTTTAAAAATTAACCTTGGGTTAAGATTGAATGACTCCAGTGCATTCCAATATGAAAAACTAGATTGAAAATAATTATTAAATTAGTATGTGAGTCAAGAAAACAACTGTAAGCATTTCAAATCTGCTGCAGGACCAAAACCAAACAAAACAAATATATAAAGCAACACTATTTGGACTACTTAAATACATGAAATCTTTTAGAATTTAAGATATTCATGCCCTGAAAAGTATTCTTTGTTACAAATTAATACTACAATTAATTAATTTTGTCAATATCAGACTGTTGTAAGACAAAGTCTGTTATTGTATTACCCAGTAACCCAGGAGGTTAGATAGGCAGTCGCTTTATGAACAATACTGGAAGCCAACCCCAACTTAGTTGGGAAATGGCTATGCAGATTGATTGTAGGATGAAGTCTATTCCATATTCATGTTGCTGGTGTGGTATGTAGCTAAATGCTTCCGGTTTGCACCTTTCAGATTCGACAAACACTTCTGCACTAAATTATAAATACAATTTAAAATATTTTTAACTACAATTACTTGTACAAGTAAGCCATAACAATGATAGCCTTATTATAGTTTTATTTTGACATTTTCAAATGTTATCATTGTTCTTACCAAAAAAATATACTATGGAACTTCGATAAAAACAAAAAGTTGGGGATTATAACTGATCTCACCATGTAAGGGGTTTTATTCCAAATTCTGATACTAATCTTGGTATTATACATAACTTTGTAATGACTCTAATGTTCCTAACTTTTAAGGATCTGGTGCAAAGGTCTCCTTTATAATTGGGGTAATATGAGATATCATAAAAGTGGATTGAATATTTAATTACTATAAAATATACTCACAAACTACAAAGCTTGTAACTTGTTAAAAAATTTTTTAACAGATTTTATTTTATTAAAATCAAGTTAAGCTAAATTAAAAGTGTAAATTTCTCATGAAAAACCTGCCTAATTCACACTTTCTAAGCAGCACATCTCGAATTATATGCCGAACTAGTTATTTATAAATCAGCAAAGTGTGACTAAGCGTCTCAATATAATATTTCCAGTGTTTATTATAGGTAATTTAGCAAATATTTTTTACATTTCAATCTGTGAGAAATGAGTATACTGTTCAATGAAATAAACTTACCTTATTGTGTGGCAGTACTATGAAGGCACCTCCGCCGGCGGACTCGACGATTATAGCCAGAAACTTAGGATTCACCGCACAGAACGTAGAGTCCCAGGAACTTTTTGACACTCTTATATTATCATAACATTGCTCACGTTTCAGGGCCTGCCCGTAAACGTGGCGGAACTTAGAACTGCGCACCACCCTAAACGACATCTGTAACGCGAAAAGTAACCTGTTAACAACAATACAAACAACAACTCCGATTATTTCACTTAAAACATAACCTATATGCCACTGTGACCTATATTTTGACACTACAATTATCAAAGAACTCCAACTCACGTTTAATTAAATAGAAGAAATGATTATTATTACACTAGAAAATGCAATGAAAACATTTGAATATAACACAATATTGTTTATATGAAAATAAAACTGAGAGCTACTAAGGATCGAAGGGAGGACGGTTGGGAAAACGAGCGAACTCCATATTTGGTAATGCCTGCAGCCACTACTTTAGTGATGATAATCTCGTTTTAAAAGTAAAAAATAATGATGAAACGGCAATTTATATAGTTAAAATTTCTACAAGTATTATTAAAGTGCTACAAATAATAATTTTACTCAAATTAAAGCTATTTTTTTTAGTTTACTATTACAGAGACGCTTCGTTATTTTTGAACGCAACTCTCAATTGTCATACAACTGTCAAAATGAGATGCTTTTGTATGCATTCGTGGGTATATAAAATCGTTTTATTTTAATCCTTGCAATGTATTTAAACCTTTTCATGAAAAAGTAACCTTGTTGAGTAAAATCATTATCATGTGCGGCTCACTTACTTTAGGAACATTCAATCGTGCTCTTTCGGCATATTTGGATGTTTTTGGTGTTTGGGCATGATAAGTGTGGCAACGTTCTCTCCCAAGTCGTTTGGCCACAGGGGCTCTTTTGATATCGGGACTTGTAAAACTGTTATGTCTTTTGACATTGTCCTATGAAATAAAAAGCAATAAATGTGTTTACAACAGTACCTAAACAATACAATAAATTAACACAAACACAACACAATACAATACGACATACAATACAAGGCAGTGGCGTAGCGTAACGGGGCGGCAGGGGCGGCCCACCCCGGGCAGCACTTTCGGGGCGCGGAAAAATTTCACAATAAACAATAATAATATAACAATAATAATATATATCCTGTATAAATTTGAATCATTTCATTTCTATATTTTTTTCGCACCTACGATTCAGACCAATTGAAAACACGGAATTTTTCATTACTTATTGTGCGACGAAACCGGGGAATCCCTTTTCTACTAGCACTGGCAACACCATTTGTACTGATTTGCAGGCAAGTTTGCAGGAATAAATACAGGGGTATTTTATTTTATTCTTACGAGTATATTCCTTCTGATGACTAATGTTCAGTGAGAATGACTTCTATCATTATAAAGGATAGTGCTCAATATTGTATAATAAAAAGTGCAAATTAGGTTACTACAGTAAGTCCCTTTAGGTACATCATTGTATAAGTATGTAATGATATTATATACAATAAAGAAGGTATGGTATGCGAAATTTCAGCTAAATTGAATGCTAGGAAGAGCATAAAAATGGATTACTACAAGCGGAAACATACTTTAGTACCTACTACCAAAGATGAAAAAAAATTGTTTTTCATATTACTTGCCATGTTCGAACTCCAACTTCTCTAAATGATGTCTCGAAAAGTACTTATTATTTGTATTGCTTTGGGAAGCTGAGGGTCCGTGTAAGTTTTTAAAACTACTTTGGGATCATTGCCACCGTTCTTTTTTTAAAGACTGAAAATCTAGAACGAGTCTTGTCGAACAACCATAATTTCAGGATTTTTATTTAAAAAAGATAACGAGTGAGCCTGACAGTAGTTGCATATAATGTGTATGTGTAACATCTGACATCTGTTTGGGTTGGTAATGGTTGGTAATGGACCGTCAGATGGCTGACGGTCAACACTAGCACCGCGCGCGCTCATTTATCAAAGCAAATAGCGCGCACTTCCCTGGCTTCCTGTTACATACTTCCGTCCCTTTTCACGAACACTTTCATCCCATTTCACGAAATCTCTCCCACATATGAAAGCGAGATGAAAGATGTAACACATTGAAAAAATATTTACTAAAAATGCGACACAAAATGAAAAATAAAAAAGTCTGAAGTCAAGTAAGAATTTCCCTAAAAATATTTAAAAAAACCGTCTAACTACTAAACTATGGATAATCTCTGAACATACATGGGGGTGTTTCTGGAAGCCCTTGAAGAGAGGCGTTTAAAAATTTTCATGCGCCAGCCTGTTTAAACCTACATGGCTCTTTTATTCATAACCTGTTCAACTCTAACTAATCCTTACTAATATTATATATGCGAAAGTAAGCTTGTTTGTTACCTTTTCACGCCTAAACCACTGAACCGATCATCCTGAAATTTTGCTTAAACGTTGTCACGTGTACAGAAACGGACATAGGGTACCTACCTTTCATCCCGAAATAAAATACTGTTCACAAGGAAAGCCACAATAACGTTCTTATGATAATAGATGGCGCCACATGTCTTTCAAATCATAAATAAATAAATAAAATAAATAAATAATATCCTGGGACATTGTTCACACACGGTCATCTGATTCCAAACTATGCAGAGCTTGTACTATGGAAACCAGATAACTGATATACTACATACACTAATATTTTTGTAAATACATACTTATATATATAATTACATCCAGACTCAGGACAAACAGACATGTTCATGCACACAAATGTTTGTCCTGGATGGGAATCGAACCCACGACCTGCGGCATGATTGGTGGTATCTTAACCAACCACGCCATCTGGCCTGTCATGATCAAATAATTAAATCATGATTGAATTATATTGTTATAGAAACCGCTGAACGGATTTGGATGTTTAGCACCCGGATTAGGACATAGAGTACTTTTGGTCCCGGTAGTGCGTTACCGTGGGATAATTTCCGACAACCACGCAGGCGCAGCTGCGCGCAAAAGCTAGTTATACAATAATGATGATTGTTCTTGCCGAAAAGTTCTTTCGAATTACTGTATATTTCAGTCTTTTAAATTGAAATACCTAAATAAGGGGGCGGCAATTTTTTTTTTGCCCCACGTGGTTGAACCGAAACGCTACGTCAACAACTCATACAAAATTTACAAAATATGAAATAACCACGAAACAGTACTCACCCTGTCCACAGAATCAACTTCCATTATAGCAATAAAATACTTACAAATTATGTAGTGTGTGATAATAATGATTTTATTACTTAGATTTTAAAAACGTATGAACACCAATGGAGAAGTAAGTTATTATAAAAATTACAATAACGCAATGAATGATGATAAAAAATGTAATGAGAGAAGGTAGTTGATAAAAAATAATTTATGCAGATCAGATTCTTCTAATTTGAGGTCACATTTTTATATTACGAAACTGCCCTCAGTTTAATTTGCAAATATATCTCATTTATTAAGAAGTTTGATTTTAATCATTTTATTTATATTTTTTTGTAATAATTATTATTTATTTTTTACTAAAACAAAAGGTGTGTTTAGACTACCCCCGATTCTGACATTCTGCTTGTCTGACCCGATAGTTTACTCCCTCGTTTACTCTCCTATTTATTAGTTATACTCTTTGGCTGACAGTGACATAATATTTTATCTGTGGTAGTTCTAGTAAATAGAAGAATCGTGGAAATCGACGATTGCCGAAAATCTGTGAATTTTATTTATTTTCCGATTATAATACGCACAACATACAATGTTTTAATTCGATTTTGTATAGTGATATTTTGAAAGAATAATCATGGAAACTGCAGTTTCAAAGGTAAGAAATAAATCGGATTTTCATGATTTTTTAACAATTTTCTATTACATTCTTTTATACTATTTTTGGATTTTATTAGGAACTCGGCTATTGAATGCCCTATATCATAACAAGAATTTGCTAAATTATGTTTTTATTCAATTCAAGATACAAAAGTACTACGACTTGAGTTACTTTATTCACATAAGTTCCAAAAATGAGTTTTCTCATGCTTTGCTGGTGCCGAATACCTATTTCTAGTTCTAGTGGTACATTTCCTTTTAAGTGTAATTTTCCACATATTGGTCAGTGGGTCGTCTTAGGGGAAACCTACATAAAGTCTACCTATATTATTTGTTTACACTCAATTTCATTATTATTATATTTTAATAGGTACCAAGTAAGTAATTTAAGCTCGATGTTATTTTTTAATTACTCCAAACTATGTCAAGCACTAGGAATGTATATATTGGAAAGGGTTTGAACTTAGAACCTCATTACTCTTCCACTGGTTTATAGAACTTGAATCAGTCATCTTGAAAGTGTTTCGTTTGTTAGTGATGTCACCCTATGATTTCTCTTTTGTAATCTTTTCCTCATCTGATGTCTCTTATGTAAATGATTGAATGTGGGTCTCATTTTCATAAGTATTTTAAATGTGTTGACCTTTTGTCTGGTCGACTTCCGTGATGGTGAATGCTATGTCTGTGACATTACATAGGTATTCATTGTGTTTATATTTAGGGATGGTGCAGTTCATCTTCTTCCATACATCTCAGTAATTTCATACTGATAATAAAGTTAGGTTGAGGTTTCTCGAGCCAACTGGTGGGTGCTTGGACCCTGGGCTCAATACCGATGGGCTACTATTTTTTATATTTTAAATAATAATAATATCCTGGGACATTTCACACACGGTCATCTGATCCCAAACTAAGCAGAGCTTGTACTATGGAAACCAGATAACTGATATACTGCATATACTACTTTTTTTTTGTTGTAAATACATTCTTATATAGATAATTACACCCAGACTCAGGACAAACAGACATGTTCATGCACACAGATGTTGGTCCTGGATGGGAATCGAACCCACAACCAGCGACATGATAGGCGGTATCTTAACCAACCATACCAGCTGGCCTGCCTGCCTTTTCCTTTAAATGTTTTTTTTACATATTTAAATATGTAATTAATATGTGTATTTATGAAATAAAGAAAATAATAAGTTAGTATAATATATTATACTTTACTAAAACCTTATTATTTATATAACTTACATAGTCGGGCCATAAGTTCTGTCACATAGGTAAAATTTCGAATTTAGAATGCAAGCCGAGGAAAATATTATGGACATTCGAAATTTCAATATTTAAAGAAAATAAAAATAAAGTGTTTCTGGAATTTTGTTCATTTTCTAAAATAGAGTGGACACGCAAAGAAGACAGAGTCGCAGTACATTCATTGTATTCCATCGTTTGAAAATTCCACTGAGATTTATTTAACGTACTATCAAACGATTCAGTCGGCCTCGTACTGTTCGGACTCCAGCGGTCATCAAAGCAGTGAACGAAATCCTGTCAGCAAGCAAAAAATGTTGGCTCTGTAGATGGGACTAAGCAGAACTACTGTTAAATGAAGACCTAGGACTGCATGCTTATAGAAAAAAAAACAGCACATCTTTTTAACGCACGGCTGAAGAAAATCGGTCTCGAAAGAAGCCGGGTTTTGTTAAGGCGGTACGCGGGAAAAAAGTACCGCGAAATACATTTTGCAGACGAAAAAATTTTTAATGTTGAGGAGAGTTTCAACAAACAAAATGATAAAGTGTATGCACACTCTAGTGAAGAAGCGAGCAGACGTGTGCCACGTGTTCAGCGTGGTCATCACCCTTCGGCATTCATGGTTTGGCTTGGGGCGTCCTATTTGGGACCAACGTAGGTGTTTTTTTGTAAAAAATGAGTGTTTTTTTTTGTGAAAAACCAGTGCGCCAGTGTCAAAGTACAGTCCTAACAAATATTGTGGAATCTCTTTCACAAACAATGTTCGAAAACAAGCACTGGGTATTCCAGCAGGATTTTGCGCCGGCTCATAAGGCGAAAAGTACCCAAAACTGGATCACGACCCGTGGAATCGACTTTATCAGGCATGAGGATTGGCCCTCATCCAGTCCAGACTTGAAACCCTTGGATTACAAAATATAGCAGCACTTAGAGGAGAAGGTCTGCGCTAAAGTCCATCGCAACTTGGAGTCACTTAAAGCAGCCCTGATTAAAGCAGTCGCCGATATTGACATGAACGTCGTGCGTGCTTCGATTGATGACTGCTTTGCAGATTGAAGGCTTGTATCGAAGCAAGAGGAGGACATTTCGAATAATTTTAATGTGGTGTAAATCGGTATTTTATACCCTTTCATTTGATGTATAAATGGTTGTAGTGCGTAACTAATTGTGTCAGTTATTTAACTTTCCATATGTGACAAAACTTATGACCAGACTGCGTATTATCTAGCAGGACTTTCTACTGACCTATAAATCTGAATCCTGGAATCATAAACATATTTTATTAATATTTTTTTTGGAATTTTATTGCAGTCTTTAATAATACCCATATTTTGATGTTTATGGACTGATGTAGTAATGATCGGTCATGACAGGGGCTCCTTAGTTATTAGTAAAAAACTGTTTTTAATAAGTAGTTTTTTTTTTCTTCTTTGGCAACTGAGCCGGTGTCGACTATTCTGCCAGCGTCATGTGGTGACGGCAGCACAGCGAGATGAGCCGTCGAACTTTCACTTTGTGGTAGTTGTTAATTGTTAATGTTAGTTACTAGCTGAAAGGACAGGACAAGTTTTGTTAGTTTTTTTTTTATTTTTATTATTTTTTATTAAATAAATACATAAATGATTTCTCTACTAAAAAAATAGATATTTACAGATTTATGATTATTATTACACACCAGACTAAAAGTTTTGTTATAAATATTGCACTAGAATTTGACACAGGTTTTGAGATGTTTTCCCTTTGACACCACACCCATAGCTCGTATCCACAGAACAGATAAAAGAGGTTTTATCTGTTCTGTGCTCGTATCAATAAGCCAGGCCGTCACACTTACACGTATTAGTCCATTATCTTGAAAACTACTAAACCGATTTTGATGAAATTTTCACTGTGCCCTAAGTTGAAGTAAATGTAAGCCAACAAAAAAAGTCACGATACGATTAATAGTTTCGGAGAAATGCGCAGACATACATACATCTATAAAATTTTGTATATTTGTTTAGAAGCCCTAATAGATTGTCATATGTGAATATATTGCAGTTCCAATAATATGACATACCTACGTGTCGAATTGATAACTCCGTTTTTTGAAGTCGTTCAAAATGTAAGGTGAAGCGTAGCCGAGAGCTCCAAAACTATTAAGTACCTACATTATTTCTGTTGTGTTTATTTTTATCGTTTTTATTTTGCTATCTTGAGAATTTCGTTGGACGGAGACCTAGATGACTGATGATGTCACCTACCTGATGGTGGAACCTGAAGGCGGATATAGGATCTCAGTGACGGCACTATGTAGAACCATCGTGTTTTTACTTATTTGAATAGATAAGTAAAAGAATATAAATGTTGAAAGCTAGGTCATCCTAACTATTTCCATTACTGAGAACCAATAAGCACTTACCTGGTCAGCATCAGACCTTCAGAAAGTATGATGTAGTAGCACCCGTGCTCAATTGGATAGATGTTGAAAGCTAGGTCATCCTAACTATTTCCATTACTGAGAACCAATAAGCACTTACCTGGTCATCATCAGGCCTTCAGAAAGTATCATGTAATAGCATCCGTGCTCAATAAATGTTGAAAGATGGGTCATCCTAACAATTTCCGTTACTGAGAACCTTGTTTTGGGATGTTTTCCCTTTGACACCACACCCGTAGCTCGTAACAATAAGCCAGGCCGTCACACTTAGGTACACGTTTTAGTCAATTATCTTGATAACTACTGAACCGATTTTGACGAAATTTTCACTGTACCCTAAGTTGAAGTAAATGTAAGCCAACAAAAAAATAATGGTCACGATCCGATTAATAGTTTCGGAGAAATGCGTGGACAAACATACATACATACAAACATACATCTATGAAATTTTGTATATTTGTTTGGAAGCCCTAATAGATTATCATATGTGAATATTTTGCAGTTCCAATAAATTATTCTTTTTTTGAAGTGGTTATAAAGACAGTACCTATGGTTCTTCAAATAGTTTTGGGATATAAGTTTTTATTCTTGGATACTTGAAATGTCAAGTTCATGATAACAAAAACTACAGTAATCTTGTCAAAATATTGCTTCATCTGCATAATAGTATATTTATAATTTACTAGCTTTTGCCTGCGGCTTCGCCTTCTTAGAGGTCAGACCTACGGGAACATACTACTGGGATAAAAAGTATCCTATGTCCTAACCTAGGTCAAGGGCTACCCACTACCCATGTGCCAAATTTCATCCAAATCCGTTCAGCGGTTTTAGTGTGAATTTGTGGAAGCATAACAAAGAAACAACCTCACTTTAGCATTTATAGATTTAGCTCATTTTAGATGTAAGTACTTGAATATATTTTTATAAACATGTTGATAACGCGCTAGGTAACAAAACTGTTGTTATAAAACATCTTACTGAACTAAATTTAGTTCCATTCAATTTGTTTAAATCCCACAAATCATACATGTAGTAGCCCAGCTGCTTGAAGAGCAGGGTACCAGTTATCAGCAGTCAAGTTCCAACAATTTGCACTATGCCCATTATATTTCATTATGCTTCATTATATTTGAGGAGCTCGTGGCTAAGTAATAACAGCCGCACGGGTCGATCCATCAGGTTAAGCTACGCTTGCCGGGGTTGGTCTGTGGATGGGTGACCATCTTTTCATACCGAGACTCCTCTGTACCTCGGAAAGCACGTTAAGCCGTTGGTCCCGGCTGTCATTTGTGGATCTTTGACAGTCGTTACGGGTCGTCAGAAGCCCGAAAGTCTGACAACCAGTCTTACCAAGGGGTATCGTATTACCCAGTAACTGGGTTGTGGAGGTCAGATAGGCAGTCGCTCCATGTAAAATACTGGTATTCAGCTGCATCCGGTTAGGCTGGAAGCCGACCCCAACATAGTTGGGAAAAGGCTAGGCAGATTGGTGCTTCATTATATTTCAGCTTAACATTAGTTAACCAATAAGAAAAGAACATCTGCAAAGATATGGCCAACTTTGCCCAACAGAACATCCCATATTCTAAGTCTAAGAAAGACCAAAAAAAAAAAAAATAGTTTACGCTTTACACTCAAATAGCCTTATAAATATGGTAGTTTAGTAGTATCTCTGCTAGCTGAATGTAGTCAGTAGCAAAATACTTAAAGTTTTTATCAAGAAACCTTAATTTTCTACTACTTTGGAATGGTACTTTTAATAGGCCCCTACATAAACCTCTCACAGGTTTCTGTGTATTTCTGACCCTGTATACACAGGGTGCAAAAAATCCTATCACAAAGCCGTCATCATCTACGCATTCTGTACATCTAACTTATTTTTTATTTGAGATGGGGTTTGCTCTTGACTATAGTCTAGGTCAGAGGTGACAGAGACAAAGTCTACGATGGAGTGAGCTTACCCAGAAATAGCCTGTTCATTCTAACTTTGAAGAGATTCGGGTTGTATTAGTTCGGGAACACAGACGCAGGTAGTGAGTTCCACTCTTTTGCCGTGCGCGTTATGAAGGATGTTTGAAAGCGCTTAGTGCGAATTGGTGGAATGGCAACTAGTATGGATGCACCTGCAGTGCGTCTAGATGTTCGATGGTAGAAGGGTGCCGGTGGAATGAGGTTGTGGAGTTCCTAAGCACACTCACCGAAGTACAGCCTATAAAAGACCGACAAGCAGGCATACCTTGCGGCGATGAGCCTGCCAGCTTCATCCACCAGTTTTACGTCGCCATTGAGCCTCTTAGCTCTGCGTTCCACTGAGTCAAGCGCAGCAAGTTGGTATTTAGCTGAGTCATCCCAAAGTTGGCTGCAATACTCCATGCAGGACCGGGCTTGCGCTTTATAAAGGGTCAAAAGCTGTCCAGGCGTAAAGTACCCCTTCACTCTATTTTAGCATGCCCAGTTTTTTGGCCACAGTTTGGGCGTTGTGCTCGATGCTAGCGCCGAAGTTCAGACTGGATGTCAACTCCATGCCTAGGAGCTCGAGCCGATCAGTTACAGGAACAGATGTACCCCGAAAAGTCGGAGTTTGGTCGAAACGACTCCTTTTAGCGGTGAAAAGACACGCCTGTGTTTTGGTGGCGTTCAGAGAGACCAGATTGTCATCACCCCATTGGGAGACAAGGCTTAAGGTCAAGTCTGTCCGCTCTACCATTCTCAAGGAACGAACTTCATCCCCGCTGGTTTTTGCGCTGGACAAGTATATCGCCGAAACAATACTGGCATCCACGCGGTATTACGTTGTACAAAAATGATTGCTGGGAACGGCTTATTTTTGGTGTGAAACATCCCTGTTGACGGCAGCCGGCAATGTAACGCACGAAAAACTTTGTGCCTAACACTATTTGTCCACCGCACCGGGAACAGCACGTCGAAGACATAAAGGTGACGGCGGCGGCGCCGAAGTAGCGACAGTGCATTTACTATGGCCGAAAATTTTTGTTGATGTCCCGTTCCCGGTGCGTTGGATAAACAGTCTTAGTAGGAGGGCCGTAGGGGTATTTTACAGTTAAGCTAAACTGTATAAATAGTTCTTGTAAAAAAAAAAATCTTCATATAAAGTTGGAACTTTGATCTTTAATATCTCTGTAACCAGGGTCACAGATATGGTTGTAATGACGGGAAGAACAAGGGACTTCTCGGCTTCGTTAAGCGTCTGTAGCAACCTCAACCCATTTAGTTCAAAGAAGCTAAAGATTTTTATTATTATTTTTTTTTTACTTTTGGCTTTAAATGTCATTCTCGGTCGAGTAAAATAGACGAAATAAAAGAGATGTTCCAAAATGTATGGACCTTGGGCCAGGTACGTGTACGCTATAGGTACATAAAAATAGGGAAATATTTTTAAAACAGTTCTCAACCGTCCACAATTAATTACACTTGAAATTGCAACACACAACAAAAACCCGTCATGGGGGTAAGCTGTCATTTTGATTGATTAATGACGTTTGAAATATTTAATACTCAAGATGAGGACTGAAGTGACACTGTTTTGACAGCTGACAGTCCTCTTTCTATGATCAATGATCGATATATGGTTTACTGCGTAGACAGAGAATAGAGGTAGACAAGACCTCAGCGTACAACAGTATGAGATAGCGATAGTTCGACATAAGTACATTACCACGGCTTTTACAGCCATATACACTAAAGATTACCTGTTGCAATATCAATAAAGTCACAAATTACACAGAATAAGCATTTCACAGTTTTTATGAACGAAAATCTTTCGACAGCATGATTTGTTTGCCACCAATGACCAGTGGTGGCAAACAATAAAAACCCGAGATGCAAATAGAGATAGAATAATGATGCTATGTCCTGCTCACACATACAAATGACTTATGTGTCATCCCACTTTCGCAATTATTATTATTATTCTAAGAGCATGTCTACCTCTATTCTCTGTCTACGGTTTACTGTGATTGTTTTTATGCACAGAGTAACTAAATCGGTGAGACGCCATGTTGAAATTCGATAAAAATAATTGATAAATATCAATGCCCTACCACAACAGTATATATTTAAATGAATTATCTGTATTTTTCCCGAATTCTGCGGATTTTTCTCTTTTGAGGTAGTGTACACAGACCTGGCCCATTTTGAAACATCTCCTTTAATTATTTTTACATTAAAAAAAGGCAATGAAGTCATAAAACTTCTTTAGAATTAAATAGGTGGAGGTTGCTAAACGTTTTTTTACACCCGTTTTGTTTTTCTCTGAATCAATCAGACAAGTAACATGGTCTTCACTATTCAGAATTACCCACATAATAATGTTTTCAAAGAACTTTCCAATGACAGTGTAGTAAAAAAAAAAACTTAAAAAAACTTCCGAAAAGACTTCCGAAAAACACTACAAATTGAAAAATAACTATAATTTAGGAAGTCGGTGTCTTTGGATCTGTATTTTAGTTTTTTGCCACCGACTTCCAAAATTACAGTTATTTAAAAAAAAAAGCCTAATGTCAACTGCTCATCACCTTTTACAAAATATTGCTTTTTCCGATCCAGGGACGTCAATTGTTGAGAAGTTTTCCTAGTCCCAAGAACCAGGAGGATTGGAGCTGATGGTGACTTCACCAGTCACCATCAGCTCCACTTCACCATGCATTGTGACGAGCATAAATTGCTAAGCAACCATATTAAAGGTACTTAATAGAATCACAACCCGTGAAATATTTATTAATAAGTAGTTCCGATGGCCATATCTGGTCATCATCATCAGTTCCACTTCACCAAAAATGGTGCTTTCCAATAGCAAATGCACGAGTTACTATAAAAAAATACCCAAATCGCTATAGGTGTGCCTATAAAATTTGAGAGTTTCTCTCGATTTCCATGGGATCCCCTCATCAGATGCTGATTTGGTACCTTCACCTCGAGAGCATAACATTGAAACAAAAAAAAAAAAAAAAGAATTTTCAAAATCGGTCCACAATTGACGGAGAAGTCGGTGGGACATAAAAGAAGAAATATCGACACAAAGTCGAACAAATAACCTCCTCCTTTTTGGAAGTCGGTTGAACAGTTAGTTAATTACGTTCAAGGCCTTTTGCAAATGCGCATCCAGTACTTATGTTTATTTATCATTCAGCATAGTTTTAATGACTGACTAAAAAATATGTTTCCATTATTCTACTTTATTTTAGTTTATCTGTACCTTTAATCGTAATTGCTTGATTAAAGGTACAGATAAACTAAAATAAAGTAGAATAATGGAAACATATTTTTTCAGTTTTAGTATTTTTCCTGTCATTAATGATAAAATATTGAACTTCGATTAAGTTAGGTTTTCGTTGGATGTAGTGTGTAGTTTTGTGTGCACTAAATAAATGTTTCATCTATCTAGTATTTCCTCGTCTTTCGTTTAGCGTGTTTCTACCATGTGGCTAGGATTCGCATTGACAGGTCAAAGAATTAGAGTAAGTACATCAGGAACTCTCTTACTTAATGCATCACTACTAATCAATCACTAACGACCCGTCCCTGTTTCGTAAGGTTTTTACGACTTGACAGTAACATCGAGATTTCTTTATTATATGTAAGGCGGGCCTTAAACGATCAATTATATTGCGCAATATTGCGAAAGGAGCTCGTGGCTAAGTCGCACGGGTCGATCGATCAGGTTAAGTTACGTTTGCCGCGGTTGGTCCGTGGATGGATGACCATCTTTTCATACCGAGATCCCTCCGTGCCTCGGAAAGCACGTTAACCCGTTGGTCCCGGCTGTCATTCGTGGATCTTTGGCAGTCGTTACGGGTCGTCAGAAGCCCGAAAGTCTGACAACCAGTCTGATCAATTAGCCTAATTATTACCAGGCCACATAAATTAGAATGGAAACTCATGGCAATCCGTGAGTTTGAAAAAACTCTCGGGGCAATCTCTTCTAATATATTCCTTAACTTACGGAGATAAGTTACATTGCAATGACTTATTAATGGTTTTATGTCTTTCCTGAATGTCCTACTTTGTTCCGGGAACATATTTCATTTTCTTATGTAACTACAGTCGACTCTCGATCAGTCGAAACTCAAGGAACCAGAGAAAAAATTCTAATTACCAAGAGTTCAAAATAACAGGAGTTTTAATAACCAAGATGGAGGGAGGAATAAATCAAGTAAACACGCTGACTCACTTTAACGTTCAAAGGTAGACTGGAATGCGAACTATAAAGACACTCTTATCTTATTTATGTAAACAATCGACAGGTCTGTCCATGTGTATAAACAAACGATAGGTGCATGATAAACGCTTGCAAATTGTAGAGAGTAGGGAAGCCTAGAATTCAAATTATTGCATGTTGACGGGCAAGATACTGTTCCGTCAACAAACAAACGATAGGTGCATGATAAACGCTTGCAAATTGTAGTGAGTAGGGAAGCCTAGAATTCAAATTATTGCATGTTGACGGGCAAGATACTGTTCCGTCAACAAACAAACGATAGGTGCATGATAAACGCTTGCAAATTGTAGAGTGTAGGGAAGCCTAGAATTCAAATTATTGCATGTTGACGGGCAAAATACTGTTCCGTCAACAAACAAACGATAGGTGCATGATAAACGCTTCAAATTATAGAGAGTAGGGAAGCCCGGACTTTAATTTATTACATGTTGACGAGCAAGGTACTATTCCGTCGACTTCAAATTACCGAGGGAACCAATTAACATTGATTTTATTCAATTTATCGAGTATTTTTAGGGACCAGAAAAAAAATTTCAAACTATCTAGAGATTCAAATTATCGAATGTTAAATTATCGAGAGTCGACTGTAGTTCAATCTACGAGCTCAAAAAAATTATGAAAAACTCGCTTCTGTATTTTGGCTTTATACAACATTATTTTTATTATATGCGAATTCTGAATATAGTTTGTTCAGAATAAGTAAATTCAGTTACTTCGATTCTAATAATTTTTACACCATGTTATATTTTCTCCCAAAAATATTTAAAAAAGGTTACAAGTTGGACACCGAGCGGTATAAGTCAATGACCGAGCGAAACTAAGTACCTATCGACAATCACGGCGCACAACACAGGTACTTAACCAGGCCAAGGCGCGGGCCCAAAACGGGGCGGGGGTAAAACCACCCCGGCCTTCAGTCTCCCCATGCTACAGATTGACGCGCACGAGTTGACGTGTCACGCTCCTCGCAAGCGCGCGGCCGCCGTGGGCCTACAGTTGTTTTTAACCGACTTCAAAAAAAGGAGGAGGTTCTCAGTTCATCAGAATCTTTTTTTTAAATGTATGTCCCCCGATTACTCGAAGACGGCTGAACTGATTTGGAAAAGGGTATACTTTCTAGTTGGTCCTATTGTCATCAGTTCAGGATCTGATGATGGGATCCTGGAGAAATCGACGGAACTCTTCAAATATTATAGGCACACCTATAGCGATTTGGGTATTTTTATAGTAACTCGTGCATTTGTTCTTGGAAAGCACCATTTGGTGAAGAGTAACTACACAGTAATAAGTATTTCAAGGGTTGCGATTCGATTAGGTACCTACTTTATTAATGGTTGCTTAGTAATTTAACCTCTCGAATGTCGGAGACTAAATTGACATGACTGAAATTGTCAAGCTGTCAAGCTGTATTAGGATTACATTATCATAAAGGTCATTTTAATATTTTCACTTGTCAATTTAGTGTAACTGTCCGACTTAAGACACTTGGAGTATTTTGTCTTATGTCGAACTGTGTAACATAAGACATTCGAGAGGTTATGCTGGTCACAATGCTTATGGTGATGTGGAGTTCTCCTGGTACCTACTTACCAGGAGAACTCCTCAACAATTAACGTCCCTGCATCGGGAAAGCAATACATATTTTGTAAAAGGTGATGAGCAGTTGATATTAGAATATTGTAACGTAGATAAATTACAAACTAACCCACTAAAAAGTGAAAAACAAAACTTTTTTCCAAAAACACAACTGACTTCCAAAAGAACACTTAAAAGTGAATAATAACTTTATTTTAGGAAGTTTGTGGCAAAAAACTAAAATACAGATCCAAGCCACCGACTTCCGAAACTAAAGTTATTAAGTATTCACTTTGAAGTGTTATTTTGGAAGTCGATTATGTTTTTTGGAAAAAAGTTTTTTTATGGTTGATCGTGTATGTACCTACTTATCGTACGTAAAAAGTATCGTGTAACCGACTTTCTCATACACAAACGTCCAGTACACAGAAATGGTACGTACACTAGCAGTTTGTGGTGTTACTAGGAGCAATTCGGCATCAGAGTATCGTGAAACATTAGACAATGCTTTCCGTCACACAAAGATCTAGGGACTATGGTACCTTTCGGCCTCTGACAGCCGCTAGCCGTGATAACTCAGTCGCCAATCAATCGTAAATAGTGATTAAATCAATTATTGTAAATAGTGATGATTAACATTGTTAAACACGCCAAGATGGTTAACTGTAGAAAGTTATTATTTACTCCAATAGCCTGCTTTGGTTAAGTAATGCGATGTTTAACACTTTTCATCCACTTTGAACTTTAAGGGGTGGCATAAGGTGCAACAAATCGCATTGACTTCATTTGATCACTTACGGCTGCATTTACGAATAAAGTACATAATAATATCTACATACACTTGACCATTACGACAGTCCAAAGCGTGCTAGTGTGATGGAAAATGTCAAAGTCAAAGCGTTTATTGCGAACTAAGTGTACATATTGGTGTTATCCCGTGTATATCCCGTCCGCAAATAGAAATTGATGGCTTTACAAATGGGCTTAAGTACAACGACAATAAGAAATGCTCAATGAAGACCTGGGTCTACGAGCTTACAGAAAAAAGACATCTCCTCAACGCGCGCTTGAAAGGTATGAGAGTGTTCCTGTTTACCGACGAAAAAAAATTTTGATATAGAAGAGAAGTACAACAAACAAAATGATAGGGTGTATGCTACATGTTCTGCGGAAGCTGGTAATGCCATTCCCCGAGTGCAACATGGCCACCTCCCTTCATCATTGATGATTTGTTTGGGAGTTTAGTATTTTGGCCCGACTGAAGTTCATTTCTGTGAAAAATGTGTTAAAACCAGTGCGAAAGTTTACCAAGACACTGTTTTGGATCCTATCGTAAAATATCTACCTCAGACGCACTTTGGAGCACGCCTATGGATGTTTCAACAGGACTCCGCACCGGCGCACAAGGCCAGAAGACCACCCAGGCGTAGTTTGAGCTCAACAACACCGACTTGATAAAGTATGAAGATTGGCCCTCCTCCAGCCCTGATCCTTTGGATTACAAAATATGGCAGGTGTTGTAGGAGAAAGTCTGCGCTAAGCCTCATACAAATTTGGAGAGTCTGAAGTCTTCACTGAGAACAGCCGTGGCTGAAATACGAGGGCGGGTCAATAAGTCCGTGACTTTTTGAATTTCTGACCTCTTTACTGAAAAAGCAACACTACTCCTTGTGTTTGACAGCTATCTTTATCAGACTACTCAGTAATTTGAGGAAAAAATGGAAAAAAGTGAATTTCGTGTGCTTATTAAGCATTATTTTTTGCGAAAAAAAAACCATTACCGAGACTAAGGCTAAGCTTGATAAATACTATGGGGACTCTGCACCATCGATTTCAATGGTAAAAAAGTGTAAATGGTAAAAAGTTTACTGAATTTCGTTGTGGCCGTACAAGCACTGAAGATGCCGAACGTCCTGGACGCCCAGTTGAGGTCTCTTCACCCGAAGCAATCGAAAAAATTCATGATATGGTGTTGGCCGACCGAAGATTGAAAGTGCAAGAGATTGTGGAAGCCGTAGGGATGTCGCATGGCTCAGTGGTTTCAATTTTGAATAATCGCTTGGGCATGAGAAAGCTTTCCGCAAGATGGGTGCCGCGTTTGCTCACAGTCGACCACAAACGCAATCGTGTAACAACTTCACAGGAAGGTTTGGCGTTGTTTAATCGCAATATGGAGGAGTTTTTGCGCCGTTTTGTAACCGTGGACGAAACATGGATCCATCACAACACACCAGAGACCAAACAACAGTCAAAACAGTGGGTTTCTAAGGGTGAATCGGCGCCAAAGAAGGCCAAGGTGGGTTTGTCAGCCAATAAAGTTATGGCGACTGTTTTTTGGGATGCACGCGGGATAATCCACATTGACTACCTTCAAAAGGGAAGAACAATCAATGGGGAATATTATGCCAACTTATTGGACCAATTCAATGACGATTTGAAAAAAAAACCGACCTCATTTGGCCAAGAAAAAAGTTCTTTTCCACCAAGACAATGCAAGGGTGCACACATGTGCAGTTGCCATGGCAAAAATCCATGAATTGGGCTATGAATTGCTCCCTCATCCGCCCTATTCTCCAGATTTGGCTCCGAGTGACTACTTCTTGTTCCCAAACCTGAAGAAATGGCTTGGTGGAAAAAGATTTGACTCCAATGATGAAGTCATCTCGCAAACAAAGGCCTATTTTGAGGACCTCGACAAATCATATTTTATGGAAGGGATAAAAAAATTGGAGAAGCGTTGGACAAAGTGTATAGAGCTCAAGGGAGACTACGTTGAAAAATAAAATGATTTATTTATCAAAAAATCTGTGTTTTATTCCAAAAGTCACGGACTTATTGACCCGCCCTCGTAGATATGAATAAAAGAAGAAGAAAAAAGGCCTGCGTGGCGAATGGTGGTGGACATTTTGAATAAATTTCATTTCAACATTAACCTAAAATAACAACCTTACAAATAAAAAAATAAAAAAAAAACATTTTGAAAGTACAGTGTATTTTTAATTTTATGACCTATGACTTGTGACAAAAGTTAAGGACCGACTGTGTATACTAATAACTATTCACCACCACTCAATTGGAAGTCTTTCAGTTTCTCAGAATAAGAACGCCAAAGTTGGCCATTTAACGCAAAAATCACGGTCAAAATGTAATAGGGGGTCTTAAGGCGAAATGGGTCCCAAAGAAGGTAACAGAGCGTATAGAAATTTTAAATAGCATTAACATTGGAAATGTTTCTTCGATCGCTCTGGTATAGGCCCTATTTTCAAGAAAATTACGACACATACATAATAATAATACGACCTCATTCCGCCGGCCCCCTTCTACCATCGGACATCTAGACGCACTGCCAGTTACCATCCCTACCTAGTTGATATTCCACCAATTCGCACTAAGCGCTTCCAAATGTCTTTTATAATGCGCACAGCAAAAGAGTGGAACTCACTACCTGCGTCTGTGTTTCCGAGCGCATACAACCCTAATCTCTTCAAAGTGAGAGTCAACAGGCTTCTTCTGGGTAAGCTCACTCCATCGTCGACTCTGTCTCTGTCGCCTCCGACCTAGACTAGAGTCAAGAACAAACCCATCTTAAATAAATAAATAATAAATAAATATTTTATATATATAACGGAAATATCCCGTTACGAAACCATCTCATTGGTTAATCTCAACGGTGGCCAGCCAATACCACAGGGCGTGTGCTCTCAAACACAGTTGCACCGCCTCTGCCACGGGATAGATTACGCTTTATTTCTCCGAAGCTCTAGGGATTACACCGCCAACTTCCTAACCTGTTATGCCTTCTGACTCTTCGTCATTTAAGTCTCGTGGACATGCATGGCCCTTGATATTGGGCACACGACACATATCCGTTTTGTTGGTTACGAAGTTTAATACGTAATAGCGGCTTTACCTACTATAATCAGTATTGAGTTGACACAGATTTAATTAATCACTGCGCCTTAATTAAGTTTACAACGCGAGATAAGCTAGTATTGTGTTAGTGTGCGTTTGTCATTGATATAACTTTATCTATACGCAAATATTGTAGGTATGTATTATATTACCCGTTACCCGAACGAAATGGCGGTGGTTTTCTTACCGCATAACATGGTCAAATCATCTGTCTAGCCGTTTCCCAACTATGTTGGGGGTTGGCTTCCAGTATAACCGGATGCTGCTGAATATCAGTATTTTACAAGGAGCGACTGCCTATCTGTCCTTTACTACCCAGTTACTGGGTAATACGAAAGATACTTATAAACATTAACACTGATAACTGCAATGCAGGGGTCCAAGACTATCTTAATATCTGCTCATTCCATGGTTTTATGTCCGCACATACACTGTCTACTCATCAAAGCGGTTCCTGTCTCGATCATATGATAATCAAATCCAGTTTTTCGTTTATTACGCTTGTTACTAACTCTACAATTACCGACCATCACGCAGTTTTACTGGCCCTAAACTTAACGCTTCCTAAGCAAAATCGCCCACAGACCAAAACGCAACTAAACACAAACAAACTTGAATATGATTTATGCAACATTGATTTTAACCCAGTTTTCAAAACACCTGACGCTAATATTGCTTTATCGTACGTAATAAAACATGTTCAATCAGCTATATTACGCAACACGACTGTTGTTACAGTAAACAAGAAAAATTATAATATTAAGCCTTGGATTACTCCTGGCCTAATTCGGTGCATAAGACAGAGAGATAAACTTCATCAAAGATATAGGAGAAACCCAGATAATCTCATCACTAAAGTCACCTATACTAGATACAGGAATTTTTGTAATAACCTCCTAAAGGTTTTAAAGAGAAATTACGATAAAAATGTATTAAATAGAGCAGGAAACAATAGCAAGCAACTTTGGAAACATATTAAAAACGTCACCTATATGTCAAAACAGCGCGAATCAAATTCGAGTTTACTGCTTTCTTATCCTTCACCTATCCTGGCAGCCAAAGAAGTGAATAATTTTTTCGTAAATGTTGGGAAAACTCTTGCTGAGGAAAATACAAAATCTGACTGTGTTCAACCTTTTTCCCAAAAGTGTCAAAATAGACGTACCCTAAAATCTTTTGCCTTGCTAGATACCGACGAAGACGAAATTACCCAAATAATCTGTGGACTAAAAGATGACTGTGCTGTTGGATGGGATAACATTAGCAATAAGACCCTTAAACTCTTTAAGCACATCCTTGTTCCTCCCTTAACACATATTTTTCGTATGTGTCTTTCTGAGGGCATTTTCCCTAAATGTCTAAAAAAAGCAATTGTAATTCCTATCTTCAAATCCGGAAACAAAGACCTAGTTAACAATTATCGACCAATATCACTACTCCCCTCAATATCTAAAATATTAGAAAAAATTATAAACAGTAGGCTAGTTAACTATTTAGAGAAAAATGATTTCTTATCACCTGCGCAATTTGGTTTTAGAGCCAAATTATCCACAGCCGATGCAGTGCACAGTCTAACAGATTATGTCTCAGAAGAACTGGGTAAAGGAAACCAGACCCTGGGGATCTTCCTTGATCTGGCGAAGGCTTTTGACACAGTCTCCGTTTCTACTCTTTTGTACAAATTAGAGGCCTTAGGAATAAGGGGAATGCCGCTGAAACTTTTTGCTGACTACTTAGGCGATCGTTATCAATGTGTTAAAATTGACAATATTATTAGCGAAGAGCAAAAAAACACAGGTTTTGGTGTTCCCCAGGGAAGCATTTTGGGCCCCACCCTTTTCCTGATTTATATTAACGATTTGTGTAGTTTAAATATTAAACAAGGCAAAATTATATCGTATGCAGATGACACGGCGTTAATTTTCACAGCTAAAACAAACAGCGAATTGTATGAACATGCTCAAATAGGTTTCAATACTGTGTCTAACTGGCTTCAAAGCAACTTACTAACATTAAATGCCGACAAGACAAAATATATTCACTTCTCCATCCGCAAACCGCACTTTAATATTACAAACTCTCATCTGTATGCCCATCATTGCGGACTCCGCTCAGTCAGCATATGTAAGTGTCCCTCTATCCTCAAAACTTGCAACATAAAATATCTCGGGGTTCAAATAGACGAGTCGCTCTCATTTAGACCACATATTGACAGTTTGGTTACAAGAGTGCGTAGGTTAATTTTTGTGTTTAAAAAATTGCGAGCAATTGCAGATAAAAAACTAATGTCACAGGTTTACTTGGCCCTAGGTCAATCTGTAATACAGTACTGTATTACTTCATGGGGTGGAGCACCAAAATCTTACTTACTACCTCTTGAAAGAGCACAGAGAGCAATTTTAAAAGTAGCAAACTTCCATCCCTTTCTCTATCCTACAGATCTGCTATACAAATCCTGTAACGTGCTCACTGTTCGCCAGCTTTTTATAACGCACTTGGTATTAAAACAGCACACCATGCTCTCCTATAACACTGAAAGTACTAATAAGAGACGGAATGATATTGTATGTGAGTCAAACGCATCCTCTAAATATGTTTTTGTAAATAGATTTTATACATTTTTAGGCCCATTTCTGTACAACAAATTAAATAGGAAATTAAGTATGTATAAGTTAAATAATTACGACTGCAAAAAGGTTATTCTGCAATTTTTACTTAGCATATCATACAGTGAGACAGAGGATTTACTTGTTGTATGTAAATAAAACATGTTAGTCTTTTAAGTTAATATTAGTTTCTATTTTAGTCTTCTCCGTTGTTAATTTTATATTTTTAAAATTTTAAGCACTTTTCTAGCCTGAAACACAGGTTCTACCTAGTTCAGGCAAATGAGCAACTGTGCCCTCTATAATTTTTAAGTTATGTTATTGTAAATCTGCACCATTTTTATAAATAAACGATATTATTATTATATTATTATTATTATTATTATACTCCTTAGACTCTTGGTGGACTAGCGTGCAGACTGCAGAATTTTGTTACAAGGTTTACCTCTCTTATTCTTCAACCTACGTGGTTCTATGATATAATTATAATTCAGTATATTATTCATAACAATAGAGGACAAGTAAATATTGATAAACAATGACCTATTAACAGGTCAGGCAGAGGTAGATACATGCGTCTATAGTTCAGCAGCCCGCTCCGATTTCCATGCAAAACGTGCATAAGTTAAGATCGATAAAATGGCAATAACTACTAATTAATCAAACTCATTTATATCTTTGATTTTTTTAAATCTGTTTTATATTATAATCCTATTAAAATATTTGCTCGTGGCCTGGTATAATATTCTGCAAAAATACAAAAATTATCACGTAAGTATTCGATATCTTAATATACTGTTTCATGCAGTGCTAAATCTCCACTTATATCGTGTTTTGTTACGTAATTAGAATTGCTGTTATTACTCGTATCATAACTGCCTTGCTTAAGTCCAAGGTTCAATACTTCGTTTTTTTGCCACTCTGAACGGCTATTACTGTCCAAAGAACCCACGAAGTTTTTGGCAACTTCTTCATTGTGTTACCGCTAAGGATTGGATATTTTGCCGAAGTCTCGTTTCCCAATAGCTGTTCCATCTAGCCACGCAGTGCATCATGCTGCATCATCGCTTACCATCAGATCAACTTGGCAACCGTAAGCCTTTAATACATCGATGAAAATATCCGATCTTTTGAAGCCTACCTCAATGGAAAAACCTTCGTTCGTCATGCAAATGCTTTAATTACCACTCAGGTGGATGCTGCCTACAAAAATATGTGAGGCATTGTCATCGCAACAAGATAAGCAGATAGTGAGAACTTTTAGCCTTTCAGCAATCAAATGATAACAGAAAGATCTGCTCGTCATCTTGTTTTGAAGATCAATCAACAAATAGGTACAAATGTTGTTTATCGCGGCCAGTTCACACGTACTAGAATGTAATCAGCAAGTTGTTCTTAGCTCCCCGGTAAAATAAAATACTATTTTATATCGTAAGATAAACAAACACGTAGGAACTCAATTTATCATGAAGTCGTAATATTAATAACAGGTCAAGGATGTATTCGGTAACATATTCATAAAGTTGTAACATGCCAACTGTATTATGTAAATCACTTGAATAAGATGCTCATAAAATCAAACGGGTTTTTGAAGAGGATTTGGGAGTCAAGTTCTTAAAGTCAAGACTGTCCGTTCCGGTGGTCGATTCAACATCTTTCTCCAGATATTTCGAACTCTCTGGAGTCCAAATTTGTATCCTTGCCTGGCCGTATACGACGTGGTTTAGCTTTGAAGGTTTCAAGAACATTCGAAGGCACCTTGTGATGTAAATTCGGGCCTAATTTCAAGAAATAAATCTTGTGCGACTTTGGGGAGGTAACTTGGGAGAACTTTTAGTTTAACGAGATTGCTTTTAGCTCTCCCGGCGTTTTTGGGTACCTAATGTGCTGGGAAAAGAGGCTAGCTAGACCTTTTTACGTATTCGTAAACAACTGAAAAGAGTCATACGGTTGTATCTATTAGAAACTGCTCGATACAAACATAACACAAATTGAATTTCTGACAAATAAAATTCTGTCCCCAATTAGTGAACAATATTGTTCCAAAATCTACTCTATTGAAGAATAGAGTGGTAGAATGCCAGTGCGATCACACATCAATATATTCGGTTACGGTTAGGTACTGCTCATTTCGATGATAAAATCGAATGAGTCACTCGGTCACACCATCGCATCGACCTGTCTGATTATTACGTCACGACGTTGTTTGTTTCGTTAGTTAAACTTTGAAGTTGACTTGTTATGAGTTGTTTGTATTAACTTCTGAATTTGTATCTTTATGCTTCGTTTAATTAACGTGGGAGATTATGCAGATCTCTTCTTACAAAGTTATTATACGATTCTTGGGTTTGGTTTCCTCTGAGACTATCAATCCTCATCATCGGCCTATATCATATTACTGCTGGACAAAAGTCTGTGGTAACTAACACGATATTTTATTTTATTTATTTATTTATTGGCCTATCTACAATTGTTACACCATTTATTCTAATAATACAAGCAACATGATACAAGCATAGTGTACAATATGGTGCGATAGACACAGCATGCAAAAAAAAAAACGAATTGTAACATAACAAAAATTACAATAACAGTGCTGAAATAACACTCGACAACAGTGGGTGGCTTTAGAAATATTGTACAATAAATACACAGATGACAGAAAAAAAAATCAATATGGTGGTTAGTTTTGATAGACTTGGCGCTTGAATTTTTGAAGTGTTGTGGAAAAAATATCTATTGATTCATCGCAATTATTAAGAAGCCTGCAGATTCTGGGGATATATTGAGCTCAATCCTCAGCAACTCCTCTCCTAGCTAGCCTGACGGCATCCTACTCTTACGTTACTATTACATATTCCTAGCAGCACACGCTAACAGTAGGACTGCAGTTGGCCGGCAACAGTCCACTCACAAAACATATTTTACTATACATATACTGGACTATAAATGTGTGGGGCAAAATGGTAAAAAGGAACCCTTATGGTGGGACTCAGTCTATCTGTCTGTCTGTCACAGCTGGATATCTCAAGAACTACTAGAAGAAGTCAGTAAGGCCGCAATGGCACCGAGTCAGGATGCCATTTTATTTATTTTGTAAAAAAGAAACATTATCGTCCTTTTAAGTATAGCCGCAGTAGAGTAGAAAGGGGCCCTAACAAATTTTGGTAAAGCTCTTTAGGACTAAATACATCACTGGTGTCATAGTTAGATTGATCTCGGGAATTCTCTAGCCCTACCTTTGAATAGCGGGCGGGGAGCTAATGAAAAAGAACAGCAGATCTATTCTGTAAAAATCTCACCGTGAAAAGTTAGGTGAAGTGAGCTGTCAATATTGTCGATCCCTAGCGTCTGACGGAATGCCGGCTTATTTCACGCTCACTTCACCTAAGTTTTCACCGTGAGAGTTTTACAGAATAGCACTGCTGCAATGTTGTAACTCGTAATTTGCGAATCTTATGATTAAATCTATAGCTTTTCACACTTCAGATTATATCCGAAAACTAATAAAGCTAAGTCTCCTCTGGTTTGTATTATTTGTTGCTAAAATGCTATAATTGTGGTTGTTACAGACAAAACATCGCACGGCGATGGGGATCCTGGCAGTGTGCAACGCTGGCTCGTTGGCAGCAGCCACCAACCTGGTCATCACGCTCAACCCTGAAGACAAGTAAGTTATAGGCCCCCCGAGCGATGCGACATGCGACGCGACTTGCGTCAAAGCAACACGCGCGCGTCTCCTGTTTCCGTCCGTGAAGGAGTCGTGGTCGTGGCACGCTTTAAACAACTTCTTTCATTTGCCTTTCCCGCAGTCGCTGTCGCTAGACTCGTGTCGAGTGAGCGTGTAGCTCGTGGTTAGGGGTTTACTCTTCTACTAGTAGTAGTTCTGCGAACAGTAGACCTCGCGAGCACAAACTTTTTGCAAAAACTTTTTTACAAAAAAAAAAAAAAAAAACCTCCGACTTCCTAAAACAACACTACAAAGTGAAAAATAACTTTAACTTCAGAAGTCTTTAATAATAATAATAATAATAATATCCTGGAACATTTTCACACACGGTCATCTGATCCCAAACTAAGCAGAGCTTGTACTATGGAAACCAGATAACTGATATACTACATATACTACTTTTTTTTTGTAAATACATACTTATATAGATAATCTTTGGATCTGCATTTTCGTTTTTGTCACCGACTTCTGGAATTAAAGTTATTTTTCACTTTGTAGTGTTGTTTTTGGAAGTCGGTGTTTTTTTTTTTTTTGTAATATAGTGTTTTTTTTTTCACTTTTTAGTGGATCAGTTTGTAATTTATCTAAGTTACAATAGCCTAATGCCAACTTTTCATCACCTTTTGCAAAATATTGCTTTTCCCGATGTAGGGACGTTAATTGTTGAGGAGTTCTCCTAGTAAGAACCAGGAGAACTGGAGCTGATGGTGAAGTCACCATTAGCTCCTATTAAAGTAGGTACTTAATCGACTCGCAACGAGTGAAATACTTATTGTTGAGTAGTTCCGATGGCCATCTGTGGTCTTCGTCATCAGTTCCACTTCACCAAATGGTGCTTTCCGAGAGTAAATGCATGAGTTACTATAAAAAATATCTAATTTGCTGTAGGTGTAGGTACCTAAAAAATTTGAGGGTTGCCCTCGATTTCCATGGGATCCTCATATCAGATTGTGACTTGGTAACAATGGGACCACCTCGAGAGCATACCCTTTCAAACAAAAATAGGATTTTCGGAGTCGGTCCACAAATGATGGAGAAATCGGTGTACATGCATAAAAAAAATATAGATATACATATATACTTATATACAGTATGTTAACCAACAGAGGGCGTTCCCGTTAACCCGCAATAGTATAGCATCCATACATGCTAAAAAAAATATTACCATTCGAAAACAAAATGGTTTTTATTTTTTTTTTCACTAAAAATGTTAAATTGATACCTAAAAGAAACACTCTGTACACGCGTACTTGAAGGACGGAAGGGTGAATATTCGAGCGTTTTAACCGCCGTCATTACCTTCCGCCAAATGTTGATGAAAGAGAATATATTTAATGAAATATTTCAGCAATTCCTGATTCTGGTCCTTAAGCAGATTCTGGGAATTGATGAAATATTTCATTAACTATATTCTCTTTCATCAACATTTGGCGGAAGGTAATGACGGCGGTTAAAACGCTCGAATATTCACCCGGAAACATCGCAATTTAGTTTTTATTTTTAGTGAATATTTTTATATTTTTTTGAATATTTTAGTGAATATTTTTAGCATTTTTAGTGAATATTTTAATATTAAAAAAAAAATAAAAACCATTTTGTTTTCGAATGGTAATATTTTTTTTAGCATGTATGGATGCTATACTATTGCGGGTTAACGGGAACGCCCTCTGTTGGTTAACATACTGTACATATATACGCGACGAATTGATAACCTCCTCCTTTTTTTGAAAGTCGGTTAAAAATTAATATACCACTAAAGCGATTTAAAACGGGATATTTACCATGTTTTTTTTTTCATCAGAGCTTCACCAAATTTTTGTGTAACCAACTTAAAGTTCTAATTTTTTAAAAAATAGAAAAACCATTAAAAATCAGATCTCATCAGGCGGAGATATCCAGTAGCCCCCTTTTTGGCGGAAATACCCCTCCAATCAAAAATCCCCGACGACAAAAAAAATCTATAAAGTCGTAAAATCGTCCAGATCGGTTGTAAAATACGACCTGTAGAGGAGTAGCAACAAACTGACAGACGAAAGCAAATTTTGCCAGACTTGAAGCAGACGCTTTGCTCGCTAGCTCGGTCAATTAGTCCTTGCTTCTTTCAACTTCTTTCAACAGGGTTTCTATTGTAACTGATGCTTAAAGGACCCTTTTGTGTTGGTAGATAATCAAGCCCACAATCTAAGTACTGGGCCACGGTTTTTACTGCTCTTATATGGAAGCTGTGGTAGGTAACTATTTACTTGTAGTCGGAATTAAAGCAACAGTTTTGGTGTTTTTAAAGCGTAGACAGTTGGCTACTTTTTGGAAAAAGCTTTGTATGCAGACACTGTTGAAGTCGATGTCGTACACTCATATAATATAACAATTTCTTGTATCATGTATTTAAGTATTATAGTTATATAAAATCAATCTGCCTAGCCTTTTCCTAACTATGAAGCCGACCCCAAGTCGGCTTCCAGTCTAACCGGATGCAGCTGAATACCAGTATTTTACATGGAGCGACTGCCTATCTGACTTCCACAACCCAGTTACTGGGTGATACGATACCCCTTGGTAAGACTGGTTGTCAGACTTTCGGGCTTCTGACGACCTGTAACGACTGTCAAAGATCCTCGAATGACAGCCGGGACACGGCTTAACGTGCTTTCCGAGGCACGGAGGAGTCTCGGTATGAAAAGATGGTCACCCATCCACAGACCAACCCCGGCAAGCGTAGCTTAACCTGATGGATCGACCCGTGCGGCTGTTATTACTTAGCCACGAGCTCCTCCTAAGCATTATAATAAATTGTATAATGACATAATATACCTTTATAATTAGGTACTATACATAACAGCCCGGAAGTTAACCGACAGGCAGGCGTGACTGCGTAGCATGCGTAAGTCGGGTTATAAATTATAAGGGTCACGCAAATGACGTCATTAACAGACAGACGGACAGTTCCGGAAGGGAAGACAAAGGACATACCTAAATAATCGTACTTTGTAAGAGTACCCGATTGTCATGCGAACTATTGAGGATAATGGGGACAATAAGGGGAGCTTGCTACACATTGTCGGACGGCATGAATTGGCATGGCTCGGCACAATAGAATGTATATTTTGCCGCCCGGCTGTGCCGACTCGCGGGGCTATTGCGTAACACACTATCAATCGGAATCGGTTTCATTTTGACAGTTCAACAACATTCATTGCGTTATTTACCTTGTTGGGAAGACAAATTTTTCGAACATATGAAGCAATGGATTAGCAATCTGCTTCAAAATGATTCAGATTCCGATAGATAGTGTGTTACGCAATTAGGGTGCTGATCACACGAACAAGTGTGTAGCACGCTTTACGCTTATTTGTCTGGTCTCGTTAGCCCGCATCGGGTATCCATCCAAATGGATACCCGATGCGGGACTTTACCCCGATTTCGGACACTCGACACGGTAATTTGCTCAGACAGACATACGACTTCGTAACTACGTATGTCTACGAATTTGGACGACGAAGCCGGGCTGGAAGAACGTGTCCGAGTAGCGTACCCATTAAAATGTTTCATTAGGATGCCATAGGCTCTAGACAGACGGACTGCATTTCAACTGCACTCCGACTGCAAATTTGCAGTTTGAATGCAGTTAGTACAACTGCAAGAAAACTCCAAACCAACTCTGCAACTCGATTGCAGTCGGTGTACTGTTGGCGTGCAGTTCCAACGACTGCACGCTGACTACAAGCTAGCTGCACGGTCGACGTGCAGTTCAAATGCAATTGGACCAACTGTAATTGAACTGCTATAGAACTGCATCACTACGCAGACCGCGTTCTAGGATATATCTACCCCGCCCGCCCGCTCCTGTCCCGCTCCAAATGATGTTCTGTAGCAGTCCTAATGCAGTTAGTCCAACTGCATTTGAACTTCACGTTGACTAGTCCAACTGCATTTGAACTGCACGCCAACTGAACAATGACTGCAATCGGGCTGCACGGTTGGTGTGCAGTTTTATTGCAGTCATACTAACTGCAAATTTGCAGTCGGAGTGCAGTTGGAATGCAATCCGTAATGGAAACGGATGCCTATAGTGTGTGACTTGTGTGAAAGTGCAATTGCATCTAATGCTAATTAATCAAAATCACTAGGCTGAAGCCTATACTAGCATATTATAGGCGAACCCTAAACCTCCTACCATACGCAATTCTCAAAAAAGTAGTGTAATGTGCTACGTAACAAACTCCCAAAGCAATCGAATCAAAAGCAATTTAGCTGTGTCAACAGTTCTACTAACTTTGAAATAAGTTTCCTTTTTGCCACAGACGTCTAAGCCCTCGGTTTCAATCAACCTTGAGTCTCGAGCAGACGAGTATCGATACAAATGCTGCGCCAATATAAATAAGATTCCGTTTTGGAAACGAATGGAAGTATGTACAGACTCCAGCACATCAAGCTACCCGAAACTGTAAAATTTTCTCGATCAACCTTGAACCTAATGCTTTAGCGATAAAGTTAAAAATCTATTGGGTTCTCACATAAATAAGGAGCGTTTAGTAAAAGTTATCTAGTTTTTTCGAGAATCATCTAGAACATTCTACGGTGGAAGGTATATAAAAAGTGAGCGGTACTTGATCGCATCAGTCGTAGTTTGAGCGTCGATGTGTAAAAATCACACAAAAGTAGATGGTATCAAAACGCACGTTAGGCATTGTTTACTTTACGAATACCAATCTGGACATTCAGCAGCCAAAGCTGTGCGGGACATATGCCAACATATAGCTCCTCATGCCGCCGTATCGGAGACTACAGCAAAATTATGGTTCATCCAATTTCGCAGTGGCGACTACACATTGAGTGATCAGTTCAGAGGCTGCAGTCTCGACATAGATAGCGATCGCTTTACTACCGAATTCGGTCGCAAAAACCTAGTGGGGTCCCTAGACTCTCAAAATTGCATGACAAACACGAAAAAATCACATGCTTGTCAAGCAATTTTGACTGTCTAGGTACCCCACTAGGACTTTTCGACCGAATTCGGTCGTAATGCGATCGCTATCTATGTCGAGACTGCAGCCCCAGGTCTGGCCGGCCAGTGGCAATAGATATAAATGAATTAAAGTCCTTTATTGAGAAAGATCCCAGGATTTTGTTGGGTACATTTGCTATTCTTCTCGAATGCTCTCATACCACAATAGAACGACATTTACACGAATTAGGAAAAAGGTACATTATATGGTGTTTGGATACCTCATGAGTTGAGTCAATGTCAACTCCAGTATCGCATAGACGTCTGTACACAACTTCTATCTTTTCGCCGTAATTTAACTGGTTGGACCAGATCATTACTGGGATGAAAAGTGGATTCTGTATATTAAACATACCCGCAAGCGCCAATGGCTAGGTCCAAATTAATCCGGAAAACCAACCCTAAAAAAAGAACTTCACGCGAAAAAAGTGATGCTGTGCGTTTGGTGGGATGTTCATGGAGTCATATATTGGGATCTCCTTTCTACAAATACTACCATGATGGCTACACTGTACTGTAACCATCTGGAAAGATTAAAAACTGAAATCGAGCGAAGACGTCCAGAACACGACATAATTATCTTTTTAGACGACAACGCTCGACCACATATCGCGAGAATAGTGCAACACAAATTATTGGAAGTTTCTTGGAAAGTAATTATTCATCCTTGTTATTCACCAGATATGGCAACCAACAGATTATCACCTATTCAGGTCCCTGAGTAATGCAATATTTAAAAAAAAAAATCGGACGAATTCTTCAAGTCAAAACCAAACCAATTCCACAGGGATACTTTCTTTGCCAGATAGGTGGAGGCGTATTGTTAATTCAGATGGCGTTTATGTTATTGACTAATAAATGGTATAAATTATAAAAAGAAGTATTATTTCATTTTGTCATAATCGCTCATTATTACTTATGTGACAACCCAGTATGAATGAAATTTGACAGATTATAGTAGCTTGGCCTTGATGTGCTGGCGTCTGTACAGTTGACAAAATAACTGAGCAAGTAGATAACAGCAACTATAGTAGGTGGAGTCCGTCGAGAGAATGCGTTCCTGACACAACTGTCAGTTGGACAATTTCTAGTAACTACACTCTTTTGCAAAAAAACGAGCACCTAAGGAAATTTACGTTCTAAGGTCGATTTGAGTTAATTAAATGAAATTTAATTGTTTGACGTAGTCAGCATACTTATAAATCGTGTAAATACGCGTGAAGTGAATTCTGGCAAATTTTTCTTGTTTTAATTTTCGATGAATTCTTTAAAACCGATGTACACGGTCAAACAATAAGAAGTGGTCGGCAATAAAGACAAGATTTTTTTTTTAATTAAATAATGTTACAAATGTAAAAACCTAATAACAAGTGTGACCTTCTCTTGCCAAAATCACAGCTTGAATCCTTCTGGGCATGCTTTCCACGATGTTTTTAATAACGTTTTGAGGAATACATTACATTACCACTCTTCTTCAATTACTCTTTTTAACTCCCTGATGTTTTGTGGAGCAGGTTGCACTGATCTTACCCGTCTCTTTAGAACATCCCAGACCTGCTTAATTGGATTGAGGTCAGGACTTCGAGCTGGCTAATCTAAACAACGGATCCCAACTTCTTGCATGTACGCTTCCACGAATTAAGACTTCCATTATGTACCGGTGTGCATTTAATGTTCCATTTTCTGTGAAAACTAACTCCGTAGCTCCGTCGAATTAATTGCTGCCCAAAACATAACGGAGCCTCCGCCATAAGGAGTGACTTCTGCGAAACACACTTCCGCATAGCGTTCCCGTGGTATTCGCAGCACTCGCCGGCGTCGGTCCTCTCCACACAAAGAGATTCTAGCTTCATCAGAAAACAGTACTTTATTCCAATCCTCAAGAATCCATGAAGCACAGTTTCGAGCAAACTTGAAGACGAGCAACACGGTGCTCATGGAGTAATTTAGGGCCTCGAGGCGGGCGGAAACTCCTGATGATATTGGCAGCCAAAAGCCTCCTCCTGACCTGACAAGCGAACTCCTCTTACTTCTTCAAAACTTTTCTTCAGGACCACACTTGACGCCTTACGATTCTGCAATGCCTGACTTACCAAAAAGCGGTCATCTCTTGGTTCTGTGCATCGTTTTCTTCCCGAACCGGGTCTTCTTTTGGCCGAACCGGTCTCTTGATACCGTTGCCAAGTCCTCTGGACAGTTGAACGACTCACATTTAGCCGCTGAGACACGTAAGTTTGCGAACAACCTTCTTCAAGTAGGGCTATAATTTTACCGGCCCTTACCGCTTTATTACTCATATCAAAAAGTGGTATTTAATGTAAAAAGAAAGAAAAATGTTAGTAATCAATAAAAAAAAAAAATCGTTTCAGCAATTCGCGCCATTAGTAAAGCAAGTTTAAAATAATCCACTATAATGATTATTTTTCTTTTGTTAATGCCGTGCCGTGGCCGTGGGACCGCCGCAGTATAACACAGCCTTATCATTTCACTGTCCAGTAAACATGACGTCTTATGCCGCGGTCCTGCGGCCCGCTTCCTCACAGGCCAGACCGCGCGCCAGGCGTCACCGTTAGGCCGTGGGAACAGTCGGCCTGCGGTGGCCTGTCGTCGCCCGTCCAATCGAATGTATGGGATCCGTGGAATGCTCGGCTCGGGCCGCGACAGGCACGAGCCGCGACGGGCCTCGATGGGCCGTGGGAACGCGGCATTAACCATACATCATTCGAACAATTAAACGTTTTCCAATGAATTTCGTAATAATAGGTTGGGGAAAAAGTTTCTTCGCATTTTTTAAGAAAATTCAAAACATTTTTTAATATAGTTTATTTACATTTAACTAAAGTATGTAGGTACCATTTTGTTTGATAACTTTTTGCCATCTTGCAGGTAGGGACATGATCCCATTGCTATAGAAATTTTGGGACTTCTGGTCAAAATACCGCGACAAGTGGTTTTGGCAGTCCTCTCGTGATGTTAATCTGACACTGCCTAAAGAATTCTGAAGAGACCGAAACAGGTGGAAATCTGAAGGTGCAAGGTCAGGACTATACGGCGGATGCATTAACACCTCCCAGCCAAACTCTTAATTTTCACTGAGTGGCTAAAGATGTGTGAGGTCTAGCGTTATCATTATGAAAAACCACACCCCTTCTGTTGATTAATTCCGGCCGCTTTCTCTCAACTTCTTGCTTTAATCTCATCAGTTGTTCGCAGTAGAGTTCAGAATCGATGGTCCTGCCTGGTGGTAACAGCTCATAATGAATAATGCCCTTCCAATCCCACCACACACACAGCATCGCCTTGTTGCGAGTTAACCCGGGTTTCGCCACAGTCTGTGAAGCCTGACCGGCCTTTGACCACGACCTTTTTCACACGTTCTTGTCATACGTGATCCACTTTTCATCACCAGTTATCAGCTTCTTCAAAAATGGTTCGGTTTCATTACGTCGTAATAAAGAATCACAAATGAGTACACGGTTCATTAGGTTTCTTTCAGTGAGCTCGTGAGGTACCCAAATGTCGAGCTTTTTTGTGTACCCAGTTTTTTTCAAATGCGCCAAAACTGTTTTGTGGTCAATTTCCAGTTCTTCAGCTACGTCGTAACTACTGATATGCCGATCTTGCTCCACTTTTTCAAAAATGGTATCCATTTTATCCGTAATAGGGCGACCAGAGCGATGTGCATCTTTGACATCAAAATTTCCGGATTGAAAACGCTTAAACCAAATTTGTGCTACTCTCACAGAAAAGACTTTTTCCCCAACCTAATACATTAGATACTCGAATATTTTTCGGTTCACTGCGTTTTGTTATCGTAACGTGGTCGAAACGTCATTCCGCAAGGACGAGTGTGTTCGCTTAAAATTGAACTTTATTGCTTCTGCGTAAGAGAGGTTTCGGCTTATGATAAAGTAGATTTTATATGTATGAAGTCTAAATTAATGTTCATAACAAATACCTGGTTTCCTGTTTTTCTTTAAAAAAGAGCAGTACAGGTGTGTCCATCAAAGCCAATCCAGAATTTATTATAATTTTAAAATATTTAAATAATTATAGGAAACAGATGTAGGTAGTGGTCGTAACTAGTACGTCTTATATACCTACCAAATGAACCCTGAAAACAGTTCAAATACCGCACATGGACACATGTCATAAGTGGTCCGGGTATTTCTGCCAAAGGCCAAATTGACCTTTGTTAGAATAGCCTATTTTATGTACAAAGGCACGAGATAAATCTGGCTGCATCATCATCTGCCAAGCCTTTTCCTAACTATGTTGAGGTCGGCTTTCTGTCTAATCGGATGCAGCTGATATATTTTACATGGAGCGTCTCTGATCTGACCTCCACAACCAAGTAAACCTTACATATGATTACAAAATGTTTAGTAAAAGCACCGGCTCAGTGAATAACTACGGCATGCAGATTATTTTTAAGGATATTGATAACCTCATATGGGATATAAAGAATTTTTACACCATTGAAAATCCAGGAAATGCTATTATAGAGCCCCTTCTAACAAATAATACTCTACACACAACCGCTCTTCTCACTGACAACAATGAATCGAAAACCCAGTTTTTTCTATGAAGAACATATAAATATACTACATCAAAATATAGCCGGACTAATTAATAAATCTGACGATCTCACTGTATGCCTAGAGGAGTTAAATGAGAAGAAGATACACATTGATGTAATCTGCATTACTGAACATTTTATGATGTCTGGCTATGAACAATATCTTTTATTACCCAACTACGACCTAGCTGCATGCTTCAGTAGAAAAGATACCAAGAGAGGTGGCACATGTATATTGGTAAAAAAGGGACATCAGTGGAACGATATTCCTGATATCAATAAATTTTCAAAAAGTAGTATTTTCGAATGTTGTGCAATTGAATTAGGACAGTCAGACACCATTGTGATATGTATATATAGAGTACCAAATTCAAATAATCTACCTTTATTTTTTGAACACCTAGATAGATTGTTACAATACGTACAAAAGAAACGCAAACGAAATATTATAATATGCGGCGACTTCAATATTGACATTTTAAAACATAATAGTATCACACTTGAATTTGAATGTCTTTTGCTTAATTTTAATCTAAAATTAGAAATAAAACAGCCTACTAGATTAAAAAGTAAGACATGTATCGACAATTTTGCACATAATCTATATAAACAATGCAAATCAGAAGTAATAGAATTTGCCTTGTCTGACCACACATGTCAAATATTAAGATGTCCTATAAATCGTATCTGTTTACTAGATCACTGGTATATAAAACGACGTGATTATAATAATGACAACATAAAAAAGTTTAAAGACTGTTTACAAAACATCTCCTTTTCTGAAATCTACGAAACTGATGACCCCGATGTAGCTTATAACTTGTTCATAGAGACTTTTACATTGTTTTACGACCTTTGCTTTCCACTAAGAAAAGTTACAATAAAAACATACCAAAAACCTCAGTGGGTATCACGTGGCATCAGTACATGTAGTAGAAAGAAGAGGCAATTGTTGTGGCGTTACAGATTCAAACCAAATGACACTACTAAAAAAGAATTAAAAAACTACGCTACTAAATACAAGAAAATTATTAAACTTACACAGCGCGCGCAAAATGCATACAAAATTAAGACATCCATTAACAAGTCGAAAACCACATGGGGAATTATAAATCAAGCAAAACTAAATCTGCCAAAAAGTTCTATCACAAGTATTAAAATTGGAAATAAAACAGAAACGCATCCGCGACATATAGCAAAAGCTTTTAATGACTTCTTCATTGATAAAATTAAGCCTATAACTGGAGATGGCATTAAAGTAACATCAAATATTCCAATATTGAATAATTCTATGTTTATGGCACCAAGCACTTCCAATGACATACAGAATATAATTAAATCCTTAAAAAATACCAATAGCGTAGGACATGATGGTATTTCGACAAAAATTATTAAATATGTTTCTCATTATATTAGTGTCCATATAAGTTACATTGTTAATTTGTGTATTACAACTGGTATTTTTCCATACCATCTCAAAACAGCTGTAGTTAAACCACTATTCAAAAAAAACAACAGGGAAAACATGGGGTGCTATAGACCGATTGCGCTCATACCAATTTTTTCAAAAGTCTTTGAGAAATATATCTACGAACAACTTTACAATTTTTTTGAAAAATATAACATTTTAACTGAGGAACAAAAAGGCTTCAGAAAAAATAAAACCATTAACATGGCTGTCTACGATTTTTTGAATAAAGTCATCACAAATGTTGACAGCAAAATACCCGTGTGCTCCGTATATTGCGATATGACCCAAGCCTTCGACTACGTGGACCATAAGATTTTACTTAAGAAGTTAGAAGCTTATGGGATTCGAGGAACCATATTAAAATTGCTAGAGTCATATTTAATAAATAGGAATCAATACGTGGAAATTTCGAAGATAGATCCAAAGACTAAATGCGAATTAATATTTAGATCAAATAAACGATTAATTACGTATGGTGTACCACAGGGGAGCGTGCTAGGACCCCCGTTATTTTTAATTTATATCAATGATCTACCAAAAGTAACCATTCATCACATGTCACTATTTGCCGATGACAGCACCGTGACTATTAATAACACCAAAGATTTACAATTAGAAAATGAAATTAATAAAACCATTCAATCGATAATCACATGGCTAGATAACAATAATCTTAAGATAAATATTGATAAAACAAAATTAATGTTGTTCAGTCAACGACCAAAGGCTTGTAATATGTTAATAGAACACGGTAACAAAATTATTGAAAACGTAGGTACTACCAAATGTTTAGGTTTAAATATAGATCAAAGGCTGGACTGGAAAATACACACAGAGCAATTAAGCAAAAGAATAAGCAAATCTGCTTATGCTCTCTATAAACTGTCTTCGATCTTAGGTACCGACGCTCTGCTTTCTGCATATCATGGCATCGTTGGCTCAATCTTAAGATACGGTGTTATTTTTTGGGGCAACTCGTGTAATAGAGAACTAATATTTAAGTTACAAAAAAGGTGTCTCAGAGCGATGTTTGGACTAAAATGTACTGATACGTGTAAGCCATATTTCATCAAAAATAAAATATTAACTCTCCCATCATTATACATTTATGAGGTTGCGGTATTCGTTAAAACAAACCCAAAGCTTTTTAATAACCTATCAGATACAAATACCCGAAGTCGACGGGATTATAATAGATTATGTGTAAGAAAGTCCAATACAGCACTGATGCATAAAAGTGTGTTCTGCATGGCACCAATTATATTCAATCATATTCCGCCACACATTAAACAATTAAATGTAAACTTATTTAAAAAACAACTAAAGAACTTTCTATTACAAAAAAGCTATTATAATATTTCCGAGTTTTTAATGGACAAAGTATTGATATAACTTTGTATTTTTATTTACCTCTCCTATTTACATTTTATTGAATATTAAATTTTAATTTTTAGTTTCGGATTATTATTTTTTTAGTTTATTATTGATTGTATGTTTGTTCGTTTTAATAATTTAAATTTTATTGTTTTACTTGTAAATTTTGTGTTTATGTACATTTAACTAAGATTTGCACACCAGATACCTGGTAGAATATGACGGAAAACTATGTATATTACTTTTTGTCAACTTATTTTACTCGTATTCTTGCAAATAAATAATATTCTATTCTATTATTCTATTCTATTCTATTCAGTAACTCGGTAATACGATACCCCTTGGTAAGACAGGTTGTCAGAATTTCGGACTTCTGACGACCCGTAAGGACTGTCAAAGATCACGAATGCAGCCGAGACCAACGGCTTAATGTGTTTTCCGAGGCACAGAGCGGTCTTGGTATGTAAAGATGCTCACTCATCCATGGACCAACCGCGGCAAGCATAGCTTAACCTGATCGAGCGGCTGTTATTAGCTAGCCACAAGCCAAGACAACAAGTTCTGCAATAACATAAAACTACGCACCCAGTAAGAATATTAGCTACATTAATACCCTATTTCGACTTTAATAAAATCGTCCATGTTTGTTTTTCCTACAATGTGGGTCGGCCGTTGAAGATCCGACCTTGGCATACTCTTACAGCGTCAATATTTGCACTGGTACACGTGTGATTAACACCTTTGATACAACATGCGATATTTTAGGAGAGCTCTAACGTCACTATCAGAACTCCGTTTTTTAAATTGATAATATGATAATGCCGGATGATGCTGGTACATACATTGAGAACGTTGTAACCTAGTTAGCTAACTAGTTGTATATATATTTGGGGCACTTTTCGAAGATGAAAAATGATTCCTGTAGGGGCTGATAGACAGGTTTTATATTGTGGTAGTCATGTTTAAAGTTCCGTGTCAAGCCTATTGCCATGGGCACAACCCAGGCGGGCCCAGTCTTCGGCTGAGAATTTCGTTAATTAAAAGCCCAGTTATAATCCTAACTAATATTATAAATGCGGAAGTGAGTCTGTTGTTCTGTTTGATTTGGAGGATTTGAGTGAAATTTCGCACATGGGTAGACCATGACCTGGATTAGGACATAGAATACTCTTGATCCCGGTAGTACGTTCCCGTGGGATAATTTCCGAACTCCACGCGGCCGAAGCTGCGGTCACGATCTACTTATATAATAATACCCGAAATCACCACGCTCCGATATAATCCTAATGTGCGAAATCTTGGTCCAATCTTTTGAAGAATTTGGGGGCCTTGAGTCAAGGCTCTCAACGATTCGAGTGCGACCTTCTACGCAGGCCGGTATCGAGAGCCTTGATCTCAGTCTAGGTCGACTTGTGGTAAAAGAATAATAAATTATCTAGTGCGTGGTTCGCGTAGCACCCAAGTCGCACTTTAGATTTTGATATGGGTATGCGAATTCATTACTGTGCCGCAGGACTTCCAATGCGCTCTTATCTTATCGGATTGAGGAAATCTGCTCTCGCTTTTCTGGTTACTTGGTCCAACAATCAACATAATCCTACATGGGCACTTATGAAACGTCAGAAGATAGGAGCACGGTTCCAATTGGGCGTTTTCTACAGAGAAAATCCAGCAAGAAACTCCTCGATTACTCTTTTAAAAATAATTGTCTTTTATAATATTTCTAAATTACAGTGTTAATAGATATGGGAGGACAGTGTAGGCGTGTCAACAAGTAACAGGTAATTAAAAAAATATAAAATTGTCAATTGTCAGAAAATGGTCCGTTTTATAAGAATTTGTCGGGGGTGTTACCAGAGATTTTTAAGCGACTTCATTTTAATTTAGTATAGCAGGAGATTGCGGAGAGGTTTTCCAATGGTGCAGGAGTACGTGCATTAGGGTAGCTAATACATAAAAGGTTTGGAAAGATGTTTGCTAGCTAAGCTGAACTGATGTTAAGTGGCTGGCTATCGTTGCACTCACCTGCATAATCAAGGTGTTAGCCGATGCGTTACTGACCAATGATTATAGAAAGTTGAAATGTCCAAAGTTCCTTCTATTTCACCAGCGCTCATACTCTTCAAGCACAACAACCCTCCTTTGATTCATACCTATAGAGGCATAGTGGACTTTCCCGGACAAGAGTTTTATATAAAGTTTACGCCGAGCCGACTTATTTTTGATGAAGGCTTGCCCAACTTTATGCTAACTTAACACAAGCCGCGCGCCTAATGGGATTTCCTATCGGCAAAAATGATAAACTTCTATACATACATCCCGTAACTAACCCACTTAGAGGATGAATTTAAAAACTTCCATAGTAGATTACCCTCGTAATAAAAACTCTTGAGCAGTTTCACACCTAGCGGTTTAGGCTGTGCGTCGTCTGTCAGTGAGTGAATTTACCTTTTTTTAAGTCACTTGGGGAAAAGGAGGTTTTGCATTCGGCGAGGTTTTATTTTAAGTAGATTTCGGTCACTTAAATGTTTTTGTCTCTTCTTTCCAGAATAACAGCAAAACGCGGCGGTGCGCTGACGGCTCTCGGCTTCGTCTACTTCATGACATTGTTCGAGCTCTTGAATGCGTTAGCGCTGTCCACCGGCGCCGGCGCACGCTTCCGACACAAGTACCGGCTCAGCTGCGGTGATGTGCTTGATATCACCAACAAGTACGTATGAATGGAAGATGGATAATTTCCCCGTATCCTTGGTAGTTTGCTGCGCAACATTGTTGCAGTCTCTTTATCTTCGTGCGTGTCGCTGGCACGGCAGTGTTACAAATTTTACTGGCCCAAAATTTCGCCACTTCTAAGGGCCGGTTTTTTGATCCGTAGTTAACTCAACCAATGGTTAAACATAGTACGTAATGGTTGAATTTTGGCTAAATGTGAAAGGCTAAACATGAATGTATTCATGTTAGCTCATTTATATTAAAAAAAAATAGTAACTAATGGCATAACTCATTCATGTTTAGCCTTTCACATTTAGCCAAAGTTCAACCATTAGTTACTATGTTTAACGTGCCTTAGGAATGCGCGGCGAGGCGGGGTGCAGCGCTGGCGAATGAGCGGTGGGACGCCGTGAGCGTTGACGAATGAGCGGCCTGCACTGCCCCCGTCTCGCCGCGCACATACCAATGGCGCGGTATAGCGGTCTTGGTCAAACTATAGTTACAAAACAGACCCTAAGGCGTCGTCCTATTGCGATCGCTCGAATGATGATGCGTGTGTCCGACGCAAATGATCGTGCGACCGTGCGTTCAAACATACTGATATTGAAGACCGCGCGATCATCCTGTGCATATCTGTCAAGAGCCTCCAAAACAGGACCCACAATTTCTTATCGCGCGAGCGGTTTCATCGCACGATGAAATCGCATCCCATCATCGCACGAGCGATGACAATAGGACGGCGCCTAAAGCGTCTTGTGTGGCAGCGTTGAGGTCGTTTTAGACGCACGGTATTGGCGCCGATTCCCTTGTTCACAAACTAAATTAAATTTAAGTTTAGTTCATCTTTTTCTTTCAATTTCATTTAGAAAAGGACAGATATTAGTTTAGTCCTGTCAAATGAAGATAATCCATAGATAAGTTTAGACGTGATTATAAAATTGCCTACTAAAAATACGGGCAATTTACGTCAGGCGCTGACTAGTTTGACAGGGCTAAACTAATATTTATATTCTGTTTTTTCTTAATGAAATAGAAAGAAAAAGAGATGCACTGAACTTAAATTTAATTTAGTTTGTGAACAAGGGAATATGCGCCATTTTCTTGCATTGTTGCATTGACAATTGTGTTGCTGAAAACATGATTCAGACACAAAACGTATTGAAAAGAGCTCAGCTACATTTTTCCTATTTGACACACTCGTGGTGCTGTAACAAAGTTGTGAAACATTTGTTTGCCATGAATACGATGCTCAAATTCGCTAGAAATAGGGAGTAAGAGAAACCCTACCATCCTGACTTCACCTGTGCGAAGGGCACTCCGCCACTAATGTGGAAGTGCTTCTTCTTCTCCTACTTTATATGTTGACACGAGTATTTATACTTTGAAAAGTGTTATATAATAATTATTGTGAATGTGAGGACTATGTGGGTCATATTATTTTTCTCTGTTAGTTTTAATGATATTCTGGCAGTTTGAGTAATTTATACGGCCTCTTTGGTATTGTTCATCGAGTCGTTGAGCTCTACGTACACTGACTGGAGAGGTCCACTCAAATCTGTGTGATTATTTCCTCTAAAGACCATCTCGGACATTAATCTGTATGGTCCTCATATGGCCTGACAAAGATTATCTCTGGACTTTAAAAGAGACTGTGACTTCTGAGTTTGTTTCGGTCTTTCTTCTAAGAGTAGTCAGATAGGAAACACCGAACTTTTAAAACATCATTTTAGATTTAGGACGTGTCAATTTCAGAAATAAGTATCTATAATTGAATATGTTCCCTGCTATTCAGACTGGTGTCGGCAGTGCAGGCGGCCCTGTCGTGCGTGACGGGCGCCGTCGTGTGCCTGTGGTCGTGCACGCGCGACTTCATGCGCTCGTCGCACTACATGTCCGAGGCCTACGCGTGGTTCGGAGCTGCCTACTTCTTCTACGACATATGGAGTATGTATATGGTGAGTGCTTGCGCTATTTCTAGTTATTGACATTTGAAAATAGAGTCTTGAGTAGGTACCTAAGTGACATTATTTATTTACTTATATACGCAATTTACTATCTTTAGTATACTGTTGACATACAACTTATAAGGCCGCCAGTAATAGTAAGTATACTACTTACTACTAACATTATATGGATTTTTAGTCTGAAATAAAATATTTGAATTGAATAGTCACAATAACCCCTACTAGTTGATACTGTATAACAGTGAGATATTATTCCTCATTGCTGTGACCCGTAGAGTAAAAAACGAGTGAGAACTTCAGGGAACTTCAACTTACGAGATTCGGGCTCCTTTGGAAATAAAAACATACAATAATTTAAAAAATTAAATGAAGTTAAAAATTAAAAGGGGTTCCCCATACAAGAAACAATGGATTTTGAAACATTTTTTCTTAGCCTGGCATTGTCTGGAACTCATTGAGTAGAGTACAAATACAGTTTATTTTATTTTAATCTATATTATTATTTTTATTTAATCAAAAATGATGAAATAGTGGGCCGCAAAATTTTTCAGTTTTAGACCATTTTTGTAGGAGCTCTATCGCAACAACTAAACAAGTTAGGAATTTGAGACTTTATCATGAACCAGAATACTGTATTTAATCAACAAATACAAAAACGCCGATTCATTAGTTATTTTATTTAAATATGGGTGATTTTAAGCAAAAAATAACTTTGTAATTCACAGAATCATTATGAAATACAAAGTTATCTTTGCGATTGATAAACTTTAAGATGAAAAATATTCTTCGTTAAATATTTCCATACAAATAAAATAAAGTTAATAATTAACAAATTAATTAATTTTATTCCCCAAACAAGAAACGTGTTTTTATAAACTGAAGTTTTTTTTTTAATATGTAATGTTAAATATTGTACGGCGGTACAGAACCCTTCGTGTGCGAGTCTGACTCGCACTTGCCCGGTATTTTGTATAAGTTTTTTTTTACAACTTTGACGTGCTGTAACTTTGGGTTCCCCCTTGATTGACTCTCACATTCATGATTATTGAATATTAAACAACTATGTACTAATAAAATTTATTCGGTATAATATAGGTCGCACAAATCGAGCAGTACCTCCCCAACTATAATACTATTTTGGCTTATTTATGAATTGTGTGTGTCTGCTGTGTGTGTGAGTACGATTGACACTATTTATGTACACAGTCGGTCCTTAAGTATTGTCACAAGTATAAAATAATAAAATAAAATAAAGTCATAAAATTAAAAATACACTGTACTTTCAAAATATGTTTTTTTTTTTTTGTATTTGTTTGGTTAGTATTTTAGGATAATATTGAAATCAAATTTATTTAAAATGTCCACTACCATTCGCCACGCAGGCGTTCAATCTCCGCGGCCAGTCATCAATCGCAGCACGAACCATATTCATATCTATTTCGGCCACTGCTGTTGTCAGTGAAGACTTCAGACTCTCCAAATTTTTATGAGACTTAGCGCAGACTTTCTCCTCCAACACCCGCCATATTCGATAATCCAAAGGATTAAGATCAGGGCTGAAGCCAATATTCATGCTTTATTAAGTCGATGTTGTTGAACTCGAACCACGCCTGGGTGGTTCTTCCTTGTTAATTAAGTACAATGATCTTCCGTATATTTACTGGATCTCAATACTCCTTATTGCCTAGTGTACAAGTAACTTTAACGTCCATTCACTTACACGATTGAAGTTTATTGCCTGTGGTATACAATAGTGGCATCATCTAGATTTAAAATATTGACTAAAAATTGTCGTGCAAAAAGGTCTTAAAAGATCTACAGAAATAAACATAATTTCATTTCAAACCAATAAAATTGAAGTAACAAGTTTAGACAAGGCAAGTTTTATTGTTGCTTTAACTTTGAAGTTTAATGATGCCACTGGCAATTAAAATGCTTCAATCTAATATTACAGGTACACGTCCAAATGAACTCAAGCGCAGACGTGGCTGCCCTCAAGCGTCGCCCCTCCAAGAACGGCTCAGCGCCCCAATCAGCAGGAGATGCCGCAGTAGTCAAGAAGGCACAAGGCACCTCCTTCCTGGACTACTGCAGACACGAGCCTGTCATCCTGATGCACCACCTCTTCATTGGCGGCTTCGGCTTCCTAGTCATTGTGGTGAGTGTAGCTATAGGAGCAGCTTGTTGGTGGTGCCGAAACAAGGCACCTCCTTCCTGGACTACTGCAGACACGAGCCTGTCATCCTGATGCACCACCTCTTCATTGGCGGCTTCGGCTTCCTAGTCATTGTGGTGAGTGTAGCTATAGGAGCAGCTTGTTGGTGGTGCCGAAACAAGGCACCTCCTTCCTGGACTACTGCAGACACGAGCCTGTCATCCTGATGCACCACCTCTTCATTGGCGGCTTCGGCTTCCTAGTCATTGTGGTGAGTGTAGCTATAGGAGCAGCTTGTTGGTGGTGCCGAAACAAGGCACCTCCTTCCTGGACTACTGCAGACACGAGCCTGTCATCCTGATGCACCACCTCTTCATTGGCGGCTTCGGCTTCCTAGTCATTGTGGTGAGTGTAGCTATAGGAGCAGCTTGTTGGTGGTGCCGAAACAAGGTACCTCCTTCCTGGACTACTGCAGACACGAGCCTGTCATCCTGATGCACCACCTCTTCATTGGCAGCTTCGGCTTCCTAGTCATTGTGGTGAGTGTAGCTATAGGAGCAGCTTGTTGGTGGTGCCGAAACAATGCACCTCCTTCCTGGACTACTGCAGACACGAGCCTGTCATCCTGATGCACCACCTCTTCATTGGCAGCTTCGGCTTCCTAGTCATTGTGGTGAGTGTAGCTATAGGAGCAGCTTGTTGGTGGTGCCGAAACAAGGCACCTCCTTCCTGGACTACTGCAGACACGAGCCTGTCATCCTGATGCACCACCTCTTCATTGGCGGCTTCGGCTTCCTAGTCATTGTGGTGAGTGTAGCTATAGGAGCAGCTTGTTGGTGGTGCCGAAACAAGGCACCTCCTTCCTGGACTACTGCAGACACGAGCCTGTCATCCTGATGCACCACCTCTTCATTGGCGGCTTCGGCTTCCTAGTCATTGTGGTGAGTGTAGCTATAGGAGCAGCTTGTTGGTGGTGCCGAAACAAGGCACCTCCTTCCTGGACTACTGCAGACACGAGCCTGTCATCCTGATGCACCACCTCTTCATTGGCGGCTTCGGCTTCCTAGTCATTGTGGTGAGTGTAGCTATAGGAGCAGCTTGTTGGTGGTGCCGAAACAAGGCACCTCCTTCCTGGACTACTGCAGACACGAGCCTGTCATCCTGATGCACCACCTCTTCATTGGCAGCTTCGGCTTCCTAGTCATTGTGGTGAGTGTAGCTATAGGAGCAGCTTGTTGGTGGTGCCGAAACAAGGTACCTCCTTCCTGGACTACTGCAGACACGAGCCTGTCATCCTGATGCACCACCTCTTCATTGGCAGCTTCGGCTTCCTAGTCATTGTGGTGAGTGTAGCTATAGGAGCAGCTTGTTGGTGGTGCCGAAACAATGCACCTCCTTCCTGGACTACTGCAGACACGAGCCTGTCATCCTGATGCACCACCTCTTCATTGGCAGCTTCGGCTTCCTAGTCATTGTGGTGAGTGTAGCTATAGGAGCAGCTTGTTGGTGGTGCCGAAACAAGGTACCTCCTTCCTGGACTACTGCAGACACGAGCCTGTCATCCTGATGCACCACCTCTTCATTGGCAGCTTCGGCTTCCTAGTCATTGTGGTGAGTGTAGCTATAGGAGCAGCTTGTTGGTGGTGCCGAAACAAGGCACCTCCTTCCTGGACTACTGCATAGAATATCTATCACAATGTGATACCATGAAGGTCACCTTCCACCAAACGGAAAAATCCTCGTGGATGCTCGAGCACTTTTTAAATTCCACTGAATAAGTAATGAATCAATATTATTATACAGGATGAATTTTTCAAGTGGGAGTGGATGGCCAGATCCGAAACTATGAGGAATAGCGAAAAGTACTCAAAGGAGACTCGGGCTCGATTTTGATGAAAACTAAAACTGCATCATTAAATTTTTGAAAAATCAATTATTCTAGCCAGGAATCGATCCCGTTGATTTTGAAAAAAATAAATAAACACACTGTATTATTACACCATTCGATAGTGTCTCTAATACGGATCGAATTCTGGGATTTAATACGGCAAAACTAAAGAAAACAGCTCATTATTAACAAAGTGCTTTTTTTATTTTTCTTATGCTACCTACCTATTAAACCTTAACTGATTAATAGGGATGATGACTAAAAAATGATTTTTTGTCCGTCATGTAGATTATTCAAATATATTGGACACGTATTTTTTCTTTTTGTACGTAATCAAAAGATTACGGCGATACATTGAGTTAAAATGTGGCATGACGTCACGTCTTCGTAGATTTTATACGTAGAAGTGACGTAGCGAGCCCCCACTCCCGAACTTTAATGCGAGTTATCTAAGTCATTTTTTATTAATATGATAAAGCAAAAAATACGTGTCTAATATTTTTTTATTATCTGACTGACGGACTAAATAGAATTTCTTTTTTTTACCCAGGCATCATCCCTATTGTTCAAAATTATGGCCATTGTTTTCAATACATAGCTGGATTCGACGTCTCAAGGATTGTACGCATTACAATATTATTGTTTTGAATATAGAATTTGGCCATTCACGCCCACTTGAGAAATTCACGCAGTATAGGCGTTAGGCGTTGCGTTTCAAGAAAATATTCATGTATATTCATAACGTAAACATAACTTCCGCAATGTGGGTGTGAGTCGAGTCCGTATCTCTGTCGCTGGTCGCCAATTGCTGGGCTTCCCTTATGTAGGTGAGGGCCTCACCCGGTAGGGGCGTACCGCCGAGACACGGTGAAACAAGCGGCGTTGTACATCAACGTCGTGGCCTGCCTACAGACAAAAATTACAGATTTTTTTTTTTGGGCGTGCGTAAATGCCGCACACCCAATCATCCACTCGCCAGTGGCGAACAAGACGCCCGTCGTTACGGGCCACCGTATAGCCTCCGCGGGCGGGGGGCCATGCCTAAGACCGCACGCCACGCCCCCTAACGGGGTTGTAGCGATATCCCACACGGATTTGGTTCATTCTACAACTATCCCTGGAGCAAGAAACAACACCATGTCGACAGAAACTGAAAATTGTCGCAATTTGGAGCACCGCGCTGTGATTAGATTCCTTGTTAAGAAAGGAAGTACGCCGAAACAAATATTTGAAGAAATGTCAACGGTTCTTGAGAAGTCTGCACCTTCATATACGATGGTAAAAAAAATGGGCTCGGCTATTTCAACAAGGAAGAGAAACCTGTGAACACGACCCCCGCCCGGATCGCTTAGTCACCGTAGTGACCGAAGAAAATGTCCAAAATGTCGAAAAATTTGTACTGGCATACCAAGTAATAAATTTACGAAAGTATAACCTTTACGAAAATTTTTAAAAATTGCCATTTCCTTTGATTGCCATATTATATAATATTTGTTTACAGCATTTGACCCATACCAGCTACAATGTCTGTTAGTGCAATAAAATAGGCTGCTCGTTTTGCAAAAAACAGGTTCGATTCCTGGCTGAGCCAGAAGCTTTTTCAATAAACCAAAAATACAGTTTTATTTTTCTTTAAAATTGAGATCATGCTTCTTATCGCCTGTTTGCCAATAGTTTAGAATTTGGCCAGATGTGCCATTTCAACAATTTGTATTCATTTACGCGACTGACTTATATTCCCCCCACTTTCATGCAGCTGACTATGTTTTTTGAGTAGAAGATGATCCCAAAAAACGTCTCATAAGGTTTTGGCGCGGCATGAAATTACTTTTCAGGATTCCCTACCCGAAGAGTGCCAAACGGAACCCTATTACTAAGCCTCCGCTGTCCATCCGTTCGGTGTATTTCTATTGCCGTTACAACATCAAATAATAAAAATTAAATGAAGTTAAAAATTAAAAGGGGTTCCCATACAATAAACTATGGATTTTGAAACATTTTTTCTTAGCCTGGCATTGTCTTGGAACTCAGTGATGGTAAAAAAAATGGGCTCGGCTATTTCAACAAGGAAGAGAAACCTGTGAACACGACCCCCGCCCGGATCGCTTAGTCACGGTAGTGACCGAAGAAAATGTCCAAAATGTCGAAAAATTTGTACTGAAGAACTACAGATAAGCAAAGAACGAATTGGAGAGATTTTACATAAATATTTACACATGAAAAAAATTTGTGCGCTTTGGGTACCGCGAATGCTCACACCGCTCGACAAGCCGCGACGAATGGAGAGTTGTAAAGATTTTTTAGACATGTGTCAGACTGATTTGGACGAAATTTACAAACCCGATTGTAACCGTCGATGATACCTGGATTCGTCAGTATGATCCAGAGTTCAAACAAGAGTCGATGCAGTGGATAAAAATGGAGAAAGGCCACCAAAGAGATTTAAAGTGGAAAAGTCGGCGTTGAAGATTATGACTACCATTTTCTGGGATAGCGAGGGAATTTTGCTAATTGATTACTTGCCTAAAGTGACTATAATGAATTGCCAGTACTACGCTAATTTACTGAGTCAGGCACGTGAAGCAGTTGTACAGAAGAGACGTGGCAAGTTGTAGAGCGAGTGCTGTTTCTACAGGACAACGCGCCACACTGCTCCGGTTGCGAGGGCTGCCTTAAAAGCTACGGGATTCGCCGAAATTGACCACCACTACAGTCCTGACCTGGCTCCCTGCGATTTTTCCTTTTTTCTAGTTTAAAAAAGGAGTTACGGGGGCGAAGATTTTCGGACGACACTGAGATAAAGGCAGCCGTAGAAAGCCATTTTGAAGAGAAACCAAAATAATATTTTTTCAGTGGCTTAAAAGCTTTACATACGAGATGTGAAAAGTGTATTTCACTTGAGGGGGATTACATTGAAAAGTAAAAAATAGAAAACCATTATTTTCATTCATTAAGTACCTTAGGCCGCGAACTTATTAGCCGCCACTTTGCAATTCCTGTGCCCTTACAGAGTGCATGTCAGGTGCTGGACCCCTTGAATGTAACATCTATTTACCACATGAGTAATATTTGAGTATTTGAATAGTCAGTATCGACAAAACCGTGTCTATTTCCCCTCAGTACCTGCGCGGTGATCTGGGCGACTGTACATTCGGCTTCGTATACCTGATGGAGCTGTCGACGCCGTTCGTATCGTTCCGCGCCATTCTCTCGCGGATGAAGCTCAAGTCGTCGCGCCTCTACGTCATCAACGGCGTGCTGATGCTGCTCACGTTCTTCGTGTGCCGGGTCATCAGCTTGCCTTACGTGTGTTTCATGTACAGCAGGGTCATGGGACTGTCTTATGTTGATGTGAGTTTTTTAAATTTTATTTTAGCCTACATTGTCCCATTGCTGAGCAAGGGGCTCCCACAAATCCTTCCAAGCCTTTTCCATGGCCACCTCGATCCAACCCTTGTGGTTCGCGTCGAGGTCGTCTCGCCACCTCTTCCTGGGCTGACCTCGGCGGCGCCGTCCATCCTCAAGCACCCAGCGTGTGGAGACTGTTGCCCAGCGGCTTTTTGTTTAATGTTTTAAGCTTTTATTCGTGATGCATGCTTTAAACTAGAAGGGGCAATTCCTGTAGTTTTAAGAACATTCGCATCCTAATCTAAGTTTCAATCTGTAACAAATACAATCCAATTTACGACGGTGCAAGGTTATTGTGGCACGAGGCTAAAATCGGAACTAAAGCCGCCATCTTGTTTTTTTAACCCGTGAGAAGGCGCGCTATGAGCAATTTGCTCACACAAAAATCTAATTCAAAATTTTTTTGTCTTTCCCATGCCACACCAATTCAAGCACTTAAGTACCTTCCTAAATATTCACCCCCTCTCCCCTGACGCAATTCTCGATCCGCTCAGTGGCGTTGCGACCGCGCAGCAAGGCGTTTGTGGAGGCCGTGTACCAACGTGCGGCAATTTGCTCATCACGCGCCCATCCAATTACTTTGCACCGAACATGTAAAATACATGTGTTCAGTGTGTTTCGAGAAGCACATTAGTGTAGATTTAATGGATGAATAACACTTTTTAGTTTTTGTTATGTAACAGTTTTTATTGTGATTTTTATGAAACGTGCCAAAAAAATTAATTAATACTAGGTTGTTTTGTTATTTGCGTTAGAAGTTGCTATTATGTTTAATAGTTTTGATTAAAATACTTGTTTTCTTACTTACTAAACCTTGTGTTATTTATTTAAATACATTATAAGCCAATAAATATAGAAACACTAAAAATATAAACATTTATGATAGTGTGAGCAATTTGCTCGCACGCGCCTACTCGTGTAAGAAAATTAGGCGCGCCTTCTCACGGGTTAAATACAATTTTTGTTACAATTTCACAAAATTAAATGTAATGTTAGCAACAACGCCGGTCAATGCCCCCTGTCAATGTCTCTAAAGCTTTGGTTTCCTAGGAAACCGGTTCCGTCATAATATAATGGCCGCCATGAAAATCTATAATCGTCACCAGTATTTGACATTAAGCCAAACCCTGCTGCCCAAAGATTTAAATCGTTCGATTTGCCCTCACCGTATTTAGTCACGCGAAAAAGTGACAATACTGAGAAGAGTGAGCTCACACATTATTAAATAGCGTTTCCATGACAATCAAGTCAAGTCACTGCGTCATTGTGTGTCAGAGGTGTCCAAACAAAACAGAAACGCGACTTTCTTCTGACTCGGTAGGGCTAATCTAAAGATTTAAATCTTTGCCACTGCCATCATTTCTATGACAGCCGACACTGCGGCCGTTACATGCAGCAACCACTCTTCTAGGAAACCGTAGCTTAAGGCGCCAAAAGATCCTTGTAGAACTTTAGTTCTCTATTTGAAAGTGCGACACGAATCCTAATGGACCAATGTTGTCAAATTAAATAAATATAAATAAATACATGATGCCTGATTTATACGATGGCACTGACTGGACCCAGTGACTCAGAATTTCGGGCCCAGTCAGTGGGTTCATGTAGACGAGATCGGCAGTAAGTCAGTCGCGTGGCGGGGGAAGCTTCTGGGCCCGAGAATAGACGGGAAGGTTAGTCAACTGGACTTACTTGAGGGCGCGAAGTCGGCACTGGACTAGGTTGAAACTAGTGTCACACGAGTCCAGTTGCAAGTCAGCGCTGGACTGACCTATTGTACTGTCAAATTACTGGACTCGTATACGTATATAAGGCAGGTGCCTTAACGCTTTGAAGGACAAAAACGAGACACCATAGAAGTTTTATTGTTATTACCTATGGCCGTAAGCGTATCTTCAAAGTGTTAATGATCGTGTATCACTTTCATTATAATCCGAGTCGCACTGAGAACACCTTATGTTTTTAAAACAGGTTCACTTTGCAACCAAATTATAATCCTAGCGTGACATGAACATAAAAAAACAAAACTTTTACTTTATTTTCCACATTCACAGGCAATACAATCCCTCCCGACGGGCTGCAAAGTCTCCATCTGCATACTCCTGCTGCCTCAACTGTACTGGTTCTACCTAATGTCCACGGGTGCCCTGAAGATCTTGGTGGGCTCCAGCAGTTCGCCAGCCCTGAATGTGGAACAGGTGAAGAGTAAGCGCAGCTGATGCCAGCCTCGGCGGCGCGGCCACAGGCACGTCACGCACTAGGGGGGCGGCTGGCTGGGTAGCCGCTAGGGTACCGTGAGATATATTCTCTGTTATGTAATGATATGAGTAGATATCCTTGATTAATGCTAGGTACAAACGCAGCGATTGTTCGCCGCCGACTCGCTGATCTGTGTGAAATCGTCAGCGAGTCGCCGGTGACTAAAGTCGCTGCGTGTACGCACGGCTAAATATCAAGCTATATATTTCCAGTATAAGCTGACCTCTCATTGTACGGAAGTCCTATACAATGTGAGATCAGCTTATACTGGAAAATTATAGTTTGATATGTAGCCGTGTGGACTATCGAGGAAACTTACATCTGACCAATTTGAAAACAAAATCCCGTGTACACGATCACCACATCTGTTAGCAAGCGTTACTATAGCGGTCAAGCGCTCCAAGCAAGAAAAGTCCTTACGGTGCATACAATATGTTCGTTTCTCCGATAGTACCTAGCATAAGGCTAATTATATTTGTCGATGTTACACGAAACTAGCAAGGAATGATATCGAGGGTTCACGGGCTATTTGTATTAAGTGACATACAGGGGAGCATTTCAAAGTTTCATTAAGGCCTATTCAAACCTAAGCGGTATTCGCTGCCGCTATGGGTAGAGGTACATACCGCGCGGGTTTCGCTTAGGTATTTAGTATTAAGGCCTATTCAAACCTAAGCGGTATTCGCTGCCGCTATGGGTAGAGGTACATACCGCGCGGGTTTCGCTTAGGTATTTAGTATTAAGGCCTATTCAAACCTAAGCGGTATTCGCTGCCGCTATGGGTAGAGGTACATACCGCGCGGGTTTCGCTTAGGTATTTAGTATTATGTTTCGCGGCAAGAGCGGTACAGATGAATGAACAGTGATATTACCGCATACCCACTCGGTTTTCTCTACCGCAGACGGTAGCGATTACCGCTTAGGTTTGAATAGGTCTTTATTCGGAAAAAAGAACATTTAAAAAAATTATCAATATTTCTTTACGAAAAAGTGGCCTATCGACGGTTAATAATCAATAGTGTATATCTCCGTTTTTCACTTTTTAATGCAGGTAGATATGATAATAACTCAATATCGGCCAGGGTGTCGCTTAATACAAATAGCCCGTGGACTCTCGATATGAGCTTTGGTTCTGTCGCAATGTCTGATTCCGCGATCGCTATGTTTGTTACTTGTGGGCGAGTGCACAATCATGCTACAACAACAAACACATTTTATACAAACGTAATAACTTATAAATAATGGTTTAGTATTTTCGGATATCTACTCATATAATATACCGTTATATTATGACATTGTAATCTTTATTTATAGCAGTCGCGAATGATATAATTTTGCGCACATATAAGGTTACGCTGCCCAGCTAGGACGAATGGTTACACTGTTATATATAGCTTTGTGTTGGAGCTTCTGTTGATGCTGGAATGTCACTTAAAGTGCGGTGTAAATATCTACTAGAGTCGATAGATGGCGTGGGTAGAGTATATAGGGGTCAGTAGAACGGGTTTTTATGTGAGATTTAATGCCAAACTGTATTAATTACTGACGCGAGTTTGGTATCGCGCGAAGTCAGTCAGTCAGAGGTCAACGCGCGGCTATCTGTTCTCGGCCTAAAACACCAACTTTGGCTCCAACATTGGCTCCAATCAAAGTGCAGACAAGCTTTGTTGGTTGCTCCATCTGTCGATGGCAAATGTAGTTGATGTTGTTTGTGTCCGACGATAGATGGCGCTTTAATTAATTTTGGTTAAACACCAGAATTAAGTCAGGCTCATCGAGTATAGTCGTTTTAGGTAGATATATAAATTGATATGGCCACGTTAAAAGAATATATATCTCTAAGTCATTATTGTATACAGAGTTCGTAAACGAATGTCTCGAATAAAAATATATTTTGACTTCGAATAGTTACCGATAATCTCGAATGTTGCCTCAATTTTGTCTAGAATTTGACGTTTGAATTTTAATTGACGATTTACGGCCTAGCCAGTATTGTTGCCTTACATAAAAAAATGCTAGAAATTCATTATGCGACGTCAAAAATGAACATTTTTTTATTTTCTCGTTTATTTTTCGAATCTATCTATTTAGGTTATTACGAATAATTAAATTGTCTTAATAACTGCTTCAATCTATTTGATCGCAACAGACATAGTCTTATGCCTAACAATTTCTTCCATTTTAAATACTTCTTGCATTTAAATTTATTATTGTTATATAATATATTAAGACAACTGATTTGACATTGCTTCCTATCGTGTCTACTATTTTATAAACTAATTTCCAATTTTATGACATTTGCATCCATTACGCATTTTTTATCTTAATTTAATGGGATTTATCCAAATCACTATATTTTATTTATATTCTTATTATCTTCTCATACAATTGTTAATTAGAATAAAATATGCAGGTTAATCAAGCTAAACAAACTAGAATCGAATATCAGTTCTGTAAGTGTCAAGAACTATCAAGTATACTTAATAACATGATACTAAGGTATTGCAAAAACATGGACATTTTGTTGTATATAATGTATATATACATATATATATATCTCAGAGCTATTTAATTGTGTGTGTAATATGTGGCTTAGATACATAATATGTGTGTAGAGAACATTTAATTTAAAAATGCACGCCCCTCCACTAACGAACAAAGGCGAAATCTTATTTGAAATAAATTTGAACTTCTAAAAGTGACTAGTCTAGTTTTTTAAACTATCGTATTGTCTAGTTAAGGCCAGTAAAAAAATATGTTTAATGAGAGGATATTTCTACTTCGTTTTAATAGATTACGAAATTTGTAGGTTGGATTTTCCTTAAATAATAATAATATTTATTTATTGCAGTTAAATACACACAGACAAGCATTACACAGAAGACTATTTAAATAGTAGGTACAGCATATGTCGTTGTGTTGTTCTTTTATTTATTATTATATTTACATGAAGTAAATTATTAAATAACACATTTATTTTGTTGTTTATCTAAGTATATTCTTTTCTGTGTTCTTCCTTAGATAAGAATATTGCAGTAAAGTAGGAAAAATAACAAGTGTTATGGCAATTCTGAACTAAAAAGACTGGTGTTCAAAGTCTTAAAAAATATAGCTTGGTTGTTGACATTGACAACCGTTGTCAATACAACTCTTGACCAGGAGCTTGCGCTCCACAGAACACATATAGTCCTAGTTGCGCACTGTCCTGTGTTATTCAAAAGTTTAACACTGAATATATTAATCTCCGCCTTGTCTACAAAAAAATTGCACATTAAATGACGCTGAGGTTATAAGACAATTTTCATTTAAAGACTTGGTAATTTAATTTCGAATAAAACAATGTATGGAAAGCTGCTATTATTCTTTCTGCACAAACATTTGAAATATGTATGCAACAGTGGAGGGGCGCGCAGTTTTAAATGAAACGATCTCTAATAGTGAGTTTGACAGCACAATGTTTGTCTTAGGTGTAGCTTACTGCTAGTTACTAATTGTTTGCACGGTACTCACTAGATGTCTCTAATAATACATGTCGGTAATACACGTTTCATTTGATAGTAAGGTACGATAATCCATACAGTTTATCCGGTTCGCTGCGAATACAATTTCATTAGTTCCACTATTTGAGTATATTTGACCATACACTCTTTGTGTAATAATGTGTTCGATAAACCAAGCAAGAAATGAATTTGAACCAGATCACAGTAAATACTTATGTGATATTATCAAAATTGTAGTACCTTTTCCACAAAAGCCATTAATGAGTAGGTATTTTTTAAAATAGTAACCGTGGAGTTTCGTGCCGGCTCTTCTCCTTAGGAAACAACGCTAGCTTTTGACGTTTCATAAGTGCCCATATAGGTTTGTGTGAAATAAAATATTTTGAATTTGAATTAATAGTGAAACAACAATTAACTGTCGCCTTGACTTGCTCTGCAATAAAATTGTCCTGCAAATGATTTTGTTACGGGCAAAGAGCGAGTGATAGTATCTTACTATCAAAAAGAGGCTTAAATAAAATATGGGATGTATAGTTAATAAATACATGCCCAAAAGCAGATATCTGTCTATGTTACTGAAAATCAATGTAAGGGGGGGGGGGGGGGGTCATAACACACCAACTTGTAAGTAGTTCATAAAAAGGATTTATTTTTGTAAAAAAAAAGTCGGATTCTTCAGGCCCATTGTAGTCTAAATAAAAACTGGCTGTTTAAACCAACCGGTCTTTGTAAGAAGGTAATAAGTGGAAAACTAATATATTTTTAAGTAATCTCCTATCTGTATTTCTTGATATTGATATTTTCAAAAAAAAAAAAAACTTAATTTAAAACCTAATCCTTCCGTGGAAGCTCGTCAAAATCATTTAGTGCTCAGTTCCACCCATTTTGCATATAAACATGAACTTATCGAATCGTCTTTAACCTTACTTACGACTATTCAAATAAATCAGTTTCTAAATCTCATGTTATCTTTAATCTACGATAAATAATGATGATAGAAGATTTTCTGAGGCCCTATTATGACGTCACAGAACCATGATTGTGCTGTTGTGAGAAAGAGATGGAGCTGTACAGGACGCAGGGGCGTACCAGGGGGCTGAAAAGTTTTGAGCCTAAGTACCTTTCAAGTGTCATTATTGTTTCGCGCTACATATTACTAACTTGCGAATACCCTCTTTAGTATAAATACAGAGTTTCATGTCATTAGCATCATTACGCTTTTAGTAATTAATCCGTATACATAATTATGTCTCAGTTACCGCGGCCCATCCCTAGACTCAACACTTTTCAGCCCCCCCTGGTAGCTTCCGTCCTAAGAATATATACCTAATGAATATATTATGAAAACTAACGTAATTTACAAAGGCTTCAAGCTACAGGCACAAGCAAATTCTCAAGCTCTTACATTTATTTAGTAGAATCAAACAGAAAATCTGAGTCAGGATGCTATTTTATTTATCTCGAAAAAAAAAACCAATCCTTTTAGGACTAGCTACGCCACAGACAAGACAGATAGCACCATCTCTCTCGCATCGGAACAATAATGATTTTAACATTTCACCCCCTCCCCACGATGACTAGAATGATTTTAATAAAACTGAGGTAACTTCGGCAAGATATAGTAAGTATGCTGCTAATCTTAAGCGCGTTTATGCCGCGCGGCCTGGCAACGTCGCATTTCTACAAGTTTTTCGTGATTATTTTAATAAATTTATATCAAGCTACTATTTTTTTTCGGCCAAGCAATAGATCGGTGGTATTTATAAGTATTTATGATATTTTTGACAGTTATTTTGGTATTTACTCATAAACATTTACATATTGTCAATAATTTTCTATTTGCAGTATTACGATTAAATATTTTTATTAGTAAATAAAAATATTATTATACATTTATGCTTGGCATAAAAAAAAAAATTGTACTTTGTTTTCAATTTAATAAAATAATCACGAAAAACCTCTAGAAATGCGACGTTTCCAGCCCGCGCGGGATGAATGCTCTTAACCAATATCTGTGTCATTGTTATTGATAAAAAGTAGCGCAATATTGATAAGAAGTAGACGCGCAAAGATTTAGCGCCAAAAATATATTGTCAAAAATAGAAAAAAAAAGAATCTCTGTTTGAAAATTATGTTTAAATAGTGCGAGGCTAATTTTATTAACTTATTTCTCTATTTACATGCTTCCAGTTGGTACAGCCCGATGCAAACTTTATGGCGGCTCGGAACATGAGGCGAGTCGCTGCGCAGTATCAAAGTCATGTGCCAGTGGGGTGAGTGCGTTAGCGCAGCGAGTATCGCACTTGAGAGCCGCCATAAAGTTTTTAACGCGTTCTATAGTTTTGTTCTTGTTTATCGTTTCTAAATTGTATCTTGTAGCAACGATTGACTTATGGTCTGTTTTTAAATCTCGGAGACAAAATTGACAAGTGACAATGTTAAAATGACCTTTATGATAATGTAATGTAAGCCAGCTTGACATTTGCACTTGTCAATTAAGTCTCAGAAATTTAAAAAATGCACTTTAGTTATTACTAAATTGGTAGTTAAAATGATTTCAACTGAATTAGACGTGCAATCTACTAAAGACTGGAGACGTGTAAATAGAGCTTTAGAATTGTTAAGTACTAAGTTATTTCTTTGCTGGGTTTTCGGTTTATTCGTAAAAAAATAATTCGTCGTACGGTGCGTTGTGGCTTTATTTTCATTGTTTTCTAGCTATAGCGTATTAATTTATTCCTTATGTCTGTATGTGTGTGGATGCGAACTGAATTCTTCCGATACTACCTTACTTCCGGTATGCCAAATTAAATTCATTCCATTATTCTATACTCTGCAATATGTTCAATACAGAGTTATTTAATAATCGCAATTTATAATAGACATAAGACCTTTTATGTAACATTTTGATGCTTCTTTACTTCATAGATTGCGGAATTACAAAGTTTCTAGAATTTCGACATCCCGATATTTTTTGTAATCAAAGTTTTACTTGACATGTGTGTACATTACTTAGCAAACAAAATGCCGAAAATCATTTAAATAATACGATACTCTGGGCGCTCGCTACGTTAAGCATGCGCACGCGGCGGATGCCCGCCTCGCGTGTTTCTTTTGAAAGATAATAGGAGCAGCGCTCTATGGCGCGGACGCGTGTGACGGGTTTGTACACGCGCAGGTCCGGAGCGGCCGTCCGCTCCGTGCATCCGCCGCGTGCGCACGCTTAACGTAGCGAACGCCCTTATATTGAATTGATTTATTTTTATAACCTTATTTAACCAGCATTTATTAATTAATGATAATAATTGTATATTGCAGCGTCGATACATCGTCACGTCTATTTGTAAATGGATCTTAGAACATTTTACTTATTAATTCGGGTTACGCTGAACTTCTTGGTCGCAGTGTGTGCGCAAGAGCCACACACATCTGCTTTGGACCCTATTGGAAGCTCCATGGTCCTATCGTTTACTTTGTATCGTTCTTAGCGGCCAAAAAGTTAAATGTGACCCAAACTAGACTACGGTTTTTATATTAAAATAAATGAGCTTAAATGTAATAGGGTTTGACGCACTTAGTGAAATATTTGAAGTTTGTGTGATGGTTTAAGTCTGAATGTTATGTTCCTATAGAGGCCTATGAAATAGGTTCTGAGGCCTAATTTTAGAGAAAGAGTAAATTATTGTTTTAGGGTAATTTAGATGGTGGTTGAGGTGAGGGTATCGCTCGGCCGGGCGGCCTACTGCATCGAAACACGATTTGGGACTTTCAACATCACACTGTAGATCTGTGTCGCTTTCATCTTAAAATTATTAATTTCATAATCTGAATAGACGCATTTATAAATAAAATAATCATGGAGTATGTAGATAAAGAAAAGGTGCTTCTTTGAGCCTCGTTTTATAGATTGATTGAATTTCAACTTCGTTGAATAATAATAATACTTATGATAACTTTGAATCTAATCGATTATTTCAAATATACAACCAGATAGGGTTGTATTGTCCTAACGACCTGACATTATATGTACCACACAAAAAGACTTTGTTGTCTTTATTTAAAATAATAATAATAAAGTCTTTATGCAACAGGCCGTCAATATGAACCATTGCTTTTTTATAATTATGAATATATTGCAGCTAACATAATGTCTCAACACTAATTGTAAATGGTGACTTCAAGTTTTCGTTTTGTTTCTAGCAATGCGTGTGGTGTTGTGTGTACAATATGTACGAAACTAGTGTTACCAGTGTTAAAAAATGTAATTATGTAGTTTATTATTTAGGCTGGCAAGCTGGGCGAGTGGCGGATTTTGCTATAAGTTATAAATAACATGGTACTAACGTTTTTAGACAAAATAGTCATTATTAACAATATTGTAGTTACTTTAATGTGATATAGTAACAAAGAAGAAGAATTATTGATAATAATTAATTCTGGAATATCGATAAGTTTGCTTGGAAACTTATCGATTCTCAGAAGGCCTAACTGTCAGCCTTTAAGACGAGTATAGTCGTGAAATGGTTGAGAGCCTAATGTTATTAAATGAGCCTACAGAAAATTCCAGAAAAAAATATTTGTGCAACTTTGATATGTATACTTCAATCTGAGCATTTGAAAATTTTAAGCAACATTAAACATGATGATAAATAAAATTATAGAAGAGGATCTTTTCAACTTTGAATTCGCTACTGCTTCTAAATTACAAGTTACAACTTTCACCAATGATATTATAAGTAAAAAATCTTGATAGGTTATACACGCTCCGCGAGTGGTACCTACGTCAAAATGTGGCTAATTAGCCACATTTTCTCGTCTTGTCTCTTTTTCGCTCCCGATAATAACGACATGCCGTCCTATTTCCACGTGTCATCTTCGACGTTCGACGAATGTTGGGTAGGTAACGTATCTACGTCTTTTTACTTATAATATCATTGACTTTCACGGTTTAGCGACGATAATATTGGTAAATCACTTATCTTACAACTGTGCATTATTTTAATTTTAAAATAATAACAAATTTTTACAAAACGCAACTTTAACAGTGGATATTTAGAAATATTCGCTAGCGGGTCCGTGCGACGACTGTATGGGACTGGGTCCACGACTATACTCACCTTAAGTCGAATGTTCTAGCCTCATGTTAGGATAATTTATTAATGTAATAGTGTCTAGCGCCGCCCAGTTTACAGCGAGTCATCGTGACCGGCATATGTGATAACTTGTTGCAATGACTGTTTTATATTAAATGTATCCGATATTGATTTCTTGTTTTATTTTTATAACTTTCCTGTATACTGTTGAGCTGCAGGTTGTCTTTAAAATATTACTTTTAGCGATAAGACCCTATATGTAAAATGAGAAATGAAAATTTAATTTTAATATGCGGAATGAAAGGCAATTGCATGCAGCTGAGATGATAATGCTAAGACGGATGTGTGCTGTTACACGAATGGTTAGAATATGGAAATAAGTAATAAGAGGAAGTTGGAAAGTGACACTGGTGGCTGAAATGTTGTGCGGGAAGCGGTTATCATGGTCTGGGCAGCTGATGCGATGGAATGAATGAAGAAAATGTCAGGAATATTGAGTATGAATGTCCGATAGCTATAAAGTGAAGACCAAAGAAACGATGGATGGTCTGTGTGAAAGTGATATGGCTAGAAAGGGGGCGACTACCGAGATGACTAATAGAAAAGTATGGAAAAAAACCCGACCGCACAAACACATAGCTGAAAAGAGAAAAACAAGCATTATAATTATTTAATTTTTGAAAAGGGCGACTGTGCAGAGCCCATTACCGTCCGATCGTAACTCCTACTTTTCGGGGTACATCTGTTCCCGTAACTGATCGGCTTGAGCTCCTAGGCATGGAGTTGAAATCTGGTCTCAACTTTGACGCCATCATAGAGTACAAGACCCAAACTGCGGCCAAGAAACTGGTCATCCTAAATAAGGTGAAGCGATACTTTACGCCTGGATAGCTTTGAACTCTTTTCAAAGCTCAAGTCCGATCCTGCCTGGAGTATTGCAGCCACCTTTGGGATGTATCAGCTAAGTACCAACTACCGCACTTGACTCGGTGGAACGCAGAGCTAAGAGGCTCATTGGCGACGTAAAACTGATGGATGCCAGGATTCATAGCTTGGCTCATCGCCGCAAGGTCTTGCTTGTCGGTCTTCTACAGACTGTACTTCGGCGAGTGTGCTCAAGAACTCCACGACCTCATGCCACCGGCGCCCTTCTACCATCGGACATCTAGGTAGCTGCTATTACACCAATTGACACTAAGCGTTTCCAAATGTATTTTTTAATGCGCACAGCAACTGGAACTCGCTTTTTTTTCTTCTTTTGTATGGGAAATGTTCAAATAACTTTCCCGCTCTGGGTGGAGCGGGAGGGCGTGTCAGACTTCTACTGACTAAAACCCACCCGTGTTCCTTCAGTTGCCAGTGCCAGGGCCACGGTAACTCTTTCGAACAACCCGCAACCCTGGCGGGGGAACTCGCTACCTGCGTCTGTGTTTCCGAGCGCATACAACCCTAATCTCTTCAAAGTGAGAGTGAACAGGCTTCTTCTGGGTAAGCTCACTCCATCCTTGAGTCAAGAGCAAACCCATCTTAAATAAAACATAAAATAAAATTTTGGTATTGCAGGCGGGGACATACCAATAACCTGAAATATGTTGTAACTTTTGTTTGTCCCCGCCTTCTTTTTTTTTTTTTTTGAGACGTCCCCGTGTCTAGTCACCCTTGGTCCCCCTGCGACCGGTCAGGTCAGTGGCCCGGCCGCCTACCACTTTTCGGCCGCAAAGGATAGGGAGAGCGGCCAACAAAATACCGACACTCCTCCTCCCCTGCGGCCCCACCGCGTCCGCCATCAGACGGTGGCGACCCCGTCAAGGCCGCGGAAGGTAGGGCGAGCGGCGCACCGCAATACCGGCACTCCTCTCCCGCCGCGGCCTCCAACCCTCAGCCGCGATGCCTCCCATACGACATCGCGGCCCGCCTCAGTTGCGATGTCGCCCAAGCGGCACCGCAACCTACCTGTTGGCCGCTACGTCGTCGACTTCCTGGAAAAAGCCCTGACGAGCGGCCCCTCCTCGGGTTCCTCTTCGCTTCAACGTGGGTGACCAAGCCACGGCTACTGAGCCTCCCCGCCTCGACAATGCGGGAACCCCCCGGGGGGGTGTTTGTCCCCGCCTGCGATACCAAAATTCAATAGATTATAATGTTTATTTTTCTATTTTCATTTATGTGTTTGTGCAGTCAGGTTTTCATTTCAATTTTTTTTTTTTATTCATTAGTAGGACACCAACGATACACTTCTTTCTGGAATACTCTATTTTTACTTTGAAAATGGTTTTTGTGAACCATAAATGTGTTTTTTTCTGAAATAAAAAAAAGAATGTTATTTATTATTATTATCTCCTTTATTCAATTTTTTTACATATAAGTTGTATTTTTAAATATTAGAATTAAAAAAAAAACATTTAAAAATGTAAAAAATAGAAATCCACCGGCATGGGGAACAGGATCCAAGCTACCGGTGGTTAGGACCCCAGACACAGGAACCTCCTCACAATACGCGCCGTATCAAGGAGGACTGCCTTCTGAATCAGGCCCTTCACCCAGCCACCCAACGAGAGCCTCTTGAGATGTTCGTCGAGGCTCTTGGCGATAAAGCCATTGACCGTAACGACTATCGGCACAATGATTGCCGAGTCCACATTCCACGTAGCGACAACCTCGTGGGCTAAGTCGAGATACTTCAATTGTTTCTCCTTCTCAGCTTTCACGAGGTTCTCGTCATGCGGGATAGTGACATCGATTATCATTGTGCGGCGCACTGATCGATCTATTACCACTATATCAGGCTCATTGGCTACAATAGTCCTGTCAGTGATAATAGATCGATCCCAGTATAACGTGACATGGTCATTCTCGAGAACTGGGTCGGGCACATACCTGTAATACGGTACCTCAGAGTCCACAAGGCCGTATTTCAGAGCAAGTTGCTGATTAGGCATAACCAAATGGCCAGGATTATCCAATCCTGGCCACTTGGTTATGCCTGTGCAAATACTCGCCGTTAGCTAAACGAGAACACCCAGAAGTAATATGTCTGATAGACTCACCGGGGCAATGGCATGCCCGACATATGTCGATCGTCCCGTCTTTCATTATATACTTCCGGTAGTTATTCGTTAGCATAACTTCATCCATAATCGCACAGACTGAACCTTCGGTTTCCCCAAAAAGGTCAACGAAGCGTAGCCAGGCCACGGACGCTAAGAAATCTACGTCAGGTCCATGAAGGGCCCGGAAAAAGCGTCCGTGAAGCTCCTTGCTTTGCCATACTTCCTTGCGGTCGTTGGTACTAAGCACCACAGGTTTGCGCCAGTTCTCTTTAGCCAAGGACAACGGGGTGAGTCCCTTGTCCATTGCAACCACATCTCGGTGCATACCCACGTCAGCTTTGAGAAAATATTCTCTGAGACTGCACACCTCGCGGTTGTGGAGGGTCTTAGCATTTAAAAAACCTTGACCCCCGCACTTCCGCGGAATGAACAGCCTCATGACAGACGAACGTGGGTGATGCATCCGGTTTGCAGTCAGCAGTGACCGGACTCTCCTATCCAGGGCGTCTAGTTCCGTCTGGGTCCACTTTAGTATGCCAAAGGAGTACATCAGGACCGTTCTTTGTCAGGCGCGCACCTTGTTGCCGCCGGACAAAGAACTATTAAGTATCTTTTTCAGGCGACCGAAGAAGCGCTCCTGCAACGATTGTTTCATGTCAGGTCCGTTAATGCCTAACCCCTCTGACATACCCAGGTATTTGTAGGTATCAGTTGCGGAGAGTGATCTCAGGTTTATAGAATCTGAGAGTTGTAGTCCCTCAAATTCCACAATCCCGCCCCGCCTTACATGCATGACTGCACATTTATCTGCACCAAATTCCATCCTGATGGAATCATTATTATTATTATTTATTTAAATAGAACAGCCGAAGCCAATTACACTATTTAATTATAATTTGACATAAAGTACCTATAATTGATTCAACTCAGTCATGCATTCTTCTCACAAAACTTCAAACATTCCGATAGTATCATCTTCCATTCATCCGCAAAGATATCAAGATCTGTGTTTGAGTCCAGGAGAGCGTTAATAGCGCCTAATGCCCGAGGGATGGGTGACTTGGAGTGCGCAACTGTGCGGCAAGTTGGAACAGCCAATAAGCGGTGTTTCCTGCCGCGACAGTAATTGTCTGGGACAAATAGATTGCAGATTACATTATGCAACTCAGGGTCATCGATAATCCCCCGAAAAGCTTTAAATATCAGTATCATCTGATCGCGCGACCGTCTTACTTCTAGAGAATTGAAACCCAAACAGCCCAACAGGAATTTAGTGGGATACAAGAAGGGATAAAACCCGTACATATGCTTGTAAAGGTATCTGAGGAATGCTTTTTGCACTTTCTCTAAAGCTAACGCATACTGCTTCTCAAAAGGATTCCATACGCACGCACTAGACTCAAGCTTGCTATGGACCAATGCCCCAAAAAGAAGCCTGATAACGTGGGGGTTGTGGAAGTCACGACAGTTTCTCAATACAAAGCCAAGGCGCCTGAAGGACTCCTTGGCAGTGGATGCGATGTGGTCGCGAAAAGTGAGCTTCCGGTCGAATGTGACTCCCAGGTCTTTCATGGAATCAGTTCTTGTGATTGTTTCTCCATTCAGTTTGTATAGAGAGCTGATAGGGCGCCGCATTCGACCGAAAGACATCACGTAGCACTTTGACTTATTAAATTCCATTTTATTTTCTAAGCTCCACTTAAATACTGAGTCAATGTCTGATTGCAGAGCTGGGCAATCGTGCACAGATTTGATTTCATAAAATAGTTTTAAGTCATCAGCATATAAGAGGGATCTGGCATTCGCAACCACATCAGGGAGGTCATTTATCACCAAAATGAAAAGGAGAGGGCCAACTACCGAACCTTGACTCACACCGGAGCGAGTGCAGTATGGGAGTGACTGGTACAAACCTAATCTGACAAATTGTTGTCGGTCCCGCAAATAATCTGCCAGAAGCCGTAGAAGCTTTGGAGCAACGCCTAACGCACTGAGCTTTGACAGCAAGACGTCGTTATTGACTTTGTCGAACGCCTTTTGAAAATCAAAGTAAACCACGTTTACCTGGCGTCTGTGATCAAGACTAGTCGAGATGTAATTAACTAGTGTCAGTAAGTTGGTATTGACGGATCTTTTACGATCGGATCATTAAAAGTTTTAGTTACTTTTAGTGACTCCAGCAGTTGCAATTTGTTGGTAGCAAACAGTTTCAAATCATCCATATAAAGCAGGTGGGATATTACCTGACGCCCTCTCCGCAAAGGACAGCCCAGCCCTGTACCCTCCAGCAGAGTGCTACGAGTAAGAGGGTTCAAGGCTAAACAAAACCACAGTGGACTCAGACTGTCGCCCTGGAATATTCCCCGCTTAATCCTAATAGGTTCGTCGCTCCCCCAAATTTTTCGACATCCTGGATTGCGAAGGACCGTCCTCCACTGCCCCATACACGTCGTTAGGAAGGTGCTCAGAGTTGTATCAATTTTGTACAACTCTAACACCCTCAAGAGCCATGTATGGGGCACCGAATCAAAGGCCTTCTTATAGTCTATCCAACATGTTGACAAATCCTTTCTGGATCGACGGACCTGTTGGCTTATGGCCATGTCAATGAGCAGTAGCTCCTTGGTGCCGCGGGACCCATTCCTACATCCATTTTGAGAGACAGACATAATATAATTCTTTTGGATGGATAGGATTAGGATGTAAGAAGTTTATAGACCGTCGGCAAACAAGTGATCGGCCTATAATTTTTGGGTTCCGTGGCATCACCTGACTTATTGAGCAGGTGGGTAACTCCTGTTGTAAAGAGCTGTGGCAGCGACCCAGACTCTAAGGCCGACTGGAATTGCGATGCTAAGCACGCGTGTGAACTTTGCAGCCATTTAAGCCAAAAATTGTGCAGTCCGTCCGGTCCCGGCGATTTCCAGTTCGGTATCGGACGGGCTGCACTGGCTACATCGGAGGAAGTAATTATTACTTCCTCCATCTGCGGTATGGCGTCACACACGCGCTCAACATCGCGCATCCATTCAGCCTCAGTATGGCAGACGGGCACCGACCAGATGTTGCGCCAGAATGTGCTAGTGGCATCATCATCCGGGCGGCATACGTCTGCCACATTTTGCTCAGGTCGCTCCCATGCTCTATACACCCACCTTTGATCACGCTGGAATATGCGATTCTGGGTATATCGTTCAACCCGTCGCTTATACCTATGGATACGGCTTGCCCATGCATAGACCTTCTGCTTCAGGAAGTCAATGCGCTCTGTGACATGGCACATATATTCTTGAGGACTGATTCCAGTCCCCGAGAACGCCCGCCTCACAAAGCGCATCACTCTAGGGTGAGTATTGCCCTCCCTGAAGCAGTATATTTTGCGCGATAAAATGGCATTATTATTATTATTTGTGATTTTTTGATATTTCTCGGGACCCTGGGGTCCCGGACCTTTGGAAGGCGTACGAGGAGCCGAAGCCAACTCGCAGAGGCCCCTTAGATAATTTTAAGTGATGAGGAGGCACCAACCGAAGATTATCCCTGTATGCACTATGCAAGTGCACCCAAGGACAACCCCCGGTTGGTACAGGACTATTGTTGTACGTGGAAACAAAACATATTGGGCTATGGGTTTGGGTGGCTAAAGTGGATTGGGTAACGTGAACTATGGAAGAACTATGTCCCCTGCCTAACCAATGTTTATATTATACACGTATAAAATGGCAGGGGGTGACTTGCACACTCAATAATGGGCCCCCGGAGACGGCCGCTAGCACATAGTGACGTAGCGACAAGGGGGGCAACACTTCCTGAGGTGATTGAGGAGTGGAGAGGTATTCCACGGCTATCAGGACAATCCCGGAAGTACGGTCAAGATCCCTACCAGCACCTTACTGGAATACTTCCTTCCTCCGAGCACGTTTGCTCTTGCGAACCTCCACTCAAGCCGGCCAATAAAGGCAACAAAGAGGTGGGAGCTATGTTCCTCGTCAGTGTTCACTCCAGCCGGCCAATAAAGGCAAGCCAGAGATGAGGACAAGATTTCTCCCGGGAGATAGGGTCCATGGGGTCGCTACTGCCCATCAGCTCGCCACATGCTGCCCTGCGGGTTTTTGTATCTCTCTTGGTCTGGCTCCTCATCCTAGACCCGTTCCGACAAACTATACCGGCACAGACCTAAAGTTTGGAGCATGCAAGCCCCACCATGACGTCAACGTAGAGATACAGCGGTGGGGATTATTATTATTTCAATCTTTTTATTAATTTTTGATAGGTACTATGAGCGGTCGTTGTGCATGACCCTTTTCAAAAGTTTTTCGAATGCACGTTGAAATCTTAGCTTGCAAAGCCTTTTTTTGTTTGACCAATGAATGAAGGATGAATCTTTTTTTTAAAGTTCATTGTTTTTGTTTGACCAATGAACGAAGAATGTCGCCTAAGAAGGATGACCCTAAAATGAACAATGTCCCTTTTTTTAACTAAAATATCAGTCTGTCGTTGACACAGAACACTATTATCGTAACGGAAGAATGACCACGTATTTTATTGACGTTACATTGGCGACGAGGATGGGATTTCTAATTGTAATTTCTTGTTAATTTCCGTGGTTTCGCGTATGTTAAAATGCCTATTGGTAATATTGAATTCAAGAATAGAATCATGTGGTTACATTGAGGTAGACGTTTGTCTTAGGAATGGTTAATTACTACGGGCGAGTTATTCCAAACTTGAGCACACACGATTACAACCATTACACAATTTGTTAAAAAAACAGATAGCGGCTGGGAATGGGACTCTAAGTGTGATAAAGCTTTCGTGGAAGCTAAGCGATCTCTTCTGAGCGAACGGGTATTAGCACACTACGAGGAGGGGCGCGACCTAGTGTTGTCGGTGGACAGCAGCGCGTACGGACTGGGCGCCGTGCTGGTGCACCGGTACTCGGGCTGCGTGTCACGCACACTTAGTGCGCCCGCGCGCACCTACAGCCAGCTCGATAAAGTGGCGCTGGCTATTCTGTTCGGTGTCACGAACTATAGTTAGCATTAGCCGTTTTTAGTTAAGTTTTTATTTTATACTAGTATTATTCTTAGTTTCATAGAAGATAAGATATTTCTAATAGGTGAGAATATACCTAAAAAGAAACGATGTTCTTTATTTCAACTGACCTTTTCTTCTATCCCTTAGTTGATAATAGAACTACCCAACTACAGTTATTAACTACATTCAATCTACATTCAACTACGTAGTTAGTAAATTTCAATTGTCTACCTATTACAGTTCATGAGATACAGCCCCCTGACAGACATACAGACGAACGGACAGCGGAGACTTAGTAATAGGGTCCTGTTGGCATCCTTTGGGCACGAAACCCTAATAAGTGTGAGCCTACTCATCAACCAACTTATAGAGACGCCAACAGTCGCAGCTCTCTTGATATTTAAAACAGTTTAATAATAAATAAACAAAACTTACAAAATTATGGTTTATACAGGGTTATTGGTAAAACACCAACAAAAAAAAATGCTGTTCAGTACCTACACTTATGTTCGCATAATTCGTCAAAATGTACTGAACAGCTGATTTTTTTTCGGGATTTCAGGTTTGGTTCCATAGTAAAAGTTGTTCATAATGATGAGTAAGAGTCTTAAGAGTAAGAGAGTTGTTGGTGTTTTACCAATAACCCTGTATAATCACACAACGATAAGAAATTCAAAAAAATAATTAAATTTTAAAAATTAAATTGACTTTTTTAGTTTTTTATCACCGACTTCCATAATTAAAGTTATTTCATAATTTTGAGTTCGTTTCTATTTGAAGTCAATTTTTTTTTAATTAAGTATTTTTATTTCGTAATTTTTAGTTTTTAGTAATAACTGGAATATTTGTTTGTAATAAGTATTTAATAGTTTTGTTATAAAATAATATTGCACTAGAATTTGACCGAGGTTTTGAGATGTTTTCCCTTTGACACCACACCCGTAGCTCGTATCAATAAGCCAGGCCGTCACACTTACACGTCCATTATCTTGAAAACTACCTACTAAATCGATTCTGAAAAAAAAAAATGTTGAAAGCTGGGTCTACCTAACTATTTCCGTTATTGAGAACCGATAAGCACTTACCTGGTCATAATCAAACCTTCAGAAAGTATATTGTAGTAGCACCCGTCCTCAATTAGATAAACGTTGAAAGCTGGGTCATCCTAACTATTTCCGTTACTGAGAACTGATAGGCAAGTGCCTACCAGGTAAGTACCTGGTCATCATCAGACCTTCAGAAAGTATCATGTAGTAGCAACCGTGCTCAATAAATGTTGAAAGCTGGGTCATCCTAACTATTTCCGTTACTGAGAACCTTGTTTTGAGAAGTTTTCCCTTTGACACCACACCGGTAGCTCGTAACTATCAATAAGCTAGGCCGTCACACTTACACGTATCTCATCGTATCATTATCTTGAAAATTACTTAATCGATTTCGATGAAACTTTCACTGTGCCCTAAGTTGCAGTAAATGTAAGCCAACAAAAAAAAGAATGGTCAAGATCCGATTAATAGTTTTGGAGAAATGCGTGGACAAATATACCTACATACAAACGTACATCTATAAAATTTTGTATATTTGTTTGGAAGCCCTAATAGATCATCATATGTTAATATCTCGCAGTTCCAATAATATTACATACATACGTATCGAATTGATAACTCCTTTTTTTGAAGTCGTTAAAAATGAAAACGTCTCATTTCATTACATACACTGCATCAGCTAACATGGCTAATATTTTAGATGTGGATGACGAGTTCACATAATGTGATTACGTTGATATGTTAATAAACCAGCTATCTTGGCCCTGGCAAAAGGTGCATTCTGTTAGAGGCGTGTTTTTGGTGTGGCAGTGAAATTCCAGAAGCTGGACGTCCATACCATTTAATTTTGGAAATGAACGTCCAGCTTAATTTGGTGGACTTTTTAGACAATGTGAACAATTAGTGTGAGGTGTGTCACGCATGTGTCTATACACATTACCCGGCTGACAAGACTTTCCCCTTGTTTATAGCTGAATTAATTCATTAGGTGCGGCCGACGCGCATGCGCGTTTTCGGACGTTCACCATGTGCTTGCGGCGCGTATGCGCGTCCATACAATTTACATAACTTTCTTCTAGTGAGCGCCGCACCTGTGCGTTCATTGTGCATCTCTATTGTTTTGAAAACATTATTATTTTTTACATTACATTATATATTATTTTTTATAATGTGCGCCGAAGCGCTATTGGTGGACGAAAACAATGCAAGCGGGGTTAGCCACTGGCCCGTGCATACGAAAAGCGCCTTTATGGGGGTGATGCACAAAAGTCGTTGACAGTACGTACAGTGGCCAGCACATCAAGCTACTACACATTGACCTTGAGCGCGTTATGAGCAACGACAGCGAGAATCGTGCGAAAGAGATAAATAGCTTTTTGTCTGCTCTTACTTGTAATGTTTCGTGCTGCAGTGCGTACGTGAGCTAGTGTGCGTATATTCGTCGTGGTGTAGAATAAGATACTGTGAGATAACAAATAGGGTACTGGGTACCTAGTAACAGGTACCTAGCTGCTTGAATAGGATCTACTTACTTGTGCTTGGATGGAACAAAAACAGAGGGTCGTGTTGTATTATTATTACGCCTTTGCTTGACGCGGACTAAACACAATGACGTTTTCGAGTCTTCCTTCACAACGCGCGCGCTAGTAGGTAACATAACTGCCTACGAATCGAAATAATGGCATGGTAAAATATACGTACAGGCGGCCCACGCAAAAAACTAAAGACCTATGAAAGCTTATAAGCATTTTTTTTTTGTTTAAATTATCTTTTACTTAGGGCTGGTTTTTTGATCCATATTTAACTCAATGGTTAAACATAGTAAATAATAGTGGAATTTTTAACGACTTCAAAAAAAGGAGTTATCAATTCGATACGTAGGTATGTATGTAATATTATTGGAAATGCGAGATCTGGCTTCCAAACAAATATACAAAATGTCATAGATGTATGTATGTTTGTCCAGGCATTTCTCCGAAACTATTAATCGGATATCGTGACCATTTTTTTTTTGCTGGCTTTCGTTTACTTCAACTTAGGGCACAGTAAAAGTTTCATCGAAATCAGTTCAGTACTTTTCAAGATAATAGACTAATACGAGTACGTGTGACGGCCTGGCTTATTGATACGAGCTACGGGTGTGGTGTCAAAGGGAAAACATCTCAAAACAAGGTTCTAAGTTTCGGAAATAGTTAGGATGACCCAGCTTTCAACATTTATTAAGCAAGGTTGCTACTACATGATACTTTCTGAAGGTCTGATGATGACCAGGTAAGTGCTTATTGGTCCTCAGTAATGGAAATAGTTAGGATGACCTAGCTTTTAACATTTATCTAATTGAGCACGGATGCTGCGACATGATACTTTCTGAAGGTCTGATGATGACCAGGTAAGTGCTTATTGGTCCTCAGTAATGGAAATAGTTAGGATGACCTAGTTTTCAACATTTATCTAATTGAGCACGGATGCTGCTACATGATACTTTCTGAAGGTCTGATGATGACCAGGTAAGTGCTTATTGGTCCTTAGTAATGGAAATAGTTAGGATGACCTAGCTTTCAACATTTATCTAATTGAGCACGGATGCTGCTACATGATACTTTCTGAAGGTCTGATGATGACCAGGTAAGTGCTTATTGGTCCTCAGTAATGGAAATAGTTAGGATGACCTAGTTTTCAACATTTATCTAATTGTGTACGGATGCTACTACATGATACTTTCTGAAGGTCTAATGATGACCAGGTAAGTGCTTATTGGTCCTCAGTAATGGAAATAGTTAGGATGACCTAGCTTTCAACATTTATCTAATTGAGCACGGATGCTGCTACATGATACTTTCTGAAGGTCTGATGATGACCAGGTAAGTGCTTATTGGTCCTCAGTAATGGAAATAGTTAGGATGACCTAGCTTTTAACATTTATCTAATTGAGCACGGATGCTGCGACATGATACTTTCTGAAGGTCTGATGATGACCAGGTAAGTGCTTATTGGTCCTCAGTAATGGAAATAGTTAGGATGACCTAGTTTTCAACATTCATCTAATTGTGTACGGATGCTACTACATGATACTTTCTGAAGGTCTAATGATGACCAGGTAAGTGCTTATTGGTCCTCAGTAATGGAAATAGTTAGGATGACCTAGCTTTCAACCTTTATCTAATTGAGCACGGATGCTGCTACATGATACTTTCTGAAGGTCTGATGATGACCAGATAAGTGCTTATTGGTCCTCAGTAATGGAAATAGTTAGGATGACCTAGCTTTCAACATTTATCTAATTGAGCACGGGTGCTACTACATGATATTTTCTGAAGGTCTGATGATGACCTGGTAAGTGCTTATTGGTCCTTAGTAATGGAAATAGTTAGGATGACCTAGTTTTCAACATTTATCTAATTGAGCACGGATGCTGCTACATGATACTTTCTGAAGGTCTGATGATGACCTGGTAAGTGCTTATTGGTTCTTAGTAATGGAAATAGTTAGGATGACCTAGTTTTCAACATTTATCTAATTGAGCACGGATGCTGCTACATGATACTTTCTGAAGGTCTGATGATGACCAGGTAAGTGCTTATTGGTCCTTAGTAATGGAAATAGTTAGGATGACCTAGCTTTCAACATTTATCTAATTGAGCACGGATGCTGCTACATGATACTTTCTGAAGGTCTGATGATGACCAGGTAAGTGCTTATTGGTCCTCAGTAATGGAAATAGTTAGGATGACCTAGTTTTCAACATTTATCTAATTGTGTACGGATGCTACTACATGATACTTTCTGAAGGTCTAATGATGACCAGGTAAGTGCTTATTGGTCCTCAGTAATGGAAATAGTTAGGATGACCTAGCTTTCAACATTTATCTAATTGAGCACGGATGCTGCTACATGATACTTTCTGAAGGTCTGATGATGACCAGGTAAGTGCTTATTGGTCCTCAGTAATGGAAATAGTTAGGATGACCTAGCTTTTAACATTTATCTAATTGAGCACGGATGCTGCGACATGATACTTTCTGAAGGTCTGATGATGACCAGGTAAGTGCTTATTGGTCCTCAGTAATGGAAATAGTTAGGATGACCTAGTTTTCAACATTCATCTAATTGTGTACGGATGCTACTACATGATACTTTCTGAAGGTCTAATGATGACCAGGTAAGTGCTTATTGGTCCTCAGTAATGGAAATAGTTAGGATGACCTAGCTTTCAACCTTTATCTAATTGAGCACGGATGCTGCTACATGATACTTTCTGAAGGTCTGATGATGACCAGATAAGTGCTTATTGGTCCTCAGTAATGGAAATAGTTAGGATGACCTAGCTTTCAACATTTATCTAATTGAGCACGGGTGCTACTACATGATATTTTCTGAAGGTCTGATGATGACCTGGTAAGTGCTTATTGGTCCTTAGTAATGGAAATAGTTAGGATGACCTAGTTTTCAACATTTATCTAATTGAGCACGGATGCTGCTACATGATACTTTCTGAAGGTCTGATGATGACCTGGTAAGTGCTTATTGGTTCTTAGTAATGGAAATAGTTAGGATGACCTAGTTTTCAACATTTATCTAATTGAGCACGGATGCTGCTACATGATACTTTCTGAAGGTCTGATGATGACCAGGTAAGTGCTTATTGGTCCTTAGTAATGGAAATAGTTAGGATGACCTAGTTTTCAACATTTATCTAATTGAGCACGGATGCTGCTACATTATACTTTCTGGAGGTCTGATGATGACCAGATAAGTGCTTATTGGTCCTCAGTAATGGAAATAGTTAGGATGACCTAATTTTCAACATTTATCTAATTGAGTACGGATGCTACTACATGATACTTTCTGAAGGTCTAATGATGACCAGGTAAGTGCTTATTGGTCCTCAGTAATGGAAATAGTTAGGATGACCTAGCTTTTAACATTTATATTCCTTTACTTATATTCTATTCAATTAAGTAAAAATACGATGGTTCTACATAGTGCCGTCACTGAGATCCTATACCCGCCTTCAGATTCCACCATCAAGTAGGTGATATCATCAGTCATCTAGGTCTCCGTCCAACGAAATTTTCAAGATAGCTAAATAAAAAACGATAAAAAATAAACACAACAGAAATAATGTAGGTAGGTAGGTACTTATTAGTTTTGGAGAGCTCGGCCACGCTTCACCTTACATTTTAACGACTTCAAAAATGGAGTTATTAATTCGATACGTTGTATATATGTAATATTATTGGAACTGCAATATATTCACATATGGTAATCTATTAGGGCTTCCAAACATATATACAAATTTTATAGATGTATGTATGTATGTTTGTCCACGCATTTCTACGAAACTATTAATCGGATCGCGACCATTCTTTTTTGTTGGCTTACATTTACTGCAACTTAGGGCATGAATGTTTCATCAAAATCGGTTCAGTAGTTTTCAAGATAATGGACGTGTAAGTGTGACGGCCTGGCTTAATGGTACGAGCTACGGGTGTGGTTTCAAAGGGAAAACATCTCAAAACCTTAGTGAAACTCTAGTGCAATATTTATAACAAAACTATTAAATACTTATTACAAACAAATATTCCAGTTTTTACTAAAAACTAAAAATTATGAAATAAAAATAATTTAAAAAAATTAAATCGACTTCAAAAAAAAACGAACTCAAAATCACGAAATAACTTTAAATTTGGAAGTCGGTGGATAAAAGACTAAAATACAGAACACCGACTTCCGAAGTTATTTCGTGATTTTGAGTTAGGTAGTTTTTTTTTTAAGTCTATTTCATTTTTTTTATTATTTTTTGGCTAAATGCGAAAGGCTGGACATGAATGAATTAGGTAACATGAATGTAGGTATTCATGGTAAAAAATTGTAACTAATGCCATTTTGGCAAACACATTTAGCCAAAATTCAACCAGTAGTTACATGTTTAACCATTGGTTGAGTTAACTACGGATAAAAATACCGGCCCTTAGATAATCCTTCATTTATAGTATTTGTTGGAAAATTACCTATAAGTATTAATTAAGTAGGTATTACCTACTCATATGACATTTAAACAAGTAGGTAGGTAAGGTATACACCGTTACACCTTTAATAAGCGAAACTTCACGCTCGTGATGAATATTGATAGGTAGACAGAAAGATAATGTGATGTGAGAAAAACATTTTTTTTTTATTTCATGCAGATTTCTATTACCTTTTCCGGGTTTTGCTATATACCTATTTACTGGCGGGCTGGCGCGGTCAGCTGTGTTCGTGCGTTCCATGCTCTTCTAAAGCCGCCTTTCCACTATGGGATATAATGTAATTTATATTATATCTCAAGATATAAATTAATATCGCTCACCGTAATTTTAAATGAAACCATTTACACTGAGATGTAATATATATTACACCTCAAACTATAAATATTTTTTCGATCGACCGAGATATTTTCATATTATATTTCGCCTCCTCTCTCCCCGCACACCATTCCGCGCCGCTACGAATGTAAACAGTTTAAAAGATATATCTCACAGTGTGAAGATCAGTCGCGGGATATAGTTTATATCTCGGTATATAATATATATTATATCCCATAGTGACAAGGCGGCTTAAGTATTTTAACGAAATTTAATGCTAATAGGTATCAAAATAAAAGGCGGAATAACAACCTTAATCTTTATATTTTTTTACATTAATACTAATATAGGTAATTAAAAACTTACAAATATACTCTAGATTAATACCTACAACAGATTTTATAAACTAAATATTACAATGTAAATTAAAAAAAAAAAAAAAATCAAAAATGAATGCTGAAAAAGTGAACGTTAATCAATCATGTTTATTGTGGATCATAGGTACAGAAGTAGGTACAGGTGTTAAGAATTATAGTGAAACTTTTTAGCAGTGCTATTAACGCTTACCTACGCTCATCAACCAATAGCGTCGCACACAGCTTCAGATTATTTTCAATCGAAATAAATACCTATCAACCTTAGGCTAGGTTCAGACGGCATTGTCCTGCACGTTTTTTTGTGGTATTCGTTAAAAATAACGGATGTTCACACGATACATTTCCATTCGTGTAAAAGACGTATAATGGTCTATGCCACCCGAAATAAAGGGATTATTATTATAGCCGAGTCACGTAAAGTATTCATACAACAGTCAGAAAGAGATTTTGATACTATATACAACGTATTTATTTTTTTATACAGGGTGATTTTTAAATCATGCGACAAAATTTAAGGGGGTGTTCTACCCATCAATATGAACAACTTTTACTATGGGACCAACTAAGAATTCGCAAAAAAAAAATTACCTTCCCATGTAAAAGCACATACCCGAGTGGACCATTTTGTATAAATAGGTCGAAATTTTTTTGCGAATTCCGAGTTGGTCCCATAGTAAAAGTTATTCATATTGATGGGTAGAACACCCCCTTAAATTTTGTCGCATGTTTTAAAAATCACCCTGTATACCATAACTCTAGGGTATTAATGAGACCACTATTTTGAACAACTTTTACTATAGTACCAAACCTGAAATCGCAAAAAAATCAGATGTCCCATACCGTATAATTTTATGTTCGCAAAACTCGTCGAAATGTTTGCTGCTGATTTTATTTTCGCGATTTCAGGTTTAGCCCCATAGTAAAGTTGTTCAAAATGATAATAATTACAACTGACGAAGGTTGTTATTATTTTACATTTTTTCCGCATAATCGTGACACGGCGCGACGCGACGGTCGAAATATTCCAGTTTTTACTAAAAACTAAAAATTACGAAATAAAAAAAAAACTAAATCGACTTCATATGGAAATTAACTCAAAATTATGAAATAACTTTAATTTCGGAAGTCGGTGGCAAAAAATAACTAAAATACAGAGTCCAAGACACCTCCGAAATTAAAGTTATTTCATAATTTTGAGTTAATTTCTTTTTGATTGATTGATTCTTCTTGAAGTTGATTTTTCAACTATTTTTGTATTTAACGCCTCTACCTAATCCTATGTGTTGCTAAGCATCCCCTTATTTTATGTTATTGAAAAAAGGCCGCAAAAAACAAAGCAAGTCCTATTTTACAAAATCTACAGTTTACACTTTCACTGTCAGATACCCCGTTATAGAATGCTACACAAATAATGACCTTGAGATTCGTTCTTTCACGATCTGTTTAAACTCTATTACGATTTGTGTTCAGTAGTTTTCAAGATAATGGACTAATACGTGTAAGTGTGACGGCCTGGCTTGGTTTGTGTTTTCCTATCATAAAAGTTAAAATACCAATTTCTAAGAGGCTGGCGAGGCGCAGCGCAGCGCGGTTGTCAATGCCAAACAAAAATCAACATTGCGTGCCTTAAAGTCGAAAATAAATAACCTCGAGGCTTTTTCCGCTAAACTGAGCCAAGCCGATGCCGATGAAGAACTTTCAGTATGGGACCAATTTTGAAATTACGAAAAAAAAGTTGTTTCATAAAGTTCAATACCTGTTCTACCAAAATGTATGAAACAGCTGATTTTTTTTTCGTGATAATAGTTGGTCGCATAGTGAAAGTTGTTCATATTCATGGGTAGAATACCCTGTGAAAATTTTGCTTAGTGATTTAAAAATAGCCCTCTAAACAGGCATTCTCCGAGTCTACGCTGCAATAGTCACCGACAGTCGCAATTGCCCAATCCTAACTAATATTATCAATACGAAAGTGAGTTAGTTTGTTACGCTTTCACGCTAAAACGGCTGAATGGATTTAGATGAAATTTGGCACACGGGTAGACCATGACCTGGTAAAGGACATAAGCCGCGCGGGTGGAAGTTAGTATATTATAAACAATATTTACGTATCTCCTTTGTTCAATAATGACTAAAAACAAAGGTAACTATTATTGGCATTCGACTCGACCATACCATACAGCTGGTCAATGCGTTTCAACACAACGGGAATTTAACAAAAACTTTTAAGATTATTTTGTTTTATTATTGTCTATTTGGTCGGCTGTTACAATGACCGCCTTGGTCATTGTAACAGCCTGAGAAATTATCGTTTTATTGGTCAACGCAAAAAGTGGCGGAAAACAGATGTGATCATCGTGTGCACGGGATTTTGTTTTCAAACTGGTAAGGCTCCCCGACTTAGATAATATAATTTTTTTTACAAGCTTTTATTTTTATTGATATTTGTAGCAGATTAATTATACCTACAGTTAAATATATCTACCAATGGCTACCAACAAAATTAAACGCTGCCGCCAAACAAAAGTAAGCTTTTACCTAGATTAGTATAATTTGACTGGGCTGTTTAAGGCCCAGCGTCCATTGGCGGCACGGCACGGTAAAGGATTTTTGTAATACAGATGATTTCGAATCTTATTTAACACTGTTAACACCATAGAACTATTATTACTAGCGTAGTTAACACTCCATTTCATTGATACGTCACAGCCTGCTTTGACATCCTTCGGTACCTACCTAGTAAAATCCCTTGTCGTGTCGTTATGTCAGTGGTCAACGGCCATAACTTAAATTATTACAACCAACCAATAGTAAAGGAAAAAATCGCAAGAATATAACAATGGTGCGAAAAGAAGTATTAAATTTCAATTTACAGTATTAATATTATATTATCTATAACACGTTATTAGCCTTCACATAACGCTCATTGCTATTGCGGCATAATATTTTTCTTCCGTCCATATCCGACCGGAAACTCTTTTCATCAACAAAAATTACGATATTGTTTGCCCAGTCAAAATTATAATAGGTACTCTAGGCAAAAACTTAACTCTCTCCTTATGCGCCTGATTCATAATTCTCTTCGTGGCAGGGCGCCAGCATATCTTTGAGGCGCCTTCTGACGATGTCCATTGAAATCTATAACAAAGAAAATTTTGTTAAGTTCAATACATAAGATTTTTTGTTATGACAAATTGTATTGGCCAACTTAATACATTAGGCGCGGCAGACGCACATGCGCGTTTTCGGACGTTCACCAGGTGCTTGACGGCGCGTATGCGTGTCCATACAATTTACATAACTTTCTTCGAGTGCGGCGCGCCGCACCTGTGCGTTCGTTGTGCATCTCTATTGTTTCGAAAACATCGTAAAATCATCGTAATAAGGGTCGGTAAGGGTGTAGCATAAAGAAGCGTTTGCATAAAGAATTAAGCAGATAATGTGTTAATCCGTATGGGACGGTTAAAAATAATTACTTCACCTTAAGCTAATGGCGAAAGTGGATTCTATTTACTAGGCAACAACGTTCAAATTCCTCGGAGTCACTGACTCATTTCTATCATGCGGTCGCCATAAAGACTGTATTGCATATGAATAGGGCCTACTCCGATGTAGGTAAACGTCATATGAAACCAACTAGACGAAAACAAGAAAACTTTCGTCTCGTTGGTCTCATTATAATCACGCCCCTATACAGATTTGGAGATAGGTGCAAAGCTGCAGTACAGACAATTTAGAATCAGTCTTAGACGATTTATAAACAATCTAGCAAAACGTCATGCTTTATAATAATAATAATAAATCGTTTATTTGCGTATTTTGGCCTGTGTGTCATTAGAATTTTTTTTACAGACATTTAAAGTTCATAAAAATTTTATAATACTTTTTTAAACCTTATCATAAAAAAACGGAGGGTGCTTTCTTGTTCAAACCTTTTTGAAAATATGCTTGATAATCGCTCTTTCTTTTGAGGTATCACTTATGCGGATATCTTACAAATTATTAAAATTAGCACCTTCAAACCAATTTGAGGGAAAAATTTTAAATTTTAGACAAACTAATTAAAACAACATTTGAATTGAAATTATTTATTTTTCATGTTCAAAATAACTGCCATTATTCCTCTAATACAAGCACGGCTCCGTCTTTTCACTTCTGTTGTTGTTATTTTCAACATCATCTCGAGTTTCATGGTTTCAACCGCTGAATTTATTCTCCCTATCAATTCTTCTCTCGTGTTTATTTCTGATAATTAAAAGACTGATGGATTGATAGGCGGTATTAGACGGAGGTTACACATTCAGTTTGGCATCAGTTCGACCCGGGATTGGTGTCAGAATGACGAGAATCTGATTGTGTACGCGTAGATTGATGGATTGATGGTCCGGATAGATAATTAATTAATTATTTTTTTCAGTATTTCGTCAAACTGGTCAGATTGGCGAAAAGCTGAACGTGTGTTTACTTGCTATCAGTATGCTGTCAGTCACAGCTTAGACAGCGATGGAGTCGCACGCCGAGTATTTTCTTCTTTATTTTCTGGGCTGATTGACTTCCTCATGCAGGTGTCTTGTTTAGTTAGGTATGGTTTTACTATTTTCAACAAATGATCAAAACGGGCTTTTTCAATAATTGGCATAGTCACATTCTTCTCCTGTGTCTCTTATCTCATTCAGTAAATTTAAGTGTATGTAGAATTCTTTTCAAATTAGCCAGTTTTTACTCCAGTGCTTTCTTTTTTTACGATTCCTCATAGACAGGGCTAATATTACAAATAGAAACAATACAATATTATAGCGTCTAATAGAGCCCATCAATCCATCAGTCAGCCATCAATCTGTTCGTGATCAAGGTCACGGATTGAACTGATGCCAAACTGAACGTGTAACCTCCGTCTTAAACAGTCAGTCAGACTGACGATCACTCACTTCTACGCGACAATACGCATACCTACGCATTAGGTATGGATTTTAACAAGAAAAAACCGGTTAAGTGCGTGTCGAACTACGCACAAGGAAGGGTTCCGTAGTTGGGAAGAATTTATCCCAAGAACAAACTTAACATTAGAGTTGAAAAACATGTTCTCCCATTCATTGCAACTGCAAATGTTACGTTACTGAGAACCTTGTTTTGAGATGTTTTTCCTTTAACGCCAGCTCGTATCAATAAGCCAGACCGTCACACTTACGTCACGTTACGTCACGTATTAGTCTATTATCTTGAAAAGTACTGAACCGATTTCGATGAAACTTTCACTGTGCCCTAAGTTGAAGTAAATGTAAGCCAACAAAAAAAGAATGGTCACGATCCGATTAATAGTTTCGGAGGAATGCGTGGACAAACATACATACATACAAACATACATCTATATATCTTTAAAATTTTGTATATTTGTTTGGAAGCCCTAATAGATCATCATATGTGAATATCTCGCAGTTCCAATAATATTATAATTTGTTTTTAGATAAGGTTTATAATATATAATAATAGTAATATAATAATAATATAAATCAGCTGTTTCATACAAAAGTTCAATACCTACTCTACCAAAAAGTATGAAACAGCAGATTTTTTTTTGTGATTTCAGAGTTAGTCCCATAGTGAAAGTTGTTCATATTCATGGGTAGAACACCCTGTGAAAGTTTAGTTAATGATTTAAAAATAGCCCTGTATATATATAATTTTGATGAACATTAAATGTCTAATGACACATAGGCCTAAAACTTAAAGTTTTGCTAGATTGCTTACTGATAACTTTAATTAAATTAAATAAAAATGAATTCATTTATCATTCAATTTGGCCTTAGATATGCAGTTTACTTTAAATTATGGAATTTTCGTTAAAAAATTAGGTAAAAAAAAATGGTAAGACTTAGTCTATTATTTTTTTTGTGGATGAGAAATCATCAAATAACTTCTCCCGCTCTGGGTGGAGCGGGAAGGTGTGTCAGACTTCTACTGACTAAAACCCATGTTCCTTCAGTTGCCTGTGCCAGGGCCACGGTAACTCATTCGAACAACCCGCAACCCTGGCGGGGGTAAGACTTAGTCTGAGACAACCATGGCTTAAATGGTTCTAAATTGTCTGTACTATTTTCGCTTTAAAGCTTACCTTTTATAGCCCGCGTCATGTAAGTTTGCCGCTCTGAAATTCGCGCAAATGACTGCGCACTAGTCAATGGTGCCCATTCTGTTGTGGACAAACTAAACTTAATTTAGGCTATTGCTAACTTTTCTCTCTAATAAAACAAGAAAGAGACGGACGTAAATTAGAGCTGTCTTTAGTTGAACTAATATTTCCATACACATTTAGACTATACGTAAAAACATGTCGACTAAAAAACACGGTGAAGCGCAAGGCGTAAACTAGTTTGACACCTCTAATTTAGTTCATAGCTATAGCCGTCCTTTCCTCGCGCTGTTAGTAAAAGATAGCGATTCTCTTGGTTTCAGAGCGGCAAAGTTATTTGACGCGGACTATACCTAGTTATTCAGGTATAGTGTGACACATGGTTTTCATTGATTTCATACTTAATTCAATGTATCTTATTATACCTACCTACTTTAACTAATGTTAAAACAAAATCGTGCTTATTAATTAGGTAGTATGTATAATTGAATAAATGTTGTTATTCACTTTTTAAGAAAATCATGTTTTATGTAAATGATGAAAAAATAAGTTAGGTTAATAAGTGTGATAAGAAGCTACACATGGACTCACGTTGTATGAAGTTGAGGTTAGTCTTGTGCTCAAAAACGGATCGGCAGGGTGCAGCCAGCGACAATAAGTCATAGTCTGCCACATACGAGTAGTCTGCCTCGTCATACTCGTAACTGGCAACTCGACACCGCTGAAGTAAACAGTTTTTTTTTCTGGAACGAAACAAATAGCTTTATTTTATTTGCCCATTATTACTCAGTTCAATTTTCTGTTACTCAATTTTTGTTATTTTAGTGTGCGAATGTATCGGTTCGCGTCAGGCTGGTGACCTTTGCTACTTTTTAGGGATCTGTACCAAAACGGTAAAAAGGAACCCTTATGGTGCGATTCAGTCTCAAGAACTGCTAGTGCTATCAATTTGAATTTTGGAATAGTTTTAGATGACGTTTTCTCAACTATTATGCAAATATGAAAGAATTTTTTTTTTCAACAGGTACTGAAAGGGATCTTAAAAATTCGAAGTGAGGTATCATTATGAAAGAACGCTGTTTGCACATTCTCAAACATTATTTTGTAAGCCGCATAGTTTTCGACTTTTGCTGAAAAATGTAAACAAATGCCCTTCCCCCCCCCCCCCCCCCATCTCCGAAGTTTGCATAGACAAAAATCTGAAATTATTCTGTGTGGTAGAAGTTTATGTAAAGATTACAGGAAAAATAAACGATGTCTAAATAGCACACTTATTTATATACGTATATGATGGTACGGAACTCTCGGTGCGCGAGTCCGACTCGCTCTTGACCGTTTCTTTACTACCTATAGTCAATTAATAGCTACCTAACTTTGAAACAAATTAACCTTTTCACCGCCAAGCACTTCTATAGAAGTTCGGGATTTTCGTGCCACCAGCGCCACAACTTCTATAGAAGTTGTTCATTTTAACTATCTTATTAAAATAAATTTACTGTGATTAGAAGCTTTGTTTCATTTTATTATTTAAGATAGCACTGTCTACTACCCTGTTTTTTATTTTTCTACACAAAATAAGTCCTAGTTTGTCCTAAAATCGGCAAAAACAGAAACTCCGAATTTTGTTACTTTCCTCAGAACGCCAATCACTTCATATCAAGTTGGCCAGTGATGTGCCGTGAAAGGTTGATTTCACCATTGAAATATTTATAAATACAAAAAGTTACGAATATCGAAAACATTTTGAGGTCAATAAAATATGAACTTAGTTATCTACTTCATTACAAAGGATAGTAGATGAATTTCGACCTTCAGGTAGATGCCGATACGTAATTATAAAGTTGTTACTAATTCTTGTCGATAGTTATTTTCCCATCTCTACAAAACAATTGGTCGTCTATGCCCCTGTGCGCCACTGAGTGCCACGAACTACTATAGAAGTTGGTCAGTGACGTCATAGGCGTGCGGCTGTCAAGGTCACTTTGGCATAGTGCAGCACAAAATCGGATTCGCGCGCACGCATCTTTCTTTCTTTCACTTGCAAATAGAAAAATGAGTGAAGAACTTGATTCGGACGAACTTCTGAAAATTTTGCAAGGTGTGGAATCGGACTCGGAGTATTTTGTGGAGAATATTGAACCAGAAGATAATTCTGAGGTATGTCTAACTGGATGATAATAATAATGTTTATTCATCAAAGAGTAGGAATTCAATAAGTATGTAAAATGTTCGGTGAACCCATTATCTCCAGATGCACTGTAATTACAGTAGATTTAGGTACTGTTTTTGTACTCTATACACTATTATGGTAAATACATTGTATGAAAGCACTGTAATTTAAAAAAAAAAACACAGGAATAAACAAAAATAAAAGAAATAAAGACCATAGACCCCATCCCTGATCAGGATCGAATTCAACGTGCCCTCAGTGCCAATAACTTGATATGAAGTTAAAGAATGAGATCATGAAACAAATAGAGATGTACCCCATTCCTTATAGTTCTAATTGAGTTATGTATTAGTTTCTTTGATACTCATAAATTATACTGTTTTTTCTTATTAAGGATACTGTGAAATAAAACAAATCTGAAAAGATTTAATCAGTTTTTATTTATATTCGTAAAATCAACTTTAAATCTTAACTTTACGCGTACAAATCTTATTCATCGATATGACGATATCCCCATCACTACTGTTTACTGTATATTTAGTTATACATTTATAGCTTGGCGCTCGGCGAGGCATTGCGTTTTGTGTACGTTGGCGGCGAAAAGGTTAAAGGGACTACAGAATGATAGCTGGTTAACCCTCCGTTTGTGTAAACTATTAAAATTCGTATTATTATTTTTACTTGAGTAATTACTACTTGATTGCTACCCTCACATCTTTCAATGTCCACCTTGTAGCTTTAAGAAGTAAAACGTTATGATCGTTTGATTTTTTTACCGGGAATGGATTACGGTTATTGAAATAAAGCTATTTAAAACGATTATAAAATTGTTTATTTTTATATACATCTACCCATTACATTAATTATACATCATCATCATTCTCCTGCCCTTGTCCCAATTTATTTGGGGTCGGCGCAACATGTCTTTTTCTTCCATACTTCTCTATTAGTCGTCATCTCGGTAGTCACTCCCTTTCTGGCCATACCATCTTTCACACAGTCCATCCATCGTTTCTTTGGTCTTCCCTTACTCGTATAGCCCTCCACGTTCATACTCAACACTTTCCTGACGACATTTTCCTCATTCCTCCGCATCACATGCCCATACCATGACAACCGATTTCCACACAACTTTTCAGTCAACTTTTCATTAATTATACAAATAAACATAAAAAAGATACAGAACTTAAAAAAAAAAATGTTATCCTTTAAAACTTTGTTTCTTTTTCTTTTGCCTGTAAGTATTTATAGATTAGTATGTTCAAATAACATAATAGGTACCTAGATGTATTCCAATAAAAAGATGCATTATTGTAATCGTGTTAAATTGCTTTATTTCAATAACAGTAATCTATTCCCTGTGAAATTTTCAAATGATCATAACTTTGGATTATTCCGACCTCTCACCCTGCTTTGTCCCCTTAGGGGGACAGTCGGAAAAAAGTTTGATCTGTCCCTCCAAGGGGACAAAGCAGGGTGAAAGGTCGGAATAATCCATAACTTTTTACGTATTAAAACTACAAAGTGGATATTGAAAGGCGTGAGGTTGCAATCAGATAGTAATTACTCAAGAAAAGTAATGGCACATTTTTGTAGTCCCTTTATTTTGTTTCAAAGATAGTTAGCAATTTTATTGACTAAAAAGTAGGTAACAATTTTTGGTCACAAGTCTGACGCGAACCGATACAGACAACCAGCCATTCAGACGCACATAGTTAATACATACATAGGAAAAGACGTAATAATACTTATACTATTCCCTACAATAATTGCTAACTTATTATTATTAAATTATTTATTTATTTACACACACACCCAATGCGATAGCGTGGTAGGTATATAACTAGATTAACACATTCTCTGCCGAATTCTTTATGCATTTGTTTTCTTTATGCATTCTTTATGCGTTTGCATAAAGAATTCAGCAGAGAATGTGTTAAACTGGATCCGCGGGTTGAATTACTGCCCATTCGCTGTTTCAACAGACAAAAAGAAAATGCGTCATTGCGTAGGTATTTACTTACTTTATAATCCAATCACTACCTACTGGATAACTTCTGTTTAGAATGTTTCATGACTAAATTAATTGTTCATCGAATTCTGTTCCTTTACGTTTCAATGAGACTTGAACAGCGCGCACTCGTAACTTACGATATCGGGAACTCATTATGAAATAACACAAGGATGATACCTACTTATCCCTTCTGCTTACTTATTTCGAAAATTCTATAAAAAATAACACTGATCGACTCATTTTTTCAATATTATCCTTTGTTTATTTTAATTTAAAAATAGAATTACAAAAAATATTACTCACCATTATGACAGATTCACTCAATCAAAGCGCTATTACCACAGAACTATTATATTATCCTGAACGGATAGCCCGTTCTAGTGCTATGACGCGCCACTTGGCGCCATTTTAAAGCTCATGAACACACACAACACACTACCAATCCTACCAATGAACACGGAACCGACTGACAGTGACAGTGACTGGTGACGACTAATGACGTTCGTTTAATTTCGTTATGAGTCGGAAGAACTCGGGAGCGGTGGCGAATGCGCAGGGGCGCGGATTGGCTCCTAATTATTAGTATGTGCAGCCATTGGTTAATTTTAGAAACGTTGGAAATTCCACCAATCACGCCAAGGATACTTTCTTTCTAACGCTCCATGGTGCGTCGTAGTTATAGATATGTATAGTGTTTAGCTTGACGTGCTGGCGTCTGTACCAATATTGTTGTAATTTAAAAAAAAATACTTTCCCTTCCCTTTTTTTTGTATTTCCAGATATAATATATAAACAATATATAGCCTATGTCACTCCCACAATTAAGACGAATCTAACGACACCTCAGATGTTAAAGGCTACAGAGCGAGCCAAAGAAATAGACATACATACATACACACATCAAGTGTAGGGATCAAGTACATTTTTAACTATAAAAAATCACCACCGTAGACCCACCGTACCCCTAGTGGTACGGTGGGTTTTTTGAAGTTAAACGATACCACTGTATGAATTGAAAGTAGTGCTGTGCTGGATGCCTTTTTGAAAAATGTAATCAATTAGCGAACTGGTAAATAATATTAATTTAATAGGTCATTATTAAAAACACATTTCTATTGTAAAAACACATTTCTAATGATGCTCAAAAAGTATTACGATCTGTTTTGTGATGTTTTTGAAATAAATGACACAATAAAAATTTGTTTTTAATAATTACCTATTAAATTAATATTAATATATTATTAAATTAATAATTATTTACTAGTTCGCTAATTGATTACATTTTTCAAAAAAGCATCTTTTCATTTAACATTCTTAAAAATTTGATGACGTGAGCGAGAGAGGTGACAAAATGAAACAGCCCTCTTTAGCAGACTGGCTTTTCACTTTAATTCCTATGTTTAAAATAACAACTTATCCCTATATTTAGTAAAAATTAAGAAAAATTGCAATTTTTGCAAATTGTGGGAAATTAACCTAAGCTAATGTCGTCAATTAAATGGCAAAAATGAGGATTTTTTAATTTTTTATTGTAAAGATAAAAAAATAATAATCTGTGTTTCCACCATTGACACGAATCACACAATCACAGCGATTTGGCATGCTTAAAATCAGTTCATCAAAATCACTTTCAGGAATGGCCGCCCACGTTCTTTTTAACAAGTCAAAAAGTTGTTGTGGGGTATGCACGGCGTCCCTACTCAGCAGACGTCTTCTTTGGAGCACATCCCATGCGTGCTCAATTGGGTTGAGGTCTGGCGATTGAACAGGCCACGACAGAACGTTGATGTAAAGCAAGCGAGCTTCGGCAAGAGTGCGTGTTACGACTCTAGCCGTGTGTGGATGTGCATTAGTCGAAACGAATCACCCAACCGGCGGGCGGCTTCGCAAAGGGATGATGATGTCTGAAACAATCCTCTCCGCATAAAGCTGACCGATCCCATTTGGATCAACCTCAATGGTTGCCCCTGATCCAAATGGGATCGGTTCTTCCACCGGTCCAAATACCGGCCCAAAACATTATTGTTCCCCGTCCATATGAAGAAACTTCCTGACTTTGTCTGACTGTCCTCCAAACTCGAATACGTCTTGTATCCGGCCTCATACTGAAATGAGATTCATCGGAAAAGCAGATACAACGCCAGTCTTCATCCTCCCAATTTCTGTGTTCGCGAGCCCATTGTAAACGGGCCCTAAGATTGCGGGGTGCTATAGGTGGAACTCTCAGCGCCCTTCGGGAACGCAGGTCCACTTCACGTAAACGATTTTTCAAGCCTGAAGAGCTGTTGAGCCTCAAAGCCAACATCATGGTGGTATTTTGGATGTACCGGTCCTGTCTGCGACTGGTGATGCGAGATCGTCCTCCATGTCACTCGGCCACGCTGCCCGTGATACGATAGCGTATCCAGAGTACGTTGTTGCGAGCTGGTTCCAGACCAGCTTGCAACATTCCGACGGCTCTCATCATCTCTTCTCGTGTCAAATGATGTCGTCGTTCCATATCGATGTAATTTTTTAACCGACTTCAAAAAAAGGAGGTTATCAATTCAACACGTATGTACTATGGGACCAAACCTGAAATCGCGAAAAAAAAATCAGCTGTTCAGTACATTTATGTTCGCATAATTCGTCAAAATGATAGGACAGCTGATTTTTTTTTCGCGATTTCAAGTTTGGTACCATAGTAAAAGTTGTTCATAATGATGATTACAATGACCCCTTAAGAGGTTGTACGTTATTTATGTTACACCTTGTATAATATTATTGGAACTGTAATATATTCACATATGATTTTTATTTATTCATTTACGTAAATCTTACCTACAACTACCATTACAGATCTGCGATCCAATGCGATAGAATGGCCTTACATGCTAACTCCTTAATCTACATCCTATAAAATTACATACTATATCCTAAATCTTAACCTAAATCTAAATAACATTTATTTATTTATTTATTTTATTAATTAACACATACATTTGTTGTAACAGGTAATACCCAAGCTAACAAAAGTAGTAATGATTGCTCAGATTAGAAGCACAAGTTACACAGCGGACAACATACTAAGTGTCACCACCCTCTGGAATTCCGCCAAAGAGCAAGAAAATATGTCCAAACGCCGAGAGACACCATTAAGGATTTTTATTGCACGAATCACCGGTGCAAACTTTAATACGTTTGTACGGGTTGCCGGAACCCTAAAAAGTGCCTCCCTCGGTCCCAACCGTAACCTCCTGTCTGGAACGAGCAATCCCAATGATTCCAAAATTTGTGGATTATTCAGTATCCCACGAAAAACCATGAAAACATATTTTGCTAGAGCGAGGTTGCGCCTTACTTCCAACTTATAGTACCCAACCAGGCCTATAACAAAGAGAGTTGGGTACATAAGTGGGTAGAAAGGGTAGACACCAAACTGTTTTAAGTAAAGGTATCGGGTAAATTTATTCTGCATCTTTTCCAGCATCTGAGAATACTTCACTTCATAAGGATTCCAGATGATAGCACTAGTTTCCAAGTTGCTTCGCACCAATCCATTATAAAGTGCTTTCACTGCTGCCATATTAGTGAAGTCACGTGTTTCACGCATGACAAAACCAAGATTTTTAAATGCTTTCTTGCACACCTGCACCACATGAGCACGAAACGAAAGATCCGTAGAGAAGGTAACCCCAAGATCTCGCACTACCCCCACCCGCGGTATGACGTGACCACCCATGCAATAATCATGGCGTCGGGGTACCACTGCCCGCGTGAAGGACATTACGCTACACTTCGTCACATTGAAGAATAGTTTATTCTCTTCACTCCACGCTACCACTCGATCGATGTCTCGCTGGAGCTTTCCACAGTGTGACTCGTCTGTGATCCGCAAGAATAGCTTGAGATCGTCAGCGAATAAGAGACAACTAGCGTCTATAATGACTTCTGGAAGATCATTAATCATAATTATAAATTCTAAAGGTCCTAAATTGGTCCCCTGACTTACCCCCGTAAGGGTGAAATACTGGTCCGAGATGTAACCTGCATATTCTACCATTTGTTTGCGTTTGCTCAAGTAGCTAGCAAAGAACTTTAGGAGGGCTGGGGTAAAACCAACCCTCGCAAATTTATTTAAAAGTAAATCATTATCCACACTGTCAAATGCCTTCCTGAAGTCAAAGTACGCGACGTCTAGTTGGGCACCAGTCTCCGAGTCCAGCACTGTGGTGGCATGATTCAAAAAACACATTAAATTAGAATTCGTGCTACGGCCTACACGGAAACCATGTTGTGCGTCGTTGAGCTGTGAGGCTACTTGCGAGTGGATAGTTGAACACAACGCGGACTCGAAGACTTTAGCAAATGTTGACAGAACAGCTACTGGTCTATATCCGCTAACATCCGAGCTTGGAGCCCCTTTCGGTACCGGAGTAACCCGAGTTAATTTCCAGCCGTCCGGATACGAGCCTTCTCTTAAAAAACTATTAAATAAATGCATGAGCGGCCGGGCCAGTACTGCCCTACAATCCCTAACGATGAAGGGTGGCACCCCGTCTGGCCCAACCGAACGCTTGGGCTTAAGACGCGCGAGCGCGGCACCCACCTCATCGAGGGACAGCTGCCCCACGTGAACGCGGGCACCCCGCTCGGGCGCCACCCGCCCAGCGGCAGCCGCATCCAACCTCGGTGCCACCGCCCCATAAACCGAATGAAAATAGTCAGCGAACGCCTGAGCACACTCATGCTCTGGCAACAGCTCACCATTCCTAGTTATCTTCGGTCTACTCCGTTTCGAGCGCTTGCCCCCAATGAAACCCCAAAAAGACTTCGGATCCTTCACAAATTGCTGCTCCGTACGCCTTTGATAATCGCGGTATGCGGTACTGATTTTGTCTTTGACGATAGAACGGCAGTGAGAAAATTTAACATAGTCGCTGACTGAACCAGTCTTCTTAAAAGATGTGTGCCAGAAAGCCTTCTTCTTAATATGACCTATTATGTCAGCAGTGAACCATTCAGGGTAGTGATAACGAAAGCCAACATCCTTGGAGCTCTTTCTTGGAGTGCTATCATCCAAAATCCTGTAAAATATTTCATAAAATATCCTATATGCTTCATCGGCACTACTCGTTTCATACAGGGCGCTCCAGTCTACCCCTGCAAGTCCCAAGTACAAAGAATGAAAGTCCGCCTTGCTATAATTCCATCGTGGTAGGGAGGTGGAAGTCTGCGGCACAGGGTAACCAGGCCTAGAAGTCGCCCGCTCACGACTTATACTTACTCGCAGCGGCGGATGCTGTGGGTCTATGCATGACAAACACTCCTCACGTTCCTCATTTACGACAATATCACCTATGGGCAAAGTAGTTAAGACTACATCAAGCGTGCGATTGTTGCAATTAAGAATATTGTTACTTTGGCGAAACCCACAGAAGGTGACAAAGTATTCATAATAACATTGTATATCTTGGTTTGTTGAATACATATTTAAATCAGCTACTAAAACAACTTTGTCATAGCTAACACATAACTGCTCCAACAAATGGAACATAAACATATATTCCCTTTCAATAGTCTTAGGTGGAATATACGCAACACAACACATAAACAAAAAAATGTTTTGACGGTATACCGTCGCACATACGATTTCGAACGGGTGGTGGTTCAAGCTAGCGTTGTTGGGTAACGGTACTCTGCGTAAGTCGAGATCGCCGCGCGGTGTGGCGATCAGCATGACCCCCCCGTGTTTGCGGCCATCCGTGCGGTCACATCTAATTATCAACATATTATATACAACTTAACTTTTGCGAATTCACTCAAGTTGCACCATAACACATCAACCCTCTCGTGAACCTCGTACATCACACGTATGGCTCTAGTGAGAGGAGTTCTCGCCAGTAGATTGGTTCTGGCTGCAGGCACAGCAAGCAGGAGCGGGCGTCGCCGCCTCCACACGTACCGGTCTGGCACGCGAAGCTCCAGGTGCCGCAGCACTCCCGGGTTATGCGCCCCGCCACGCAGTAGCTTCACTACATACGCTGCGAGTGCAAAGTCCCGTCGCACCTACAACGCGTTGTACCCTACCATACCCAGTACAAATAATGTAGGGTACATCAAAGGGTACAATGGATATACCCCATAAAGCTTGAAATACAAGTGTCTTGTGAACTTATTTTGGACACGTTCTAACACGACACTATATTTCGCCTCATGAGGAGCCCAAATAACTGCACTATGTTCGAGGTGACTCCTGACTAATGCGTCATACAACACCTTGAGTGTCGTGATGTTGGTAAACCCCTGAGCCTGCCTGAGTACGAAACCTAGGTTTCTGTATGCCTTCTTACATATATTATTGATATGCTCACGGAAGTTTAGTTCCTGAGTGAAGATTACCCCTAAGTCTCGTACCTGAGACATTCGTTGCATCGGCGCATCCTCAACTTTGTATTGATAATACAAAGGAGTCCGGGCGCGAATGAACGACATCACCGAGCATTTGGCTACATTAAAATATAGTTTGTTGCCGATGCTCCACTCGACCACTCGGTTGATGTCCTGCAGGCGTTCACAATCCGTGTGATCCCTAAAGCAGCAAGTCCCATGTCTGACGACTTCCGGTAAGTCATTTATCATTATAATAAACTCGAGAGGCCCTACATTGCTGCCCTGGCTCACGCCAGACCTAGTGTAATATGGTCGAGATTCACAGCCATTGTAATCTACATATTGCTGACGATCCTTCATATAGCTAGCGAAGAACTGTAGCAGAGGCAGTTTACATCCAATTTTCGCAAGCTTCCTTAATAAGACGTCATTATCAACAGTGTCGAACGCCTTTTTAAAGTCGAAGTACGCAGCATCTACCTGTACTCCAGAGTCTACTGACGGTACCACTTGCACCATAAAGTTGAGTAGGTTAGTGGCAGTGCTGCGTACCGGCCGGAACCCATGTTGCGCATCTGATAGACGCGCGCGCACTTGTCCCTGGACGGAGCACTGAATAGCTGACTCCAGTACTTTAGCAGGCGTCGATAATACAGCTACCGGTCTATAGTTACAGATATCCGGACCAGATTTTCCTTTAGGGACCGGAATAACGCGGGTGATCTTCCACCTAGGAGGGAACGTCGCTTGTTCTAAACATGTATTAAAAATGTGAAGTAATGGTTCTGCCAGTACCCTCCCACAGTCTCGGAACAGAAACGCTGGTATACCGTCTGGGCCAGACGAACGTTTTGGCTTGAGACTTCCAAGCGCCTGCTGAACTTCCGAAAGACTCAGCGTATCAATATGCACACGTGCACGGGTGGCTCCTTGCTGTACACAGACTCAAAAAAGTCTGCAAATTGTCCAGCACACTCCTCATCCGTTAGAGGTTGACCGTCTTTTATAATACTGTGCTTATTAATGTTTTTTTCTTTTGATCTAATATACTTACTGCCAAAACGATTTTGGATCCTTTACGAATTGACACTGAATTTTATTTCTATGTTCCATGTGCGCAATTTCTATCATCATTTTTATACGAGTTTTACACTCCGCAAATTTGTGATAATCACTATTCAAGTTAGATTTTTTGAATTTTTTATGAAGTCTAGAGCTTTAATTTGTATATTTTTTATTATATCGCTTGCATACCATACAGGGTATACGTACTGCGAATTTCCACTACTAAGTTTTTTCCGCGGCACGCACCCTTCTATCGTATAATTAATGTTATCATAAAAGAAGTTCAACATCTCCTCCAAATCATGCATTCCATACAATATACTCCAGTCAGTGGAAATTAGCCTAAAATATAACAATTGAAAATCGGCCTTATTCCAATTCCACTGCGGTCTAATATAGTGAGCACTAGTACCGCAGGCGTCGGCGGGGGTCGCCGGCGGGGTGGGGGCGGGGGCGGGGCGCACGCTAATCGCTAGCGGCGGGTGGTGCGCGTCCACAGGCACCAGCGCCTCGTCTGCCGCTACCACCGTCACTCCTCCGCTAATGCCCGCACTCAGAACCAAATCCAACTGACGACCTAAACAGTTGGGTACTGTGTTTCTTTGAGTGAACTCGCAATATGACAAAAAGCATTCGTAATAGCTACTAATACTAACAGGACATGAATACAAGTTAAAATCACCAATTACAATAACTTCTCCAAACCTATCACACATTTTTTCTATTATTCTAAATAATAACAAATAATCATTTTCCGAGCTACCTACCTGGCGGAATATAGACAACACAACACACAAACAAAAAACGTTTATTTAAATGTACCTTTGCACAAACCATTTCGAACACACAAGACTTGTGTGTTCGAAATGGTTTGTGACACTTAGTGTCTATCGACGCGTCCGAGATAGGTATTTGTCGCAGCTCGACCCGGTGTGTAGCCACGAGCAGCGCGCCGCCTTGCTTCCGCCCATCCGCCCGATCACATCTTAATATTTTATATCCCAGTGGAACAATTTCCGCGTCTTGTATGGACTCACTGCAGCCCGACTCAGTAATAGCGAATATGTCCGAGTCAGATGACACTAAGTTATTTCTGAAGTTGTTCAGCTTAGTTCGAAGACCTCTAACATTTTGGTAATATATTTCAATTAGACGATTACTTATGGAACGGGCTCTTGGGTTGTTTACGAAACCAAATCCATTCATTGAATTCCGCATTCAGTGGCCATACTTCCGCATTATTCAACACGTTATAATAATAATAATAATAATAATAAATCTGTGGCCCGACTGTCAAGCTGACGGTCGAAAAAAATTTTTCTCCGTGTAATTTCTACTGGATTTTTAAACTTTAATGCAATAATGTGGTGTTTTGCGTTCCTACACCAATTCACCCAACCCAAAAATTGGCATAAAAACCTAACCAGGATGCAAGAATAAAACTACCACCTACTACTACACTACTGAACTATGACACGGAGAATAGAAGACCAAGCACAATGCTGACGAGAAGTCGGGCACGACGAAACACACGCCCAACATCTTCGGGTTCGTCGCTCAGCTCCGCCTCGCAGTTGCCGGAACCTGCTCCAGACTTACCGGAACCAGATCCAGACGTGAGTCCTGTGATACCGGCCGCTGCAGTTGCGTCGAGCTCGAGCGACGAATACTTCTCGCCGCCGACAACACCACCACCAATTCGTCGGCCGAGAAGAGGCCGGCCACCGAACGGCATGGGATCTAGGGGCCAACCGGCCCCGATCCGGGTCCCCGCTGCCGGTGGTTGTGTGCAGCGCATGAAATGGACTCAACAAATGAATGAGAACGTCATGCGCGCATATTACGGGGCTACAGAGGGGGGAACTAACCTCACTGCGTACCGCGATAAGATGCTGTCTCTGTTCCAGGCGCTTCAACCAGCCATCAACGTCTCGGCCCAACGACTTTCGGATCAGGTGCGGGTTATCCAACGGAATCACAGATTGGACGACGCCGCGCTTGATAGGCTGCGCTCAGAGGTACTGAGCAATCGTATCGTCCCTGTCCCGTCACAGACCGCGGTGCAACCTCTAGTCAGTGACATAACCCAACCGCGGTCTTATGTTAATGATGAGGAGGGGGGCGATGAGATTGTTACGGTAAGTAGCCAGTGTAACGAACGATTGAGGAGCGCGCTGGAGGATGCGATTCGGGAGTTTAGAACTGCCCCCGTCCAACTTAGACCACATTTACCTCGCTTGCCTATGCACAGAACGAATAGGGCGATGGTGTGTGCCTTGGATTCGCTGCTTGGTTTTTATTTTGAAAGCAGCGAAGATCTCGTAGATACGCACTCGATCTTGTATTGCGCGGCTATTGCGGCGTGTCGTGTAGCCAATGTCAAATTTCCAAATTGTGACATAGCTACACGACCAAAACCCGCTGTTCCAGCCTGGCAGTGCAGGATCGAGCGGCGTATCGAGGGGACCAGGGTGCTCATCGGCAAACTATACTGCTTCAGGGAGGGCAATACTCGCCCTAGAGTGATGCGCTTTGTGAGGCGGGCGTTCTCGGGGACTGGAATCAGCCCTCAAGAATATATGTCCCGTGTCACAGAGCGCATTGACTTCCTGAAGCAGAAGGTCTGTGCATGGGCAAGCCGTATCCGTAGGTATAAGCGACGGGTTGAGCGGTATACCCAGAATCGCATATTCCAGCGTGATCAAAGGTGGGTGTATAGAGCATGGGAGCGACCTGAGCAAAATGTGGCAGACGTATGCCGCCCGGATGATGATGCCACTAGCATATTCTGGCGTAACATCTGGTCGGTGCCCGTTTGCCATACTGAGGCTGAATGGATGCGGGATGTTGAGCGCGTGTGTGACGCCATACCGGAGATGGAAGAAGTAATAATTACTTCCTCCGATGTAGCCAGTGCAGCCCGTCCGATACCGAACTGGAAATCTCCGGGACCGGACGGACTGCACAATTTTTGGCTTAAATGGCTGCAAAGTTCACACGCGTGCTTAGCATCGCAATTCCAGTCGGCCTTAGAGTCTGGGTCACTGCCACAGCTCTTTACAACAGGAGTTACTCACCTGCTCCATAAGTCAGGTGATGCCACGGAACCCAAAAATTATAGGCCGATCACTTGTTTGCCGACGGTCTATAAACTCCTTACATCCATTTTGAGAGAGAAAATTAATTCTCATTTAGAAAAGAATTCTATTATGTCTGTCTCTCAAAATGGATGTAGGAATGGGTCCCGCGGCACCAAGGAGCTACTCCTCATTGACATGGCCATAAGCCAACAGGTCCGTCGATCCCGAAAGGATTTGTCGACATGTTGGATAGACTATAAGAAGGCCTTTGATTCGGTGCCGCATACATGGCTCTTGAGGGTGTTAGACTTGTACAAAATTGATACAACTCTGAGCACCTTCCTAACGACGTGTATGGGGCAGTGGAGGACGGTTCTTCGCTATCCAGGATGCCGACAAATTCAGGGGAGCAACGAACCTATTAGGATTAAGCGGGGAATATTCCAGGGCGACAGTCTGAGTCCACTGTGGTTTTGTTTAGCCTTGAACCCTCTTAGCACTCTGCTGGAGGGTACAGGGCTGGGCTGTCCTTTGCGGAGAGGGGGTCAGGTAATATCCCACCTGCTTTATATGGATGATTTGAAACTGTTTGCCACCAACAAATTGCAACTGCTGGAGTCACTAAAAGTAACTAAAACTTTTAGTGATTCCATCAGGATGGAATTTGGTGTAGATAAATGTGCAGTCATGCATGTAAAGCGGGGCGGGATTGTGGAATCTGAGGGACTACAACTCTCAGATTCTATAAACCTGAGATCACTCTCCGCAACTGATACCTACAAATACCTGGGTATGTCAGAGGGGTTAGGCATTAACGGACCTGACATGAAACAATCGTTGCAGGAGCGCTTCTTCGGTCGCCTGAAAAAGGTACTTAATAGTTCTTTGTCAGGCGGCAACAAGGTGCGCGCCTTTAACGGTTGGGTCATGCCGGTCCTGATGTACTCCTTTGGCATACTAAAGTGGACCCAGACGGAACTAGACGCCCTGGATAGGAGAGTCCGGTCATTGCTGACTGCAAACCGGATGCATCACCCACGTTCGTCTGTCATGAGGCTGTACATCCCGCGGAAGTGTGGGGGTCGAGGTTTTTTAAATGCTAAGACCCTCCACAACCGCGAGGTGTGCAGTCTCAGAGAATATTTTCTCAAGGCTGACGTGGGTATGCACCGAGATGTGGTTGCAGTGGACAAGGGACTCACCCCGTTGTCCTTGGCTAAAGAGAACTGGCGCAAACCTGTGGTGCTTAGTACCAACGACCGCAAGGAAGTATGGCAAAGCAAGGAGCTTCACGGACGCTTTTTCCGGGCCCTTCATGGGCCCGACGTAGATTTCTTAGCGTCCGTGGCCTGGCTACGCTTCGGTGACCTCTTTGGGGAAACCGAAGGTTCAGTCTGTGCGATTATGGATGAAGTTATGCTAACGAATAACTACCGGAAGTATATAATGAAAGACGGGACGATCGACATATGTCGGGCATGCCATTGTCCCGGTGAGTCTATCAGACATATTACTTCTGGGTGTTCTCGTTTAGCTAACGGCGAGTATTTGCACAGGCATAACCAAGTGGCCAGGATTATCCATCAGCAACTTGCTCTGAAATACGGCCTTGTGGACTCTGAGGTACCGTTTTACAGGTATGTGCCCGACCCAGTTCTCGAGAATGACCATGTCACGTTATACTGGGATCGATCTATTATCACTGACAGGACTATTGTAGCCAATAAGCCTGATATAGTGGTAATAGATCGATCAGTGCGCCGCACAATGATAATCGATGTCACTATCCCGCATGACGAGAACCTCGTGAAGGCTGAGAAGGAGAAACAATTGAAGTATCTCGACTTAGCCCACGAGGTTGTCGCTATGTGGGATGTGGACTCGGCAATCATTGTGCCGATAGTCGTTACGGTCAATGGCCTTATCGCTAAGAGCCTCGACCAACATCTCAAGAGGCTCTCGTTGGGTGGCTGGGTGAAGGGCCTGATTCAGAAGGCAGTACTCCTTGATACGGCGCGTATTGTGAGGAGGTTCCTGTCTCTGGGACCCTAACCACCGGTAGCTTGGACCCTGTTCCCCATGCCGGTGGATTTCTATTTTTTATATTTTTAAATGTTTTTTTTTTTTAATTCTAATATTTAAAAATATAATTTATATGTAAAAAAAATGAATAAAGGAGATAATAATAATATATTTATTTGCTTAAAAACACGGTATAAAAAGATGGTAAAAGTACAATTTAGAACAAAACATGTTTTGCCAATATAATAATAAGCATGCTTTTTCAGTAGGTTACTGACATTAACATTGTTTGTCAATGAACTCCTTAACTCTATAGAAACTATTAACAGATAACCATTCGTAAACTTTATTTTTATACAATCTAATGTTTAAATTTTTGAGATCATTTGGTAACTTATTATATAAACGTACACACATTGCAAGGCAGCTTTTATTATATTTAGTTAGTCTTGGAATCTCGCTTAGTACGAGCCTAATATTGGGGTCTCGTCGGCTGCGGACATTAACAGCATCTGCTTTGAGAAATAAATCCTGATTTTTCCTTACAAACATACATATCTCATAGATGTAAAGAGACGGTAGCGGTAACAAACCAAGTTTTTTGAATACAGGTCTACATGATTCGTCTGGTTGGAGCCCGTAAATTGCTCTAATGCACTTTTTTTGAGCAACAAATGCTCTATTATGGTCCGTGCTGTTACCCCACATTATTAAACCATATCGCAACAACGACTCGACATATGCATGATATGATATTATTGCCGTTTTAATGTTAGTAATGCTTCTAACCTGTTTGAGTGCATATACAAACTTATTTATTTTTTTAGATACACTATCAACATGTGTTTTCCAATTGACATCTTGGTCTATAGATACGCCAAGCAATTTTCTTTGTGTTACTTCTTCAATTTTATGTATATTTAGTTTTATATTATATTTAGGATTATTTGATTTGTTAAATTGTATATAGACGGACTTATTTAGATTTATTGATAAGTTATTTATGTTTAACCATTCAATTAATTTTTCAATTGTGTTGTTTATGTCAGTATAGTGTTTTTCAAATACACCTATTAGAAACGACGAGTAATCTCGTGGTGTTCTATGTTTGATTTTCTCAATTTTCATAGGCGCTTCTGGTCCGCACAGATTTTTAACGTAATCAGAGAGAGAGACAGATTTTTAACATATTTATGTTCGCATAACTCGTTAAAATGTAGGTACGGGACACGGGACAGTTGATTTTTTTTTCGCGATTTCAGGTTTGGTCCCATAATAAAAGTTGTTCATAATGATGAGTACAATGACCCGTTAAGAGGTTGCTGGTGTTTTACCAATAACCCTGTATATCGATGTATGGGAAAACATGTTTTCCAATATACAATGATAAATTGGTTATTGGGATAAATTCATCCCAACTACGGAACCCTCCATTGTGCGTGGTCCGACACGCACTTGGCCGGTTTTTTTTATTCGTCGGAGACTACATGTTGAAAGTCACGTACAACTGCGGTCACAGTAGTTTTGTCACGTAAGTTGTGTGGTGAGTCACAGCGACATTGGTGGCTGTGTCACTGCCTAGGTAAACATTAGGTAAGTGTAATAATGCTGACGACAAATTGATGACGTGACGTTGGAAAATAGTAGACGCATATTGAAATAATAAGCTTACATTAGGCCGCCAGTACAATTGTAAGTTGCTGTCGTAAAATGTATGTATGTACCTATCTAAGTAACTTACATATCGCTGCCCTAGTACAATAGTAGGATATCTTTAAAAAAATCTGAGTTCTACAATAGGTTATCTTACTATTAAAAGCCTTAAAACTATTATATAAAAAATATATATTTTATTCATATTGAAATAAGTATAAATAACTCCCAGAAGCATTAAACTAAATTATGATTTTAATAAATCAACCACATTTAAAAAAATTGGAAGTGAATTGAGTTAGCTCAACTCATACCTCGATCAAAATATATTATAACTATTATATTATAACTATTGAAGTAGGGCAGCGATGTGACGTATACTTGAAGAAATTACGATAAGCTACTTACAAGACAGTATACACTTGCAAAACCCATCTAAATCAAAATGAAGAGTCATTTATTCAAACTAGGCTGAGAATCAGCACTTTTCGAACGTCAAAATTACATAAGACAGTCCCCCAAAACGCACGCCCTTCACCAGTTCCTAGTGCTTTAGCTGAGGAGAAGAAGTGGCGCAACAAACTCCCCAGCAGCATAGCTAAAAAAAAATCTATACAACACTGCCCAAAATAATATAAGTGCATTACGCAACACAAAACATTAAATTATTTTCTAAAAATTAAAATATCGAAAACTCAACCAGAAATAAAAATACAAAACTAAAAACGTAAGCAGATTTTTATACGTAAATAAAAGCCTCCAGTAATAAAGGGCGAGCCCACTTACATATAGCCGTAACTCGAAGTCACAAATAATAAACTAGGACCATCGAAGTAAAATAAACAAACAGATAATTACTAATAACAAAACAAAACTAAGGTCAGCAAGAGGACCAGTCACCGCAAGCAGCACCCGTTCACGAGCATAACGTAAAGATAAGCCATTACCCCCTCGCCATATTTGAGGGAAGGAGGCAACCCGACCCCCGACGCTACCGCAAGCAGTGACATCTAAGGGAGCATGACGAGCTTGCTGCCGCTCAGGGAAGAATACTATGATCAATTGTCGAGGTCAATAGCTAAGTAACCACCTATTGCAATACCACTCATAAAAAAAATGAAATGAGTAGATTATGTCAATGATAAATAAAAATAATATTAGAATAAATTGACATTTACAGTCAAAGATAAATAAAAAGTCATAGTAATATGAAAGTCAATATAACCTGTCAGTAGGTAAACTAATTCTGGAGAAAGAACATAAACATTGTCTTATGTTAAACACAGCGATCGACGATTCTTATCGTTTAAGTAATCGTTGATAGAATAGTAGAAAAACAAATATATTTTGAATGTCAGCGGCTTTGCCCCAGAGCAGAATACCCTAGGACATAACCACGGATATCGACATAACGCTATGAAAATAACTGAAATAGACTAACCGAGCTGTATCAACGTCAATATATTGTCTTAATTTTCTTACGGCGGCGTAAGCGGCTGAACTGAGCCTTCCCGCCACAAGCAACATCTTAAGGGGTCATTGTACTCATCATTATGAACAACTTTTACTATGGGACCAAACCTGAATTCACGAAAAAAAATCAACTGTTCAGTACATTTTGACAAATTATGCGAACAGAAATGTACTGAACAGCTGATTTTTTTTTTTTGGAAGTCAGTTGTTTCGTTTTTTTTTTTTGTTAATTTTTTTTTTCTCTCTTTTTAGTAGGTCAGTTTGTAACTTATCTAAGATACAATAGCCTAATGTCAACTGCTCAACACCTTTTACAAAATATTGCTTTTCCCGATGTAGGGTCGTTAATTATTGAGGAGTTCTCCTGGTAAGAACAAGGAGAACTTGAGCTGATGGTGAGGTCATCATCAGCTCCACTTCACCATATGCATTGCGACTAGCATAAGCGGCTTAGCAACCATTATTAAAGGGCTTATGTTTAACTTACCACCAGATAAAGTAAAATACCTATAACATAAAAAAAACACTTCTTACTGCCAAAAATAGTAAATGATCACCAAAGTTAAAACTCCATTTACACAAACAAAATGTTTAACATCTTGCTATCCTAGACTACAAAGTAATCATTATTAACCTAACCTAACCTAACCTAGAAAGAACATTAAAAGCAAATCAAACAAATATAAAAAAAAAAAACCTAACCTAACCTAACGCAATAATTCGCTCGTTAAGATTTGGTGATCATTTACTACATTTGGTGTTTGAATACAATTTGAAGTGCAAAAAGCTTAGGGTATCAAAGTATTTTATGGTGATCATTATATTTAATCCCTTATTAAAGTAAGTAGGTACCTAATCGAATCGCAACCCGTGAAATACTTATATCGTAGTAGGTACTTCCGGTGGCCATCGGTGATCTTCATCATCAGTTCCACTTCACCAAATGATGTTTTCCGAGAGCAAATGCACGAGTTACTATAAAAATACCCAAATTACTATAGGTGTGCCTATAATATTTAAAGAGTTCCGTCAATTTCTCCAGGATCCTATCATCAGATCCTGACCTGATGACAATGGAAGCAACTAGAAAGCCACTATACCCTTTCAAACAAAAAATAATTTTACAAATCGGTTCAGCCGTCTTCGAGTAATCGGGTACCTACTTAATTACATTAACAAAATAGATTCCTACGAACTAAGAACGTCCTCCTTTTTTTGAAGTCTGTTAATAATGAGGCGCTTCATAGGTTTCGCACACAGGCGCTGCCGAGGGTCGGCGAGAGCCATAGGTACGAGCACGTTACATGTTCAAACTTCTCCGCATACGAAACGGTGCTGCAGCGAATCGTATAAGATTTTTCGCGTCAATGCGGCAAGACGATACGATACGCTTACGAGACGACTACGCTTAATATCTGTGTGCGAAGGGCCTAACTTAGCTTAGTTTGCGGTCTGCAACCCGCTCCAGTCCCTCAGTCAATACACCAACTTTGTAGGTACCTACAGTCAGCAAATATGTCGGATAACACTTATTTTTATTTTTTTATTTAAATGTATAAGTGGCCGGGTTTCGTTGCTAACCGTAGGAACCCACTTACCTTGTCATTGGTCTGGCGTTTTCCTCTTATTGCTTCTCTCTGCCTACGACCTTACTCAGCGCAGTAATCAAGACGTAGTATTTCCCAATAATTAAAAAACATTGTTCCGATTGTTATCGTGACTTCTAATGATTTCTAGTCTTATCATTGCAGATCGAAGATAATAGTTGTTTTTGTTTGGGATTCTGGTTTTCACGAGAAAAGCAATTACATAATTGAATTTCCCTACGGCGAAAGTGCTAGGGTAGCCTGCGGAATTCATTTTCTTTTTAACGACTTCAAAAAAAGGAGTTATCAATTCGATACGTATGTGTGTAATATTATCGGAACTGCGGGATATTCACATATGATAATCTATTAGGGCTTCCAAACAAATATACGAAATTTTATAGATGTATGTATGTTTGTATGTTTGTCCACGCATTTCTACGAAACTATTAATCAGATCGTGACCATTCTTTTTTGTTGGCTTACATTTACTACAACTTAGGGCGTGAAAGTTTCAACAAAATCGGTTAAGTAGTTTTCAAGGTAATGGACTAATACGTGTAAGTGTGACGGCTTGGGTTATCGATACGAGCTACAAGTGTGGTGTCAAAGGGAAAACATCTCAAAACCGTGGTCAAATTATAGTGCAATATTTATAACAAAACCATTAAATATTTATTACAAACAAATATTCCAGATTTTACTAAAAACTAAAAATTACGAAATAAAAAGTAATTTAAAAAAAATAAATCGACTTCAAAAAGAATAGAACTCAAAATTATGAAATACCTTTAATTTCGGAAGTCGGTGTCTTGGGATCTGTATTTTAGTTTTTTACCACCGACTTCCAAAATTAAAGTTATTTCATAATTTTGAGTTCGATTCTTTTTGAAGTCGATTTAATTTTTTTAAATTATTTTTTATTTCGTAATTTTTTACGTTTTTAGAATTTGCGGGTCTGTATCAGGTTGTATACTGATCTGAATATGATTCGCGGCCGTAACAAATCTGTATTTATAGAATTATATTACCTAATTAAAATCATCAATACAACTCTTAATATTATAACCCTAATTGAATGACTATTTTATGAAATCATGTCATTTGAGGCCAATTCATATTACTAATTCTGTACCTAATAAATAGGTACATAAATTTGTTACGGTCGCAAATCAACATAAGACACGGGATTCGCGGGATTGACTGTAAAAAGTTAAAAACCAAATGTGCTAATTTTAAATAACACCTAAGGTGATAGATGGGAAGAAAATCCAAAGATAAATGGAAACTCGGGAGTTCTTATTACTTTACGAATGACAAAATTAATGAGGAAAATATGGGTGAAGAATACACCTCTGCCTATATCCTTTCGGGTAATGCCGTGATGTTAGCTATGAGGAAAATCACTCGTATCAATCTAGTTAATCATTGTATGACAACGCATCACGGAATGAAGCCTATACGTATACCTAAAAGGAGAAACTGACTGACTGACTGACATATTAGCGTACACTGAAATTACCTTTTACACTGTAGGCTACAAAGAAGGGATTTTTGGAAATTTGACGTGAAGGTGAAAAGGGTGGATTCCGTTTGTATGAAAAATCTTAATACTTCAGTACAATATTAATAAAATGTAAAAAAAAAAAATATTTTTCCTTTGATCAATAAACTTGAAAATTGGCCAAAATCCTTATCTTAATAAACAATAAAGGTCGTAGTCATTATGTTTTGAACACTACCATTTAGAGGGGGCGGAGGGAGTATTGACTTTTTCGGAGAAAATACGGAATACACGTAAACTAAGTCGTGGACAAAGTGCTAGTTACTTAAAATACTGTTCCCCAACACTGCTATACTCCTGAAAGCCAGGATCAACAGTGGCGGTCGCGGCCACCCGAAAAGCGCTGAGACAATGAAGAAGCTCAACGAGTCCCGCCAGAGAAATAATTTGAAACCGTCTTAGAACCCGCAACGAAATTAATCAGAAAAGTGCTACTACAGCAGGATCTTTGGCAGAGGTAAGAAAAAAAACCATTGTTTCCACCTTGCCATCTGGATTGGCTGAATTGCTAGGTAGACTGGTACCTACACAACGGCTATAAAATAACTCGAAGACACACAAGGGACAAAACTCACGAATATATTGTTTACCAAATAGGTAGCCATACATAGACTAGAATGGTCACGAGTCATTTAATGATAACAATCTGTATGATCATATCCGAATAGCAATATTTGATAGTAATCATAGATTATGTTTTGACTAACAAATAAGAACTTACCTCTATTATGGAGCGTTAGATTTTCCATTATTTATTAATTACATCCGCGTAATTTTCACTGAACTAATCAGGGCGGTGATGAAATAATAATAATAATATCTGCACAGCTGGAAAATACGGAAATATCGAGGATCTTTTTAGGTGATTATACAGATAATGATCTTCATTAGGGTTAGTGATTGCTAACGATCTATCGGGACATTCGCGAAATGTAGTCAACTAACTCTAAATAGTAAAAATATTAAAATTATCCACATTCATGAAATATTTACCTCTACCACAATGTCTACGTAAGTAGGTACCTATTACTATAAGCTAGCAGACTTACCGTGCAAGGAATATGGATGGATATCTAGAAGCCTAGATCCTCTATAGACACTGCTCCGGGCAAATTATAAAAAAAAATATGAACAGTAGGCAAGGGACCTACGATTGATCCCTGAGTGACACCGGAGCCCGGAGCATGCGTAGCAGTTCATACAAGCGAAACACCAAAATAATTTGTAAATCAAACATTTTTTTTTTATTTTTTTTTTTTATTTATTTCCAAAACACTTAGCTTAATACATAATTTTGGTTTCAGCCACACAACGCAAACCTCTCAGGGTTTTTCTGTGTGCTGGCGAGCCGTTCATTTTTTTTTTTCAATGTCATATTAGAATGGTGATAATAATTCATACATAATAAACAATACATAATTTAGGAGAAATTTTGCGTAAAGAAACGTTTTGGTTTGTACTTATAACTTTTCGAACTCGTTTTGTATAACGTTTGCAAGTCTTCTGGAAGTTTATTAAGAAAAAAAGGTACTAAATATTCTGCAACCCTCATCCCGTACACATTATTGAATTTTGGTAGGATGTATTTATTTTTAAGTGGTATCGTTATAGTATTATAATATCTGTGGTATCGTTCTCATAAAATCAGGTCTTGTTTTTTCGGTTAGCAGTTCAGGTCTACTGACTTCCGCAAGAGTACAAAATTCAACTTTATTGAACACATTCATAACTTTGCAATATTTAAAGATGTCGTCGTCACTGTTTTTGAATTTTTTGTTTATATGTTTTGGCGTAATTACTTTTAATATTCTTAGTTGTAATTTATAAATATCTGCCAGGTATGTATGATAAGTTCTCCCATAGCTACAGCTGAGTCCATAATTGATAACCGAGTCTGCTAGGGCCATATATAACATTCTAAGCGTTTGTTGTATTCTAAAGGTAGTGTGTATTTATTCCGATTGGATTAAGTACAGAATATTTAGGTTCCCAAATATACCTATATATATTAAATAAGAACATTGATTTAATCAGGAAATATGAGAAAAATAAGTTTTCTATAGAAATTTTAAATTCCTCATATCTTGACTTCAAATCAGTGTCCTTTCAAAATAGATATATGTTTGGGAACCTAGATATTCTGTAATCCAATAAAAATAAATACCACACTACCTTTCGCTGCGCTGTCGACGGTGGTTAACGTACAAGTCGAGTATGACGTGCAGTGGTCTGATCATTTCCCACTGGTAATTGATTGTAACTTAGATCTAGTGTCGATTGAACAAGTACCAATCTGTGCTCCGGGGTTTAATAAGGTTGTTTGGGGTGAACGTACGGCTGAGCAGGTACAGAGGTATACTAATTTATGTAACGCTCAACTGCGGGAAATTGATTTTCCGGAGGAAATGAGTAATTGTTGCGATGGTATATGCTCAAATGCTGAGCACAAGCTATTGTTAAGAAATATGTATTTAAGACTGGTCACTACATTGTCTGATGCAGCAACGGCTACGTGCTACAGGGTGAAGGCACGAAGGAGGGGTGGTTATGTTGCGGGATGGAATAAATATGTTGCAAGTTACCATAGGGAGGCCAGGTTGAGGTTTTTGGCCTGGGTTGAAGATGGCAAACCTAGTTATGGTCAGACATATGTTGACATGAAAGAAAGTAGGAAATTGTTTAAGCTAAACTTAAAGTGGTGTCAGGATAGGCAGGATCAAATCAAAATGGATGCACTTGCATCCCATCATTTTGCTAACAATTTCCCACAGTTCTGGAAAGAGACGGGAAGTATGAGCCAAAAACCCTGGGCTTCCTGTGAGTATAAATGGTATTGGTGATCATCACACGATTGCTAATATGTTTAGTGAGCATTTCAAGGTGATACCGCGGCAAAGCACAGGTATGTTTCGGTCGCCTGTTGCTGGGACCATCAGCCAGAATAGGGTTGTCAGATTTACTGCGAAAGATGTTAGAAAGGTTTTTAGCAGTATGCGCAGAGGCAAATCCCCTGGGTATGATGGTCTCAGCATCGAGCATCTTAGGCATGCCGGAGTCCACCTGCCACGCGTCCTATCCTTGTTTTATAATCTCTGCCTATGTCATGGTTACTTACCAGAGGAAATTACTAAAACGATAGTAGTTCCAATTGTTAAGAATAGAAATGGCGACATCTCGGATAAGAGTAACTATCGTCCCATCTCTCTTGCGACCATAATGGCCAAGGTGCTGGACAGCCTGCTTAATAACATTCTTATCAAACACATAAGACTGCACGACGCCCAGTTCGGTTTCAGAAGTGGACTTTCCACTGAAAGTGCCATATTATGTCTTAAGCAGGCTGTTCAGTACTATACGGACAGAAAAACACCGGTATACGCGTGTTTCCTGGATTTGTCAAAAGCGTTTGACACAGTCCTATATGATAACCTTTGGGACAAACTAGGCAGGGCGAGTGTACCGGTTGAGGTCATATCACTCTTGCAAGATTGGTATTACGGCCAGAGGAACCAGGTGAGATGGGCTGGGGCCTTGTCCGAGCCTTATGGCTTGGAGTGTGGCGTTAGGCAGGGTGGATTGACCTCTCCTTTGTTATTCAACCTGTACATAAATGACCTTATCGGTGAGCTCAGCAGCACTCATACCGGTTGTCATATCGATAGTGTATGCGTCAATAATATTAGCTATGCGGACGATATGGTGCTGCTGGGGCCATCGGTGGGTGCTATTCGTAAGATGTTGGCAATATGTGAGACATATGCGGTTGAACATGGACTGACATATAATATAGCTAAAAGCAAAGTTCTGATTTTCAAGGGTAGATTTAGTGTACCCGTGCCAGTTTGTGTTCCTCCGATTAAATTGTACGGTGAGGAACTACAGAGAGTGACCAGTTTTAGGTATTTGGGGCACATTGTGACGGATGACTTGTCCGATGACGCGGATCTGGAGCGAGAGCGCAGGGCATTGGCGGTTCGGGGGAACATGATTGCCCGTAGATTCGCTCGCTGTTCTATTCCAGTTAAAATCACTTTGTTTAAGGCATACTGCCAATCATTTTACGCGAGCAGTCTATGGGTAAGTCATACCCGTCGGGCTGCCAATGTCCTGCGCGTTCAATATAACAAAATCTTTAGGATGCTGATGCGGTTGCCTCCCTATTGCAGTGCGTCGCTAATGTTTGCAGAAGCTCGAACGGATGGCTATCAAGCTATTATTCGAAAAAAGGTTACATCTTTAGTAAGACGAGTGAGAGACAGTAGCAATGGCATCCTCAAGATGATAGCTTCCCGCACAGATTGTCCGATCCAACATAAGTGGATGTGTATATCCATCGGACAATGTTGACATAATTATATTTTGTTTTTAGTGTAATTTTTTGTATGTACGATTTGATTTATATAATTGATTGACTTATTAATATGTAATATTGACATTGAATATTTAATTTAATCTTTATAATTACTATATATCTTATTTCTATTGTTTTTGCTATTTATTGAATTGTTTTGTTTTGTTAATTTTTATATGTGTAGCTGACTATTTTATTACTATTATGCTTTATGGATTGATTCTGAATTAAACGTTTTTATTATTATTATTATTAAGGATAATGTTTGATTTAAAAATTATTTTGGTATTTCGTTTGTATGAACTACGCATGCTTCGAGGGACTCTTAAGTCGTAATAAGCAGTTTTAAAACTGGTTTTAGTTAAACTTAGGACTTTGACTTCTCAAGATTTTCTGTAATTTAGGTATTGCTAGGATATAAAGATAGTGCTTTCTTTTGACCGTTTCTTATGCATTACTTTGCTGTAAGGTTGACCATATTCTAGAAAATACATTACGTTCAATTCTGTATCGTCATAGATGCATTTAAGAATATTCTTTCTTCAAATACTTAGGCAACTATTTCTATTATTTTATTTTATTGATTTCTGCAGATTTCCATTAGAATTTCTGGTGATGTTATTCCGAAATCTTAAAAAAAAAAACAAGTTGATTACTGATTAGTTGAGGATGACTTTCATGTTTCGAATTGTCGGCAAATGTTAACAAAACTCCAGTTAATTAATATATATCTTATCGTGATAATTAATTGATATTAATCTGAATAATTACCGTGATTGGAGCTTCTTATCCCAAGTGGAAGTTATATTATGGTAGCTGCGTTTTCGGCAATCACCAGTAGTATCTAAGATGTTAATGAAATCGGGCTTGCTTCTGTTACTGGTGACTGTTCTTCAGGTAAAGTTATCACAATACTCAGAATGTTTTTTTTGAAAGCCCTGGGTAATTTTTAGTGTTTATGCTATAAAAGGTTTGACAACACCATCGATCCCTATGTGTTGTAGGAAGTATCACTTTTACATAAAATTATTCTTAGATTGAGTGACCAGATGCCTCTGGACATCTTCAAAAATCGAACTGATTGATGTATCTAAACTTCCCTTATACTTTTCAGGTATCCGGACGTTACAAAAACGTGGAACCAGACTTCATCGAGAATGTAATCAAACGCGGTAAGTACCATTAAAACCCACACAAAAGACTTGAATCTCTGGTACCTAACTCTGGAGGTTCACCACTGATTTTCATCCTGTCCTACGGCGGTTCACATAGATATGTATGTACTTCCTGTCATTTTTCTCTCTGAGAACAAATTCATATCGCAGTTTCTTGTCCTCCCAGAGTCCGAAGCGCTAGAATCGTTGCCGTTGGGATCACGTATAGTATCAGGGTGGGAGGCCCAGCCAGGCCAGCACCCTCACCATGCTGCCCTTCGTATGGTGAGCCCCATCGGTGGCGTGAGCGGCTGTGGAGGCTCCATCGTATCTAAGGAATGGGTCATCACTGCTGCGCATTGTACTGCTGGGTAAGGACCAATCAATATGTAACACGTTTTATAGCGTTCTACAAAATAGTACATAGTTAGCGCATTGCACAATGTTTTAATGAAAGTGGCAAGCTTAAAAAATATTCGCTGGGCTCATCCTACTCCACGTGGAATGGTTGAATTCTCTTGGGCAAGTAGGAGGCCGTGACTTTCTCATTGTAATTTTCGTGCGTTTTAATCAAAACATTTATTTCTTCCACAGCCACGTAACTGTAGTAGTCCGCGGAGGCGTGGTGTCCCTCACCGACCCGGAGTACATCTTCGAGACCACGGAGTACTACAACCACCCTCAATACAACGACAATGTACCAAGCTTGGTACAGCCACATGACATCTCACTTGTGAAGGTGCCGCACCCCTTCGTTTACAGCAGTGAGTATCCTTCTTTTAGTTACGGTTAAAGATATTTATTTCTCAAAAGAATTACAAATTCATGAGAGAAAACATAAATAGGTGTAAAACAAAGTTATCTGCGTTTTAGTTTCCTCATCACTATACAGTCAAAACGTCCACTGTTGGATTTCCGCCTCCCGGCTTCCACAAGCATCTCCACAATGACCAGTCCTGCGCTTCTCGCATCGATCGACATCCTGACGTCATCCATCAATGGCGCTCCTAGTTAGATACTATTTAGATGCGCTATTTAGCACTACCAAAACAAAGACATTATGGGCAAATATAAAAGGAGTAGAATACCTGCAATGCTACTGCCCTGCTATTATTATTAATACTGCCCTGGTATTGCAAATGTCAGTAGGCGGCAGTGAAACTCACCACCACGTGGTCTGCCTGCGTGTTTTCGCCAGATTGTTCGTCTTGTTTTTGATTCTTGCTGATTCATGAATCAGCAAGAATCAAGAACCCAAGCAGATTGCTAGGGACTATAGATAGGTCTTCTTAGTATTTTGTGTTTAATTCTGACGTGACATCTTCTCCCAGGATTGCTGAAGGCCATCCGCGTGCAATCGCGTGCTGACGCGTACCGCAACTACGACAACGAACAGGTCTACGCCAGCGGACATGGCAGGACATGGACGTTGGGTCAGTATCTCTTCAATATCTTAGAGTTCTGTGGACAGTAGAATTGTTTAAGTAGCAGTGTATCTACTGGCGGTAGGTAGATAAATAGAATACTCTTTATTATGCACACCATAAAAATTACAGATATAAATGTTGAAATTTTACTTCGAGCAGTATTCTGTAATGGAAGCTAGTAGTTACCATAACTCGGGTACACGACGTCTGGAAGGAGGTAGCGGGGTTATTAGGTACTCTGTCCACTAGTTTTTACGTCTTCAACACGTCATCGCCAGGAGGAAAAATACATCAAATGCTATCAGTGGCTATGCAGTGATAATAATCTTTCGCCTCGCACGATTTATTAATCACAATAATTTCGGTAGGAAGAACGAAGATAGATTTTAAATTAAATTAAGATCTGATTATGATAAATACGAAAACAAAATAATCTAGATCGAAAACCAAGTGGCGTACCTTAGTTATTTAAACGCATAAGTATACAGTAGGTAGGTAAGATAAAACATCAGCCTACCTATCGCCACTACTGAAACCACAGCTTAGCTTTTTTCTGGACATAGTAATAATTTCTCCTGTTATACTAGGATCCGTAACCGAGGTGCTGAGATGGACATACCTACGCGCGATCTCCAACCCTTCGTGTGCTGGCACATTTGGGAGCACCATCATCGTTGACACCACCATCTGCGCACGATTCTACAACGTTACCTCACAGTCTCCATGCCAGGTTAGATCTACGCCCTACCTATCTAGGCAACATTTTCTGAATGCTACGGTAACGCGGTCTACACATTTGTTCGGCTAGGCACGATTCCCCACAGCCGGGTGGTAAAATATTATACCCGAACAGTGTGGCACAACCTAACACTTTTGTACAAGTGAAAGTGAGGTACCTACTTAGAATCTCCTGATTCTCAAAGTTGTAAGTTCTACTCAATTCTGCGACGGCTTCTTCCTTTATTTTGGTAAATTAATTATTTTCTTGTTACTAGGGTGACAGTGGTGGCCCACTGGTGCATGTTGGCTCTGACGGCGTTCCGACCCTCGTTGGAGTAACCTCCTTCGTAGCAGGTGGAGACTTCGGCTGCCACTCTGGATTGCCTGCTGGTAATTTTTGTGTTTATTTTATGCCTGATTAATTTGTTCTCAGCCATCCCGTTGAGTACACTTATAATTCCTGCTATCTGCATTATAACACGTTTATTTCTACCAGGTTTCATCCGTCCGGGACCTTACCTATCATGGTTCGAAGAAATAACGGGTATTGACTTCGAAAATCTACAAGAAGATGATGACAGCGTAGAAGGTACCCCTGCACCACCTGAGGATTCTGAAGAAGATGGGCCTGCATCACCAGAGGATTCATCTCCTGAAGAAGATAAGCCTGAACCAGAGGACTCGGAAGAAAAAGAAGAGGACAACGAAGAAGACTCCGACAGCTCAGAATCTAATGACGACGAAATGTCTCAACTTCTGAAACGCCTCGAAGTGAAAGTCAAAGTCAAGGTCAGGTTCAACAAATACAAGGTCAAGAAGGAATTAGAAAAGGAAAAAGAGGTTAAGAAACATCATTGATTTGTAAAATTAAAATAAAATTGTAAAAGTTTATTTATAGCTTTTGTTTATTTACTTTTTTAAATGTTTACTTGACATTTGTTTGCGTAATGAAACGTAATCGAAATAGTGTTACCACATTTTATTTGTTGCAAAATAGGAATAGAAAATATAAACATAACAATAGCAGCTCTGTTACAAAGCTATCACTTATAATAATTGTAGAGTTTTGCAGGACCTTTGTTTTGCTATCATGTAAACTGATATAAATCGATCAAGATGCCAACCAAGTTTTTTATTTCTTACCCTGGATCTGTTTCAAAAGCTAGCAACATTAGCCGTTGTGTCATCTTATGTCTTTTACGTCATTCTCATGTATTGGTGGAATGGAATCTCAAGCATGTAACTTTTGTGATTTAACATACAATTTATGAATAAACATTCCTTTTTGAAATGAAATGGAGGGACTGAATACTAAAGGTAAGTTTTGATGCCCGATATAACTAGTATTGAAGTGTATAAAGTAAATATTTAGTCATGTTTTGGGTGTAGAACCTGTCATGAGAATGTGTGGGCGATTCTTGTTAAGTTATCATGAATTATCTTTTGTTTGTTCTGCGCCTCGCCTTTTGCAACTTAAGTCTAACTTGCTGCTGATCCGTTTGGGATGAATTTATATCGAAATAGCCTACAGATAGAACTTAAAACAATTCTGAAATAGCTTTAGCTAGTTTTGAATAGCTATGTTTACTTCCGCGTCGTAGGTTCTAAGTTGAAGGATAAATTTGTAATTTATATTTTGCCTCGTTTTATCCAATATATTAGAAAGGTATTTGACATTCAACTGCTACCATTTACGAAAAAATAAAGGTTTACTTACAGTCCAATAGATTATTTGACTCAGGTAGCCAATTTAATTTATTCAATAAACCACAAATAACAATTAATGTGACTATTAAACTGGTTATTTGCATCAACAAAGCCGAGTATGGCCTCTAAAATGTAATACTAATATGTTTTAAAAAATGTTGATCTTAATTTGTTTTACTTATGGTTCTGATCACCATAAACTATTTTGTTTATTAACAAGAATAACTTACTCCCTTCCTTCCATTGTTAATTTAATGCATACAACATAGTTTATTTGGTGTTGAGTCTTTCTTTGTAGCATGTAGCCTACTCTCATTTATTAATAAGTATTGATTGTAATACTGCATTTTAAACTTTAATTACTTAAGTAAATATTTTACTATTGTTAAAATCGCTGAGAGTCTTGAGCCTAGATTCAATTAAACTAACTGTGAATAATTTTAAATAACTAATACTTTTTTATAAGCCACAAACTTAAAAAAGGAAAAAAATGGAGCATTATGGATTCAATGCCAATAAATAAATAACAATAATAAAATTGCATACAAAATGTAGCTGCTTACACTTTGAAAAGTCTGGCTTAAGACTTTTATTTCTCAAAAATAGAATACAATTTATTTACTTAAAATGAGAAACACTGGTTGCAATACAAATAAATGTCCCTTGGAATGAGTATGGCTTTATTTATGAAGTTAAAAGTAGCTACAATATTGTTACTCATTGACTTATCAATATTTTAGTAAAATAAACTATTCTTAAAGACATTCATACACACATTCATAGATATATTTTTTGTGTTTTAAACTATTTCCTATAACTTACTGTACTAATTAAAATATAAACACTTGTTGTAAGTGATGAACTATTTGTGCAGTGAAGATGTGCCTCGGAAAGCATGTTAAGCCGTTGGTCCCGGCTGTCAGTTGTGGATCTTTGATAGTTATAACGGGTCGTCAGAAGCCCGAAAGACAATTACCAAGGGGTATCGTATTAGCCAGTAACTGGGTTGTGGAGGTCAGATAGGCAGTCACTCACAGTGAAGATATCTTTGGAAAGTCAGTAGTTAATTGCCATTCTTCACCAATCTTATTTAATTTGTATCTTCCCTTTAAAAATTTAACTACTTGATAAATAATAATAATAGATAAGTAATTAAGGTACAGACGCCAGCAGGTCAAGCTACCCGAAACTGTCAAATTTTCCCAATCGACCTTGAACCTAATGCTTTAGCGATAAAATTGAAAATCTATTAAAGAATTTGATAGATTGTAGTAGCTTGATGTGCTGGCGTCTGTACCTATTACAATGTTAGATGCCTGTGGTAGAAGTTAAAATAAAAATAGTCACAAACAAAATTATATTAATTTGTTGTGCTTATGATAAACCTAATATTTACTTAAACATTATTAACTTGGAACTTAGGGCCGGTTTTTTGATCCGTAGTTAACTCAACCAATGTTTAAACATAGCAACTAATGGTTGAATTTTGGCTAAATGTGAAAGGCTAAACATGAATGTATTCTTGTTAACTCATTCATATTAAAAAATAGTAACTAATGGCATAACTCATTCATGTTTAGCCTTTCACATTTAGCCAAAATTCAACCATTAGTTACTATGTTTAACCATTGGTTGAGTTAACTACGGATCAAAAAACTGGCCCTTAGGTCATATATAGATATTGTCTTATCTAGATTACATAAAATGGTGATGACTTTCAGAGTCCCTGAGCTGCGCGGGGTGCTTGAACGATATTGGTGATGACGACTATGTGTCCGCACTAAACCAGGATTGGCATCAAGACTGCTTTCGGTAAGTTCTTGATAATACTGATGAAAATGGTGCGTTTTAGAACTAGAGCTGCAATTGCGTCTTTAGGTAGGTGAGGCGTAACATAACACAACTTCTGCATTCCCCGAAAGGTTAAGTTGGGGTATACCTATAGTACATACACATTTCGCGAGTTATGTTTAGGTCCCACGATAACCTATTGGTTAATAATCTATATACGTATATAAAAATGAACCACTGAAATGTATGTACGCACATAACTTCCGAACGACTGCACCAAATTGGATAATTCTTTTCTTGTTGTGTTTGTAAGTGTCTGGACAAGGTTTGTATGAACGAAAATATTTGAAAAGTTGCCGGGAAAATTGGAAAATTTGGGAAAACTGAAAGTGCATTTTCTATTGGAATTTTGTATGAATTATTGAAATTATGACAGGAAAACGTTTGTGGGGTCAGCTAGTAATCTATATTTTATGCTTGCTATCTCACTTACTCCCAATTACTGTCTAGTATGACTAAAGGAAGATTATTCTATATATATATATATATATATACCAGATTATATTATTATTTATTGACTGGCCTGTTGGTCTAGTGGTTAGTGGCCCTGACTGCTATGCCGGAGGTCGTGGGTTCGATTCCCACCCAGGACAAATGTTTGTGTGATGAGCATGATGATTTGTTCTGTGTCTGGGTGTAATTTATCTATATATGTATGTATTTAGAAATATATAAGTATGTTTATCAGTTGTCTAGTACTCATAACACAAGCTCTGCTTAGCTTGAGGCTAGACGGCGTTGTGTGATAGTTGTGGAATATTATTATTATTATTATTATTCTTTTTAACCGACTTCCAAGAGGAGGAGGTTCTCAATTCGTCTGTATGTTTTTTTTTTTGTATGTTTGTTACGCGATTACTCAAAGACGGATGGACCGATTTAGAAAATTCTCTTTTTGTTTGATAGGGTATACTTCCGAGGTGGTCCCATATAAATTTTATTAACTTTGTTTGGGAAGTTTTTGAGTTCAACTAAAAAGTGAAAAATAAAAACTTTTTAGCAAAAAATAAAACCAACTTCCAAAACAAAACACTACAAAGTGAAAAATAACTTTAATTTCGGAAGTCGGTGGCAAAAAACGAAAATACAAAACCCAAGACACCGACTACCGAAATTAAAGTTATTTTTCACTTTGTAGTGTGTTGTTTTGGAAGTCGGTTTTATTTTTTGCTAAAAAGTTTTATAAAAACATTCTTAAAGCGTTATTTTTCGTAGTAAATAAATGTAGATAGTTTTAACATAGCTTTCATCAAATCGACATTAATAATGTCTATAAAACACAAATCAGTTCCTCTGCTTATTTTCCAGGAAATAACTACTTTAATGAAAGATTTTTTTCCAAAGATTGATTTCATAACATTAAAATGATAAAAACCTAATTTTAGTAATGAAAATAACAGGAAAATTGAATCATAATTTATTTATTTATCAAACAACTTTGTATTTAAAACCAACAGTCAGTCTCAGGAAATAATATTATAATGTGTTTCATTGAACTAAAATACTGAACTAACAATTTGGGATTTAAAAGGTCTTCACACATACACACGAATACATTATTCTTTAAAATTGCGCGGATTATTCCGGTAAGTCACCATGCTTTGTCCCCTTAGGGTTAAAGAGGTTTGATCTGTCCCCCTGTTAGCAACTTTATTCACCTCTATCTGTCCCAGATAGGAGTGAATAAAGTTAGAACTGTCTCCTCGTTGCTAATAGGGGGACAGATAAAAAAAAATCCAATTGCGCTGTTCTACATACATAAACTATCTGGAGTCGTTACCTTTAGTAAAAAAGTTCATAATTAAGTACATATTTTTCATATGGACTTTTTCTCTAAGACATCCAAATTTTTTTACTGAAGAACGTACATAAACGAAACAAATGGAGTATGTGAGGATCGTAGCACTGCCGGCGTAAGGAAAAAGTACGTATTTACAGAAATATTGGATAATGGAGAAAAAAAAAAAACATATTTTGCCCTGTTTAAAATACAAAATACAAAGGCAGATGCGTTTTTTAATAGTAAAAATTATTAGGTTTTCGTTAAGTTTACGCGAATATAAAAATACTGGTAGATGCGTCTTTTTTTTTTTTGCTGATTCCGAATATGTAAATAACCCTATTTCGAAAAAAAATGTCAGATACGGCTTTTGTCTTTATGACGGCAGAGCAGGTGGCGTTCTGAAGTTTTGGCCTACCCGCATGTCCATCCCATGGGAAGGTGTGAGTTCATCCAAAAATAGTAGAACAATGGAATCTCCAGTTTGATTAAGTGCTATAGCTATGCTACAAACAAACATGCTCTATTTCGTAGTAGGTAATTATGAGTAATTTGATAACACATGCAATACTTCAAGAGGGTTCCCCTTCTAAAGGTTATAAGCGGCCATTATGCCTTTTACTACCGTACGTGTTTTATTTCTCGCACGCATAGTTACGTGATTACTTCATAAGAATCACGCCATGCTCCAGAAAGTTATGGGGTCGCATCACTATGGCTTCCCATAAACCTAATGGCTAATAGACTAGCTATCAACCGATTGGTTAGAACAAACATTCTCTTTGGTCGACAATATTAAAGGAATATTATGATTTTCTAGGAAAGGTAGCCTTTTGAAGCATTTTCAGGTAAGGCGAAAGCGTCAGGGTAGCCCGCGAAATTCAAATTTTCTTACGTTTTTTTGCAATTTACAAGTCAGTATTAGGTTGTACGTTGTTCAAAACGTGATTCGCGGCCGTAACAAGTATGTATTTACATAATTATAATCATTAAAGTGATCAATATAACTTTTTAAGACCAGGTAATCCTAATGAATGACTATTTCATGAAATCTTGACATTTGAGGATTATACTAACTGAAGGAGTTGTATTACTGATTCAAATGATTATAATTCTGTAAATACATATTTGTTACGACCGCGAATCATACTTTATTTAACAAACAACTTAATACTGACTTGCAAATTGCAAAAAACGTAAGAAAATTTGAATTTCGCGGGCTACCGTGACGCTTCCCCCGTGCCTCCGATTTCTAGTAGTGACGATTGGCAAGAATACCTCGATGTTTGGACTTACGAACAGGGCATTAGTAAGTTTTTGTATAAGCTCGAAGTCTTAGGTTTATGCCTGGTTAAAAGCCTTCTTATAAGGCATGGATTGCTAAATATGTGGAGAGGTGTGTCGTAGGCATAGTGTGTCTTTATATTTTTCTTTAAAATAAGTTTTTAGAAAGTTCTTTACGCGACTTGCGGTAGGAGTTGACTGGTAGAAATCGTCACGAATAACGATGGGCGGGGGGGTAAAAAATGGATAGGTAAAAATGGGAACGAAAGCAATGAAATGGAAAGTGAAAAAAAAAATACAAACCGTGTTCTAGGTAATAAATATATTTCCATGTTGTAATTTAGAAGTTGCCGTGTTCAATGTGATTAACAGTTCTGATTTAGTAAAATAAAATTAAGAATAATATGTACATGCTATAATTTTCTTTTTATTTATACAATAATTATATTTTTGATAAAACTGTATTTTATTGTGAGATACCTAGTCCAGAATATTTGTGTAAACGGCAACCCTGCAGACATACGTGTAAATTAATTTATTTTTTAAATTTTTACCCGGTATAAATTGAAATTGGGAAGGTAAAAATGGGTATTAATGGTTATTTACCCAAAGTTCGGGTTTTTACCGGGTAGAGACCCATCTCTGGCACGAAACGAAATAAATAAATAAAATAAAATTCCTTTAATTCAGATAACTTAGTGATCCATACAACGACTTAAACAGCAGACAGAAATGCCCGAAAAAGTCAGTTTGAGTGAGAAGCCAAAAAAAAGTCAGGTTCAAGGCCCCAAGTGTCGAAAGTTTTTGCTTTTTAATACAGATCCATGTTTTAATACATTAGGCGCGGCAGACGCACATGCGCGTCTTCGGACGTTCACCAGGTGCTTGAGGGCGCGTATGCGCGTCCATACAATTTACATAACTTTCTTCGAGTGCGGCGCGCCGCACCTGTGCGTTTGTTGTGCATCTCTATTGTTTCGAAAACATCGTAAAATAAGGGTCGGTAAGGGTGTAGCATAAAGAAGCGTTTGCATAAAGAATTAAGCAGATAATGTGTGAAGCTTCTAAGAACTTATACTAGATGGCTCTGTATTAATAGATAATATACAGCGAATGAATCTTCGTTCCCACGCACGACACCTACCGACTGTTTTTTTTTTTTTTGTATATTGGCACCTTGTGTTTTCCACTCAATTGTGCTTTTCTGTGTGTACTAAATAAATGGTTTATCTATCTATCTAAATGTGGGTTTAAAATACCCCTCTGCGGGCACTGCCTATTCCTTAGGAAAATACTGGCGTGAAGTTATGTTACGAACCGGTCATTCACCCTTCGATGCGTATATCTAGCGCAAGATAAACAAGTACTCTATAAGTACTTTTGGCAGCCTCCTTGCTACATGAACTTGAATATCATGCCAATAAATAAGTTTCCCAAGCTATTCGATATTTTCTTTTCAAGAACACTTGCCAATTTTTTTTTTTTCGTAAATCTAAGCTAAGCAAAGGTCATACTTTGATGGCATGAACGAGGAATAGGAATAAGGTGCCAAGTTTTCAAAATAAAAGCTCGCTTCGATTATTAATCTGTGTGGCAGACGTTGTGAAAACGATCCACTAGTTTCGCCTGCGGGTTTCAAGAATAGATCTTGTTTGAATCAATAATTTTGTAGTTAGGTACTTACTTCACATCATTTTCAACTGCATTGCATGCATGCAATTTGCATATACAGTGTTATTGGTGTTCTCTTAAGGGGTCATTGTACTCATCATTATGAACAACTTTTAATATGGCACCAAACCTGAAATCGCGAAAAAAAACAGCTGTTCAGTACCTTTTACGAATTATGCTAACATAAATGTAATGAACAGCAGATATTTTTTTTTGCCATAAATCCTACTTACCTTACTCTCAGTTACTCAGCAAGTACAGGCTCCTGCCTCTTAGCTTACGAAGAAAATACCTTGAAGTCATAATTTTATATAAAATTTTTAGAAATAAATGTAATTGTATAAATCTAAATAATATGATTTGTTATGGTGTACCAAGAACCTTTCACAGGCGACAGTTACGAGCAGGTACTCTTTTTGCGGTGAACTCTTGCCGAACTAATTCTGGCGAACGCTCTCCTGTCCGCCGTATGGTTGACTCATTTAATAGAACCTTTGAAAATATTGACATCTTCAATTGTACAATGAGTAGATTAAAAAGCCTCCTCCGATCCTCTTTATTAAATAAAACCCCTGTGTGTACCCTATCTGAAAAACATGTAACTTACTAAGCTCATATTTTATATTATAACGTAATCCTTGACTATTAAAACCACCACGATACAACTACTCGTAACTACCGCACGTAAAACTCCTTAGCTCCTAGCGATTACACTTGTTTTCCTTTTAAACTCTTATGTCTACCTGTGGACAGCGTTGTGGGTTATGTTATTACTAATGTTTATTGTTAAATTAGTTGTAAGCTCTTATAATGTAACTGTTTGCTGTTCCTTTTAACAAAAAAATAAAAATAAATAAAATGTAAACATGATAAAACGTATGAATTAATTACTTTTTTGGGGTCAATTGTAGATGCTTCAGTTTAGAACCTTTTTTGTCTTTAATTTGACCCTGTATATCCAATAAGTTTTTTTACTATATTAGACAGGCTGCAATATATGGAACTGGGTGTTACCCAGTTGCTAAGCGGTATTGAGCAAGTGAAGCTATTTTGATTGTAATGCTCAGGTGCTCGGTGTGCGACGCTCAGCTGTCCACGTGGTACTTCGAGAAGGCGGGCCTACTGTTCTGTCAGAACGACTACTGGGCGCGCTACGGCGAGAGCTGCCAGCAATGTGCACAGGTAATCATTACAATGAAGCTATATAGTGCTGTAAGCGTGTGCTTATTATCCTCTTAAACTCATCATCATCATCATCACTTGCATAGCCTATTCTCAACTATGTTGGGGTCTGGTTCCAGTTTAACCAGATGCAGCTATAACAATTAAAAAAATAATACCAGTATTTTACGTGGAGCGACTGCGTATCAGACCTCCACAACCCAGTTACTGGGAACATGTACGAGTTCATATTATATTATTACTAGCTGTGGCCCGCGACTTCGTCTGCGATCCAGGATGAATAGTAGCCTATGTCCTTCTCCAAGTCTACCCATGTGCCAAATATCATCCAAATCCGTGTAGCCATTTTAGCGTGAAAGCGAAATCAACAAACAAACACACTTTTGCATTTATAATATTAGTTAGGATAGTTAGGAGGATGAAAAACCGGTCTATCGAAACTCTAGTCACATTATGTATTAGGTACATACAAAAAAAAAACTTAACACAATGCTAAACTTTCTATGATAATATAATTCAATCATGATTTGAAAGGCACGTGGCGCCATCTATTATCGTAAGAACTTTATTGTTGTTTTCCTCGGGAACAGTAGTTTTTTTCGAGATGAAAGGTACCCTATGTCCGTTTCTGTACACCTAACAATGTATATGCAAAATTTCAGGATGATCGGTTCAATGGTTTAGGCGTGAAAAGGTAACAAACAAACTTACTTTCGCATTTATAATATTGATTGAGGATTAGCAGGAGCTCAAAGTTTAATTACCATCTTTCGTTAGTCATCTTCTATGTACAGGTAAACCAGAAAAGGTATGCGCTTCGGTTATCTTCGTGTTTCCGAATTAGCTCTACCGTGGCGCCACAGAGTAAGTTTGTCACTCAAAAAAATTGAAAAGTTTTTTGGAATTGCACGGAGTTGTTGATCTATAATTTTATAATCATGGTAATACAAAATAGGCAAGTACTTCCATTGTTGTAAAAGCTCTATAATAGATATCATCATCGCGCGTTCGTATTTCCGGAGATAGACGATGATTCCCGAAGCGCATACTTTTCTTGGGATATCTGTACATATGTTGAGTATGATCTGTGTTTGTCTGACTAGGTGATAACCGGGCCGGTGATGGCGGCCGGCGAGCACCGCTTCCATCCGGAGTGCTTCGCGTGCGTGGCGTGCGCCGCGCACATTGAGGACGGGGAGCCCTACGCGCTGCTCGAGCGCTCCAACTTGTACTGGTGAGTTTGTTGTAGCAGGCGGCGCTGCTACCAACTTGTCATCATCATCTGCCTAGCCCTTGCCTACCTATGCTGGGGTCCGCTTCCGACCACAACCAAAAAGATACCGAGGTTGTTCCGAAATTTTTTAGCCACAGAATAAATATTGGGTTGGCACAAAAGTAATGAGACACTACAAAACTATACATTTCCTTTTTCAAGTTAATTTTTTTTGATAATATTCTAGAATGTTGTAGAACTTTCTAGGTACTTGTGATGTGGGGGTATATAAAGCCGCCCTCGCGATAGGTTTAGTCCCCCCCCGTCCCTTGCTCGGGTATGATGTGCCAGCTGGTGGCGTAGCTGAGCCTGTAGCTTTAAACTCCCCTGTTAATAATAATTCAAATCTGATCCAGCCTGTCCCATCTTGCTGTCCTCCCCCCAGCGACGCCCTAAGCCGAGGCCCGTTCCCCACAGGGGGAGCCCTTAGCGTGTAGTCGCTTAGTCTGTAAGTTTTTGCCCCTGGCTGGAGGCTTTGAGTTTTTCTTAAGGCAGCCACAGGATAGTCCGGTTAAGTAGTCTCGACCTCTCTAGGTCAACTACGAGATGCCATTCATAAAAAAAAAAAAAAAAAAAAAATAGGTTTAGTCAGTTTGAAAAAAAATGGACGCGCGACAATTTATCTTATTTTTTTTTTTATGAATGGCGTCTTGTAGTTGGCCTAGAGAGGCCGTGACTACTTAACCGGGCTATCCTGTGGCTGCCTTAAGAGAACTCAAAGCCTCCAGCCAGGGGCATAAAACTTACAGACTAAGCGACTACACGCTAAGGGCTCCCCCTGTGGGGAACGGGCCTCGGCTTAGGGCGTCGCTGGGGGGAGGACAGCAAGATGGGACAGGCTGGATCAGATTTGTATGATTATTATTGTCATGGGAGGTTAAAGCTACTGGCTCAGCTACGCCACCAGCTGGCACTTCATACCCGAGCAAGGGACGGGGGGGAGGACGATTATTACGGGGTCGTCGCGAGGGACCTCGGCGGCGAGGTCGGAATGTCGATTTGTGATTGTTCCTACGGTCCCTACTGCTCTGCTCTCCTGGAGAAGAGTTATCGGGTCGTCGGGATCTGAGAGGACAAGCCTAGGGCGGCGGACCTTACTAATACGAGAGGGGACATAGCTAGCCGCCTCGGCAACCAGAGGGTTGCGATGGTTGGTGGCTGAGTCGAAGAAACGCTTGGAATTTCGTTTCAAGAACTGGGAGATGGTGGGAATGTCGAGATCTACGTGGAGGATTTCGTTCCGAACGAACCAAGGGGCTCCCGTTGCCTTTCGGAGGAAACGGTTTTGGAGGGCCTGCATCATATGAATGAGGTGAGGTTTTGCGTGTGCAAACACTGAACCCGCATAGGTCATGATGGGGCTCTTGCACGCTGTATAGATGCACAATTTGCACCTAAGTGACAATTTGCTACGTGCATTCAGAACGGAGTGGAGTCTACCGAGAGCGAAAGCGGCGCGCGAACGCACCTGCTTTATGTGCTCAGCGAAGGAGAGGTGGTGGTCGAGGGTCACACCGAGGTATTTGGCTCGCGTCTCCCCCTTGGGAGACGCGAGCCAAATACCTCGGCATGCCGAACATGGTGATCGGTCAGGGGTGGAGTCGAGTGCGACGCGGTCTCAGAAAGAGGACCGCTTGACTCTTGTCGGGATTGGACGAGCGACAAGTTCGAACACTATACTTATACGAGTACTTGTTAGGCCACAGTGCGCGGGCTGCGGCTGACAATATCAACACTACATTGAGCGCTGGAAGTACAAGCCATGCGACGGTGTCCCGATGGTTTGACCGTTTTAAATCAGAAGACAGGAGCCTTGAAAGTCAGCCACGCTCTGGACGACCACCGGCAGTAATGATCATTTACGCCGCGAACAGCAGTCGAATCCGGATGCTACCATTCGTGAATTGGCGGAAGCACTTAACTGCAGTCACCACACCGTGGAAAACCATCTGCATGAGCTTGGGTATCGATAAGTTGTGGCTCGGTGGGTACCGCACATCCTTACAGACGCCAGTCGTGCAGTCCATGTCGCTATCTGTCAATCACTTTGCTGCGACCCCGACGTAAAGAGTTTTTGTCTGATCTGGTTACTGGAGATGAATCATGGATTCATTACGAGAACGATACACGTCGTGCTTTTTGGCTGCCTCCAGAAGAAACGCCACCAACTCAACCGAAGCCAAGTCAAAAGAACTGCTTAAAAGTTCTGCTTTGCTGTTTCTGGGACGCGCAAGGCATGCTGTTTTATTAACTATTACACAATGAAACTATAAACGCTGACAAATATTCAACCCAGCTCACCAAACTATCTGCTGCTATCAAGAAAAAATGACGAAGACTAGTCAATGTAGTTTTACTACACTATAAAGCTCGACCTCATGTCGCATCTGCCGTTCGCCAACAGTTGGAGAACTTGGCTTTGGGAGACGATACCCGACCCACCTTATTACCCAGACCTCGCCCCATCAGACTATCATTTGTTTAGAGCCCTGAAACAACATTTGCGGGGTAAACAATTTAATGATTTCTCTGATGTAGAGGCGGAGTTGAACAACTCTTCAAATCTTTCGAGGCACAGCCATCAGAGTTCTGGGCGAAAAGCATCCAAACTTTGCCGGATCGTTGCCAAGAAGTCTTAGATGCTAATTGTGATTACATCATTGATTAAGCTCAATACTCAATCATTTATTTGCATTCCACAATGTGTACTTAGGTGGTAACTTTAAATTATATGTGATCATTATGGACCCTGTCGAGCACAGCAACATTGTAAAATACGAGGGCGGGTCAATAAGTCCGTGACTTTTGGAATAAAACACAGATTTTTTGATAAATAAATCATTTTATTTTTCAACGTAGTCTCCCTTGAGCTCTATACACTTTGTCCAACGCTTCTCCAATTTTTTTATCCCTTCCAAAAAATATGATTTGTCGAGGTCCTCAAAATAGGCCTTTGTTTGCGAGATGACTTCATCATTGGAGTCAAATCTTTTTCCACCAAGCCATTTCTTCAGGTTTGGGAACAAGAAGTAGTCACTCGGAGCCAAATCTGGAGAATAGGGCGGATGAGGGAGCAATTCATAGCCCAATTCATGGATTTTTGCCATGGCAACTGCACATGTGTGCACCCTTGCATTGTCTTGGTGGAAAAGAACTTTTTTCTTGGCCAAATGAGGTCGGTTTTTTTTCAAATCGTCATTGAATCGGTCCAATAAGTTGGCATAATATTACCCATTGATTGTTCTTCCCTTTTGAAGGTAGTCAATGTGGATTATCCCGCGTGCATCCCAAAAAACAGTCGCCATAACTTTATTGGCTGACAAACCCACCTTGGCCTTCTTTGGCGCCGATTCACCCTTAGAAACCCACTGTTTTGACTGTTGTTTGGTCTCTGGTGTGTTGTGATGGATCCATGTTTCATCCACGGTTACAAAACGGCGCAAAAACTCCTCCATATTGCGATTAAACAACGCCAAACCTTCCTGTGAAGTTGTTACACGATTGCGTTTGTGGTCGACTATGAGCAAACGCGGCACCCATCTTGCGGAAAGCTTTCTCATGCCCAAGTGATCATTCAAAATTGAAACCACTGAGCCATGCGAGATCCCTACGGCTTCCACAATCTCTTGCACTTTCAATCTTCGGTCGGCCAACACCATATCGTGAATTTTTTCGATTGTTTCGGGTGAAGAGACCTCAACTGGGCGTCCAGGACGTTCGGCATCTTCAGTGCTTGTACGGCCACAACGAAATTCAGTAAACCACTTTTTTACCATTGAAATCGATGGTGCAGAGTCCCCATAGTATTTATCAAGCTTAGCCTTGGTCTCGGTAATGGTTTTTTTTCGCAAAAAATAATGCTTAATAAGCACACGAAATTCACTCTTTTCCATTTTTTCCTCAAATTACTGGGTAGTCTGATAAAGATAGCTGTCAAACACAAACTAACTGACGCAGCAAGTTCAAATTTTGACAGGAGTCAAATGACAGATGCCTGTTGACAGGAGTAATGTTGCTTTTTCAGTAAAGAGGTCAGAAATTCAAAAAGTCACGGACTTATTGACCCGCCCTCGTATTAGGTTGGGGAAAAAGTCTTTTCGCATTATAGTATGTATGAACTTGTAATAAAATCTCTTTGGCTATACTATTTGTATCTGGCTGGTTTTGGTATCGTTGAAAGTTTAAATTTTAAAGAACATAATTCCAAATTCAAATTAGGAAAATGTGTGATTTTCATTTGTTTTTCGTACCGTCAAGATGAGTGAATCTAATGAAGAAATTCGATACATTTTAAAATTTTACTACAAAAAAGGCAAAAATGCAACGCAAGCCGCGAAAAAAATTTGCGATGTTTATGGACCTAGTGTAGTGTCTGTGAGAGTAGCACAAATTTGGTTTAAGCGTTTTCAATCCGGAAATTTTGATGTCAAAGATGCACGTCGCTCTGGTCGCCCTATTACGGATAAAATGGATGCCATTTTTGAAAAAGTGGAGCAAGATCGGCATATCAGTAGTTACGACGTACCTCCCTAGTGGCGTCAGCGTGGTATGCTACGCTGACGACACGCTGGTCCTGACGCAGGGGAGGTCACACCAGGCGGCGGCCGAGCTAGCGACACACGGGGTTGCGATAGTCGTCGAGAGGATCCGGCGATTGGGACTCGAGGTAGCCCTGCACAAGTCCGAGGTCATGTGTTTTCATGGTCCTCGGAACGCGCCACCGTCGGGTTCCCAAATAACGGTAGGAGGGGTTCACATCGGCGTCGAGATGACGATGAAGTACCTAGGACTCGTCCTCGACAGCCGGTGGAACTTCGTGGAGCATTTTCGACGTTTGGCTCCCAGACTGGAGCGGCTCTTGCCCAATCTAAGGGGTCCAAACGCCTCCTGCCGGAGGCTCTACGCGGGGGTCGTGCGGTCCATGGCCCTTTACGGGGCACCAGTGTGGGCGTGTTCCTTGGGGCGGCGACCAGCCCGCCAGTTGAACGCGTCCCAAAGGGTCATGGCCATCCGGCTAGTTCGGGGATACCGCACGGTCTCCGGTGAGGCGGCGAGCCTCCTTGCCGGATTGCCGCCGTGGGATCTGGAAGCAAAAGTCCTCGCATACACATGGGAGTGGCGCGAGGAGGCAAAACGCCGGGGCGTTACTCCGCTGCCGCGAGAAATCATGGCACAGCGGACAGAGTTCCGGCGGGATCTCATGGTGACATGGAGAGTGCGACTGTGCTGGGCACGCCAGAATTGCGGCGATAAGTCCCCTCTTTGAGGAGTGGTTGGAGAGGCGTCATGGCACCCTCACCTTCCGCCTGACGCAGGTCCTCACCGGACACGGTTGCTTCGGGAGGTTCCTGTTCCGGATAAGGCGGGAGGAAACGCCCTCCCGTTCCACCCAGAGCGGGAGAAGTTATTTGATGATTTCCCATCCACAAAAAAAAAAAAAAGTAGTTACGACGTAGGTAGCTGAAGAACTGGAAATTGACCACAAAACAGTTTTGGCGCATTTGAAAAAAACTGGGTACACAAAAAAGCTCGACATTTGGGTACCTCACGAGCTCACTGAAAGAAACCTAATGAACCGTGTACTCATTTGTGATTCTTTATTACGACGTAATGAAACCCAACCATTTTTGAAGAAGCTGATAACTGGTGATGAAAAGTGGATCTCGTATGACAAGAACGTGCGAAAAAGGTCGTGGTCAAAGGCCGGTCGTTTCACAGACTGTGGCGAAACCCGGGTTAACTCGCAACAAGGTGATGCTGTGTGTGTGGTGGGATTGGAAGGGCATTATTCATTATGAGCTGTTACCACCAGGCAGAACCATCGATTCTGAACTCTACTGCGAACAACTGATGAGATTAAAGCAAGAAGTTGAGAGAAAGCGGCCGGAATTAAACAACAGAAGGGGTGTGGTTTTTCATCATGATAACGCTAGACCTCACACATCTTTAGCCACTCAGCAAAAATTAAGAGAGTTTGGCTGGGAGGTGTTAATGCATCCGCCGTATAGTCCTGACCTTGCACCTTCAGATTTCCACCTGTTTCGGTCTCTTCAGAATTCTTTAGGCAGTGTCAGGTTAACATCACGAAAGGACTGCCAAAACCACTTGTCGCGGTATTTTGACCAGAAGTCCCAAAATTTCTATAACAATGGGATCATGTCCCTACCTACAAGATGGCAAAAAGTTATCGAACAAAATGGTGCCTACATACTTTAGTTAAATGTAAATAAACTATATTAAAAAATGTTTTGAATTTTCTTAAAAAATGCGAAGAAACTTTTTCCCCAACCTATTAGTAGGAGAGAGGAAGCTTTGGAAAACTTGGCTTATCTAATCAGTCTTCTGAACTTAATCCTATTTTATTATATTAAGGATTTTTTTTATTTATAGTATAGTTTACTGTAGTAATACATACATATCAGATACATATGCTGGCAACTTATATATTTTCATCGTTTAAATATTCGTTTATATTCGGTCTCTAATACGTATATACTGCTCGGGGGGTTAAAATGTTATGATTTTGGAAGTCAGGTTTACAGCTGTCAGTTTGGTCGATGTTTACCGGAATTCTAACTATTTCTTTTGAAGGGTAAAGAGTGTTGGTGCTTCCGTACTATAAACCTTAAGCAAGCGGTAAGCTTTTTGTATTGTAATAATAATAAAAAATATAAAACGTAAACCAAGTGTCTCATTACTTTTGTGCCAACCTGATACAATCTCTTTTTTCTTAAAACTATGTATAGTTCCTTTTTTTTTAATATTTTTGAAATCTGTCATCTGTCACTCTTGTTTGCAACAATGGAATCTCACGAAAATTTACTAACTACATTTGGGGAGTCTCTTCTTGCGTTAGCAACAGTTACTTATTGGTTTCGTGAAATTAAACGTGATCGAGAGAACCTAAACGATGACCCCAGACCCAACCAACCGAGCGCTGCAAGAGCTCATGAAAATGTCATCAAGGTAGAGTGGCTATTGCGGGAGAATAGACACATAGGTACACATCGAGAGATTCAGGCTGAGCTGAAGGTTTGATCACAGGCAGTTTCCACCATCCTGCATGAACACCTTAAAGATAGGCACGCTCGAAAAGTGATTTCCTATTTTTTAACCGACTTCCAAAAGGAGGAGGTTATATGTTCGACTTTGTGTTTTTTTTATTATGTATGTCCTTAATTATTAATTTCTTAATTTCTCTAATTATTATTAATTTCTCTGTCAATTGTGGCCGGATTTTGAACATTTTTTTTTTTTGTTTTTTTGTTTGATAGGGTATGCTTGCGAGGTGGACCCATTGCCACCAAGTCAGAATCTGATGAGGGGATCCCATGGAAATTAAGGGAAACCCTCAACTTTTATAGGGAGTATTCCCGATTGAGCACCAACCTATGGTGCAGCTCTTAAAAATAGGTGCTAAATCGGGAATACTAACTACTACTACTAAACGATTTAAGTATTTTTTTATAGTAACTCGTGCATTTGCTCTCGGAAAGCACCATTTGGTGAAGTGGAACTGACGATGAAGAATTGAAGACCACAGACGGCCAACGTTGCGATTCGATTACTTTTATATGGTTGCTAAGCAATTTATGCTCGTCATATTGCGTAATTATGGTGAAGTGGTTCTGGTTGAGTGTTAGTTTTTCTGGTTCTTACTATATTTTGTTGAAAAGTTATGAGCCCCTAATGTCAACTACATTAGGGATAGCCTAATGTCAAGTGTAACTTGGATAACTTACAAACTGACCCACTAAAAAGTAAAAAATAAAGTACAAAAAAAAACCAACCGATTTCCATAAAATAAACTACAGTTTGATAAATAACTTTAATAACACCGACTTCCGAAATTACCTAGTTATTTTTCAATTCGCAGTGTTTTTTTTTAAGTTTTACTTTATTACGGTCAGAAATTATTTTGTTTTATTATTTTATGACTAACGTCAAAGACTACGAAACAAAATGACTATCCTGAGCTGGACACTCGTTCTTTCTCGTCCTAGTATCATAAGGTCCAGTTGAAGACTACCGTCAGGCACTAGTTGTCTGGCTTATGTTGAACTGGGCCTTTTTTTTTTTGTGTATGTAGGTATGTTGTGTAACCTCCTGGGTCAATTAAATTTATTTTGCTTTCCAATCCTCAAGAAATCATTTCTATAACTGTTCAAACATTATAAAGAACATACTTGTTCTGTTGTAGCGGTAGTTGCTACGGTAGCTGCGCGCGCGCGGCGTCGCACTGCATCCGCGCCGTGAGCGTGCCGCCCGCCAGCCTGCGCCTCGCGGGCGGGGCCGCGCATACCATCACTGTTAAAGAGTAAGTCCACTACATTATCACTGTCAAAGTCTAAGTCCACTACATTATCACTGTCAAGGAGTAAGTCCACTACAATATCACTGTCAAAGAGTAAGTACATAACATTGTCACTGTCAAGGTGTAAGTCCACTACATTATCACTGTCAAAGTCTAAGTCCACTACATTATCACTGTCAAGGAGTAAGTCCACTACAATATCACTGTCAAAGAGTAAGTACATAACATTGTCACTGTCAAGGTGTAAGTCCATAACATTATCACTGTCAAGGTGTAAGTCCACTACATTATCACTGTCAAGGAGGAAGTCGACTTTATTAACACTGAAGATGCTCCTCCGAAGGCGACCGCACCCGCAAGCGGCAACGTCGCGCAGACCAGTTATGACCAGTTATGTCGTCACTGGCTGTCAATAACAGAGCGACATCACGTGTTTTTTTTTTTTTTGTTAAACAAATGACAATCGCGATACTGAAGGAGAGAAATGCCGCTGTCGTCTAAGTTGTGACGCCGCGATCGGAATTAAAATCGCAGCGGCATGTCGTGTCGCTGCGGTCGGTCATTGCGATTGGGCGATATTGCCGCTTGCGGTTTGCGGTTGCGGTCGCCTTGGGAAGAACACCTTTAACTAATAATATCAGTCACTATTATAGGTACATTGTACAGTAACATGAACGTGAATAGAACATCGAACTTTAACTATCAGGTTATCATGGCTTTGTAATTTATTCATTAAATTATGGAATCCATTGTGTGCGTTTAAATTTCTAACGTGACGATATTATCGCAGATGTCCACGGCATTATGTATGGAAAAAAATGAGGCCGCTTTTAAATTTCCGTCCACGATAACGTTATAACGTGCACGTATTTCCATACATTTTATGGACGTGGACGGGGACGTTCGCGATAATGTCACGTTAGAAACCATAAAAGCGCACATTAATTAATACAGTGTAATTTGAAACAGAAAACATTTAACTTTTATGCAGTTCCTTAACAGAATAATTTATTTTGCTGAAAGTTAAATTTCAGTATGATGAGCAGAGATCGGATTAGGTAGATTATATTTACCAAAACTTCTAGGAAGTACGTAACATAGAGTGGATAATACCTCCCTTTAAAATTTCGGAATGATAATCACGTTATCATCCCGGGACTTAAGAAATTACAAGTTATAATTGTTACACTTTATATACATTCGTAACAAATGATTATTTTGATGAAGCTTATTAGGTTTTTAGGGTTCCGTAATTAAACTTTTGAAATAAAGAGCCTTGTATTACCAATAGACAAATAAGATCTTGAATAGTTAGCTGGTTATTGTGTTTCAGTGTTGGGCAAATTTTAATTGCAAGAACAATTAAAGATCAACAATTGATTAATTGGTAAATGTAACCACAACAACTAACAATTAATCAATTGTAATTGTGGAAAATTACAATTAACAATTATTTAATTGTTAACTGTAGTAGTAACAATTAACAATTAATAAATTGTTAATTGTGATTTACTACAATTAATTAATTCTCAATTGTTTTGTGAATTTTAATTAAAACTAACAATTATAAAAATACTGCTGTACCTATAATATACAGCCGGTATATATAGATATATAATATAACCGTGTGGCTCCGGGTAGTAGAATTGTGCCCCCCTCCCCCCATCTATTCTTGTGGTTAAATACACATGTTGGCAACAAATAAAAGACCGATTCAAATAATCATCAATACCTTTAACTAATCTTGATTAGACAGACAATGACAATGACAAAAAAAGATTTAGAAAAATTAAGCTATAGTTACAGCCTTTGACCAGTTTTTTGTTCGTCTGAGACTTACAGCTTAATTTTCCTAAATCTTTTACTAATTTCGTTTTGATACATAAAGTTAATTGTTAGTTTTAATTGTTTCATAAAACAACTAAAAAAGTTAATTGCAATTATTTTAATTGTGAGTTACAATTGACATACGTTAATCAAATTAATTTAATTGCAAGGTGCAATTAAAAGTTTAATTGCGATTAATTTAATTGTAATTAATTTAATTGCAATTACTTTTTAAGTCAATTAACAAGATAATTGACAAATTAATTGATTAATGCCCAAGACTGTTGTGTTTATACCTGATTATATCGCGAAGAACAAAATTTGGATTTTACGATTAAAGGGTTGAAACTCAAATCAAAATATATATTTTTAAATTGCAAAACTACAAAATACCTTAGTAAAGTAGTAAAAATATAATAAAAAATACGTACCCATCAAAAATATAATAAAACATAGAACATTACTCGTTGAGTTGAGAGCAGTGGTAACGACCGCGACTTAGTTCGCGACGTAGGTCGTAGGTTCGAACCCAGGCAGGCGCTACTTTGTGTAAATTATTTCATCACCGCTGCTCTCAAAACGGTGAAGAAAAACATCGTAAGGAAACCGGCATGTCCTAGAACCAAAAATTTGAAGACATGTGATTCAGTGACATCCACCAACCCACACATGGCCCTTGTGGTGCACTTCAGCTTCACTCCCTCTCACAAGAGGAGGCCTGTGTCCCAGCAGTAGAAACATAGGCTGATTATGCTGTATTACTTGTAACATAAAAATAAAACCGGTCAAAAGAGTCGGACTCGCGCACCGAGGGTTCCGTACCATCATACAGTATGTTATATAACAGAGGGCGTTCCCTTAAACTCGTTAATCCATCCACTCGTTAATCATTAATAGATTAAAATAAAAATATCAGCATAGAAAAATAAGCATAAAATAATCCGAATTTGAAAAAATAATTAATTGACAATAAATTTGAAACATCCTGTTTAAAATCAAAATAGTAGCGCGGAATAGTACTCGTGCCGGCCGAGCGTCTCCGAGAGTTCACGAAGCCGAGCGACCCGGCCGCCCGCGCAGCGCGCCGCGCTGAACGGCGAGCGGCGACTGATAAAGGCGGCTTATTGAATTACAAAACACGTCGTCGGGTTGTTATCAGTAAAATTAAACATTTATGTAAGTATGTTTAGTTTTAGCAATAACATTTAACAACCCGTCTCAAATGCCCGGCTGACAAAGGAACACGTCACTGAGGCACCTTGGGCTTGGAAGGACGGGTCGGGGGCCACTAGAACGACGCGGCACTACCGGTTCATTGTTACGAATACGCACCAGGGCACTCACAATAACACGAGAATTCCGCGGTTGATGTGCATTGGGGTACCTCTCAGCATACATCCTCAGAGCACGTGCACCATCATAATTACACTCAGCATAAATTAGCACCATGTTCGCATACTCCTGAGCACTGAACTGATAACGCGGCATTTTCCACACAAGAATGACGCAAGATGTTGCAATTACTTGCAATGCGGAAACAATGCACGTCCGGTCAGCGCGTGATATTAGTTCCGACTAAAATTAGGTGGACATCCGGGGGCAGGGGGCGGGGCTAGGCAGATCGCCGCACGCGCGACCCTTCATTCATAAATAGGTAAATTGCGATGTTTCCGTCCTTCAAGTACGCGTGTACAGAGTGTTTCTTTTACGTATCAATTTAACATTTTTAGTGAATATTTTAATATTAAAAAAAATAAAAACCATTTTGTTTTCGAATGGTAATATTTTTTTTAGCATGTATGGATGCTATACTATTGCGGGTTAACGGGAACGCCCTCTGTTGGTTAACATACTGTATATTAAAAAAAAAGTGTGCTATTTAGAGACGTCGTTTTATTTTTCCTGTAATCTTTACATAAACTTCTATCACACAGAATAATTTCAGAATTTTCTCTATGCAAACTTCGGAGATAGGGGGAGGGGGGGGGGACGGTATATTTTTTTACATTTTTCATCAAATTCGAAAACTATTAGGACTAAAAAAATGTTTGAGAATGTGCAAACAGCGCTCTTTCATATGATAACCCACATGCCCCAGTAGCCCCACTTCGAATTTTTAAGACCCCCTTTCAGTACCTGTTGCAATATATATATATATATATTTATTTGCAAAATAGTTGGGCCAACGTCATCTAAAGCTATTCTAAAATTCAAGTTGATAGCACTAGTAGTTCTTGTATATATCCAGTAGATATCCAGCTGTGACAGACAGACAGACTCAGTCGCACCATAAGGGTTCCTTTTTACCATTTTGGTACGGAACCCTAACAAGTGACAAGTGTTATCTATATAGGGTGACTGGTAATTAGTGACCGATACTTAAACACATGATTGTACTCATGATAACAAACAACTTTTACTATGGGACCAAACCTGAAATCGCGAAAAATAAATCAGCTGTTTCATACATTTTGAAGAGTTTTGCGAACATAAATGTAGGGAACCGCTGATTTATTTTTTGCGATTTCGCTACATTTTGTCAGTTATGCGAACATGAGTGTATGGGACAGCAGATTTTTTTAGAAATTTCAGGTTGGTCCCATAGTAACAGTTGTTTGTTATCATGATTATACAATCATGTTTTTAAGTATCGGTCGCTAATTACCAGGCATCCTATATATATCAATTGCCATGGCATCACTCGAAAATGGCTCGACCGATTGTAATGAAACTTTGGTTAAGATGTTGAGTGACCGCCGGAGTAGGTTCCTAACAAAAACCTCGGCATCATTGGTGTACATATGTGTACATATATGCACAAGATTTAATTTACCTACTAAAACAAACACAAAACCAGCCAGCTTACTTTCATTTTTAACCGACTTCCAAAAGGAGGAGGTTCTCAAATCGTCTGTATGGTTTTTTTTTTGTTTGTATGTTTGTTACGCGATTATTCAAAGACGGATGGACCGATTTAGAAAATTCTTTTTTTGTTTGATAGGGTATACTTCCGAGGTGGTCCCATATGAATTTTATTAACTTTGCTTGGGGAGTTTTTGAGTTAGCTTCAATAATACGTATATTTCCCACTTATTTTATGTGGATGATGTGATGGTGTTTGAATAACTTCCTATCACTGTTATTTACATGGCTATATCTACAATTATTGTGCTCAATTATGTATTCGAATTAGTGTGGGGTGTTCCACAACTAAAAAGTAAAAAATAAAAACTTTTTAGCAAAACATAAAACCGACTTCCAAAACAAAACACTACAAAGTGAAAAATAACTTTAATTTCGGAAGTCGGTGGCAAAAAACGAAAATACAAAACCCAAGACACCGACTACCGAAATTAAAGTTATTTTTCACTTTGTAGTGTTTTGTTTTGGAAGTCGGTTTTATTTTTTGCTAAAAAGTTTTTTTTAATAACTGTTACCAATGTAAATTCAATAAGTCCCTTAAATAAATCATGAGCCTTAGGTAAATCCTGTAATGAAAAGTCATGATTATTATTCCGGGTTTTCAGAAGGCGGTATTATGCACTCTAAGTTACTTACTTCCTTGAAATTCAGGCAGATATACTTATCTATTCTGAGCTCTGATGATGATTGTACACATTGCTTCACTCTTTACTTTCATTATAACAAGTCTGTGTAATTTCCTTGATGAACCGGCAACTGTATTGCCACCTTGATGAACCGGCAACTGTATTGCCACCTTGATGAACCGGCAACTTTATTGCCACCTTGCCACTAACACGGTACTAACCCCGCTAGCGGTCGGTGCGGCGGCAAGCTGTCGGCGGCGGCGCGGGCGATCCTGCGCGCGGTGCTGTCCGTCTGCATACAGCTCACTTGCCATAGGTACTAGCCTAGCAGCGTACTGTGCTGTGATATATACTTGTATTCAGAATCTTAGATAATTTACATACTATCGCCGCTTACTCAACTATCTACAGATCTCCTTGGAAAAGTATGCGCTTCGGGAATCATCGTCTATATTCGGAAATACGAATGCTCGATGATCAGATTTAATATAGAGCTGTTGCAACCATGGATGTACTTGCCAATTTTGTATTACTTTGAGTACAAAATGATAGAATAACAACTCTAACAAATTTTCTAAATCATTTGAGTGACAAATGATGATCTGTACTCTGTAGGTAACCCGACAGTCAGAAAATGTTTGTATGAAGGGAGCACACGGCTACATATCAAGCATTTACAATATAAGTTGACGTCTCATTGTACGGGAATCCTATACAATGCGAGATCAGCTTATACTGGAAATGTATAGCTATGTACAAAACTTAGAAGCTTTACGCTTGTGATAATTCGGAAACACGAAGATTACCGAAGCGCATACTTTTTCTCGTTAAGAGGGCTGTTTCGTTTTGTCACCTCTCTCGCTCACACGGGACCAAATTTTTAAGGTTATTGAAAGAAAGGATGTCTTTTTGAAAAATGTAATCAATTATCGAACTAGTAAATAATATTAATTTAATAGGTAAATATTAAAAACATTTCTGCTGTGTTATCTAATGAAATCAGCTCAAAAAGTATTATGATCTGTTTTTGATGTTTTTGAAATAAATGACACATTAAAAATTTGTTTTTGATAATTACCTATTAAATTAATATTATTTACTAGCAACTATAGACTTTAGTGTCATGTACTCTATGTAAATTGATTTTAAATTGATTGATTTTTGTAATAAAAAGGTCCTACTCCTAAATGGTTGAAATGGAATTTCAACTTTGTCATTTACGACATTGAGTTTGGGATTCCAAAACTTTATAATTATCTTAGATTCTGAATGAAAGCTCAGCGTGTTCTAGTGTAGTGTGAAGGCATGCGGTAGTAGCTAGCGTGTAGCTTGTGACGTAGATGGATTCCTAGTACTTACTGTCAGCTTATAAAAGATGTGTATGTCACCGTATGATTACGACCTTCATTAGTTTATAATCTATCTCGCGAGATAGATTATAAACTGAGATCTCTATCGATAAATTGTGAGCTGCACTGCAACAAACCATTTACAATTTAACGCATCATTTTTCGATAGTTTATCTATCTTATCTATCCATGAGAAACCGATAAATTTGTGAACTGCCGGTGTATTCTGTAACAAATCTCACTTTGAAAACTATGGTAAAGTGAGCTTGACGTGATCTGTCATTCCACCTGGTGCTGGGGATTGACAATATTGACAGCTCACTTCACCTAAGTTTTCACATGAGTTTTTTATAGAAAAGGAGTACTGGTATCAAACTCGTAAGCGACGAACGATACTAAATAGCCAAGTAACTGCGACTAACTTGGATGAAGCGATCGCCGGCCGCTGCCGCTGAACCGCTCGCTTCGCTCGGCCGCCCGCTCGGCTCGCACGCGGTTGGTCACAGTTCTAACCTAACCTAACCTATTTTGTCTTGCCCTGGCTTAATTACTGGGGACTATTCGGCTACCGACAAGACCTACCAATCAGGTACGGTTCACAATGTTACGAGTTATAAAATCGGAGATTGTGAACCCTGTCGGTAAGTGCAGATCCGTTCTCAATTTGAAGGTTTGACATGAATAGATTATAAACTATCGAAAATGAATACTTTATATTGTAAGCTGTATGGTACAGGTCACAGTATATCAACAGTTTACACTCTCGTGAGATTGTTTATAAAGTAACGGTGTTCACAATCATATGGTGACATATACACTGATGGCGTATTTAAATGAATAATAAACATGGCATTGGCAGCTTTAATTGAATAGGCTTGTAGAAACCGTTTTTTTATTAATATTTGTTTATTTTTGTTTGGACCAAACCTGAAATCACGAAACAAAAATCCAAAATGTTCCCTACATTTATGTTCGCATCATAATTATCATCATTCTCCTGTCCTTATCCCAAACTATTTGAGGTTGGCTCAACATGTCCCTTTTTTCTTATCCCTTTTTCTCATACTTCTCTATTACGAGAAGAGCCATCATCTCGGTAGTCACCCCCTTTACTTTTTCTCGGTAGTCAACCCCTTTGTTTTTTTTTTTCGCCATTTCATGTTTGTTCCCATAGTAAAAGTTGTTCATGAGTAAAATGACCATTACATCCTGTATAATGAGATTCTATTTCCCGCTTGCAGCTGATCTTCTTTAGACATTACATTCCATAAAGCTCAACGTTTTTTGGTATAAACTAATGTCCTTCTATTAATATTGTTACAATTTGCACGAGTTTTACACGCGTATTTATCTTGTATTTGCTTATTAGGTACGGTCAACCCCCTCGTCACGAGTAACACTTGAACAAACACCCTTACTCCTACTACATAAAGTCGCTACTCGCTGTCAAGGTCAAATTGTTACCATGCACAGTCCGGCCGTCGAGATAATGCGTTCTTGACACCTGCCAGTTGTCATAATGTGTTTTTGCTAATTTAACCCTTATTACTAGAGTTGTCCAACTGACAGGTTTCAGGAACGCATTCTCTCGACGGCCGGACTGTACGTGTGCACCAAGGGTTTACAGTGCTACAAGGATCTTGTGGCGCCTGAATGACATTGACAGGGGGGGCGTTGTTGGTGAAAACCGGCCAAGTGCGTGCCGGACCGCACACAATGAAGGGTTCCGTAGTTGAAAAGAATTTATCCCAAAAACAAACTTAACATTGTAGTTGAAAAACATGTTCTCCTATAAAATGATATACGTCACGGTCAATTGTCCAACTGCAAATTTAAGTTTGTAATAGCAAAAAAAATTGTGATAAAAATACAAATTAATGATTTTTGGACTTTTTCCTTTACTTGTGTCCTAGCTTCTTGCCAAATTTAATGATTCTAGGTCAACGGGAAGAACCTATATTTTGATTTATTAGCGAGTATCAAAATATGTCGCATAAATGGCCGTATTTTTTTATTACGTTGACTTAGAAGCTTGATTTTTTTAGAGCTCCAAGGGATTATAGACCTACGAATTTGATATAAAGGAGAAGTTGCAACTTCCATAGAAAATTACCCCACGTCCGACAGATGAGAAAAATATCTCAAAAAATAGATAAAAATGAGTATTATTAAATTGCATACCTTCGATTGTCATCCTTACTGGCAATCACACTTAAAAATTGCTCCAAATATTATTTCAGGCGCAGTATTACTTATCTTAAAAATATTTTACTTTCAATCATGCAATACAGCAGGTATTGCATGATTGAAAGTAAAATATTTTTACGACCATAAAAAAGTGAAATAAAGATGACATAAAGATTAAACAAATCAACATCTGTGACATTTTAAATTCATTTGCGTTTGTTACAAGGAAAGTGTAAAGAAAAAAAAAAAATAAATAAAAATTATTTATGCTTGTTCTACATCTAGCAAAATATTATCTAAAAATGCGCTGGGTGGCTATAAACATCTTCATATCTCGCCCAACCAAGATAATACAAAATAGTCACTACATGGGCGCAGACTCCCAGTGTCCTGCGCCCATGTATACATCGCATATCTCCCTTCAACTCTGCAATTATATAATATATACGTCCGGTATATTTTACTCCGGACATGTCGTAACTGAATATTTCATCTAATGAGGGCATTATTTTCTTCGTTGTTAATATTTATTTCTTCTAGATGTCTGTAAAATTCAATTTTAAACATACCAGTTCTATTAATATGTTCAGAGCAGTATGACCGTGCTATTTTTGGATGATAGGAACCAACTGATATCATAATTAAATCCTCATATTTCAATCTCAGAAAACCAGTATGGTTTTAGGTCCGGTGTGTCGACTGAAGATGTTGTAACCAATTTCAGTGCCATGGTAGCCAATAAACTGGACAAGAGCTATAAGTGCTACGGTATATTTCTGGATATATCGAAAGCTTTTGATACGGTCTCTGTCCCAATCCTTATATCAAAACTGGAGCACATTGGAGTTCGTGGTTAGGCATAAATATTTTTAAAGATTATCTGACCAATCGTACCCAGGCAGTCAAAATTGATACTGCGGTGAGTGAGGACGAAGAAATCAAATATGGAGTCCCGCAAGGGAGTATTCTTGGACCCACATTGTTTATAGTTTACATCGACGACTTGTGCAAGATGAAACTAGAGAACTGTGATATTTTTACTTATGCGGATGACACAGCACTCTTAGTGTATGGGAAAAACTAGGTGGAGGCTAAAGTACAGGCCGAGAGTAACCTGAGGAAAGTCATGCTGTGGCTATCTTCTAATCTACTTACGTTGAATGTGGATAAATCGAAATATATTCGTTTTTATCTCCCCAGCACCTCAACGCCATCAGTAGAAACCATAACACTTGGCCCACAATTGTGCCAGATCAACAATAACTTGCTGTTGCTTACCGTTATCGAATGCTGCCTGTATAAAGTATCTTGTTGTTATGGTGGATGAACGATTAGACTGGCGTTCACAAGTGGAGACCCTTATCGGACGTGTCGGTAAACTGCTGTACGTATTTAAGAATCTTCGTCACTCTGCCGATCGTACGATATTGAATACAGTCTATCTTGCATTAGGTCAATCAATATTGAGTTATTGTGTTCCTGCGTGGGTTTGGAACTTATAAAACTTTGGTTTTGAAATTGGAGAGGGCAAAGGTCTATTCTCAAGGTCATGCATGGTAAGCCGCGCTATTATTCTACCACAGAACTATACAAGGAGTGCAAGGTGTTGACGATGCTATAGCTGTTTATTCTCCGCACGATGCTCCGGCGACATTCCCTACTTCCCTTAAATAAGGAAGGTTTAAATAAACGATGTGGTGCACTTGTCTTCTTGTGTGCAATGTAAAACGGCTTTCGCACAGCGACAATACAACGCATTGAGTTCCAGGCTTTACAATGAAATTAACAAAAGGATCTCACTATACAAACTAAATAAGCACAATTTAAATAAAATAAGATAAATTAACTAATTGGTTAAAGTTGTTAACGTATGATGAGTCTGAGAAACTTATTGAAATAGTAAAATAAAACATAGTCTTCGAATTTTTAAATAATAATTTAACACGAAACATACACATTATTTTGTAAAGACGCTAATTAATTACGTAAAATTGTTATGTATAAAATTAAAGCACAAAATAAGGCGGTGATATACAACATCTAAAACGGCAGACCACCGGCTACCCCAGATACGAGCGTGTTTCAGTTTGGGAGTCGTTTGTCTTAAATTAAAATGACTCTGTACATACACCTCACTAAACAGATGAAAAATATTGTTTCTTGTAATGTTTTTGTACTTTTTGAAGAATAAATTATTATTATTATTTACATTTCTCGGGACCCTGGGGTCTCGGACCTTTGGAAGGCATACGAGGGGCCGAAGCCAACTCGCAGAGGCCCCTTAGATAATTTTAAATGATGAGGAAGCACCAACTGACGATTATCCCTATCTGCACTATGCAAGTGCACCTAAGGACAGCCTCCGGTTGGTGCAGGACTATTGTTGTACGTGGAAACAAAACATATTGGGCTATGGGTTTGGGTGGCTAAAGTGGATTGGGTAACTTAAACTATGGAAGAACTATGCCCCCTGCCTGACCAATGTTATATATTATACACGGATAAAATGGCAGAGGATGACTTGCACACTCAATAATGGGCCCCCGCAAACGGCCGCTAGCACATAGTGATGTAGCAACACTTCCTGAGGTGCTTGAGGGGTGGAGACGTATTCCACGGCTATCAGGACAATCCCGGAAGTACGGTCAAGATCCCTACCAGCACCTTACTGGGATACTTCCTTCCTCTGAGCACGTTTGCTCTTGCGAATTTCCACTCAAGCCGGCCAATAAAGGCAAGAAAGAGGTGGGAGCTCTGTTCCTCGTCAGTGTTCACTCCAGCCGACCAATTAAGGCAAGCCAGAGATGAGGACAAGATTTCTCCCGGGAGATAGGGTCCGTGGGGTCGCTACTGCCCAAAATTTCGCCACCTGCGAGTTTCTGTATCTCTCTTGGTCTGGCTCCTCATCTTAGACTCGTTCCGGCAAAGTAAATTCTACCGGCACAGACCTAAAGTTCGGATCGCGCAAGCTCCATCACGACGTCAACGTAGAGATACAGCGGTGGGGTTATTATTATTATCTCGGAAAATCATGAACTCCTTCACTAGTGGCTTTCAACCTCACAAAGTGAACACTTTGCTGGTTTAGATTATGTTCTTCAACATAATCTGCTAACAGGTTTGGTTTATGCATAAATATTTAGTCTTGTTATTTGAGAAAACTCTTCAGTATAGGCACTGTCCTCGAACGGCTCTTGAAAGCATTTTATTATTGCGCCTACTATTTTAAAATCATCGTATATGTGAGGTAAGTCACGGTTAAATACCCTGTGGCGAAACAATTTAAAGTCACGTTTCATGCGACCGTTAATCACTTCAATAACCCATCTACATTGATAACGTGTCTTGACTTGTTGGATTCCTCAGTGCTGAGTTGTCTTTGACCTCATCTTTTGAAGGAGGCATATGAACTTCATAGCCATATTCTTCAGCCTGTGGAATTGCGTCGCGGAAGCCTCACCATGACAATATATGTTATTAAAAAACAAAGTATTAGTACTATTATCTAACAGTCGCAAATGAGTTAATACAGTGTTTAATTGCTTTTTAATCCTATTCTAAAACTAAATTCAGAAGTTAGTATATTACAGGTATTCTGCCCCTGAATTAATATTTAGAGCAAAATTTTAATGTGTTAGCCAGTAAGGATGATCACCGGAAGTATATCATTTTTTTATACTCATTTTTAGCGATTTTTTGGGATACTTAACTTTGCAGTCGGAAGTGGGGCATTTTTGCTACTTCTTCTTTCAACTTGATACCTCCACGCGTTCCTGAGAAAAAGGGTCTTGACAGACTGACAGACAGGCAGACGGACAACGAAGTGATTCTATAAGGGTTCCGTTTTTCCTTGTGAGGTACGGAACCCTAAAAATGAGTGAAATTGTCGCTGAAATAGTATTGCCAAAAACAAGATGGCGGCGTTAGTTCGGATTTTGGCCGCGCGACACAGTGTGTTTGTAGAGTCGCCGTCTTACGTTTAGCCCTAGCTTAAATACTGCTAGATGAGACTAGAAAAAAGGAAAGAAAGAAATTACGTTTATTTGCGGTAAACATGACGCAAATAACTAACACTTAACACAATAAAATAATAAAAGAACAAATTGGGGGAAAATATGCGTCACATTTACGCAAAACGGCCGTCGCTCAGCATAATGTCGACCCCATGCGAGACAGAGCCCCAGCGCTGGTTTTCAGCGACAACCGGCGTTGACGTGATGACGTCGACCGGTGCAGCATGCAGTGAAATATAAATAACAATTATAATGAAATAAGTACACAATATTTAATATTGAAAGATGACAGCATTCCGTTCCGTCAGCACCAACTCCCACGCCGCCGAAACGGATGCGTTATCTGTGCGCACAGCGGCGCAGCTGTCAGAAATATTTTAGCTGAGTTTTTCAATGTTGGTTCAAAAACGCATTATGTAATGACTAGACCAAGTATTGCAGTTACAAGTGAAGTCAAGTTCATTGACCTGATGAAAACTTATTAATTCAAAACGTGAACATTTACACATTTCATTGACAATATTTTCCTTATTTCCAAGGCTGTCTCACCACAGAATTGTTTTTATTAAATAAGGATCTTCTACACAGTTTTGTTATAACTTTCAATGTGTACGATTTTACGGAGATCGACGAATCGGTATCTTATATGTGAAGAAGTTTGGAGGGTTTTTGCTAATCTGCATCTGACATCAAGACTGCATCCCAATGGGGAAGAAACCTGCGAAATTACTTCCTCGTAGATGGCGCTAAGTGTTTGATACTTTCATTCAGCTGTCAATGGAGTTCCTTGCTGAAATCTTTGTCTTCAAGATGACGTTGACAAGTGACAAGCACACAGCGCTCTCTTGCGGTAAGCTTCCGTTAAACAACCCCATTACACAACGCGAATGAATTTCAAATTTTGAAGGAAATTCCTATTCCATTGCTTCATATGTGTGAAAAAATCGTCTGATCGATGACGTAAATCGCGCAATAAATGTTGTTGAATTTTTCAAAATGAAAGGCATTGTCATTGTAAGTACATAAACTCACGCCTTTTTCCCATGAGGGTAGCCAGAAACTACAGAACGCCACCTGCTACGATTTTTGCAAACTTCTTTTGCTTCGTTTACGGCCAAAAAAAAAATAATGCATTGAAGAATTTTAGGCAGCTCGTCACTGTACATGCCTAAAAAGCTAGTACCCAGCACACCGCAGAACTTTGACGAAAGGAGTTATTTTCCATAGCCCCGTGTATACGAGCTCTTATGTGCGTGCAGTGAGCGACCCGATGAGTCACTTGCAGTGATTACTAAGTACTTATTAATATTTATAAATAAGTATTTGACGGTGAAACAGTCACGTTCACTTAATTGAAGGAAAGTGATCGTGTTTTGTTACAAATATACAGTCTTTATTCGAATGTTCTCCATAACTGACTTACCCTTCAGTTGGCCCCTGAAGTTTTTAAAGGCCTGTAATATTTGCCTGTCCTAATCTAACTTTTAAACTATGATAAACTAAGTCATTTATTAGTTTGTCGTTTTGTGACGCTATATCACATAAGTCTTTATCACTGCATGAAAGTTTACGCCGTTTGAATATAAATCAATCAATCTGCCTAGCCTTTTCCCAACTATGTTGGGGTCGGCTTCCAGTCTAACCGGATGCAGCTGAATACCAGTATTTTACATGGAGCGACTGCCTATCTGACCTCCACAACCCAGTTATTGGGTAATACGATACCCCTTGGTAAGACTGATTGTCAGACTTTCGAGCTTCTGACGACTCGTAACGACTGTCAAACATCCACGAATGACAGCCGGGACCACCGGCTTAACGTGCTTTCCGAGGCACGGAGTAGTCTCGGTATGTAAAGATGGTCACCCATCTACGGACCAACCCCGGCAAGCGTAGCTTAACCTGATGGATCGACCCGTGCGGCTGGTATTACTTAGCCACAAGCTCCTCGCCGTCTGAATATAAATATTAGGTTGGGGAAAAAGTCTTTTCGCATTATAGTATGTATGAACTTGTAATAAAATCTCTTTGGCTATACTTACTATTTGTATCTGGCTGGTTTTGGTACCATTGAAAGTTTAAATTTTAAAGAACATAACCGCATAACAGATTGAAACTCATATAATGAACAATGTCGTACGTGGGTTTTAATATCACTCATTTCTTTGTGAACTTTAACGCACTAACAGCCAAACTATCAATAACGCGCACGAGTGCGACTCGCTCTTTATATACCCTCTGCTACAGAACGTTCTCGAACCGTTCCGAAAATTATAGAAATTATAAACTAAAACGCTCATTACTTATTAGCCAACCCGATACTTCGGATCAACATCCGCACTTAATAGAAAAAAATAGGTATTCTATAGCATTATAATGTTAAGAAAATTGTAGCATAATATAACTTTTTAATTTTATTTGAGTCGTACATGAAAAATTCTGTCATTATGGTACTATTTTTGAATTCATAATCGGAACTATACGTATACGATATGAATGTAGATAATATAATTTATCATTTACGCTAGGGGTTCTAGAATCATGCGCTGAATGGTTACAGTTTACGCGTCGATGTCCTGGCCACCCTGTATGTGTTAGGGTTAACATTACCTTTCAGATTTTGCCAGTTATAGGTAACCAGTTTTTGCCCGCGGTATTAGCCCGAGTATATATCGGAAATTATCCCATAGGAATGTACTACCGGGATAGAAAGTATCCTATGTCCTAAAAAAATTCACCTAAATCAGTTCAGCCGTTAAGGCGTGAAAAAGTAACAGACAAACAGTTACTTTCAGTTTTATAATATTAAATTAAAGTATGGAATTATGAATGTATGCCTCATGAAAAACTGTAAGGTAGAAAGGGAATGGTACGGGCATTTTGGGATGAATCGCATGTTACTAAAAAGGCAGTTGCTCCATACATTTACCCATATTCGCATAAGTCGACAAAATGTAGGGAACAACTGATATTTTTTCGCGATTTAAGGTTTGGTCCCAAAGTAAAAGTTATTCATATCGATGAGTAGGTTACAATGACCTCTTATTTCAGTTATTTCAATAACATTATATGTCCCATATAATGTTATTGAAATAACTGGAATGGAGATAAGATTTTTACCGCTAGCCAGTCACAAATTCAGACTGCGGGCTGCAACTGAGAATAGACTTATAGAAAAAACCCAATAACAAATTGCACGATTCAAGAATCGAATTTAACACGCTACTCGTAATCGCGCTCGCGTTATTAAGAGGGCTGTCGTATTTTGTCGGGACCAAACTTTAAGAATGTTAAATGAAAAGATGCTTTGAAATGAAAAATGTAATCATCACCGAACTAATAAATAATATTAATTTAATAGGTAATTATTAAAAACACACATCTATTGTCTTATCTAATAAACTCAGCTCAATAAATATTGTGAAATGTTTTTGAGATGAGTTAAACAAATGCCATAATAAAATTGTGTTATTAATAATTACCTATTAAATTAATATTATTTATTAGTTCGGCGATTGATTATATTTTTCAAAAAGCATCTTTATTATTTATCTTATATTATATCATTTCATTTAACATTCTTTAAACATGGGACCACATGTTTGTGTGAGCGAGAGAGGTGACAAAATGCGACAGCCCTCTTAAATTATGTAGTGCTTTTTTTACGCCTTTTTTTTTTTTTTTTTGTGGATGGGAAATCATCAAATAACTTCTCCCGCTCTGGGTGGAGCGGAAGGGCGTGTCAGACTTTTACTGACTAAAACCCACCCGTGTTCCTTCAGTTGCCTATGCCAGGGCCACGGTATCTTTTTCAAACAACCCGCGACCCCAGCGGCATCGGCCCTATTGGACCCCATCTCTTGCTGACATCTCTTTGAGGCGCGCGTGGAACACAACGCGTCGTCGACCCGGGCCTGGTCCTCACCGGACGGCGAGCTACCCACTACTCACCGTCCGCAAGCCCGCGCCTACGGTGGCCGGGAATCGGCTATCGATTCCCGCCATTTTTTTACGCCTGCAGTTGTAAAAGTTGCCAGCCCTATAGCATATACATGTCTGTGTCATCTATCACAGTGTCTGTCATACTAATGCATTACGTTTACACATAATTTCATATTATTTCACGCCGATTGGTCGATAACTGTATTCATTACTCATTATGGTTTCCTGATGAAGGTCTGTTTAATTCCTCATTATTACAATATTTTAGAGTTATTATTTGTGTGTTTTTAGTGATTTAATATGGCTTAAAAATGGTGACTGTTAATTTAAGGTAATGTTAAATTGTTATATATTACATTATGTTATTATTGCGGATAATATGCTATTTTAGGAATTCCAAGCACCAGGGAAAATCATAACAATATAAATCTTTTTTTATTTTTTATTTGTATTAGCTAGCGTTTTGCTTGTTATTTGTTTTGTGTGTTCAGCTTGTAGAATTTTCTAAGCTCTATATTAACACTAGATATGCCCTATGTTATATAACGGTTTTATATAAACAGTTGTAAGAATTAAAAAAAAAACAAAAAAAAAACATTTAAAAATGATTGTCACATTAATAGACAGAGCAATGTTGCGTTTTTTGTGCAATTATTATAAAAATGTCTCATAGGTTTTTTACTTTATGGCACAAATGATGATGACCTAACTCACGAATATCCTCGATCCACACAATTAATATGTCTGTCGACAAGGAAAAGTATCACATAAAAAATTGTATCATGCTTTCAATTTTATCCTAAAACAGCGCTTTTTGCTTAGTGAAATACCATTTTTAATAAAATGTAATTTGAGTAACATTTTTATGATAGCCGTCACTGCGGCCGTTATGTGACGGCCACCGCTCGTCTAGGTAACCGTAGCTTAAGTAAATATGTCTCACACATCCATATTATTATAACCTATTTCAGGATCGATTCATCATGCGGTGTGCTGACACTCCACATCGGAGACAGGATCCTCGAGATTAACGGCACTCCGGTTAGGAACAGACCACTAGATGAGATCGAAAGGGCGCTGGGCAGACCGGACGCGGTCATACAGGTAATATAAATAACTGAACCCAAAAAAAAAGAAATCATCCAATATTTTTTTTATTGTTTTATCATGTTTAGATATCGATACCCATCACGTCTGCGCAGTTTCGCTAAGTTATTTAATTTGTCAACTAGCCGCGCTTGACTCGGTGGAACGCAGAGCTAAGAGGCTCATTGGCGACGTAAAACTGGTGGATGCCAAACTGCATAGCTTGGCTCATCGCCGCAAGGTTGCCTGCTTGTCGGTCTTCTACAGATTGTACTTCGGAGAGTGTGCCCGAGAACTCCACGACCTCATTCCACCGGCCCCCTTCTACCACCGGACATCTAGACGCACTGCCAGTTACCATACCTACCTGGTTGCTATTCCACCAATTCGCACTAAGCGCTTCCAAATGTCTTTTATAATGCGCACAGCAAAGGAGTGGAACTCACTACCTGCGTCTGTGTTTCCGAACGCATACAACCCTAATCTTTTCAAAGTGAGAGTGAACAGACTTCTTCTGGGTAAGCTCACTCCATCGTCGACTTTGTTTCAGTCACTTCTGACCTAGACTAGAGTCAAGAGCAAACCCATCACAAATAAAAAAATAATTAAAGTTCGGGAGTGGGGGCTCGCTACGTCACTTCTATGTATAAATTCTATCTACCAAGACGTGACGCCATGCCCCATTTTAACTCAATGTATCGCCGTAATCTTTTAATTACGTAGAAAAAGAAAAAAATCGTGTCTAATATATTTTAACAGGTTCACTGTCCAGGCTCCAGAGTGGGAATGGTCCATAAGTCCAGTTATGTTTTTATTTAAAGTCAGTTTATTTGTGATTAAAATGTATGCATGTATGTGTTACAAAATTTTTATACTCTTCTGAAATATTTTTTTTAACACAGACCACATATGGTCTGTGGACTCGTAGCTCTTCCAGGACGATAAAAATTACCTCGTGAGTCCACAGACCCTATGTGGTCTGCGCATACTTTCCTTTTTATTACGTTTTTTTATCGTTTGGCAACAAAAATATCTAGTGACATTGACAGTTTGAAACATTTGACATGACGTTATTGACATTTCAGATAGTGAAGTTCAAACCATTCACTGATTTACTCGTTGAGTTCTCTTGTGACGACTTTTTCTTTTTTTGTGTAAAATGAGCCGTAAACAAGCGTATACCGACGAGCAGCTGAGAAGAATATTGGAAGAAAGTGATTATGAAGAAGAAATTCAGTCAAATTCATCAGAGAGTGTAGAAAATTTATATGATGACGACAGTGTGGCGGACCCCGATTTTTTTCCAAGTGAGTTTGAATTTCATCTTTAGAAGCTACCGGATCACCGGATAACCAGGTAAACATGAATGATGACGATAGTATACACGATGAAGCTCCACTACAACCAATTTCTAGTACACTTGTTGCTACTGAAATACCATCACAAACTTCTAGCACACTGGCTAGTGATGTACCCGCACTATCGAATTCAGATTCTAGCGATAGTGTTAGTAGCGATGCAATAAACACATCTGTTCAAGCTCTGAGAAATTCTGCTTCAAGAATTTCTGTTTCAAGACCAACCAACCACAGACCAACTACAGATTATGACATGAAACTACATGACGAGAATGAAGGTTGGAACTATGACATCCAGCCATTGCATCGTGAAGATTTTACTAGTGAAAGCTTTTTACATATTGATCAAATTCCTGAAAATGCCGATGTCTTTACGATATTTCGCTTATTGGTTGATGATGAAATCCTAGACTTGATGGTACAACAGACAAACTTGTACGCTGAGCAATCTATTGCTGCTAATCCTGGTGGTCGTTTGACTCGCTGGAAACCTGTTACCAGGGAAGATATAGAGAAATTTATGGGCATTTACTTAGTGACTGGCATAATTAGATTTCCATCATTAGAAAGTTACTGGAAACGAGACCCTATTTATTACCATCCACTGATGCACATGATAAAAATTTCATACAATCGTTTTGTTTCAATATTGCGTTGCTGGCATTTTGTAGACAATACGGCGGAAAGAAATGATCGCTTGTATAAGGTCAAACCAATTGTAGACATTGTAATGAGAAACTGCAGAAAACTACTTACGCCAAAAGACGTCGTTGTCGTGGATGAGTCGATGGTCCCTTTTCAAGGGCGAATACTGTTTCGGCAGTATAACCCAAACAAAACCCACAAGTACGGCCTAAAGATTTACAAGGCCACAACTGATGATGGGTATGTTTGGAAATACAAAGTGTATACTGGCCAAGATCCCCAAATTTCTAATCTGGATAAACCTGGAAGCTTTGTCGTTGAGCTGTGTGAAGAGCTTTTGGACCAAGGGAGAATGATTATAGCAGATAATTGGTATACAAGTATACCATTAGCTGAATACTTGCTCAGTCGCAAAACTGATCTTTGTGGCACTTTGCGAAAAAACCGCAAACATTTGCCTTTATTAGTAAAAAAAAAAGAAGCTCAGAAGTGGACAGCATATCGCCGCTCAGCGGAATAATATAACAGTTCTAAAATAGAAGGACAAAAGGGATGTTCTTATGATCTCAACTTGCCACGCTGATGAACAGACAATGACTACTGGGAGAAATGCACGCCTGAAGCCTAATATGATTTTGGAATATAACGACCGCAAAAAAGGCATTGATCTTTCTGATGAGTTAGCCAGTTATTATTCTCCAATTCGTAAAAGTCTTGCGTGGTACAAGAAGATTGCTGTTGATGTGATTTTTGAGGTAGCCGTAATAAATGCGCTGTATGTCTACAAAAAACTGAATCCTCAAAATAAATGTTCTCTTCTACAAGCACAAACAGATATTGTGAAAAAACTTGTGGGTGTAAACATAACACAGATACCGGCTTCGGCTATAGCTACTCCACAGCAAAATGTAACTGCAGGATCATCACGTCAAAATGTCCCGCCATCGCTGGCACAACATTTTCTTCAAATGCTGGATAAGAAAGATGGTAAACTACAAAGACGAAGGTGTGCAGGTTGCTACGAGCGACATAGATTGGCAGGAGAGACAGCACAAGCTGCCACTAATAAGGCGAAAAGAGTTTCGCAAATATGCAATATTTGCACAAAACCTTATTGTTTGCAATGTTTTCAAAAAACCCATGTATAATTTTTGTCCTATATAATATTTCTATTCTTTTCCCGTATTTTGTTACCTACTTACCCATTGAGTAGCTTATTTCTAAGTAATGAAACAATAAAACCTCGAAAAAAAAATTATGCTGACACTTTTTATTTCATACCCTTTAGAAAAAAAAATCGACTTTTTCCCTATGTCCCAGCACTTTTTATAATCCTTATGATATGTCCTGCCAAGTCCGCATTAAATATGAGACTTTCTCCTTACGTCCACAGTATCAGATGGCTTAGAAATTGTACGGGCGAACATACCACATACGGTCTGTGGACTGATATGGAAGTCTCTCTACAGACCGTATGTGGTCTGTGGACAGTGAACCATCTACATGACGGACAAAAAAAAAATTATCATCATCCTTATTGCCTCGTTCAACCTTGAAACAACCAACACAGTTTAAATTACTTTGGCTTGACGAAAAGAACAACAAAATAATCGTTAACGAAATAACTTTCTTTCCAATTCCAGCTAACCATCGAACACACACCAGAACCAAACACAAAACGCACACAAACAAACACTACACACACACATACACAAACAGACGAAGACAAAACGAAATCCGACAGATCTCCGGTCGACAGGAAGATCAAAGACGACAAACAGAGACATCCGTGTGAGAAAGAGAGAAGAGATGTGGAGGGAAGGAAAGAGAGACTGTTTAATAAGAGGAAGGGTGGGGAGGATGGGGGAAAGTGGGTGAACAAGAGGAGACAGACGCCGTCGTCGCCGTTACTTGGGGATAAGGAGAAGAGTAGCAGTATGTCTAAGTTGCTTGATGCGTAAGTATGTTTTTATTTACAGTGATTTTTATGTTATTCGCTTAAACAGGTTTTGGGTTTTAAATAAACGATTTTTAAATAGATATTTCAACAACACTGGTTGATGACCACAATTTTTTTTTTTTTTTTGATTTATCATGCTTAGATACACATTACGTCTGCGGAGTTTCGCTAGCTAATTTAATTTGACCGTGTATATTATAATGTTTGGGCCCAGCAGGCCACGTTTATTGCAGCGTCAGAGACGTTGTTCGGATCGCCTAGCTAGAATACGGGGTGACAATTGGGACACTCCAGCAGATGGGACATAGTCTGATCAGGAGCACCGCACTCGCACGGGTTGTTGGATGAATCGATAATATCCCATATCGCCAGATTATATTTGAAGCAGTTCATGGCTAAGTCATAACAGCCGCACGGGTCTATCGATCAGGTTAAACTACGCTTGCTGCGGTCAGACCGTGGATGGGTGACCATATTTACATACCGAGACCACTCCCGTGCCTCGGAAAACACGTTAAGCCGTTGGTCTCGGCTGTCATTATTGGATATTTGACAGTCTTTACGGGTCGTCAGAAGCCCGAAAGTCTGACAACCAGACTTACCAAGGGGTAGGGGTAAGGTTGGATAGGCAGTCGCTCCATGTAAAATACTGATATTCAGCTGCATCGGTTAGACTGAAATCCGACTCCAATATAGTTGGGAATAGTTGGGAACGCAATCGATTCAGTGCTTTCCAAATAAGCCGCTGCAGTTCACGACCTTCTAAATATTTGTAATTACATATTTTGTAAAATGATTATCTCCAGTGTGGACGGCGAAGAGCCAAGCGGTGTGCTGTGTGACCTGAGCCGCGCGCGCTCCTTCCGCGCCGAGCCCGCGCCCGGCCAAAAAGTTTTCAGAGCCAGCGACCTGCTACAGGTAAACATCATCACCTTAGGAAACAATAAATAGATGACTTCTTCAATTCAAAACCAACGAAGTTCTATGCGAACGCCATTCACTCTTTGCCAGACCGATGGCGAATGGTAGTAGAAAACGACGGCGAATATATTATTAATGATTAACAATTATTCATTTAATAAATAAATACAAATAAAATAGTTGTATGTCGCTCATTACTTATTAGCCAACCCAATATATTGTATAAGGTCATTAACAAACGTGATAAAAAATATCGTACCCAGTATGGGGCCTTGTGGTACGCCAGTGTGCACAGGAGACAATAGGACCTTTATGTTTCTTCACATGGACTATTTTTACCTGAGGAAGTTGTCTGTGACACCACTGTTTTGACCTCCACGAACATCTTCCTGTTTTTTTAAATATGACGTGAGAATTGCCAATATTTTACCCCTGACAACGTAGTGCTCAAGTTTTTCCAGCAGTAGTTTATAATCCATCGTGTCAAAGGCTGAACTTAAATCTAAGAAAAGCTAATAAGCTAGGTTTAAGTGAAATGAAATATAAATTTGTAACTTTTCTCCGGAAATAATTACTATGTTCTTAACAGGGTGAGCTACTGGGCTCTGGTTTCTTCGGCGAGGTGTACAAAGTGACTCATCGGGATACCAACGAAGTGATGGTACTCAAGCAGTTATACCGAGTGGACGAAGACGCACAGAGAAACTTCTTAAAAGAGGTAAGCACAAATGTGTCAGCAAACCCAGTTCATGATAAATTCTTATTCAATTACTCACAAAAGGAAATTAGTGACAATTTCATCTGTACTTAGAAGGTTTCTACTTTATATCTCACCACCTTTTCCAACAATTATTGTTTCATTAACATTATTAAATTGTAATTGAAATACAGATAACAGATATTTTTGGAACAGACCATAAATGTTTGACCATCTTCCTGCCCTTATCCCATGTTACTTAGGGTCGGCGCAACACGTTTTCTTCTTCCATTCTCCCCTGTCCGTCCGTCACACTATCATTCACTCCCTTCACTCCCTTCACACTATCATTCACTCCCTTCTCTTTCATATCATTCTTCACACAATCCATGCATCTTTTCTTCGGCCTTCCTCTCCCTCTCCATCCATCAACATGTATATTCATTACTCTTTGAGTCACATGCGTTTCGTCCCTTCTCATCACATGCCCATACCAAGTCCATAAATGTTTAATTAGAGAAAATTACTGGTCAAGGAACACAAATAGTAAGCAATTTCAAATACATTAAAAATGCCACATATCGGGTCACCTTTGTAAACTGACATTTTTATTCAAAATGTTGGCAATACGTACTTCATAAAAAAACGAGCGAGCCTTACAGTAGTCGCATATGATGTGTAACATATGACATCTGTTTGGGTTGGTACCATCTGACGGCCAACTCTGGCACGGCGCGCGCTCATTGGTCAATCCAAATAGCACGCGCTTCCCCGGCTTCCTGTTAGACACTTCCGTCCCTTATCATGAAATCACTCCCACAGATTGCAGGAAAGCGAGGAAAGATGTTGCACATCAAAAATAATAAGATGCTAGTAAAAAAGTAACTTTACTTAACTTTACGTTACTGCGACCAACTTTGAGAAACGCCAGAAAGTTAAAAAGAGGCTCATTTATTTAAAAAAGCGTACATCTTTGGAAGACCAAAAAGATTTTTAGAGGCTCATTTAATAAAAAATAAAAAACTTACATCATCTAATGGTGTACGCTTTTTTGACCTTCTAACTAAAAGGTCAATAAGTTTTTAGAGGGTCAGTGAAATATATCCCTTAATGTTTGTCGTTCAGGTAGCGGTACTCCGTTCGCTGAAGCACCCGAACGTGCTGCGCTTTGTCGGTGTACTGTACAAGGACAAGCGACTGCATCTCGTCACTGAGTATGTGGCTGGTGGCACGCTGTACCAACTGTTGCAGGTAAACAATAGAAACATGTTGACGACACATTTTACTCAAAAAATCTAAGAAAATTAATCGATTTTTGTTAATATATTTTGAATGAAACGAAAATCAATAATAAAATCTTTTATTTCCGACAGTATTCACAGTCCATATTAGTATAATTTTTGGAATAATGTTTTGGACTAATTAACAGTTTGTAATACCAATTACATTTGACAAGTATCATTTATTTCCAAAATATCCTAAACAACATAAACGATATATATATATATATATATATGCTTTGTTTTTTTTTATATATTTTTATCCAATTATCCAAGAGCTCGTGGCTAAGTAATAACAGCCGCACGAATCGATCCATCAGGTTAAGCTACGCTTGCCGGGGTTGGTCTGTGGATGGGTGACCATCTTTTCATACCGAGACTCCTCCGTGCCTCGGAAAGCACGTTAAGCTGTTGGTCCCGGCTGTCATTCTTAGATCTTTGACAGTCGTTACGGGTCGTCAGAATCCCGAAAGTCTGATAACCAGTCTTACCATGGGGTATCGTATTAACCAGTAACTGGGTAGTGGAGGTCAGATAGGCAGTCGCTCTATGTAAAATACTGGTATTCAGCTGCATCCGGTTAGACTGGAAGCCGACCCCAACATAGTTGGGAAAAGGCTAGGCAGATTGATTTTTATCCAATTATCCATACTAATGTTATAAATAAATGCGAAAGTAACTTAGATTTAGATGAAATTTGACACATGGATAGTTTTTAAGTATATGAGTATTTAAAAAAAAAAAAAAAACTACTGGAATACTGTGAACGTCAAAATGGTGAACAATCCATTTTGTCCCGCTGCAATGGTGAGGCAAAGTAATAATTTTATTAAATAAATTTTATATTCTTATTTTTTTTTAATTTATATTTATTTAATCACTAGCTGTTGCCCGTACCTTCGTCTGTGAGGCTACCTAAATCAATCTGCTTAACCTTTTCCCAACAATGTTGGGGTCGACTTCCAGTCTAACCGGATGCAGCTGAATACCAGTATTTTACATGGAGCGACTGCCTATCTGACCTTCACAACCCAGTTACTGGGTAATACGATACCCCTTGGTAAGACTGGTTGTCAGACTTCCGGGCTTCTGACGACCCGTAACGACTGTCAAAGATCCTCGAAAGATCTGTCAAATTTCATCCAAATCTGTTTAGCAGTTTTAGTGTGAAAGCGTAACAAACAAACGAAAGTCACTTTAGCATTTATTAGTTAGCATGCTGAGATATTAGCCTTTTGGCCTCTGCTCTCCTAGCTAGGTTATGTAAACGTGTGTTAAGGAGAAACGAGTCCGATCCCCTAAAGTATAATGACGTAAAGTTACATATTGCTTGTGATTGTTACTGTTACAATTTCAGAAATGAATGTCAGATGACGAGAAATTTCAGAATGTATTACATCTTTACTGTTACTTGTGTGCAGGACACGCGAGTTCCCTTAACGTGGCGCGACCGAGCGCGGCTGGCGCGCGACGTGTCGTGCGGCGTGGGCTACCTGCACCGCATGAACGTCATCCACAGGGACCTCAACTCGCACAACTGTCTCGTCAGAGAGGTACACTATGGCATGGTGGACGTACAGATATACGATGTCATGATTTCACCATAAAATTATCTTATGATTTAAAAAAAAATCCAAATTATCTAGTAATTTTTCAATTCCACAAACCATTGACTAGTAAATTGTTTGTTAAAATGTTAGGAAAAATCGTCTATGGTTGCCACATTTGTTAATTTGTAAGCACCAACATATAATGAAGATTATTCCAAAATAATATTTCTATTAAGTGGCATATTTCTATTATTTTGTTCATCGATGGCAACTAAAACCTATAAAGTGAGAATTCTTCGGTCGAGCTGTACTTTAATAGAAAAAGTTTTTTTTTTTTTTGTTAACGTTTTCATACGAATTTTTTAGTTGAAATTCCAAATTCAAATCGCATTATGCACCAGCGGAGGTTAGGCTGTATGTATGTATTTTGTTTTTCATGTACTTTTACCGTTATTTTCGTCAGTTGTGGACCGATTTTAAAAATTCTTTTTTCATTTGGTAGAGGAAGCTTGCGCGGTGGTCCCTTATAAATTTTATTGCCTTCGCTTGTGTAGTTTTTGAGTTAGCTTCAATAATACATATGTCACTTAGTGTATGTTGATGATGTTATAAAACTTCCTATCACTGTTGTTTACATAGCAAGTAGTGGTACCTATACGAATTGGTGTGGGGTACCATAACTCCATAATTAAAAAGTGAAAAATAAAAACTTTATAACAAAAAAGAAATAACACTGATAAATAACAAGTGATAAATAACTTTAATTTCGGAATTCGTTGCCAAAAAACTAAAATACAAATCCAAGGACACTGACCTCCGAAATTAAAGTTATTTTTCACTTTGTAGTGTTTTTTTTTTGGTAAAATGTTTTTATCTTGTATATTTTCAGAAGTGCCTTTTAATGGCCTACGTGAAATAAATGATTTGACTTTGACCATTTGTCGTTATTTTTACTGCTAGTGCTGATGGCGCCCTCTATGTACCTCGTTTCGCTTACGCACCCCTATTGGGCCCATTCTTTTGTTATTATCCGTGTACAGTAAAGTATGTGTTGTGTCTTTGTGTGTAAAGGACAAGACAGTGATAGTGGCCGACTTCGGGCTGGCGCGCATCGTGCAGCGCACTGCCAGCAGCTCGCTGGACCGGCGCCATCCGCACAGCACGCTGCGGAGGAAGAGATACACGGTATGTACAGTCAGTTAGTACGGCCATAAATCTAACAGCCGCACGGATTGTTCCATCAGTTTGCCGGGGTTGGTCCGTGGATGTGTGATTTTTAACATACCGAGAATCCTCCGTACCTTAGAAAGCACGTTAAGCCGTTGGTCCCGGCTGTCATTCGTAGATCTTTGACAGTCGTTACGGGTCGTCAGAACCAAGGGTAGGTAGTCAGTTGGAAATCAGGTGAGCTAGCTACACGTTACGTTTGATCCATTATTTACGGGACACCCTGTATACAAGCAGCATCGGTTTCGGACGGTTTTCGGACAGATGTGTCACCTCTCTTGTCTTGCGTTATAAGTATCTGCATACTCAGTTCAGCTCAGAATAAAAACCTGACTGGATAATACTTCGAGTTTTTTTTTTTTTTTTTTCTATAACGCAATCAGTGCCACTCATAGTGCAGTAAAAAGTGACGTACCTTGGCACCATAAATAAAAGAACTATTGACTCACTCGAGTTCGGTCAACTTTATTTTTGCGGTCTGCGACAAAAAGAACTTCATGTAATGCTTTCCAATTATTACATAACATAATATCACGCCTTGTTCCCCTACTTACTACACTACTTCCTCTACACCTACCCCTCTGTAACCCTTCGGGGTTAGGCAGAGGTGTACCTGTAGTACAGCCACATTTCGATAGTTATGTTTATGTCCCATGTAATAGGGGGTGAGTCTATTGCCATCAAACAGGGACTAATCCAGAGTTCAGGCTGCTACTGAGAAATTTAAGATGGAAAACCCCAATATCTCCAACCCCAGGATCTCATGCAGCACTAGAGCAACAAGGCAGTCTGCCAATTATGATTGTATGATATTCCCAAGTTTGTTGTTGTGTCAGGTGGTTGGCAACCCGTACTGGATGGCGCCGGAGATGATGAACGGGAACGTGTACGATGAGAAGGTGGACGTGTTCTCCTTCGGGATCATACTGTGCGAGGTGAGCCCACAACTATAACTTATTTATTTCTCTTAGTTATCTTGTTTCCATAGTACAAGCTCTGCTTAGTTTGGGATCAGATGACCGTGTGTGAAAAATGTCCCAGGATATTATTATTATTATTTAGTAAAAATATCAGGAAAAATTGTCTATGGTCGCGATATTTTGTGAGCACTGGATGGGAAAGGTACAGGGTTTGAAGATGGCGTCTCGTCGATAGTTCCGCAGGCTGATTCAGGCACAGCACAACACCGGTATTTTCTATTTACACTTATTTATGAGTTTTAGCGGTAATGGGCGGATCGGTGTGCGGGCGCACGCGCAGAACGTGTCGCGTATGAATGGAAATGAATGGTTGAATGATGGATTGCGGAATTGAATGTATGCGGATATAGGCAGGTTTGTCCTTCGTTCGAGAGGGAATGTTAAGTGATGCAATGTGTTCAATGTTTTAGCAGAAAATGCGTAATTAACTAAATAAAGAAATGGCGCAGACAAGCACTATCTATCGACATAATTAATTTATCTGTCATGGCTTAATTTTTTTAGTACTTTGTACCTATTGTAGTATAGTAATTTAATTTCAGGTACATCGTCTTCTCATATGAATTAATGTATACAACATATTTTAAATGGATAACTATGAAGTTTCTTAATCATTCTTGTCCATACGAAACTACCTTTTGGAAGGGGCACCTAGAAACAATTGTATTTTCATCTGGGTGTAATTATCTATATAAGTATGTGTTTACAAAAAAAAAGTACCTAGTGTATGTAGTATATCAGTTATATGGCTTCCATAGTACAAGCTCTGCTTAGTTTGTTATCAGATGACCGTGTGTGAATTATGTGCCAGGATATTTTCTTGTAAATATTGACGTCCAAAAGCTACTTGAAATAAATTATTTGACATTGACTTTGAGTAGTCTGACCATGGAATTATGAAAGTACAACTGAAATGCTAACAAACATCGAAAAGTCGGTCTTGAAGGAGAAAACTGAACTGAACTGCGTCCTTTTCTAATAAGGTAACTTATTCATTTACTTAGTACAAGTAGGACACGATGGAAAGTTAAGAATACAACTTTATTGAAGAAATGTATATTAGTAGGTAAGAAGTCTCGTGGCTAAGTAATAACAGCCGCACGGGTCGAGCCATCAGGTTAAGCTACGCTTGCCGGGGTTGGTCCGAGGATGGGTGACCATCTTTATATACCGAGGCTGTAATTCGTTGGTCTTTGACTTCAGCTGCATCTGGTTAGACTGGAGGCTGACCCGAACATAGTTGGGAAAAGGCTAGGCAGATTGAAGAGTATAAAATATTTTAATCATTTACCAAGCTTGTGAATGGGAAATACAGGATGATTAGACCTTTCATATAACCGTTATTTACGCATTCTGCATATCAAACTAAATAACAGCTTTTAGATACTAAAATACGTGTGTTCCAGATAATAGGCCGCGTATCAGCCGACCCGGACTTCCTGCCGCGGCGCACAGACTTCGGGCTGAACGAGCCTCTGTTCGTGGACAAGTTCTGTCGCGTCCACAACTGCCCCGAGCCCTTCTACAGGATCGCCTTCCTGGCCTGCCATCTGGATCCTGACACTAGGTATTGTGGAGTATTTTCAACTACGGAAGGATTAAGAAGGTCTAAAAATGCCGCTTTAGTAGAATGGTCTTCTTTTGTTTTATGCGGCAATATATATAATATAACAATAAGCAATATATATAATATAATTTACACCAATTCTAATATGAAAAAAACCGACTTCTAAAACAAAACACTACAAAGTGAAAAATAACTTTAATTTCGGAAGTCGGTGTCTTTGGTTTTGTATTTTCGTTTTTTGCCACCGACTTCCGAAATTAAAGTTATTTTTCACTTTGTAGTGTTTTGTTTTAGAAGTCGGTTTTATTTTTTGCTAAAAAGTTTTTATTTTTCACTTTTTAGTTGTGGAGCCTACCCCACACAAATTCGAATACATAATTGAGCACAATAATTGTAGATATAGCCATGTAAATAACAGTGATAGGAAGTTATTAAAACACCATCACAACATCCATATAAAATAAGTGGGAAATATACGCATTATTGAAGCTAACTCAAAAACTCCCTAAGCTAAGTTAATAAAATTTATATGGGACCACCTCGGAAGTATACCCTTTCAAACAAAAAAAGAATTTTCCAAATCGGTCCATCCGTCTTTGAGTAATCGCGTAACAAACATACAAAAAAAAAAAACAGACGAATTGAGAACCTCCTCCTTTTGGAAGTCGGTTAATTAAGTACGATTCAGCTAATATGTGTCACCACGTTACAAATATTAGAGAAATTGCCCATGGTCTGCTGGGAATTCGCGTAATGAGTCGCTTTCAGATAAATTGCTCAATGTGGCCTTTTTAGACCCCAAGAAGAGTTGATGTAAGAGTGTCCATACTTTCCATGGAGTTTCTTATCCGTTCTTCTCAGAGGAACCTACTACACTTTGGAATAGGCACCTAGCTTCATGCTCCTGACTGACCGACTTCTTTACAATTCAAGTGTCTATAATTGGTTTGAGTTAAGTTTTGAGCCTGAGTTGGAGGCATCTACAATATATAGATAGTAAAGGCGTGACATTTTTTAACATCCTTCATTTAAAATAATTGAGGAGCTCGTGGCTAAGTAATAACAGCCGCTCGGGTCGATCCATCAGGTTAAGCTACGCTTGCCGGGTTTGGTCCGTGGATGGGTGACCATCTTTACATACCGAGACTTCTCCGTGCCTTGGAAAACACGTTAAGCCAAATATCCACGAATGACAGTCGTTACGCGTCGTCAGAAGCTCGAAAGCCTGACAACCAGTCATACCTAGGGTATTTGGGTTGCGGAGGTCAGATAGGCAGTCGACTGCCTAGATCCACGAATGACAGCGGAGACAAACGGCTTAACGTGCTTTCCGAGGCACGGAGGAGTCTCGGTATGTAAAGATGGTCACCCATCCACGGACCAAACCCGGCAAGCGTAGCTTAACCTGATGGATCGACCCGAGCGGCTGTTATTACTTAGCCACGAGCTCCTCAATTATTTTAAATGAAGGATGTTAAAAAATGTTATGCCTTTACTATCTATATATTGTAGATGCCTCCAACTCAGGCTCAAAACTTAACTCAAACCAATTATAGACACTTGAATTGTAAAGAAGTCGGTCAGTCAAGAGTCGCTCCTTGTAAAACAATGGTATTCAGCTGCATCCGGTTAGACTGGAAGCCGACCCCAACATAGTTGGGAAAAGGCTCGGCAGATGGATCCATTTAAAATAATTATATCTAGCCGTTTTGCACTTATGTTGCGGTTGGTTTTAAAGTAGAATACTTATAACTAGAGTCTGGCCACGCTAACTCTGCATAAGTGAAAAATGGTAGAATTAAAATATAACGACTGGCCAGCTGGCGTGGTTGGTTAATACATTAGGCGCGGCAGACGCACATGCGCGTTTTCGGACGTTCACCAGGTGCTTGACGGCGCGTATGCGCGTCCATACAATTTACATAACTTTCTTCGAGTGCGGCGCGCCGCACCTGTGCGTTCGTTGTGCATCTCTATTGTTTCGAAAACATCGTAAAATAAGGGTCGGTAAGGGTGTAGCATAAAGAAGCGTTTGCATAAAGAATTAAACAGATAATGTGTTAAGATACCACCTATCATGTCGCAGGTCGTGGGTTCGATCCCCATTCTGGACAAACATTTGTGTGCATGAACATGACGTCTGTTTGTCCTGAGTCTGGGTGTAATTATCTATATAAGTATGTATTTACAAAAAACAAAAAAGTAGTGTATGTAGTATATCAGTTATCTGGTTTCCATAGTACAGACGCCAGCAGGTCAACCTACCCGAAACTGTCACATTTTCCCAATGAACATTGAACCTAATGCTTTAGCAATAAAGTCGAAAATCTATTAAAGAAATCTGACAGATTGTAGTAGCTTGATGTGCTGGCGTCTGTACAAGCTTTGCTTAGTTTGGGACCAGATGACCGTGTGTGAAATGTCCCAGGATATTATTATTATTATCTTTTATTTCTTTTTTATACATATATAAATTATATTTTTAAATATTAGAATAAAAATATATAAAAACATATTTAAAAAAATATTATTATTATTAATTTGAAAATCTATAGATGGCAACACCGTCGGTACTACGAAAAAAAGAATTTGATACAATCTAGTTGTTTCTTTTTTTTTTTGCTTGTATATAAGGTTTTCATTCTTCACTTGTTCTACCTGGAATTTACAAATTATAAGTACTTGTTATAAATTGACTGTCTGTATTAGTTTCACAGTGAGTGATTACCGCGTAACCACAAGTGTGTTGTTTAGCTTCATTATGTTGTAAATTGACACGATCTTGTAAACAACAAGAACAGGCGTATGAGTATTCGGAAAAATGTTCTTAGATAAAAATCTAATATGCAAAAATCAAAAGGCGTAATAGCAAAATCATTAAATACAATCCTACACGACAACTTTTAGTATACCATATGTAAAACTTTTTGGGGTTGCCCATTTATTCCAATGCAGAGTTAGCCTGGCCAGATTCTATACAAATAATTTTCTCGTCTATTTCGTTGTATTTCGTTCCATTTAAAATGCACGCATATTTTTGAAGCATAAACGTTGATAAATTATTGTTGTGTGCCCCACAGGCCACCGTTCGAAGTAATCGAGATCTGGCTGGAGAGCATGGTGATGTACCTATCCCAGCCTGGTCCACTGCCGGCCACGCTGCTGGCCGACATCGTGCAGTACTCGCGCGGCTCGGCGCAGCGCGGCCAGGGCTCGCCCGACTGCTGCCAGCATAGGTAAGCATGTCACTAGTGCGATGTACTGGCCCAGCCTGGCCCACTGCCGGCCACGCTGCTGGCCGACATCGTGCAGTACTCGCGCGGCTCGGCGCAGCGCGGCCAGGGCTCGCCCGACTGCTGCCAGCATAGGTAAGCATGTCACTAGTGCGATGTACTGGCCCAGCCTGGTCCACTGCCGGCCACGCTGCTGGCCGACATCGTGCAGTACTCGCGCGGCTCGGCGCAGCGCGGCCAGGGCTCGCCCGACTGCTGCCAGCATAGGTAAGCATGTCACTAGTGCGATGTACTGGCCCAGCCTGGCCCACTGCCGGCCACGCTGCTGGCCGACATCGTGCAGTACTCGCGCGGCTCGGCGCAGCGCGGCCAGGGCTCGCCCGACTGCTGCCAGCATAGGTAAGCATGTCACTAGTGCGATGTACTGGCCCAGCCTGGTCCACTGCCGGCCACGCTGCTGGCCGACATCGTGCAGTACTCGCGCGGCTCGGCGCAGCGCGGCCAGGGCTCGCCCGACTGCTGCCAGCATAGGTAAGCATGTCACTAGTGCGATGTACTGGCCCAGCCTGGCCCACTGCCGGCCACGCTGCTGGCCGACATCGTGCAGTACTCGCGCGGCTCGGCGCAGCGCGGCCAGGGCTCGCCCGACTGCTGCCAGCATAGGTAAGCATGTCACTAGTGCGATGTACTGGCCCAGCCTGGTCCACTGCCGGCCACGCTGCTGGCCGACATCGTGCAGTACTCGCGCGGCTCGGCGCAGCGCGGCCAGGGCTCGCCCGACTGCTGCCAGCATAGGTAAGCATGTCACTAGTGCGATGTACTGGCCCAGCCTGGTCCACTGCCGGCCACGCTGCTGGCCGACATCGTGCAGTACTCGCGCGGCTCGGCGCAGCGCGGCCAGGGCTCGCCCGACTGCTGCCAGCATAGGTAAGCATGTCACTAGTGCGATGTACTGGCCCAGCCTGGCCCACTGCCGGCCACGCTGCTGGCCGACATCGTGCAGTACTCGCGCGGCTCGGCGCAGCGCGGCCACGCTCGCCCGACTGCTGCCAGCATAGGTAAGCATGTCACTAGTGCGATGTACTGGCCCAGCCTGGTCCACTGCCGGCCACGCTGCTGGCCGACATCGTGCAGTACTCGCGCGGCTCGGCGCAGCGCGGCCAGGGCTCGCCCGACTGCTGCCAGCATAGGTAAGCATGTCACTAGTGCGATGTACTGGCCCAGCCTGGTCCACTGCCGGCCACGCTGCTGGCCGACATCGTGCAGTACTCGCGCGGCTCGGCGCAGCGCGGCCAGGGCTCGCCCGACTGCTGCCAGCATAGGTAAGCATGTCACTAGTGCGATGTACTGGCCCAGCCTGGCCCACTGCCGGCCACGCTGCCAGCACTGGTAGACATATGTAACTACATCAAGAGCTACATTAGCAGTATTAGCACTACGCAACCAGCCAGGAAACAAGTAAGTTACGAATGTCAAAAACACCTCTGACGTCACAGAATCTTGCATCTTACAAGTAAAGTTTATCACCAAGATCCGAATTTATACAGTTGTTCAACTATCGTTGTTTAGTAGCTGATGTCCAACCGGAAACGGATTTTATTTTTGGCCGAAAACTGTAAAAAATATTTTTATTTGTCTATAGTTTTTTCATTGGTAAAAGTTTGTAATGTATTCTATCATACGTATGCCGAAAAAAGAAAACCCATCGGAATCTAAAAGAATAAGCCGGCTAGTAAAAGTAAATGAATGAAGTGTCAATTTTTTAATGACTAGCCCGCCAACGGAATTCAGCTATTTTCGTTTTCGGAGGAAAAATGTCTGGTACATTTTTTCCAATCAATACTTTATATACATTTATTCAAAGAAATCGATAGTTATAACAACTAACAGCACAATAACTGTAAAATGCAGATAAAAATGGCTTGCTCTCACATGTAACATCGGATGTGTTTGATAAATCAATATTGTCTTTGAGAAAAAAGTATATTCGTGCAATATTCAAAATGCTGACTCATGCAGGCCTATATTCAAATCGCACAATCTATTGACTGTCCCATGCATTTATATTTATGAAATTGCCAGGTTTGTGAAGTCCAATCTTGAACTGTTTGAACGGAAAGATAACACAAATAAAAGGAAAATTACACATTTAGATTTTGAAATGCCCGTTCCAAAGCTAGAACTTTTTCGGCGGAGCTGCGTTTACATGGCTCCCCTAATTTACAATGCTTTGCCTAGGTCAATTACTCAACTACACTTCAATAAATTTTGTGTTGCGTTGCGGAAGTGGTTGTTACAAGAATGTTTTTATTCATTAGATGAGTTCTTTCAAAAGTATCCCTGTAAATTTTATACATTAAAGCACAGATATATTTAATTGTTAATTATGTAAAAACCTGTACTCTTGCATGCTAAATATTGGCCAAATGTGTGTTACTAAATATGTTATATAAGAACTTCATGTACCTACCATATTTGATGCAATAAATGAATTGAATTGAATTGAAAACTATAAAGTTTAGTGTGGTTTAAGTTTATGCGGTTAAATATTATAAATAAAAGTTTGAAACTTCATTCTTTTACTTTTACTAACCGGGTTTTTTTTTTTAATCCGACTGGTTTTAGTTTTAGGCGTACGTGGTAACATACGTATGGCCCGAGATTTCTTCATTTTCAATAAAGGAACTTCAAAAAGTTCAAACCTCGTTCTTCCACTATCAAAATATAATTAATTTGTTTTCTAGTAAATAATTTTGCTTTGTTTCTGGTTCACAGGAAGGACAGTTGCTGCTCTCGCCTCAGTAAAGCAGAGAGCGAAGTCAGCGTGCCGGACGCGGGGGTACTTAAGGTAACACTAATCGATCGTTTACAGTCTTACACCCAGTGGATATTACTTTATTATTAAACCTCGTGCTTTATTATTAACAACTATGACCCCGCGTCCATCGGCGCGCGAATACGCGATCGTCGCCTCCATAATATGTCAGTTTTTGTTCGGAAAACCACAAGGAACATAAGGATAAATGTCCTCGTAAGCATCCTGTCAACCTAATCAATGTTGAATCCCTCATTTCAGTCAAACTCCAACGCCACTCTCTCGGTCCCGGAGCGCAGTTGGCGACTCGGCAAGTGTATGTCGGCCACACACATCGGCGCGCGGCCTCTCGTCACCGTCACCAACCTCAGCCGCAGCCAGCACGCGCTGCACACCGCCGGCTACATCCTGCACGCGGCCGGCAACAAGATCAACATTACTAAGGTATTGCATGCCTCACTCGGCAAGTGTATGTCGGCCACACACATCGGCGCGCGGCCTCTCGTCACCGTCACCAACCTCAGCCGCAGCCAGCACGCGCTGCACACCGCCGGCTACATCCTGCACGCGGCCGGCAACAAGATCAACATTACTAAGGTATTGCATGCCTCACTCGGCAAGTGTATGTCGGTCACACACATCGGCGCGCGGCCTCTCGTCACCGTCACCAACCTCAGCCGCAGCCAGCACGCGCTGCACACCGCCGGCTACATCCTGCACGCGGCCGGCAACAAGATCAACATTACTAAGGTATTGCATGCCTCACTCGGCAAGTGTATGTCGGCCACACACATCGGCGCGCGGCCTCTCGTCACCGTCACCAACCTCAGCCGCAGCCAGCACGCGCTGCACACCGCCGGCTACATCCTGCACGCGGCCGGCAACAAGATCAACATTACTAAGGTATTGCATGCCTCACTCGGCAAGTGTATGTCGGTCACACACATCGGCGCGCGGCCTCTCGTCACCGTCACCAACCTCAGCCGCAGCCAGCACGCGCTGCACACCGCCGGCTACATCCTGCACGCGGCCGGCAACAAGATCAACATTACTAAGGTATTGCATGCCTCACTCGGCAAGTGTATGTCGGCCACACACATCGGCGCGCGGCCTCTCGTCACCGTCACCGACCTCAGCCGCAGCCAGCACGCGCTGCACACCGCCGGCTACATCCTGCACGCGGCCGGCAACAAGATCAACATTACTAAGGTATTGCATGCCTCACTCGGCAAGTGTATGTCGGCCACACACATCGGCGCGCGGCCTCTCGTCACCGTCACCAACCTCAGCCGCAGCCAGCACGCGCTGCACACCGCCGGCTACATCCTGCACGCGGCCGGCAACAAGATCAACATTACTAAGGTATTGCATGCCTCACTCGGCAAGTGTATGTCGGCCACACACATCGGCGCGCGGCCTCTCGTCACCGTCACCAACCTCAGCCGCAGCCAGCACGCGCTGCACACCGCCGGCTACATCCTGCACGCGGCCGGCAACAAGATCAACATTACTCAGGTATTGCATGCCTCACTCGGCAAGTGTATGTCGGCCACACACATCGGCGCGCGGCCTCTTGTCACCGTCACCAACCTCAGCCGCAGCCAGCACGCGCTGCACACCGCCGGCTACATCCTGCACGCGGCCGGCAACAAGATCAACATTACTCAGGTATTGCATGCCTCACTCGGCAAGTGTATGTCGGTCACACACATCGGCGCGCGGCCTCTCGTCACCGTCACCAACCTCAGCCGCAGCCAGCACGCGCTGCACACCGCCGGCTACATCCTGCACGCGGCCGGCAACAAGATCAACATTACTAAGGTATTGCATGCCTCACTCGGCAAGTGTATGTCGGTCACACACATCGGCGCGCGGCCTCTCGTCACCGTCACCAACCTCAGCCGCAGCCAGCACGCGCTGCACACCGCCGGCTACATCCTGCACGCGGCCGGCAACAAGATCAACATTACTAAGGTATTGCATGCCTCACTCGGCAAGTGTATGTCGGTCACACACATCGGCGCGCGGCCTCTCGTCACCGTCACCAACCTCAGCCGCAGCCAGCACGCGCTGCACACCGCCGGCTACATCCTGCACGCGGCCGGCAACAAGATCAACATTACTAAGGTATTGCATGCCTCACTCGGCAAGTGTATGTCGGCCACACACATCGGCGCGCGGCCTCTCGTCACCGTCACCAACCTCAGCCGCAGCCAGCACGCGCTGCACACCGCCGGCTACATCCTGCACGCGGCCGGCAACAAGATCAACATTACTAAGGTATTGCATGCCTCACTCGGCAAGTGTATGTCGGTCACACACATCGGCGCGCGGCCTCTCGTCACCGTCACCAACCTCAGCCGCAGCCAGCACGCGCTGCACACCGCCGGCTACATCCTGCACGCGGCCGGCAACAAGATCAACATTACTAAGGTATTGCATGCCTCACTCGGCAAGTGTATGTCGGCCACACACATCGACGCGCGGCCTCTCGTCACCGTCACCGACCTCAGCCGCAGCCAGCACGCGCTGCACACCGCCGGCTACATCCTGCACGCGGCCGGCAACAAGATCAACATTACTAAGGTATTGCATGCCTCACTCGGCAAGTGTATGTCGGCCACACACATCGGCGCGCGGCCTCTCGTCACCGTCACCAACCTCAGCCGCAGCCAGCACGCGCTGCACACCGCCGGCTACATCCTGCACGCGGCCGGCAACAAGATCAACATTACTTAGGGTATTGCATGCCTCACTCGGCAAGTGTATGTCGGCCACACACATCGGCGCGCGGCCTCTCGTCACCGTCACCAACCTCAGCCGCAGCCAGCACGCGCTGCACACCGCCGGCTACATCCTGCACGCGGCCGGCAACAAGATCAACATTACTCAGGTATTGCATGCCTCACTCGGCAAGTGTATGTCGGCCACACACATCGGCGCGCGGCCTCTCGTCACCGTCACCAACCTCAGCTGCAGCCAGCACGCGCTGCACACCGCCGGCTACATCCTGCACGCGGCCGGCAACAAGATCAACATTACTAAGGTATTGCATGCCTCACTCGGCAAGTGTATGTCGGCCACACACATCGGCGCGCGGCCTCTCGTCACCGTCACCAACCTCAGCCGCAGCCAGCACGCGCTGCACACCGCCGGCTACATCCTGCACGCGGCCGGCAACAAGATCAACATTACTAAGGTATTGCATGCCTCACTCGGCAAGTGTATGTCGGCCACACACATCGGCGCGCGGCCTCTCGTCACCGTCACCAACCTCAGCCGCAGCCAGCACGCGCTGCACACCGCCGGCTACATCCTGCACGCGGCCGGCAACAAGATCAACATTACTAAGGTATTGCATGCCTCACTCGGCAAGTGTATGTCGGCCACACACATCGGCGCGCGGCCTCTCGTCACCGTCACCAACCTCAGCCGCAGCCAGCACGCGCTGCACACCGCCGGCTACATCCTGCACGCGGCCGGCAACAAGATCAACATTACTAAGGTATTGCATGCCTCACTCGGCAAGTGTATGTCGGCCACACACATCGGCGCGCGGCCTCTCGTCACCGTCACCAACCTCAGCCGCAGCCAGCACGCGCTGCACACCGCCGGCTACATCCTGCACGCGGCCGGCAACAAGATCAACATTACTAAGGTATTGCATGCCTCACTCGGCAAGTGTATGTCGGCCACACACATCGGCGCGCGGCCTCTCGTCACCGTCACCAACCTCAGCCGCAGCCAGCACGCGCTGCACACCGCCGGCTACATCCTGCACGCGGCCGGCAACAAGATCAACATTACTAAGGTATTGCATGCCTCACTCGGCAAGTGTATGTCGGCCACACACATCGGCGCGCGGCCTCTCGTCACCGTCACCAACCTCAGCCGCAGCCAGCACGCGCTGCACACCGCCGGCTACATCCTGCACGCGGCCGGCAACAAGATCAACATTACTAAGGTATTGCATGCCTCACTCGGCAAGTGTATGTCGGCCACACACATCGGCGCGCGGCCTCTCGTCACCGTCACCAACCTCAGCCGCAGCCAGCACGCGCTGCACACCGCCGGCTACATCCTGCACGCGGCCGGCAACAAGATCAACATTACTAAGGTATTGCATGCCTCACTCGGCAAGTGTATGTCGGCCACACACATCGGCGCGCGGCCTCTCGTCACCGTCACCAACCTCAGCCGCAGCCAGCACGCGCTGCACACCGCCGGCTACATCCTGCACGCGGCCGGCAACAAGATCAACATTACTAAGGTATTGCATGCCTCACTCGGCAAGTGTATGTCGGCCACACACATCGGCGCGCGGCCTCTCGTCACCGTCACCAACCTCAGCCGCAGCCAGCACGCGCTGCACACCGCCGGCTACATCCTCCACGCGGCCGGCAACAAGATCAACATTACTAAGGTATTGCATGCCTCACTCGGCAAGTGTATGTCGGCCACACACATCGGCGCGCGGCCTCTCGTCACCGTCACCAACCTCAGCCGCAGCCAGCACGCGCTGCACACCGCCGGCTACATCCTGCACGCGGCCGGCAACAAGATCAACATTACTAAGGTATTGCATGCCTCACTCGGCAAGTGTATGTCGGTCACACACATCGGCGCGCGGCCTCTCGTCACCGTCACCAACCTCAGCCGCAGCCAGCACGCGCTGCACACCGCCGGCTACATCCTGCACGCGGCCGGCAACAAGATCAACATTACTAAGGTATTGCATGCCTCACTCGGCAAGTGTATGTCGGCCACACACATCGGCGCGCGGCCTCTCGTCACCGTCACCAACCTCAGCCGCAGCCAGCACGCGCTGCACACCGCCGGCTACATCCTGCACGCGGCCGGCAACAAGATCAACATTACTAAGGTATTGCATGCCTCACTCGGCAAGTGTATGTCGGCCACACACATCGGCGCGCGGCCTCTCGTCACCGTCACCAACCTCAGCCGCAGCCAGCACGCGCTGCACACCGCCGGCTACATCCTGCACGCGGCCGGCAACAAGATCAACATTACTAAGGTATTGCATGCCTCACTCGTGCACACTCTGGGACTTGCTCGCAGGAGGGCCCCTTCCTCTCCCCAGTCAGCTGCTGCACGCCTCCGTTGCCTGGGCGTTTTTAACAGACTTCAAAATCGTGGACGTCCACGGTATCACGATAACACAAGGATGTAAAATGTATGGAAATATATGAGGACGCTTTTAAATTTCTGTCCACGATTATGTTATTCCATACATTTGACTTCCTTGCCGTAGACGTCCGCGATAATAATGTCACGTTAGAAATTTAAAAAAGCGCACATTAGCGTTCATATTGATTGTTTTCATTCTAACTGTGGTAATTTCATTTCTTTGTTGCATTGCACAGATCGCACCTTTATTTCGAAACCGTAGCTAAACAAAAAACTAAATTTTACAGAGTTAATTTACGATTTTTGCATTATTTTTTATTTACCTCGTCATAAAAAGTGATGAACTCATAAGAGATATTTCTGAGATTATTTGTTAAATTACTGGTTTCTCTTTAAGGTGTGTAGTCATATAATTTAATATATTCTTAATTTTTTTTTGTACTAAAAGTGATTTTCTTGAGAATTTCGTTTAGTAACGGGATTCGAAATAAAGGTGCGATATGTATACTGTCCATCATTTTGCTCCACCACGAGCTGTCGTCACACACATTGGGAGCCGCCCACAGCCACTGGTGACCGTCACTAATCTGTCACCATTAGTCTATATAATGTTGGGATTAATCCACTTTGCCCACCAATCTATCCCACCAGTGGAGCAAAGTAGCATATTCACAATTTTGACGTCCATTGTGTCCAACTAATTGATTTTGATGTAGCAAATTACACTCGCACAAACTATGAGTTCCCTTTTTCTCCACGAGGGCTGGCACCAAAGTACTCAGTGGTTGGCACTGATGGATTTAATCAAATTTTATGGAGATAATAAAAACAGTTTTATTTAAAACAAATAAACGACTAATCGTACGAGATTAGGTTGAGTCTGATTCTGAGAGACAGCTCAAAAACATCAAGGATAGTGACAGAATTACGGGATTATTTATTTGTCACAAATCAACTATTAAAAAGGATTAAATTTAAATTCTAAATTATAAGACCATGTTTCTGAAATTAATGGTCTTTTGAGGTAAGAACCACATAGATTTGAGTGGACTTGTCCAATCAGTGCACGCATTCATAATCATTATCATCATAAACTAGCTAACCCTACAAACGTTGTCCTGTCAAAATTTCAATAATTCAAACAAAATTCCCATAGAAAATGCATTTTCAGTTTTCCCGAATTTTCCAATTTTCCCGGCAACTTTTCAAAGATTTTCTTTCATACTAACCTTGTCCAGACAATTACAAACACATAAAAAAGAATTAGCTAAATAGGTGCAAACGTTCTGAAGTGATGCGCGTACATGTATTCGACAATTGATTTTTATTTATAATAAGTATTAGAACAGTATAAAATAGGTCTTACGTAATACAGTAGTTCAGAAATGTGACATGCAATCTATACAAAGTATTTAATGCTAGAGTTATTATATATATATTATGTTCCATGATATGCTTTAAATGCTTATTTCTATTATTCACTAGCTGACCCGACAGACGGTGTCCAAATTTCAATAAAGTTTTTGAACATTTTATAACAAAAAATAGCCAAATCGGCCCAGCTGTTCTCAAGTGATGCGCTTACCAATGAACACCATTTCATTTTTATTCATATACTGTATGGAAACCACATAATATATGCAATATATGATACCTACCACAAGTAATATTAGGTCCACAGAAGTATAGCAATTTTTTTTTTTTTAATGTATCTTATACTGTCCAAATGCCGAGTAAAGGCCGCCCCCAAATCCTTCCAAGCATCCTTTTCCAGGGCCACCGCGACCCAACCCAACCCAAATATGATTATTGTTAGCTTTTAAGCGTTTTGGTAAAAAAAAAAAAACTGTTAGCTTAGAATGCATATCTGAATAAATAAATATTACTTGTGTAACGCGTCTAGGTCGTGTCGTTAAATAACAACCGTAAATTAAAAAACTAAAATTTTAAGCATAATATACTTGTATATCAAAATAAAATTAGTGAAAGTAAACAACGTACCTTGACCCTAGACAGAGAACGATTCACAAAAAATGTTCCATGCCGCCTGCCACACACATTTTTTTTTTTGCTATGACCTATCCATGGCACCGCGCCCGCGCGCTGCAAGCCGAGCGCAAAATTCGTTCGCTCAAGGCCCGTCGCCTTTGAAGACAGCGTCGTGATAATTTGCATTGCGTCGCAATGTCGCTTTTCAATACTCAAGGATTCAAGTACATTGTATCATTGACCTAGTGGTCCACTTTTCTCAAAATTAAAACTACTTTTTGACCTACTTGCTGGACCGATTTCGTTCATTTTATGGTTTCATTTATTGCATATTATAATATTTGGTTTCTATGTAGATAGATAGATTATTTTCACAGTACATTCATTATCATGCTAATATAATTTAAGAATAATTATAAATTCATTTAGGAATTAGCATCGTTTTTCTTTAGGTTTCTAAAAAATAAATTATTAGGTAACTCTTGAAAGTTTTTTGTTGATTTGAAGTAAAGAAAAAAGAAAGAGAATACGTTTATTTGCGGTAAACATGACGCAAAGAAAGTCATCCTCCCTTCGCCTTTCCCAGGTGGACGACATAACGAAATGGCTGGACCCTCCCCCCCTCAAGCGCACCTCCCCGGACACGCACCTCAACAAGCTGCAAGAGAACAAGTCGCGCAAGGTGGAGCCCGGCGAGTTCGACGGAGCCCTGCCCGCCTTCCTGCGCAACCAGTCCGTGGAGGGGCTGGAGTCGCAGTACAAACACGAGGTAACAAAGAAACAGGAAATAAAATAAATGTCGTCGTCACGAAAAAACACGAATTTAAACCTCTTAAGATTTTCACTGCTCGGCGACGATTTAGAGCTTGCACACTTCGCGGCCACGACCACGACAGGCCGCAATCTACGATACGGTCCATGCTGAATCGAACACGAAGGTTATCCAAGGGTCTAAACGCTGTACACAATTGCAAAATCTGACAATATTGTTAGTTCGACGACCGCTGTTCTCCCCACAGCTATTTGCAGTCGAGGCTAAGACAAATCTAGTCGAAAATGTGTCATTTTCGACATGACCGCTTGTCGAATGGTTGTTTATAGCTATGTCGGACAGCCAGTGGTGCGGCCAAATCGCACCTTCGGTAAGACAAGGCCATAAATGTCAAAATTTCAAACAGTCGGTTAAATATTCCAAACTGCTTTAAAAATACCCTTTTATCTGGAAATATAGGGCTTACTTCATGCAAAGATCATCAGTTCAAGGTGGTAAGATGGTTGGGCACGCCACAATTGCGGCGATAAGTCCCCTCTTTGAGGAGTGGTTAGAGAGGCGCCACGGCGTCCTTACCTTCCGCCTGACGCAGGTCCTCACCGGACACGGTTGTTTCGGGAGGTTCCTGTTTCGCATAAGGCGGGAGGAAACGCCCGGGTGTCACCATTGTGTGGATCGCCCAGAGGACACGGTGGAGCATACAGTGGAGGTCTGCCCGGCTTGGGCAGAGCACCGCCGTGTTCTCACGGAGGCGATCGGCGGCGGCGATCTCTTGCGTCCGAGCCTGGTCCAGGCCATGGTGCGGAGCGAGAGTGCATGGGAGGCCGTCACCTCCTTCTGCGAAGCGGTAATGCTCGCGAAGGAGGAGGCGGAACGCGTGAGGGAGAGGCAGCCTCACGCCCTCAGTCGCCGCAGGAGACGCCCTGGGCGGCGGGAATCGATAGCCGATTCCCAGCCACCGTAGGTGCGGGCTTGCGGACGGTGAGTAGTGGGTAGCTCGCCGTCCGGTGAGGACCAGGCCCGGGTCGACGGCGCGTTGTGTTCCACGCGCGCCTCAAAGAGATGTCAGCAAAAGATGGGGTCCAATAGGGCCGATGCCGCTGGGGTCGCGGGTTGTTTGAAAAAGATACCGTGGCCCTGGCATAGGCAACTGAAGGAACACGGGTGGGTTTTAGTCAGTAAAAAAAAAAAAAAAAAAGGTGGTAAGATGGTATGAGCGGAATAATACGGTATTTAATGTAAAAAAAAATCTTAAAACGGCTCTCCTGTAAAATCATAAAAAGTGCATTTGTGCCCTTGTCTTACCGAAGGTGCGAAATGTTCTTCTTGGTCGGAGATTCTGCAATCAAGACTGCGGCCGGTCGTGCGAACAATGAGTGAGCGATGTCCCTTATTCAGCGCAGACTAAATTAATGTATTGCGGACAACAGTGATCCATATTGTGTTAGTATTACAAAAACAACCTACCTATGTTCTAGTGTTAGCAGTACTGATATAAAATAGGTACTTAAGTAAATAAAATAATGCACACTCGACCAGGCAAGAAAACATGTTTCCTACCTGAGCAACCTTCGCATCAAAGTCCTAATATTTGGAGTACAACTCTCCGCCACAGATCTCAGAATATAGTTGCGACTATAGTTTGACCAAGGCCGCTATACCGCGCCGTAGGTATGTGCGCGGCGAGATGGGGGGGCAGTGCAGGCCGCTCATTCGTCAACGCTCACGGCGTCCCACCGCTCATTCGCCAGCGCTGCACCCCGCCTCGCTGCGCATTCGTAAGGTGCGGTACAGCGGTCTTGGTCAAACTATACCTCGCACTCTGCTCAGCAGTGACGCTGGGTTTTTTTGGCGAATTATGGCTTGAATGCCATCTTTATGGCTTGAAAGGCATCTGTGTGGGTCTCTGCAAACATCTCCGAGGCGCTGCGGTAACGGGGCAGTCGCAACAACATCCTGAAAGCATTATTATACTGTACGCGCGTGGTATCCAGCGATCTCTTGGTGTACTTAGCTGACCCATAGATTACTCGTGTGAAGACTAAAAGGCACAAAACATTTTGTAAAATAAAAACATTTTTTTTTTAATTACAGGTAGACAACCCTTTACCCTTCTGTAGACACATCAGTATCCCCAACAGTAGCACTGTACCAGACGACGCGGACACAGACTCCTCCGATGATGATGAGGAGACCATCAGCACCTGGCATCGGAACGTACAGATATTCGACAAAATGGACGTCGACCCCAAGAAGACCATAGCAACTATCATCAAGAAAGGAGAGAATTTACTATCCAAGAAGTCGAGCTACGATGTCACCGATGTTGTGCTCAGAAATCCTGAATGTTTGACTCATGAAAGAAAAATACCCGAAGTGGATTGCAGAAGGTTTAATATCGATTATTTAACTAAGAGCCCAGTTATGGCTGCGGGGGTCAAGAATATACCTAAGACAGTCGAGAAAGAGAAACTGCACGAAAAGACGGGGTTTTTCCAAAAGAAACTGATGTCACCGAAGTTGAGCAGACTGTTCAAGCCGAATACTGCGGAAGTGGACAGAAATAAAGACGTAGAGGACAAAGACAAATCTAGGAGCAAGTTCTTCGTTCAACGACCTTCGTCGCCGAGTAACATCGGACGCTCCCATAGGGTCAGACCTTCAGAGTCTGACAAACCAGTCCACCACGACGTTCTGAAGTCGGACCTCAAACTAGCCAGCATGGGCAAGCCAATGACGCCGATATTCCGGCGGCATTTAGCTGAAAAACCGGACTTCGCAGACGGGAGGTTCAGTTACAGAGACCGCAGATCCAAATACGAGCCGAAACCTACCGAAGATTCTAAATTCATAGACTTAGGACGCAATAGAATTAAGACCCCTCTTAGTACGTTAGAACAGGGCACAAAACTGACCCCTTTGATCAGAAGTTCTCAAATTAACAACATAGCGGCTTTAGCCACTGTGCCCGAGAAAAAGCATATAGATAGGAAAGTAAGTGATGAGCCCAGTTTGCCCAAGCGCCGCGAGCCGGGGATTTGGCGCAGTAACTACGTGAGCTTGGCCAATCTGAAGATCAACGGCCAAGCTAAGGATATCGACGACAAGTGTAGGCAGGGCCTGAACGAAGACTCGCCTGTTGAACGAGTTATATAGGTCAGTTGGCTTTTAACGCCTGGTGATGGTGACCGAATGGGCGTTTTTCCACATTATAGGCTGAGTATGCTCTATAACTATGAGTATACTCAGCCTATAATGTTCCCATTGCTGGGACGCAGGCCTCCTCTCAGTGAGAGGGAGTGGGCTCTAATCCACCACGCGGACCCACTGCAGGATTTTCCACTGGCACTGACAAATGTAGGGTAAATTCATACAATCTATGCCTCCATTTTAACTGTGCCATGCCAATAGAAAAACGCCCATAGTATGTACGTTATACGTTACTGATTACGCAGCACGTATTTGACCAATTATTCGCGTTACTTGAACAATACAAAATGTACTTTATGGCTATTGTGATAAAGTTCATTTTGTATTAATGAATTAACGCGAATATTTGCAAAAATACGCCTAGTTTAGTGCCAGGGTAAAACATTGTGCCCATCTACAAATATATTTCGAGTCTTGCCACGTTACAGTAGTTATACAATTGTTGATTCGTTGTACTTACCACGAATGATGTACTACGGACCTTTGTAATCGCTTGGGAGTGTGTTGTGTTTTCGCGATGAAAGTGACAAATTACCAGTGAAAGGCGCTTTGCAATTTGCTAACATTATCCAAAAAATCTCAAATATTGAAACAACAATTTGTGAAAAGAATTTTTTTTTTAGTAATGAGTATCATAATTGCACGCACAGGCAAATATTGATCTAGTTACTCATTCAGCTAGGTTATTTTTTTCAATTTACAATAAAAACCGTGACTTAAAGCACAGACAAGATTCTTTTTCAAATGTTCATTTACCGATGATTTTGTGAAGTCTTTCTCCAATCTTTAACCAATAAAATGAATGCAAATATTTAAGCTTACATTGAGTATGAATGATGCATAGAGGTGAATGCTTGTACTCTATACATCGGAACTATCCTGTAGTGGTAGTGCCTTCCGAAAAGACTGCGTTCTATAAGACATTTACTTTTCAACAATCTAAACAACATACTTTTGTAAACTCACTTGAAATTTTACAATTTTTCTTGTTTACATTTTCGGAAACTATCAAAATACGTTATGTATTACATTTTGATACCCATTACACTCGATAGCTTACTTAACTCGATATCTTCAATATTTGTATATCCATGCTTTTATATTCCATAATATTTTATAAATATTCACAAAATATTAATTTTACAATAGTTGTTATCGTTAAAATATTTTGATTTAAACTACTTAGCGGACTGATAAAATATAATCTCATTTGGATAGATATTTGAAATCGCGAATAGTTTAGAACAGTAGGTATTAAACTTTAGTATGCTGATTTTTTTTTTGCGATTTGTAAGTTGGTCCCATAGTAAAAGTTATTCTGTTCGATGGTCTTATAGTTTGTAAAGTTAATTATTTAACACCTTATATTGTATTTGTAATATGAAACCAAAATGAAGTCGTTGGTATGCAAGTTTGATTCCTGCGTTGACCTTTGAATATAGTGTCAATTAGTGAAACTATTGAAAGTTTTCACCAAGATGGCGCTGTAATTTGTTATAATAATAGTCTAAATATATATTAATATATATAGTTTTGAATCACTGTGTTGAAAATATATACTTGTGATCGCCCGCTTTTGTTGGTGGCCATTTTAAGGATAATGTCGGACTAAAGTCATCTTGGCACAGGATGTTGCAGAAGAGTCAACATTGTAAATAGAGCTCTATGTTTCAAATTGTGCTGCTACAATTTATTTAATATACCAAATAAATAGTTATGCGAGCAATAACGCCACAGATTGTGGCCACGTGTTCGTGCACCTTCGATGACATCTAATCATCATTCTCCTGTACTTGTGCCAATTTATTTGGGGTCGGCGCAACATGTATTTTTCTTCCATACTTCTCTATCAGTCGTCATCTCGGTAGTCTCCCCCTTTCTAGCCATATCATCTTTCACACAGTCCATCCATGACATGTAATACCGACCGGATATCGTTAGACCCGAATTATCCTAAAATATGGTGTCTACGACACATTTGCTCAATAGTCTTCATTCAATTTAACTTACATTATTATATGAATTCAAAAACTCATCTTGCGAAAATTCTCTGTTCGTACATATTTAAAATATTAAAGCAAACCTATTAGTTTATCAAGAAATCTTTGTTTAATTTATCGTAAACATATGGTTGTTACTTAAATGAAACGTACCACGACAAGTTTGTCTAAAGTCGATTACTTGGAAAATGGTGACTATTACTCTAATATTAAGTTCTGCTTGTCGCAATGTATGTATAATATTATATACATATTTGTATATTATTAACGAGTGTTTAATTAGGTGCTTTTGTTGAAAACACACGTTTTGCACTTACTAAATAAAACTATTGTTACTTAATAAAATAATTGGATCAGTATTCGCTTGACATGTTCAGAATCAAAATGGATTCTAGCTTAGAGTCTCTAAGATTCAATTTGCAACGCAGTTAGCTTCACGCATTTGTTATAGTGTCTTAAGCAGATATACGGAAATATACACACGTTGTTTTCTATATGTAGTTATATTTGTACCGTTTTTATATTGTAGACAAAATGTTTGAATGTTTAAACTTTCCATTAGGGAATGGGTGGCGACGAGACCGTTGTCGTAAATAAATCTACGCTTTATAATGCTCAGTATGATAACAACTTAATTATGCCAATATTTCACCATTCATTTCCGTTTCCGTCTATCTTTATAGTGTAAAAAACTTATTTGCAGTAACATGATGTCTCAATACATTCTGTCCAAGGAGTCCATATGAACATTATATTTAAAGAAATGAAATATGATTAAAAATTATCTATCTATACTAAGGTCTGAACGCAAATCTGTGCCATTTGTATGCCAATGTACAGTCTGCATTTGCTGTCTGTACGTTACAGTCGATGGGAGTTTCGCTCAGATATAAATAAAAATAGAGACATCAAGCATGTAGGCAGATTTTATGCTTCAATTAAGACCTTTACCCTACCTGTTAACCTATACCTGTAACTCTGGAGAAATGTGTAAATTTGGGCGGTACCGCTATTAATGCAGGTGGCGATACAAAAGAAAGACGTCCACAGTTTGACATAGGGCTCCCACAAGCACCGCCACTTCGACCGGTTCCGTGCTTCCTACATCCATCATAAGAATAGTCCTGAACCATTATTATTGTAGGGTGGAAAAATGCCTTTAGAAATTGCATTCAGTTGAGACCTACAAAAGGGTAGCTTTATTATATTTGAGTGACACATCCATCTTCTCTTTACCTAAGAAATTCAAGTCCTCGTGAAAACTTACAAAACCACGACATTAGCATATGTTATATTGGACAATACTTTAACTGTATTAATTTATTAACATTTTAGATATTATTATTATTATAATGTAGTACCTAGAGTTAAGTTTATTTCTTAGATTTTTTTTCGTGAAGTCTGATGTACTTTTGTGACAGGGTGCCATTTTGTAAATGTAAATGATGTTAAATGATGCTATGATTGGAATTTGAAGACAATTCGTAACGAGCGTGCATTATAATTTTTTTTTTTACCGTTCTTGTGACCAGCTTATTTCCATAGCTTCAAATTACAAATCCAACTTATTGCTCCTTCCTGTAAATGCTTGGTAAGACAACCAGTGAAATCTATGACACTTCAGGGGGAAACGCCAGGGTAAAAAAAGGACATTCAAATTGATTACGTTTTTTGCAATTCACAAGTCAGTATTAGGTTGTATGTTGATTTTTATAATTCGCGACCGTGACAAGTATGTATTTATAGAATTATAATCATAGAATCAGTAATACAACTCCTTATCATAATCCTAAAATTTCATCAAAGTCATTCAATAGGATTACCTGGTCTTAAAGAGCTGTATTAATGACTTTACCGATTATAATTCTGTAAATACATACTTGGTACGGTCGTAAATCATATTTTGATCAACATATAACCTTATAATGACTTGCAAGTTGCAAAAAATGTAAGAACATTTGAATTTTTTTTGCCATTTACACTGGCGCTTTCGCCTTAAATATAATATTTAAACATTTATAATACTGGTGATGATTTAAACATCTTTTTGAAGAGTCATTTAGTTTCAATCACAGCATTGTTAGAAATTAACATTAAATACATTAAATCAGGACAAACTCAACCTCATTTCTGTTCATTGTAATTCGTTTACGTCCGACATTAGGTCGAGCTCATATTTACCTTATCTGTGATACGTTATGTTTGTAAACGCCGCAATAACAAGTATTATAGGTGTCTTTTAGTTTTTAATCTTGAAAAAATCCTGTTTTTATTTTATAATTATTAAGGATTGTTTGAACGCCAACGACGCTTACCATGAACGTTTGCAAGTTATGACAAAATCTTTTACAGTATTATTTCATGCGATATGTAAATTTTTTGTCATTAAATTGGTTAGCGCTTGGCGTTCAAAAGATATATTTAACACAATATTAACAGTGGTAACATCGAGTATTCCGTCTCCTGCATTCCAAGCCGTTTTGTATGTTTTTCTTTTGTGTCTGTTTGTAAGTACAAATGAATAAAGGAATATATTCAGATTTTGTATTTATTTTATTACACATAACTACATAGGTACAGAGAAGCTCGTGGCTAAGTAATGAAAGCCGCACGGTTCGATCCTTCAACTTTAAGCTACGCTTGCTGAGGTTGGTCCGTTGATGGGTGACCATCTTTTACATACCCGAGACTCCTTCGTGCCTTGGTCCCTGCTGCCATTCGAGGATATTTGACAGTCGTTACGGGTCGTCAGAAGCCCGAAAGTGACAACCAGTCTTACCACGGGGTATCGTATTACCTAGTAACTGGGTTGTGGTGGTCAGTCTGCCGCATCCGGTTAGACTGGAAGCCGACCCCAATATAGTTGGGAAAAGGCTAGGCAGATTGATCTACATAAGTACAGACGCCAGCACATCAAGCTACTCATATTTCTCAAAAATCTTTAATAGATTTTTAACTTTATCGCTAAAGCATTAGGTTCAAGGTTGATTGGGAAAATTTGACAGTTTCGGGTAGCTTGACCTGCTGGCGTCTGTACATAAAGGCACCGTTTTTCCATGAGAATAGACAAACTACAGAACGCCAACGGTACGACTAAGCATTCAGAGCGCATTGATTGGAATGTATGTATAAGTAGGAAACGCTTTTGTTATCGTGCCAGCCCTGCGTGCTCAGTCGCGCATTAAACGTCGAGATTCGTACTTTTGTTGTCGTGCGAGCTCGGTCGCGCATTAGACGTCGAGATTCATGCGTTTGTTGTTGTGCCAGTCGTGCGAGCTCGGTCGTGCAGTAGACGTCGAGGTTCGTGCTTTTGTTGTTGTGCCAGTCGCGCATTTGACGTCGAGATTCGTGCTTTTGTTGTCGTGCCAGTTGTGCGAGCTCGGTCGCGCATTAGACGTCGAGATTCGTGCTTTTGTTGTTGTGCCAGTCGCGCATTTGACGTCGAGATTCGTGCTTTTGTTGTCGTGCCAGTTGTGCGAGCTCGGTCGCGCATTAGACGTCGAGATTCGTGCTTTTGTTGTTGTGCCAGTCGCGCATTTGACGTCGAGATTCGTGCTTTTGTTGTCGTGCCAGTCGTGCGAGCTCGGTCGCGCATTAGACGTCGAGATTCGTGCTTTTGTTGTTGTGCCAGTCGCGCATTTGACGTCGAGATTCGTGCTTTTGTTGTCGTGCCAGTCGTGCGAGCTCGGTCGCGCATCTGACGTTGAGATTCGTGCTTTTGTTTTCGTGCCAGTCGTGCGAGCTCGGTCGTGCAGTAGACGTCGAGATTCGTGCTTTTGTTGTCGTGCCAGTTGTGCGAGCTCGGTCGTGCAGTAGACGTCGAGGTTCGTGCTTTTGTTGTCGTGCCAGTTGTGCGAGCTCGGTCGCGCATTAGACGTCGAGATTCGTGCTTTTGTTGTTGTGCCAGTCGCGCATTTGACGTCGAGATTCGTGCTTTTGTTGTCGTGCCAGTCGTGCGAGCTCGGTCGCGCATCTGACGTTGAGATTCGTGCTTTTGTTGTCGTGCCAGTCGTGCGAGCTCGGTCGTGCAGTAGACGTCGAGATTCGTGCTTTTGTTGCCGTGCCAGTCGTGCGAGCTCGGTCGCGCATTAGACGTCGAGATTCGTGCTTTTGTTGTTGTGTCAGTCGCGCATTTGACGTCGAGATACGTGATTTTGTTGTCGGGCCAGTCCTGCGAGCTCTCGCGCATTAGACATCAAGATTCGTGCTTTTGTTGTCGTGCCAGTCCTGCGACCTCAGTCGTGTATTAAACGTTAAGATACGTGATTTTGTTATCATGCCAGTCCTGCGAGCTCAGTCGCGCATTAGACGTCGAGATTCGTGCTTTTGTTATCGTGCCAGTCCTGCGAGCTCTCGGGCATTAGACGTCGAGATTCGTGCTTTTATTGTCGTGCCATTCCTGCGAGCTCAGTTGTGCGTTAGACGTCGAGATACGTGATTTTGTTATCGTGCCAGTCCTGCGAGCTCTCGCGCATTAGACGTCGAGATTCGTGCTTTTGTTATCGTGCCAGTCCTGCGAACTCTCGCGCATTAGACGTCGAGATTCGTGCTTTTGTTGTCGTACCAGTCCTGCGAGCTCTCGCGCATTAAATGTCGAGATTCGTGCTTTTGTTATCGTGCCAGTCCTGAGAGCTCTCGCGCATTAGACGTCGAGATACGTGATTTTGTTGTCGTGCCAGTCCTTGTGAGCTCTCGCGCATTAGTCGTCGCGATTCGTGCTTTTGTTCGTGACTAAGCTCTCAGGAGTGCCTGAGAGCTTAGTCGTGCATTAGAAGTCGAGATACGTACTTTTGTGCTATTTCTTTAGTTTGCACTAAATAAGTGGTTTAAATTTTTGTCTCTTACCATAGACAACCTTGGCTTTTAAGAAAGACCAAGGTTCTCTAAGAGGTGCTTAGTAGGTACCAAGCATCCGTAGACGGCGGTCCTCACCAACAAAAGGTCACTTCGTGGCTGTGCAGACAATCGAGTCAGCAGCTGATATGTCAAAATATTGTCGAGCAGTGGAATTAAGTATTTTTCGGGTTTAAGTTCGGCGTACCTTACACCGCGCTTATTAATAAAGGGGTAAGAAACTCCACTTTTAATAGGAACATAGGTGGCGTATGTAAAGGAAAACTCAGATGAACCGTAAAATATTCTTTATTTGTAAACAAATTCGAAATCGGGTATTCAAATATAACGGTTAGAACGTACCTAAGGAACATAGAAAATATGTTGCATTCTCAAACGATATCAGTACTAATTTAGAATCTACAGAATAAAACACAATCTATCGATAAAAGTTTATCGATACCAATAGAAATCTATAATTATTCGCGAAATTCTTAAAATCACGAAGACGTGCAGGATCGACAGACTTTGCTCTTATCTGTTAGATAAGGTAACCGGAATATATCCGGTGGTAGTGAATGGTTACCTTATCAGTGTTATGTTTACGTAAGTTCTCGCCCCTTCGTGGTTTTCAGAATATTTGCCAAAATATCAAAATTAAACTACTTTAGATAGGAATAGTGTGCACAATAATATTGTCATACATTGGACATCGAGATATTCGAGTTTATCAAGTGGAAGATGACGTAGAAAATGGGTTTTTACAAGAATGTAGTAATAATTATAACATTACTATCCTAATACTATGAGCTTTAATCATTTAACAGTGCGTCATAATCATAATACTGGAGTTTTTTTTTTTTTTCATAAATATTTTATTTCCAAAGCAAAAGTAGAAGAATCGAAAAATAAATCCCATTTTTATGCAGAAATTAAAAATACTTGACATTTGTTTACGTTCGAATTTTGTTTGTCAAAGCACTGTTGGCACACAGTCTGAAATAGGTTCAGAATGTCCGATTCCCAAAAAACAATTTCCCAGAATTTCCAATTACGTGTATTTGTAATCGGTACTCGTACTGTGGGCCGAGCACGACCGAAGCGGCGCGAACTAAACGTAGCGGTAGATTCGAACGATTTTGAAATTGAAAATACTCGTTTCGTAACACCAATGATATTAATTATACGCGTCATGTAAGTTTGCCGCTCTGAAGTAGGCTACAAATGGCTGCTTCAATCAATATCTATAATAAAACAGCAGCGAGCCCCATGCGCATCGGAAAGCCTGGTTTCAGAGCGGCAAACTTACCGTGGCTCAAACTATAACAGACGTTTAAAATCTGGTCCTGACACGTGACTAAACAGCGTTTAGGTTTGACGCGCGGACTAAAGACAAAACGTCCCAATTAGGACGTTTTCGAGTCCTCACGACGCGGGCGCTACGATTTATATCTGTGGGCGCGACTTATATCTATAATATTGTGCTTGTCGCAAAATTCAAAATTCAAAATGAGTGTTCAATTCTAAAATCGTTCGTTCGTTCGTTTACTTTACGTTAACGTCGCGCGTTCGTGCTAGGGCCTCTGTTCACAATATACTGTAATGTGGGTAGTTTTGATTTTGATTTTCATTTTGGGAATTACCCATTTTATCCTGTAAAGTCGACAGTAGGTACTGTGTGCATGCCATAAAATTTGATTACAACCAGAGAATAGCTAAACAAACAAACAGCAATATAGATAATCACAACGCGTTGATAGGAATAATTTTCGTGCTGTTATTAAACTTATTAATTGTACGGACGTGCTTACAACTATCAGTGAAGTACGATGCGTCGAAAAATAACAGCTTCTGTTCTGTTCTACTCGAAAATAAACTGATTTTCTAGCTAATCTATTTATGTGTATTTATTTAATATTAAGTAACTGCTCTATAGAAATAACTATAGTGGGAGAAGCTGCCTGTGTTCTGGCTGCAAGCATTCTGCATTTTGTGGCATTATTATGCGGTTGGTACATTGTCATAGGACCAATTAAATAATTGTTTTATCCAACTTGGGTAGTATCTGTTTGGCTTAAATTAGTCTTGATTTTCGAATGTTGTAAATAGCATTTGACAGTTACCTTGCAGTCAAAATACAGCGCGTCTCAATACTTTCTCAGGCCTCTCAGATATTAATAAACCATTCTCATTTTAATTACTTAAATGTATATTCCATTTTTTTTTTTTGTTTATTAACAAATGGACTGCTTTGACACAGCTTTAACAAGCAGCAGGAATGGTTTATTAACACGAGCTTTAAACAGCAAAAACAACATGCAAGAAATCATTTAAACTAGAAGTCCCAATTCTAGTTGTCCACAACATCGACGACGCTAGTGATTCTCTATTCAACAACTAAACACTAAGTTACAAGTTCATACTACCCTCTCTTTGCAAGTTACAACGTACTGATTTAGCGACCCTTTTTAACGATGTGTTACGATTCCTGATTCGTTTGTGGACTGTTTCTGATGTTGATAGATAAACCAAAACGAAAAAAAAATACAAGAAAATATAATTGTTGAGTGTCAGGTCGTTGAGCTGTTAATAAGATTGTTGAGCTATACGATTCCTGATGCATGCTAGCTGTCTTTCACGCATGACATGTCAGCTGCAATAAACTACATTTTTGCAAACGAATCACCCGAGTTAATATAACTCTTAGCACGTAATTTTTTTTCATTGCTGGAATTTTAAGTGGCATCTAAGTTAGTTAATGCAACTTCTTTTCTGATAAAAAACATGTTTGGCAAATACATAGATTATTTGTTGACAGCTATAGCTATAGCTAGCTTTTAATAATTACCTATTAAATGAATATTATTTACTAGTTCGCTAATTGGTTACATTTTTCAAAAAATCATCTTTTTATTTAACATTCTTAAAAATTTGGTCACGTGTGAGCAAGAGAGAGGACAAAACGAAACCGCCCTCTTAAAATAAACAAACATAAGAAGAAAAAGTCGTTATTACGTTAGCTTATCTATCAACATCGACAGTCCCTTTCCATAGACACTTTACGTACAACCCCTCTATAAAAAAACTATATCAAAAACCATAACAGTGAGTCTATATCTAACTAGTCTACATAAATCAGGTATACGTGGTCATTTAGAGAGTACTTACACATAGTATCAGACATGTATTTTTCTTAAACTACAACTAGTATTTTGACTAAGTTTAGGTGAGCTGTGTGTCTTGAAGATGAGAGCTTTCAGGTGAACAATTAAGTTAATAATACTTTAGAATAAATATTTGAGCATATTTTTTATAATGAATAAGACGTGATTATTTTATTGTTCCATAAAATAATTTAACACACGCAACCCCAAGCGGACTTTTTATGAAAAAGCAATAACTATTTCAAAACTTGAATAGCTCTCGTCTTTCAAACAAACACAAATATAGACTTTTCACATTTAAAGAATTCCACTTTACTTCATAATTAATTCTATGAAATTCTTTGAATACAAAAGGCATTTAATTTATCCTCCCGCGGTCCCACCATCTTAACTATAGCTAACAATAATAAATGTGTTCATTTAAAACATGCAAGTGCTTGATATGTGCGATTAATTTGCTAAGATTGTGAATTATATTGCTGACTGTACCTTACGACTACTAAACAACTGAGATATTACGCCCGAAAACGTTAACAGTCTTATTTATGAAATAAACAAGGGTTGTTTGACCAGGGAACTTTAACCATGTAAAAAAAAAAGTACTAGAATATAAACTAGTATGAAAAATAAAATATAAAATATACTTAATAAATGAATGAATGGCTTATGTCATCTAAATACTAAATGATATAATGCTATAAAACGACATCAAAATGAAAACTCAAATAAGTATACACGGTATCTAGTACTCATCTTCCAATCTTCGTTACGTGGCAACTTGATTTGACAACCATCCCGAAGAATGACGACAGATCGGAAGACATTATGACAGACTATAAGACATGGAGACGGCATATCTAAGCCTAGAATTACTATTTCTAATTTCGTGTTTTTTTAGTGAGACAAGGTCAAAATTGACAGTACGAGTATGCATAAATTACACTGTTTTTAAGTACTATTTAGAGCTAGTAGTTTACATCTTTTATGCCGTCTCTAGCGTAAATGCATAAGAATATAAGCCATTCATGACCATCCCATACATCGATGCAAAGCCATTTACATAAAAAATGTAAATAATTTAAAAAAAAAATACTAAATTCGACTAAATTTTATTATCATTATTCGTTTAGCACTCGATTTTTAAATTCGTTCCAGCTGCTCCTACGAATTGACCTTGTAATTTAATTCTAAGGTCAAATATTGCTTTCTATGGTAGGCAGTGCCTGAACCAACCATTTCTAAACTTTTTCCCATGACCATACATTCGATAAGACATCGCGTATTCATGACATAAGTGCCTCCACTAAATTAAAGGGATATTTTAAAATTTTCGTTATTATTTGCAGAATTTTTGGAACTATTTTTCTGAATCATCTTTTAAATACAATGCTACAAGAATTTTGCGATAACTTATTTTTGTAATTCTCACAAAAGTGCATCCGAATATCCCTCTTTTTAAGATAATTCTCCCGCGAAGCCTAACTACATCGCATTTCGCATCGCTGGATCCTACTTCCTTTCGCCCCACAACACCGTACGGCCTTCCGCATCCGTTTAGCACCGACTTACTACATACGACACATACCTACTGAGTATTGGGTCTCTAACAGTAAGTAAACAGATAAGGACTAGTGAGGCAAGCTGTGGCGAGATACTGTCTTCCATACACAAGTCATAAGTTGCTTAAATAATGAATTATACGCCGAGAACGAACTTTTGAATCCCAATTCAGTATCCTATGATACATTTCTTTTTTTTGTGGGCCTTAACTGAGATCTGAAATTTTACTTATTTTCATAAATGTATGAAACTGATCACGCTATACAGAATGTATTAACCGAAAAAAATAAAAACATTTCACTAGTAAACATTTTAAATCATAAGAAGTTATTGACTGAAAGTGCGTACCCCGCTAAGCAAGTACAAAATAGTTAATCAAAAACTCTGCAAGGCTAGTTTTTGTATGAAAAGCAGAAGTTTTGAACGTTCCTCGCCACAAGCTGAGATCAAGATAGTGCTGTGCCGTCGCGCTTACTGTCACATATCTAGTAATATTGGCACATAGTTACGATAATCTCATACTCTATAGGGCACTATTCATACTAATTACTTTAAGATACTTTTAGGAGGTAGAACCTCTTCATGTCTCTGTTATAGTTTTTAGGATTTTTTTATCATTTAGAATATATTTTTAAAAACGTTTTGGATAATTATAACAATTTTTAAATATAAATTATTGCACATAGAAGTCGATTAATTAGGCCCGGATAACTTATTCATAATATTTGAATAAAAATAGACATCGAAACACAGCAGTTAAGCTCTTATACAAACAAAGTAACTCAACATCGAAAAAGCAAAAAATATTACATAGAAAATGTCACAAATTCTGAGACACTAATATATATATATATATATATTAAAGTTCTATCATAAATAAACTTCAACTCTAATCAATAGATCCATTCGAAGTAATCAGAAGTCTTCATTTCTTCTCGAAAATTCAAGAAACCTCAATAGGTGCTTATATCCACCCTACTGGATATCAAATTCTCATTTCATCATTAACAATAGAAATAAGGCTCCACAAAAATAGCTAAGTGCGACCCAGGGTACGGGGTGTAATGTCACTTAAGATTTGTGAGACATGAGAGGGGTGGGAGCAGTTCAGCGGGGCGGGGAGGCCGCGGCGAGGCGCTGTCGAAGTCTCGCGAACTTGCCGTGCACAAGCCGCAGTTGCGAGCGGAGCCTCGAGGACAGCTCTCGCTGCAACGCCTGCACTTCCACCAGCTCGCGCCGAAGCTGCTGGTAGTCCGAGCGCACCTGTGTGTACAGCATAGTGTTATGGGGAGATCGTGATGTGGGTCAGCTCCGGCTAACGCAAGCAAAGGGCTTGGCTTTTGAAGAATTTCACACGTTTATAATACACTTTTGAAGTCTTGCATTGACACTTGCATTAATTTGCCAAGTTTTAGCAGTAATTGTGTTTTTAATTCTGTTAGTCGGAGTTGACTTACTGTTATATAACATTGACACAGTCAAAAACTATGAAACAATATTTTGATTTCCGGTTGAAAAATAGTCTCTTCTAATATTTTTGACCCTCAAATCATACATATTATTGAAGAGTTTAGATAAGTGACATCTTGAAACCATGATTTTTGTCTGTGTCAATAGTACGCACAAGATGGAAAGAAAAGAACTAATGGCATGAATATGGTGTCCCATATCTTGAAGTATCCAGATGGGTTCGTGAACAAGAAGTAACGAATAGGAGAAAAAATGAACATAATATAGAGAACGGAAGCTGGACAGTAGACATATACATGAATATCATCTATTTTGTTACAATCACACGAGACGGCTCGTTACTGCCAAGAAGGATTCTATTCTTCAAATAATAAAAAAAAATATTCATAATTTTTTCTACGTCTAAAAATGTATCTATTTGACTAACGATAAACGTACAATAGGAACATATTTTCCTCATGCATATGCTTATTATAACCCACAGCGATTTTTTAATCCTTAGACCTAATCTCTCGCGATGTGGCGAGAACCCAGACCAAGGTTGCAGGATAGTTTTGTTTCGATAATAATCTTTGTAACATCGTCAAGCTTACCATGGTCTTTATTCACCAGGAATTGTCCCCTTATCAGTAACGAGCCGCCTCATCTAATCAGACGCATATCGAAGTCGCGACACTGAAAGTCCGCAACGCCTAGTTAAGCCGTAAAGCGGCCCCGACTTCAGAGGCTTTGGACCAGGCTTCGACTTCGTACCACAGTCAAGCCCAGCTGACAGCTATATATCGATAAGCATGACCTTGTGGCTTGTCGGTTCTCATAAAGACCGGGGAAAAGATTTTTACTTATTACTTATAATTTTTATATGATCATTGTTGCACTGAGTGAGCTGGTGAAAAATGAATATGGAAATACATAATTATGCTCACTGCAAAAATATGTAGGTACTTATATTTGTTGGAAAGCACTGATTCGACTGCGTACCCAAGTAAGCCGCTGAAAACATAATCTGGCGAAATGTCATTTAATCGATTCCTCCAACAGCCAGCGCGCGTGCGGTGCTCCTGATCAGACTACCTATGTCCCATCTGCTGGAGTGTCCCAAATGTCCGTTCACCTGCACCCTTGACGACCGACTACGGCTCTCTGACACCGAAATAAAGAAAATTCGTTCGTAAAGAATATTACGAATTTTCTTTCCTTTAATTTTATTTAAAGATCTGATAGCTGCTGTGCGAAATTGTATCGTAAGTTTGGGATGAAATAATGAAATTTTATATATATATATATATACAGGGTGTCCGGTAATGAATGGATAACCTTGAAATGTCTTATAGTATAACTTATGGCCGTTCAGAAAAAAAATTGAAACAAAATATATCATAAGTAGTACCTAAGTTATGATTTTTTTAAAAGAAAGGTCTAATTTTTTTTACCTTGTTTTACTTTTATGAACACTACGATCAGAAATGAATGGATTCCATCGGTTTGTTGTTATTTTATTATTATACACGAACTATGCTAATAGATAAACAGTCAATAGTATGACTAGCTATTGCACTTTTTTATTAAAAAATTAGCAAATTAATTAATTTTAGAAAAACTTTGCAAAATTTATTTTTTAAACTATGTTTAAACATTTTGGGTATAAAAAAAATGTATGAATACATGAGTGGCCAATAATTTTAAAATAATGTCACTTTCAAGTAGATTTTATAATGGTACAATTCATAAATGTATCTACAATAAATAGTGAATTATTGCGATTAATGTAGAAAAGGAGAAAATTTTACTAAATATCAAAATTTGTAATATGGGAACATTTTTTAAATTTAATTGTACCTGAACTTTGGGGATTAATAAAAAACAACATTTAACATAAACAACACTTTATTATCATTCGTTTATAATAAATGTTCAAACTGCCGGCCTCCCACTCTTATGCAGGCCCTACATCTACGGATAAATGATCTACGGAGCAGTCTTGTGTACCGTCGTTCACTAATTTTTGATGCGGCTGCTCTGACTCGTCTTCTTAATTCTTCTAAAGACCTTATAGGCTTACAGTATACTTCCTCTTTAAGGCAGCCCCAATAAAAAAAATCCAATGGATTTAGGTCCGGTGAACGTGGAGGCCACAAAATTGGCCCTAGCCGCCCGATCCATCTATCTGGGTACGTGTTATTTAAAAATGCACGAACAGATACAGCATAATGCGCAGGACAGCCGTCATTTTGCAACCAATATGACTCCCTCAGCTCCTCGGGCACTTCTTCTAATACATTGGGGAGATCATTTTGAAGAAACTCCAAATAACTTTGCCCTGTTAAATTCCCCGGTAATTCAAATGGCCCGATTATTATTCCACTTAATATTCCAGTCCAATAATTGATTTTAAATTGGTATTGGGATCTATCTTCACGCATAAGATGGGGATTTTCTAATTCCCAACCGTGTAAATTATGAAGATTCATGTATCCATCTCTTTTGAATGTTGACTCGTCGCTCCACAGAATTTTATTAAAAAATTGCGGGTCTTCTTCGATTTTTGCCAGCATTTGTCGGCAAAAACGCAATCTAGCTGCATAATCTCTTGGTTGGAGAGTTTGCACGCGTGTAACGTGGTAAGGGTGGAATTTATTTTTTTTCAAAATATCGTGCACGGTCGATTTTCCGATACCTGTGCGTCGAGCTATTGTTCGTGTAGAGGTAGAAGGATCGTTTTCGACTTCCTCAAGCACGGCTTCTTCTACATCAAGACGAGCGATTCTTCCACTGCTTGTACCACCGACACCACTACCAGGCAATCTTCCTTCGGAGTAACAACCGTGGATGGACACGAATAAATACGCGGTAGTCTGGGTGGCGCGCATTAGGGTATCTCTCCCTATAGAGCGCTGCAGGTGCATTTGCGTTACCTCTGCATTCTCCATAAATGTAATGCATATTTGCATATTCTTGTGCCGTATACTGACGTGGCATTTTGATACACAAAAACACAAAAGTCCAGTTTAGTCCAAAAACAAACCAAATCGTCGCAAATATCACCAAACAAAACAAGTCCAAATCAGTAAGCAAAACGAATAGTCCAATAAAATAGCCACGTGGTCGTTTTAACACTGATTCAAAGTAAATCACGATAATTGCAAACGGAAACTAAATAAACACATGCGAAGTCGAGCAAGTCGAGAAACGCACTAAAAGTATGAGTGCTTACCTGATGTTTTACATTTATTTCCTCTCTCTCGCACCTAGCCGATTCAGACCCTCTTTGTCTAACATAACACAAAAGAATGACAGCACGGCGTGCGCGCAGGTAGCAAATATGAAGGTCACACGACCCATTTCACGCTTTTAAAGTAACTATTTTAATCATTATGAGTATTTGTAAATTTCTGACAATTTGGTTTCAATACGCAATTTTTATTCACTACAAATTCCTTAAATGTATTTTTGATTAATCTTCAGTGGTCAGAAGCAATTTAATTTAAAAAAAGTTCCTACATTACTTTTGACATTTGGTAAAATTTTCTCCTTTTCTACATTAATGGCAATAATTCACTATTTATTGTAGATACATTTATGAATTGTACCATTATAAAATCTACTTGAAAGTGACATTATTTTAAAATTATTGGCCACTCATGTATTCATACATTTTTTTTATACCCAAGATGTTTAAACATAGTTTAAAAAATAAATTTTGCAAAGTTTTTCTAAAATTAATTAATTTGCTAATTTTTTAATAAAAAAGTGCAATAGCTAGTCATACTATTGACTGTTTATCTATTAGCATAGTTCGTGTATAATAATAAAATAACAACAAACCGATGGAATCCATTCATTTCTGATCGTAGTGTTCATAAAAGTAAAACAAGGTAAAAAAAATTAGACCTTTCTTTTAAAAAAATCATAACTTAGGTACTACTTATGATATATTTTGTTTCAATTTTTTTTCTGAACGGCCATAAGTTATACTATAAGACATTTCAAGGTTATCCATTCATTACCGGACACCCTGTATATATATATATATATATACAGGGCTTTTTAATGACAAATAACTTTTCTAATAATGGCAGTGTTGTGTTTTGTATAAAAAATAAAGTTAAGATCTAATTTTGGCGACCTCAATGGAATTTAAGAAAACAATTAGCAAAACAAAAAGCTGTCTCAGTGCAACATTACCTAATTTTTGTACCTGTAATTAATTACTTAGTATGATAATCGATAATAGAAAAACAACAAGCCATAAGCAACATGACTGTATAATCAGTAATCTGACCTGTCACGACACTAACGCATTGGCTGAAAAATAAATATTATATTTATACATACATATTTTATTCTACATATTGGGATTACCGGGCGCTGCATTTACTTAGTGGGCGTATGTATGCATAATTATGTAGATAACAGTTCAACGTACATTACAGCAATACAGGAAGAGGACAGTAAATACTCGTACTCTTCGACAAGTCAAAAAGTATTTTTTTAATGTATAAACTCTTATGCCAGAAGTTAGGCCTGGTTTAGATGTGGCGTTTATGTGTGTGTGGTGTTGCCGATGAGGCTGAGGGTGATAACCAGGAATGCGCGTCAGCTGCATGCTGGTACTCAGGATAGCCTTTGAAGCTTTGGGTGTTGGCTGGCTGTCGACTCGCCGCTCGAAAGCTTGAGGAAGTGATGCTATTGACGTCATGCTGAAGTAAGTGCACGAAGGCTGCGCTAACGATCATATTCGGGATCACCAGTATAGAGGTATGAGGATCAGGGCGTAAAGTTCACTCATCCTCTTTAGAAAAGGGAGGATTCTCCGACCAGAGGGGTGTTGTGTCTGGTGAGCTACTACCCGACGACGACGGTTGATTTTTTTTTTAATACTGACCTATTTCAGTTAGCTCTGGAAGCCTTTACTGCTTAACCGAGCGTTAGCGGGCCTGAAGGGCCTCTCACCGGGTTAAAAAATTAAATTAAGTAGCACAGCTAAGGGCGTCCCATAGTGGAGACTTGTTGAATCTGTATGTTATTATTATTAAGGACGTTTATAGCTACTTGCCCCGCGCGGGCGGGCGGGGGCAAGGGACGGGGGACGACGGTTGGTGTCAGGATGTTGTACATATGCCAGTCGCGCGGTAAACTCTGCTTGCGCGATGTAGGACTTGTATGACGTCAGGTTTTTGATGCGTAGTTCGCATGTGGCGTTGTAGATACCACCACAAAAACAAGGTAGCATCACGCCTGCTTGCCTGGTAAGGCGTGATGTTATTTGTTTTAATTAGAACAAGGTTATGCTCAGCTAAGGCCTGCATTCACCCAGCGCTGATGTCGGTCGCGTATGTCGGTGCGACGATCAGCTGAATGCCACGCGTGCGTGACAGTCGCTATGAATATCGTACCATAGAGCGGTCGGTATCGCAGTACGGTATTTTATTATTTATTTCTCGTACACAACCGAACGTACGCGACCGTCATCAGCGTAGGAGGTATTCAGGCCTTAGGCTACTGATGGTGTGGACCAACTTTGGCGAGGCGTATGTCCATCCATGTAGGGGAGATAAAGCTCGATTTTGCGACCAATTTTATACCGAATAAATTTTATTTCTAGTAGTTGTTTAATATTCAATAATCATGAATGTGAGAGTCAGACGGCGCACCCAAGCGGGAATCCAAAGTTACAGCATGTTAAAGTTATAAAAAAACGAATTTCATACCGCACCAAAACCTTTTGGGATCATCTTCAACCCAAAAAAAAAAATAGTCAGCTGCATGAACAATATGTCAGCCGCGTATTTACAAGCGTTTTTAGCAAGATTGTTGCGATGGCACATCAGGCTATATTCAAAACTGGGTAATACGACAAAGTGGTCAAGTTCATGACTTCTATTTTGAAGTAAAACAAAACTGCATTTCTTACTTTTAGAAAAAAGCGTCTGTCGGAACCAAACAATATCAATCTGCCTAGCCTTTTCCCAACTATGTTAGGGTCGGCTTCCAGCCTAACCGGATGCAGCTGAATACCAGTATTTTACATGGAGCGACTGCCTATCTGACCTCCACAACCCAGTTATTGGGTAATACGATACCCCTTGGTAATAATATAATAATAATAATAATATCGTTTATTTATAAAAATGGTGCAGATTTACAATAACATAACTTAAAAATTATAGAGGGCACAGTTGCTCATTTGCCTGAACTAGGTAGAACCTGTGTTTCAGGCTAGAAAAGTGCTTAAAATTTTAAAAATATAAAATTAACAACGGAGAAGACTAAAATAGAAACTAATATTAACTTAAAAGACTAACATGTTTTATTTACATACAACAAGTAAATCCTCTGTCTCACTGTATGATATGCTAAGTAAAAATTGCAGAATAACCTTTTTGCAGTCGTAATTATTTAACTTATACATACTTAATTTCCTATTTAATTTGTTGTACAGAAATGGGCCTAAAAAGACCGATTGTCAAGTCTAAGACTGATTGTCAGACTTTCGGGCTTCTGACGACCTGTAACGACTGTCAAAGATCCACGAATAACAGCCGGGACCAACGGCTTAACGTGCTTTCCGAGGCACGGAGGAGTCTCGGTATGTAAAGATGGTCACCCATCTACGGACCAACCCCGGCAAGCGTAGCTTAACCTGATGGATCGACCCGTGCGGCTGTTATACTTAGCCACAAGCTCCTCTGTCGGAACCAAACCCAATTTTTATTTATTTAAAGGCCGCATTGTTCCCACTGCATTTGTTCAGTTCATACATAGTTCCCAACTCCATGAAGAAGATTTGGTAGATTTTTTTACTTTCTCTAGTTCTGGGCTTTAAACTGATTCTCAATTAATTTAATTGCTAACTTAATGCTTTTACATGTTTTTTTTTTTTTATATTAGAGCTGCTGTCATTTTCCTGTACTGCTTGTTATTAATAGCCTATTGTGTTAATAAAACATGAATTACGTGTAATATCTTATTGTGCCAAAGCATCCTCAAACTCGGAACATGCGCAAGTACCAAATCGGTCACATTATAAGTTGTCATAGAGAAGTGACTAACCCATTGTTAGTAATGCAACGTCATAGGAATTTACTCATTCAAAAGACGTTTTGCGCAGTGGTAGCCCGCGAAATTCAGGATTTCGGAAATCATGACATTTTGGAACAAATCTAACTTATAGATATGTATTGGTGATTCTTATGGTTATAATGATGTAAATACATATTTATTAAAGTCGCGAATCATATTTTTATGAACATACAACCTCACACTGACCTGCAAGTTGCAAAAAACGTAAGAAAATGTTAAATTTCGCGGGCTACCACTGCGCGTTCACTGCGGCAATTTAAACTGTTCCGTTTTATCTACCCATGACTATTGTGGGCTATTTACGCATCAAAGTCTACCTTTCCACCATCACCACTTTTTACCATCAAGTTCTGCCTTTGAATGTACTAAATTATTTGCTAGTGAGGACATAAAACGCAAAGATAATTATACCTACTTTGTTGAACAGCATTCATTACTTGCTAAGCACCCCAGCATGGTGAGTAAATTGTGTTTGTTATTCAATGTTCTCCGTCTGACCATATTTCTGTTTTGTAGTAACATAATATTCACAACTAAACACGAGTCATTTTCACGATTTTCCTACTCCTAATATGTAGCTGCTTAATTATTACCTCAGACGTTCTTGGCTACACTTCACTGTATATGTTAGAAAACTTGGCATAATTATGCTAATTTTATTTGCAAAAGCGCGCAAATTAAATCTTGTGCCTCTATCCTACTTTTCCACTAAATTACGTGTACGTATTAATATGGCAAAAGTATTAAAAGTAGGTAATTTAAAAATGTACTAGTTGCAAAAGAGAGGGACTTAAAAAGGCGGCAATTCGGCAAAGGCGACATTAATCATAAATAGTTTCAAGTATTATGTAGCATTTGAAACATAAAATGTTCATATTTTTAACAGTATTATATTTATTTAAAATCTCCTCGGTGCTATAATTCAGAGTAAAATACCTGCTAGATTTATCCTAATTTTGAAATGTTTTTCTCCATGGCATATACATTATACATTCCACACTCAAACTCGTACAAAAAAAATTTAGGTAAAGAAAATCCCAGCCAATCACAAAGTTACTGTAAAATTCCACTCTCACCTCAGAGACAGACTTGAGCAGATGCATGATGCACATATCCTGTGTGTTGATGGGCGCCACCAGCTCCTTCTCCACATTGTCCATCTTCCACTCCATCAGGTCCAACTGCTCATCTGTCCGCTTCACCTAACACACATATACCAACTCTAGGTTTTAAAATTTAATGAGAGAAATTAGAGCATGCTCATTTACTCATGAATATATGACAAAACCAGTTGTGTGAAGCAGCAGAGTATACTCATTTTTATAAGGAACCATTGCAATAGATTTAAGAAGGTTAAATTAAAATATAATGTAATGAGCACTCCGAAGATAGAAAACTATCAAGGCTGACCGCCTACCAATTATGGGATGTTAAAGTATTTAAATAAGAATGTAGGATGTAGACCAATCAATATAATAAAAATCATAAATTAATTCACTCACTGACAACGCACAGCCTGAACTGCTGTGTTAGAACTTAGAACTTTTTGCAGAAGAGTTCCATAAATAATTAAGCTGAGCACTTAGGAAAGATTTTTAAAAATTCAACCTCTAAATGGGGTTAAATAAGGAATGAAAGTTAGTATGGAAGTTCGTCATTTTGCCAACAGGAAATCCCATTGGGCATAGATTGTAATAAGTAAAACACATACAGTTTTATATTTTAACATTAATACATTTATATTTTAATAGAATTTAAAATATACCTGGGTATATTTGCTTTTGTGTAAGTGTAGATCATTGAATGAAAGTGACACCAGCATATTGAGAATATATGTGTGTACATGGTGAACACAACAGCTGCTGTATGTGATGTGTTATAGGGCATCACATGTCAGATCAGAAGATACAAAGGTTGTCCTTACAACTAGACAACAAAAAATGTTCTGAGAAATAGGATTTTCTGAATGAACTCAAATGGCAGAAACCTGTGTTAGAACTGTACAATAATATTCTACTTTAAATACATTTCTGTTAAGGCTTCAGCATACAAAATTATGTAAATATTTAAAGAATTTGAATGAGGATGTGTAAACAAAGTGTTTACATCCCTACTTACTTAGTGACTACAAAATTGATAATAACGTGAGTCATGACGTCAGGTTATGATGCTATTTGGGTAAATTCTTAATTCAGCCATCCAGCTGTATATTCCAGCAGTTTATTATTTTTAATGAAGATGCGGCTCTGTGACCTACATTTATAGCCGCGATTAACTGTACTTTATTAGCTAATAATATCAATAAATAATACTGTTGACTCACCGTTTCTTCGAGTTCCTCTACGGAAATTTCTTTTTCAGTCATGCTTGAAACACACCTATTAATTTTTCAGTCAAATTCTAAAAGAAAACAACAGACTTGAGCAAACCGACCATTTTTCTTCCGTAAAAATGACAAAATTGACATTTTACATTACTGAAAATGTCAAAAAGTCAAGAGTGATAAGATAACAAAACGCTACTAAACGTCATCGTCTGAAATAAGTTAAAATGAAAACGTAGAAACAAAACGCAACTTTGGGCGGGAAACATGAACTTTTAATTAGTAAAATAAATCGTGCTTATCCTAAAGTCATTTTATCATTTAGCACAGTTATAACAACATCATTGCAAATCACTGTGATACACTATCAAAGTGAAAATAAATAAATAAATAACTGTGAAGTGTGAACATACTTTAAATCGCGTTCCGTTCGCGGGCTCGCGGCTATTTTACGATATATTGCATATGTGCAGTAAAAATTAATGATTTCTTTTTAAATACCTATCACCAAAATATCGCGATAGGCTGATCTTAGATAGGTGAAGGTCACCGGTGTAAAGGTGGTTTTACACCAGCGAGGCGAGATATGGATGGGATGGTCGACAGGCGTGAATTGTTTGTATCGCAAAATTTCTATCCACGCCCTGCCCATCTTTGGTGTCTAGATGCGCGAGGATGTGTAGTACAATATTGAACTTTATTGTTCTAAGAATAAAGTATTTATTTACTTTGTAAAACGGATATAAAAACAAATCTAGCAACGGCCATCGAGGACCCGCAGGGTCTCCCAACGTCAAGCGCCGACTCGCGATGGCACGCGCCGGCTCGCTCTGACCTTCGCAAGACATCAGTGCATACTATACTGTCCAGCTCCCAGTACTACTTACATGTTTTCCTTAGTTTTATTTATTGTTATACCGGGCGGCGCATGATAGCGCGAGCCGGCGCGTGGTAGCAATGGCCGGCACGTGACATCGCGAGCCGGCGCTGGCCATCGCGAGACGGCGCGGTATAGCGATGGACATCTTTTGGTGTTGGGTTTAGTAAGCGTGATTTCAATTCTCGCCCATCCCATCCACTCCTCGCCGGTGTAAAACCACCTAAATCCACTATGATGTAGACATCTGATTTTGTGAGTTGCTTTTTATGTAGGGTACGGTAATATGAAATTCGAAATAGAAAGAAAATACAGCTAGTATTCTTTCATTCATAGTTGTAACAAAACATCCAGACTCGTGCTCGGTGCTCCTTATTCAGTAGGCTATAAGTAGTAATTCTATGACGCATTGACCAAGTGGCAGTAGACCGTGGCTCTACATTTGCATTTAGTGGCAGCCGCGAACTTGCAAATTTTCTTACGTTTTTTGCAATTGGCAGATCAGTGTCATGTTGATCAAAATATGATTCGCAAATTGCACAAAACGTAAGAAAGTTAGAATTTAGCGGGCTACCACAATTATTAGTGCCAGGCACTGTTAAACCCACTTTCAAAAGTAACTGCCCCAATGTGTACACTACAGCTGATTTATCTTAGCAGGCCCGAACATAGGCACTATAAGAAGTTTCGCGCATGTTCTCTCTCACACTCGCCTCATGTCACCATTTGGTTCCTAAAAATCTTACTGCGCAGCCTTCTGCGCGAAATTCGTACCTGCCAAGATAAATCGGCTATTTTGTAAAAATCTCTCAGTGAAAATTTAGGTGAAGTGAGTTTTAAATGAGCTACCATTCCACCAGATGCCTGGGATTGACACCAATATAATGTACTCTGTGATTGACACTATTGACAGCTCACTTCACCTAAGTTTTCACGGTGAGATTTTAACAGAATAGCACTGCTGTTTTCTACGGAACACGAACTGGTTTCTACGACAGGTATTTCATAGAAAGCAGTAGTGTCGCGGCGACAGGTCGCGTCGTCTGCTGCTGCCTGTAGCCGGCTTCGGACTATTATAATATTCTGTGCTCGTCCTGCGCGGGATTCACCTCGATGTAGTTGGGAGCTAATCTTTGCAATTTTAACCCAACTGCGACGAATTCCAAAAGGAAGGTTATGTTATTAACGTAAGAATTGTAAAGGAAAGTAAAATAAAACCAAAACTAAATTATATACACATTTATTTTTTGTCTTTAATTTTTACACATTTAAGAAATGTAGACGAGATTAAGTGACACTATGGAACCATTTTGGCCATTAGACGTCCCAATATTACCCTTTATACAAACCTATAGTTGCGTTGTAGCAACTGCATTAAATTCACGTGTCGGTTACATTAATATCCACTTAAATATACTACTAGGAAATATTAACATCGAAACCACTTAATCCATTGTCGTTAGGTAATCGTCAATATTTTTTGTCAATCTCGCAGAGAGCGGAACATAGAAGAAATGTTTCGATTTTAGTACTTTCCTAGCTATTCTAAGGTATTTTAACACATAGAACATTTAGTTTTGACACTCTAATTTATTGGAACATTAATATAATAAGCCGTACAAATTAATTGAGAGTAAAGTAACAGCTATAGGTACAGAGTATCTTTGAGTAATTTGATTTTATGAAACATATTTAATACTTAAATTCAGTTCGAGACAATACAGAGGCTGCATGAGGTCGTTAAGCAAAATTGTGTATAGTATAGAGAACCACAGTATCTGAAGCAAAGAATGAATAGTGAATGGAACAAAATAAATACTTTTGTAAACCAATGTTGAATGTATACAAGGTGCAATTTAAATAACGTACAACCTCTTAAGGGGTCATTGTACTCATATTATAAACATATTTTACTTTAGGATCAAACCAAAAATGCGAAAAAATATCAGCGGTTCCCTACATTTTATGTTCGCATAAGTCGTCAAAATGTAAGGAACTGTTGATTTTTTTTTAGTACACTGACCCCTTAAGAGGTGTGCGTTATTTAAATTACATTTTGAATATACGCTGTTGGTATTCTTTAATAAATAAACATTATAATTTGCGTTTGGGAATGTAAGTAGAGTGAACGTTGCAACTTCTATATTCTGTCGAATCGATTTAGTTACATTACAGACTAGTAATTCGATTATAATTTAAAATCACCATAAGAAACATGTCTGCCTACAATTAAAACACATTTTTTTTCACGCCGCACTTTTGCGCTTAGTATTTTCATATTTAGAAAGACTGGTGGGAACATAGAATACGATATTGCACGTGCATTCGATACAAATATAGTATGCTAACATCCGATAAACATACAATAATTAGTATTTATTATTAAAACTATGTTACATCCTCAGATTGTCTGCGACAGTCGATACGAAGAGTAAAGTAAAAGAAACTATAACATCGAACAATTAAATAAAACAACACTAGGATATTTGTACAAAAAATTAAAATTCCATTTAATTCGTATACAAGAATGTACCGCGATATTGACTTGGTCATGTATAATAATTGAAAGCTAAAAAAAAATATGAAGCGCTCAAACGGCTTGAGGTTCACGGTCCTAAGTATGAATAAGTAAAAATACGTAAAGTACTTAAAAAATAAATCTTATGCACTCGTGCATGTAGATCATTCTCACTAAACTTGTGTCGTGACGTCATCACATACGCCGTGCGTGCGCGCACTCAAACCAAATATTAATTACTTGTCGTGACAAATCACTCGTATGATAATTGATAATCATTAATAACAAATATTCAACAGGCGAGATTGAATTTACTATTTCGTCACAATACAAAGTATGGGGGCAAGAATAAAGGGAATTAGCTAAATATACAGAGCCGATCAATCAATCATCAATCTGACACTGCGACCAGAAGTGTGGCACGCACCAAGGCAAGCCATATCTCACACAATACTGACACGTCTCGTCGCTAGGCCTGTTCTACCGCAGTAGCGTCACGCATGCCGTAGTCGTGACGTCACCGACACGCCACCTTACTCAAGCGCGCCGTCTCGAAACCGACGCGTCCCCTTTCAGTGTTTGCAAACTTGCCTATAATATCATAGATGGACTGTGTGCGTTATTATCTTCAGTTCCAATACAAATTGACTTACGATATGTAATACTTCAACATAAACATTATGCTACGAGGCGATGGTATCGTGATATGGGAGAAGTTATTTTGTAGTAGCTGAGAATAGCACTATTTCTAAGTAGAATATTCTTAGGATACATAACTATCTACTATTATTTTGTGACTTTTCATTGCTAGAGACAATAACTAGGCCTCTAATTTGAAGTCTGCGACAGCTACATACAACGAACGACATCTTTAGGCCTTGTATAAGCGCGACACACTACTTACATCAACAATAAATATCTCGCGACACACAGTCCGATTCGAACGTCAGTTAACAAACACTCAAAGGGCGTTCCTATTAATCAGTCGTAGCCCCGCGACTCAGTCAGTGGCTGACTGTCGACCGACCGGTCGCGTCGGAGAGTAAAAAAACAAAGAGAGAGAGAGAGGAACTATGGTGCGGTTCATTTGAGCGCGTCTGTCTGCTCGAACTTCTGCTCGTTGACTGACACCGCGTCAGACGAGAGCGCCTCCTTCAGCGGCTCTACACAGTTCTTTGGAATCAGCGTACCTGGAACGTGACGATGTTGTGTTATCTTCTACTTAATAAAAAAATGTTAAATTCCCTGAAGACAACGCGCAGCCTAAACCGCTGGGCCTTGAAGCATGAAAATTGTTACGAAAGGATTTGAAAAATTCATCCCTTATGACCTCATTTATGGAAGACGCGATGCGTCGCGCGTCGCGTTGGGCGGCACTTGCGCGTCTCCGTAAACGAAGCCTAAAGAGGTTAAATAACGGACGAAAGTTTGTATGGTATTTTGTCATTTTTGGCGATGGCAAATACCACCAGGCGGGTACACGGCTTGTATACTAATACAACAGTAATGTAAAAAGTTGCATTAATCAATAATCCATCTGAGAAATAAAAGGCTAATCTCAAATGAGACTAGTGGGATCCCAGAAGGATTAACATATTGAAATCTCTATGTGAAAAGGTAACAGCCAGACAGAGTTGCTTTCACATTTATAAGTATAGACATGTTGTGTGTAGTACGTACCGACGATCTTGAGTCCATCGTCGGCCTTGATGCGCACGACCTGCATCTTGTTGAGGTGCGCGCGCGCCGCCAAAACGTGCTCCACGCGCGCCCACACCGCCAGCACCGAGCCCGATAGCACGTGGTGCGTGCGCACGCGCAGGCCCACCTGCACACAAAGTAGAATTTAACATTACGCCCGTGTTAGATATAAAGGGTGTAAAAAGGCCCATCAAATACTCGTTACTTACGCATTCGGACGCTACAGGAGTTGTAAGAGGGATTTAAAATTCCTTTATAACATTTCAAACTAGATTTCGTGGAAAAAAGTTGGAACTTTAACCATCAATATTTCCGTAACCAGAAGGTATGGTCCAGTACAAATAAAATATCACAATGACTGGGAGTACAAGTGCGTCTTTTTACACCCGTTAAAACAGTCTATTTTGGATCTTTAATATAAGTACATGGTGTAATGAAAATAGATCACAACCCGAGAAGGGATCATTAAACTCATGATTATGTACAAAAAATTTATCAACTGTCTATACATTGATGTGCACAGAACTCGACAAATGTATGTAACTTACAACTTACACGTGTGTTTACAACACCAAGCATGATTACGCGCAGAGAAAACGCCAGCGTGTAGCCGCTGTAAAGTTGCCTGGTAGATAAGCGATAATCTTGCCCATTGTACCCTGCCACCTCTTTGTAGAATTAATTTGTTTTTGGCTAATAAGGTGCGATATCATCATCGTTCGTATCTCCGAAGATAGCCGATGATGCCCGAAGCGCATACAAACCTCGCAGTCGGCCGCGTTCCTGCAGACGGCGCGCCAGTACGCGTGGCTGCACACGCGCTGCGACGCGTTGTACTGCGCGCGCCACCACGACTCTGCTTCGCTGCTTTCCACTTTGCGGTACTTCTTGTCGATTTCCGCTAGAGATTCCAGTCGCAGCTGTAGACCGGTGTTGGGCCTGCGAAATAAAAAAAAACATAAGTTCTATAAACCCCAACTGTTACGCACGGCTTCGTTCCCGCGGATAATCCCATAGAAGCGTGCATTTTTGAAATTAAACTTTCCTTATACATTAATTTGATTTTCTCTCAAAATCTCCAATTTACAACACTGCCAAAATCACAATGATCTTTATTCTCGTAACAATAAGGTTGCTATTGGGTTACAGCTGTAAGAGGTGACTGTGAAAAGACTTCTTGCTCAGAGAACTGCCATCCTTCACCGTTCCCCACACCTACATCAGCAAGTAACGCCGATGTCTCACTAACTCAAACAAACCATTTAAGTCAATTAAACCATGAACAGGCACTTTTAGATGATCAAAGGAGTCGATCAGCCAAAAAGTTGAAGCTAGTTCAATCTGCCTGCGATTTTCATTCTGATCAACTTAATGAAAATCCGTACAGTAGTTCCGGAGACATGCGCGAACAAACAGACAGACAAGAATAATTCTATAAATCGCTGTTTTATGCTCGTATTACTCTTCTTTAGTTATCTCCTTTCCATTTTGATTACTTTTCTTCAATGTACAGACACAGCGGATCCTTGTGTTTTATTATATGTATTAACTCTAACACCTGTGCCACGCACTGTGTTATATAATACAATACACACTTACCTAAAGTAATTGCCGGGTAGCCATTTTATGTTAAAAGTAAACAACAAAATCAAAGCAAGCAACAGCGACGTCCCAACTGACCTGTATATCTGGAACATGATATCCTTCTTAGTGATCTTCTCCTTCTTGGTGCTCATGACGGCGGACACGCACAGCACGGCCGTGTACTTGTTGTTGCGCGCTTGCTGCGACAAGTAGAACCCTTCCTTGGGCCCCGTCAGCTCCGCCCACTTCTCCAGGGCTTCTGCCCAGTCCATGCCGCGCTGTGGAAACAATAATAACTTATCATATCATATACTAACGGTTAGGCAAAACTGCACTTACAATACATCCACATTCTGCCAGTTATGTGTATGTGCCATGTAACAAGGAGCGAGCTTATTGCCATTATCATCTGCCTAGCCTTTTCACAACTACATCGGGGTCAGCTTCCAGACTAACCGGATGCAGCTGAATACCAGTATTTTACATGGAGCGACTGCCTATCTGACCTCCACAACCCAGTAACTGTGTAATACGATACCTTTGATAAGACTGATTGTCAGACTCAGGCATCTGATGACCCATGACGACTGTTAAAGAAACACGAATAACAGCCGGGACCAACTGCTTAATGTGCTTTCCGAGGCACGGAGGGGTCTCAGTATGTAATGATGGTCACGGGTGAATATTCGACCTTTTAACCGCCGTCATTACCTTCCGCCAAAAGTTGATGAAAGAGAATATATTTAATGAAATATTTCAGCAATTCCTGATTCTGGTCCTTAAGCAGATTCTGGGAATTGATGAAATATTTCATTAACGATATTCTCCTTCATCAACTTTTGGCGGAAGGTAATGACGGCGGTTAAAAGGTCGAATATTCACCCTCACCCATCCACAGACAGATCGAGGCAAGCGTAGCTTAACCTAATCTCTCATCCCGTGCGGCTGTTACTAATTAGCCACGAGCCCCTCGACCCTATTGCCATCAAACGGGCACAAATCCATGCACCGGGCAGCTACTGAGAAATTCCACATGGAAGGAAAAACCCTTTGCCCGTCTCGGGAATCGAACCGACGACCTCATGCACAGCGTTAGCGCTTGTAAAAACTAGAACAACGAGGAATCAGTTAGTGTAAGGTTCAAATTACTGGACGTCCAAAATGTACGTTTTCGGTATGGTCTGTTCCAAAAGTATCTGATCACAGTGTAAACAAACCCTGTTCAGGTTAATTTCTTAAGAAATCGCTAATGGAAATTAGTAACACATACATCTGTATTTAGAAGGCTTATCACTTTTTCCAACAATAATATTGTTTGAATAACCTCATTAAATTGTTGTGTTGAGGCTATGTCAATGTCATTTATTTCAAGTAGGCCAATAAAAGGCACTTAAAAAAATAAATAGAATTGATTCTAGTTGCCCCTTCCTAAAAGTCGTTTCGTATGGAGAATAATAGGCTCCATAGTTCCTGTTTTAAAACGTTCTATATAACACTAACTGACTGAACAGACCTTGTCTTGTTCCCTAGAACTGGATGGCAGCGCCACTTACCGAGTTCAATTGTGAATCTAAACTATCCAGGGATGGGTCCAGACATGGGTTCCTCGCACAGACAAAAAATTTCATCAAAATCGGTCCAGCCGTTTAGGAGGAGTTCAGTCACATACACACACACAGAAGAAAATATTTCGTAAACAAACATCAATATAAATAAAAACGAAATGCTGTTTGCTGCTAACGGCTGGACAGTTTTTTTTTGTTCCTCATTAGAGTCCGAATAAGGCTTTTAGGGAAAGAAAAATTGGAGAAAAACTGAAAGTGCGTTTTTTCTATGGGATTAATGTATGAATTATTGAAATTGGCAGGACAACGTCTGTCGGGTAAGCTAGTGATTTATATGTGAAGACGATGTCCCTGGAATAGAATGAATATGGGTGTAAGCCGTTGGTCCCGGCTGTCATTCTTGGATCTTTGACAGTCGTTACGGGTCCTCAGAAGCCCGAAAGTCTGACAACCAGTCTTACTAAGGGGTATCGTATTACCCAGTAACTGGGTTGTGGAGGTCAGATAAGCAGTCGCTCCATGTAAAATACTGGTATTCCGCTGCATCCGGTTAGACTGCAAGCCGACCCCAACAGTTGGGAAAAGGCTAGGCAGATGAGTATGGTATGTTGTAACAAGGGTGTACCTCGGTGTGCACGGTGTGCAGCTCGACGGGCGCGCGGCCGGTGGCGTGGCGCCGCACGAAGCGCAGGCAGCGCACGCGCCGCACGCGCTCGCCGCACGAGCCCAGGTCCAGGATGCCCAGGTCGAAGCGCCCGCTGCGCTTGGCTGCGAGGGGGATACTATTAGCATGGGCACAGGAGCGACACGACAACTCTAAAGCGGACCCTAGACGATCATGCGCATCCATGATCGTTTAATTGTATTGATTGATGCGAACGACATTCAAACTTGTTGCTGGCGGTTGATTGACCATTCCTTTTATTTTTCATCCTGCAAGCTATGACTGACATGCACGTTTGATCGTCTTCAGATCGGCATGTCATGCAACAGCTAAGTTCGTTCGCGGATCGCCGTCCGCAGATTCCCGACGATGACGACGTGAACGTGAGCGCAGATGCGAAGGAATTCGTCCTGTTATTAATATTTATGTATAAAGATTGTCCAAAATTATGGGACTCGAAAAGACACATGGACAGAAACAAGAAAAATATTTACCAACAATTTGAAATAATTCGGCAAAGATTTCATAGTGGATAAGTTGAAGCGAAAAATCAATAAATACTGCTCAAATTTTAAAAAAAAAGAACTGTCCTAATGACTGAATAAAATTATTAATACCAAGCATTATAATTCACGTAAACGCATGTCATGACGCATGATCGTCTAGGGTCCGCTTTATATTTGTAAATATTAGCCCAAGTACGCACGGACTGTTTTAACTGAACAATTTTTTCTGGATTTTCAGCTCTCGGTGTTGAGCCGAGCATTGAGAATGATGAATCCAACAAAGTGCATTCCAGCGCGTCAAAAAACACACTGTTGGATTTCAACTCTTGGCGCTAAGCAGAGCAGTTATAAAATCGCCCGCGGTACGAGGGCTTAGACTTTTAAATGATGACGTTCTTTTGTCATATTTTCGGCCAGTATTCACTGTAGCGGCCTATCCATAATTAAAAGTAAGGAGTCTCATATGGAGGAGATAAGTATGAGATTATTTTTTGCGATTTCCGACTTCTAGTACTCAAACCTCAGTTGGTCGCATAAAGTAATTTAATACTATCGATTGGCATCAAAACAATTTTGTGAAAATTGCCTAAATTGCTGACTGTACTTACTTTTTTTTTTCAAAATCTGAATGCAGATCATAATGACCCAAAAAGTTAAGGACAGTCTGCTCTCCTAAGGCCGTGTTGCTGTAGCAACAACGGTTAACGTACCTGCCCTTACTGCCCCGTCTTAAAAATCCACCCTGTTTAACAAAAGTGAGTAGGTACTAATGGTCGTTGGTATTATGGAAATATTAGTGCGGGTTGGTAGATGTAGCATGTCTTCGAATTTTAGTTTCTCGGTCATTCCGGTTTCCTCACGATGTTTTTCTGCACCATTTTGAGAACAGTGGTGATGAAATAATTTACCCAAAGTAAAGCGCCTGTCAGGGTTTGAACCTCGCGGTTGTTACCCCTGGGCCACCACTGCTCCAAAATGCATCCCCTAAAGGGGTTAAATTAGGGATCAAAGTTTGTATAGACGTTCATCATTCTGTCGGTGGGAAATCCCATTGGGCACATAGCTTGTACAGTGATAAGAGAGATAATGAAGACTGTGGTACGATAGGTTCCCAAGAAGGATTGACTTATTGCTATCTCTATGTAGGAAAATTTAATGCTGACTGACCTTGCTCCATAACAGCGGCGAGCGTGTCAGTGAAGTACTTGAACAGCCTGTTCTGCAGCTCCACCGGCATGCCCAGTATCCTGTTCAGGAACTTGGACATATTGTTGTAGTCCTACAACGAAACAATAATATCATGAAGCTGAATAGATAAAAAGTTACTGAAGCTCCTACATATGATTCTAATTATACAAGTTTAAATTAAAATCGAAAGCGCCATAGTAGTCCGCGAAATTCAAAATTTCTTACGTTTTTTGCAACTTACAAGTCTGTATTAGGTTGTATGTTGATCAAAATACGATTCGCGACCGTATCAAGTATGTATTCACAGAATTATAATTATTAAAGTAATAAATACAACTCTTTAAAACCAAGTAATCCTATTGAAATCCTATTTCATGAAATCTTTACATTTTGAATTATTAATTATTAACTTAATTATTTATATTACTGATTCTAATGATTATAATTATGTAAATACATATTTGTTACGGTCGCCAATCATACTTTATCTACATATAAGATATTATATTATTTAAGGTAACCGACGTCCGGAAATAAACTCGACTGCGTTTCTGTAGATAAAGTTTTTTTATTGGTTTACAGAAACGCAGTCGAGTTTATTTACGGACGTCGACGTATGTAAGTAGATAATCATTTCCTTACATACATACAATCAAATACTCGACTTGCAAATTGCAAAAAGCATTAGAACATTTAAATTTCGCGGGCTATCCTGGCGCTTCCCCCTATAAAAAACTTCACACATGTACAGCCCGATACAAACTTTATGGCGACTCGGAACACGAGACGAGTCGCTGCGCAGTAACAAATTCATGTGTCAGCAGGGGTGAGGGACGAGTTACTGCGCAGCGAGTAGCGCACTTCAGAGCCGCCATAAAGTATTGCGGTTACATACACGGCTATATGTAAGTGGGCACGCCCTTTATGCCAGGTTTTTATTTAGGTATGAAGTTCTGTTTACGTTTTTAGTTTTGTATTTTTATTTCTGCTTGAGTATAGTTTTCGTTTTTTTTTTCTATTTACTTGTGCTAGCTGACTTATGGCAAATAATTTAATTTAATGTTTTGTTGAGTAATGTACCTAAATTATTTTGTGCAGTGTTGTATAGAATCAAAAATTTTTATTGTACAGACAGCTGTGCTGCTGGGGAGTTTGTTGCGTCACTTCTTCTCCCCAGCTAAAGCACTAGGAAGTGGTGAAGGGCGGGCGTTTTGGGGGACTGTCTTATGTAATTTTGACGTTAGAAAATGCTGATTCTCACTCAGCCTAGTTTGAATAAATAACTTTCGATTTTGATTTTGTCGCGTACTATTACGGGTATCGTTATCAGACCATGGCAAAACAAAAAAGTATAATTTTCCAAGCTGATTATTTCTCATAGTTCGTGCGTTCGGCGGCCGTTGACCCCGATCAGCTGGTAGCAGCTGGATGAGACTAGTCGAGAGGCAAGGAGAAGCCTATGTCCAGCTGTAAACTGCAAACGGCTGGTGTAGTGCGACTTAGCGCGCATTAATTTCGCTACGACCGTTACTATCAAGTACTGCAGGTTTGCGCCAGTTCTCTTTCGCCAAGGAGAGCGGATGAGGCCCATGTCCTCTGCGACTATATCGCAGTACAATCCCACGTCAGTTTGAAGGAAATATTCCCCTGAGACTGCAAACCTTGCGGTTCTGGAGGGTTTTAGCGTTTAAGAAACCTCAACCGATACACTATTCGAGATGTAAACTGTGTAAGTCAAATAAATTATTTCAAATAGGCGTATAAAAGTAGAATTGATTCTAGTTACCCCTTCCAAAAGGTGGTTTAATGGAGAAGAATGGGCAAAATAACTCCACCGTTATTCTTTTAAAATGTTTTACGATATTTTGTAATCGTTAACTATATGTGAAGATGCACCTAGAATAAATTTACTTAAAACAAGTGAAAACCGACTTCAAAAACCTAAATTTAATAAAAATAACTTAAAAAAAATACATAACAGCTTCTGAAGTTGGTGCCAAGCTAAGGTGCATTGAAGAATTGAAGACATCGACTTCGAAGCTGGTAAGCTTTTTATGAAAGTTATTTTATTAATTTTAGGGGTTTGAAGTTGGTTTTTACCTTTTTAAAGTAAATTTATTTGAATATACACAATTACATAAGCCCAAGACGAACGAAAATAAGAATAATCAAAATCCGCTTAGAAATGCCGGAGATACAGTACATTTATGCATATAACTTCGTACATTACAATAATTACCTAATGAATTAAATACTAAAACCTTCCTGAAAGTATGTAGATTACGTTACTGAAAAAATCACCAAAATTGGTCCATTCGTTTTTGAGAAAATCGCGGACATACAAACATACATACATACGGGTCGAATAGAGAACTTCCTTTATTGAAGTCGTGTAATAAAATTACTTTAACCTCTCGAATGTCGGAGACTAAATTGACTTGACTGAAATTATCAAGCTTGTCAAGCTGTATTAGGATTACATTATCATAAAGGTCATTTTAATATTTTCACTTGTCAATTTAGTGTAACTGTCCGACTTAAGACACTTGGAGCATTTTTTCTTATGTCGAACTGTGTAACATAAGACATTCAAGAGGTTAAGTACCAACATTAAAAGTAAAAAAGTACAGTGATAGATACATGTCGCTCACATATTTACAAACATTGTAAAAGTAGACGATTTTCCCAAAATATTTAACAAGTAATAGTAGTCAGTGTGTGAGTAAAAGTAATGCTGACCTTGTCCAGCTGCAGCACGCCAGGCGCGGCCTCGCTGTTGACGATGAGGCCGACGCCCACGAGCGCCGACGCCACGTCCTGGAAGAAGTCGCCCGCGTAGTCACTGGGCGGCGACACGAGAGGCGTCTCGTACTTCATGATGGCGCGCATCACTGCTTCTAGAGCCGAGCGACCTGCCACCAACATTTTCATTTCGTTTATTTCTTCATTAATAATTAACATTGTGTTGAACATTACATACTAAATAAAATTATCACATGCAGAAACAATAAATTTTTTTTTTTTGTTTAGTTCAGGAGTCAATTTTAAATATATACATTGTCAAATTAATAGCGCAAAGTGATGAACACAGTGTTGAAGTCAAAAGATAATTTTAATTTAAAGCTTGTTCACTGCTATTATTATAAGCACAGATTAATGCAGATGGGACACTCCGCGGTTTAGGTATAGATACAAGTACGCGGCGGGCTTATCTCACTGGGCCAATTCGGTAGGACTGCCGTGGTCAGAAGGTATACGAGTTACGCGTTAGAAAGAGAGGTAACTTGTAGGTGAATATAACTGTAGGTAATAAGCGTTGTGCGACCTGAATTGCACTTTATTGTGTAGTAGCAAGAGTAACTGTTTATTTAAATGATTTTGCGAAGTGTCCCATCTGTATTAATCTGTGTTATAAGTGACTATTTTTATAATTTGACATTAGGGAAGTTTAGTAAGTAACCAATCAGCTGAACATTTACAGCACGTTCACACAGCAGCTCAGTATTTACAGGACAGTATTTAGCAGATTTATTATATATATATATATTTTTTTTAACACATTCACTGCTGAATTATTTGGCGAACTTGCTCCAAGTGCTGCTTTATGATACACTAAACCCTGTGCGGCAAACGCTCATGCGCGCCCAAAAAATACTTCGTGTGGTGCTATGAGCGCGCATGCGCGATTGAAGAAACTCTACCCAGTTCGGCTGGGCGCATATGTGCGCCGTTACAAACTTATCCCAAGTGCGGCGAGACGCTTATGTGTGTTTGAAAATTTTCCAGTTTTTATGAGTCATAAAACAATTACGCCAAGAACAATAGAGATGCACAAAAAACCCACAGGTGCGGCGCGCCGCATTCGAAGGAAGTTATATAAATTGTATGGACGCGCATAAGCGCCGGTAGCACATGGTGAACGTTCGAAAATCGCGCATGCGCGTCGGCCGCACAGAACGTGTTAATCAATTGGGGAAACTTCAGCCTTCAAGAGTATAGTAGAAAAAAGACTCAAAAGAACAAAAAAACAAAAAAATCGTTTTCCTAAAATCGTACTGTACCCTTTTGTCGTGCTTAGTTACTTGTGAAATTAAGATTTAATTAAATATTTTTTTCTGTCCCCATATAAATTGTTATAAGGGCAGGGGAATGATGATGATGACATGCTGCAACACACCACGTCTGTGTCGTCAATTTATTCTACAAGGCCTTGTAGACGTCACTACTCAAATAATAGGATCAGGGCAGTTTCTTTTTGAACACTGGCATACAGAGTTTAACACATTCACTGCTACAAAAAACCCACAAAAAACCCACAGGTGCGGCGCGCCGCATTCGAAGGAAGTACATAAATTGTATGGACACGCATATGCGACGGTAGCACTTGGTGAAGGTTCGAAAATCGCACATACGTGTCGGCCGCACAGAACGTGTTAAGGGTCTTCGAAAAACTTCAACCAAATTACAGAATCAGCTGTTCCATACATTTTGACCGTGTAAGTATTGTATTTTTGGATGAAATAGCAGTTTTTTTTTAACCAACTAAAACTTTCAACGCTTTTGGGTCTAGCATCATGTGCAGTACGACAAAACGTTCAAATTATATGTATATTATTTCCGTACAAGGCGTGAATAAGTTGATGTCGACTTGCAAGTAATTTTTAATTGTATAAAAATGGCATGGAATGCCTAATTTATATGGCGAATAAAAATGAGTAAGTCGATAAGTTCATAATTCTCGGCAAACTGCACTTGTCTATGTTAATATGAATTAGAATCCAGATGCCATTTTAATACAATTCAAAATTTCGTGCAAGCCGACTTATCAACTTATTCACGCCTTGTACGGATTTATTTTCGGAAAAACCGAACTTTGCCGAATTACATGTGTAATTAGTGCGTCAATCTATATGATTTTATTTCTGTAAGTAGTTTGTACAGACGCCAGCATATCAAGCTACCCTAAATTAAAATGTCAAATTTTCCCAATCAACCTTGAACCTAATGCTTTAGCGATAAAGTTGAAAATCTATTAAAGAAATTTGACAGATTGTAGTAGCTTGATGTGCTGGCGTCTGTATAAACACTTTTATACGTCAATCATATTTTTAAAAACTAGACGAGGTCGGCGTTTCTTATCTGACTACTCAGAGAAGAAAGGCCGAAACAAACTCGGACGTCACAGTCTCTTTTAAAGTCCCGACAATCTTGGTCAGATAATTTGAAGACCATGTAGACGAGGGTCTGAAATGGCCTTTTGAGGAAAGAACCACACAGATTGAGTAGACATTTGAACGTTGTCGTACTGTACTGAAGTCAAGGTAACAGTTTGCTCGTCGATGTCTCTTACACCGTGTTTACCTAGTTCAGTAGGTAACTTACCGTATTTATTATCGATATTGAACTGGCTGAGGTCCCGGGTCTCGGTAGCCCGCCGGTCTCCGTGCGTGAGCGCTCCGAGCGACTCCAGCCGCTTGGCCACTGTGGACGCGAAGCGACGCTCACCCGCCAGGTCTGAGATTAGGAAGATGTACTCCGGAGCGTTCACTTGGTTCGAGCGGTGAGTACGACCTGGTGAAATGATATTCAAATTTGATAAATAAAATCTACACATACATAAGTCCTGTGTGTGTAAACATGTCGAACCATAAAAAGTTTCATTTATCCCCTTTAGGGGATGTATTTTCAAAAACAGCCTAAACCGAAAGCCGATAGTTTGTTTGGAAGGATTTTTTTAAATTCTTCCCCTATTACAACAAGCATAACGTTCCCACTGCTGGGACACAGGCATGCTCTCTTCGAGAGTGGGCTGTAATCCACCACGCGGCCCCAGCGTGGGTTGGTAGATGTCACATGTCTTCAAAGTTTTATTTCTAAGACATGTCGGTTTCCTCACGATGTTTTCCTTCATCGTTCTGAGGGGAACCGATCACGTTTCCGAAATTGTTTTGTTCGAAATTCATTTTACCGAAAACTATTGACCGACGTCTTTTTTGCTATATGCATTATTTTACATAATATATTTAGATCATCGAAGTATCATGTGTCATAGGTATTATTTTACAGAACTATATTTCGCCGATTTACAAAATAACTTTTCGCTATTGGCCAACACCTCTTTTGAACATTTTTCATTTGCCAAATGATTTATTTGCCATATTTTCACCACACCGAAACAATATTTTACGGAATATTATTTGGTTACAAATATATAGCCGGTTATTTGGTAGCATTTCAATACTATATTAAAATAGTGTCATAAAAGTCAATATGTTGTGCTACAAAATTTAGTGAAAGAAACGAATCGCTGCAAAACCGACTTCACGCAGTCTTGTGTGACGATAAGCTCGCGTGGGGCCGCCCGAACCCCGCAGCGCCGGAGCCGTGACAGATACAACGCTTGCTGCATGTTGCATGCTTGCTTGCACGTTGCGTGCCTGCTTGCACGCTGCATGCCTGCTTGCATATTAACTTGAAGCAAGCATCCTTAAATAAAATATAGAAAATTAAAACTGGTATAATGAATGTTCGGAAACATATTACTTCGAACAATTATTGTTTCGGTTAAGTGCAACTTCGGTAAAAAGTTTTTCGACCAAATGAAACGTCGGAGTAACGAAAATAATCGAATAGCAGACGTGACTTCGATGAAGTAAAAAAAAAAACGAAACGATAATAGTTGAACAAGTTTTAGGTGAAATGAAATTTTGTCAAATATTTTTCGAACTTATGATAGGTTTTGAGAGCAATGGTGATGTAGCAGGTGTGACAATAACTACATAACGTAAAGCCTGTCTAGGTTCGAGCCCACGACTTAAGTCGCACCTAGGCTAGCACTGCTCATTCTTACCTTAAAGAGGTAAATAGAAGATGAAAGTTTGTATAGAAGTTCGTAATTTTTGCAGCACAGAAGTCTGGATTTGAAATGTCGCCATATTACTAGAGAGCACGCATGCAAAGCAAGGCCGTGTCGCTAGTTAAAATGCGGCAGAAGAATCAAGACCAGTCCGAACTTAGCGCAGAAGGCTGCGCACTAACATTTTACGGAACCAAATGGTGACATGAGGCGAGTGCAAGTGAGTGAACATGCGCGAAAGTTCGGAGAGCCTGTGTTCATACTGGCCATGATTCAACTGCAGTATTATATATGAAAGGTTATCAAATATTGCACTCACCAAACTGTTGTATAGCTCTGTCGGCTGACCATGGTAGCTCCAGCGTTATGTGCACCCTCCGCCTTTGGTTCCGCGCTCTGCCCACAAAAGAAGCATTTTAACACACGTTTATAGTAGTAATACTATTAAAAATGTCAGGGGCTCGTGGCTAAATATAACAACCGCACGGGTTGATCTTCAAGGTTAAGCAACGCTTGCCGAGGTCGGTCCATGGATGGGTTACCATCCATTACCTACCGAGAACCCTTCATGCCTCGGGAAGCATGTTAAACCGTTGGTCCCAATTGTCATTCGTAGATGTTTGACTGTCGTTACGGCTCGTCAGAAGCCCGAATACCGAAAGCCAGTCATGCCAAGGGGTTTCGTATTACCCAGTAACTGGATTATGGAGGTCAGATAGGCAGTCGCTCCATATACATTCAACTGCATCCGGTTAGCCGAACCCAACTTAGTTTGGAAAATGCAGATGATGACTATTAAAAATGTCATGAAAAAAAATTAAGTTGTAGTGGAAATCAAACTTTTTATTACCGAACATTAAAAATAATAAATAAAATGATATACCGTCTATATTACTCAAGATACAGGCTTGCCTAGTTTGGGGCCAATGTAAATCCCCTGTAATTTTTTTGGCAATAGTTTTTATTTATTTATTATTTATTTAATCCTAACTAATATCATAAATGCAAAAGTGAGTTTGTTTGTTTGTTACGCTTACACACTAAAACGGCTGAACGGATTTGTATGAAATTTAGCACATGGGTAGACCACGACCTGGAGAATGGCATATCGTCGGGGATAGTGCAAATCCGCGAATCTACCTTACGTAAAGTGCGCGGATCTGCACTACGTGTAGGTTTACAGGGGAAGGTTAAAAACTTTTTTTTTTTAATTATTTCAACGGCTTTTGACCTCATGTTTACATGGAGAGTAATAATTCATGTGTTCATCCACGAAAATCACGTCAAAGAGGTATCTGCCAATTAGGATATTGCGTGCATTTCCCGCGAAATTTGAAATTGGCTATATTTGTCAGATACGCGGAATTATCCAAAGCTAGTTCCGCGCATTTGCACTATCCCCGACGATATGGTACTTTTATCCTGGATAGCAGACGAAGTCGCGGGCAAGAGCTAGCACCCCACAAATTTCAAACGCAGTTTACCTCCTGTCGCTTTGCAGCGATATACCGCTGGAGGCCGCCTCGGAGATGATGGCCACGTCCTTCATGCCGTCCATGAACCGCTGCTTCTCCGTCAGGTTCAGTGTTTCGAGAGGCACGTCGGCTTCTGAACGACTCTCGTATAGGATCTGACCGTCTTCTGTTTGAACCACACGGCCTTTACGACCTGTCATCTGTGGAGAGAGAAAACTTGTATATATAGGATGGTTTTTGTTTAACCTTTGTAGCTACAGGAACACGAGACTGTCCTTAACCTTTTGAGAAATTTTGAATTGCAATCACAGATTTAAAAAAAAATTATACCGTCTGCAAGAAAATGGGCAATTTTCACAAAAATTAGGTACCTCGGCCACGTTGTCGGTGCCGCCCAGCTCGTCCACCAGCTGGTCCAGCGTGTTGGGCGGCAGGCGTTTCCCCAGACGCTCCACGTGCAGTAGCAGCTCCTCCTTCATGCTGCACGCGCGCTCTATGGCCGATCGCGGCGGGGGCTGGTTGCGAGCCGGACCTGCGGGTCAACCATCACTCATAATCAAAGTCATTTATTAAAAGCTTTTTTTACATAGTTTCAACTGTCCCGGTTTCTGTCTGTAATCGAATCTTGCAAGTTAAATTTGACCCACTTCCCGGTTTTCGATTGAGCTGAAATTTTACATGCATATGTAAATCGAATGACAATGCAATATTATTATGACATGGAGCTGATGATGGAGCCGGAAGGCGGTCATGGGAACTCAGTAATAAAACGACGCAACCCTATCGAGTTTGGGCTCGTTTGATTTGTCTTGACAAGGAATTTGTCTTAGATGATATCCAGATTTAAAAAAAAATACACTTGTTCAAATCAGGCAGAGAATCAGCACTTTTTAACCGTCAAAATTACATAAGAATAATATTCGTCCAGACCGAATTTCAGCCATGGCGTCCAATCGCAGTGGAGAATAGTAAGATATAGTACACAAGTGTCTGCGCATACACTTGTGTACTATCTCTTCCCTCACAGTCCTCAGGCACGGCAACCCGACACTCGCGGAGAGCTCAGGCGCAACAGACGCGGCGCCACGTGCGCACCGATGCACGGAGCATCATACCGCTAACTTCTTAACTCCGGGCGGTTACTAAGAAATTTCTTAATCGTCCCTAGTAGCCCACGCTCAAGTCTCGCTTGCGACAACGAGACAACGGGTCAGTAAACATCAGTTACTTATTTGTTAAAACTTTTCTAACCCAGGAAAACAAGAGATCCAAACAGGACAATAAATCCTAGTGAAGATTTTGCACTGGGATGGAGAGATTATCTTCATAGATAACAAAACAGCTGGTCCATAGAATTGCTCATTTATATTCAACAGCAATTTTTTTTTATTATATTTCAAAATTAGTTTTTCATATTCATGAGTATTATGTATGTACTGTAGGAGTCTGTCCAGATATATTTTGTGTATCTTATTTGTTTATTAAAACAAAAATAATGAATTTTATTAGTACTGCCTCGGATTTCTAGTTGAGATTTCTCGAAGCGAGAATTCCCGGCAAATCTGGACTTACCCGAGACGATAAAAAAGTGCTGAGAACTCGACGACAAATCGAGAAATCGCGTCAATACATAATTATAATGAAGATCCCAATTCTTTTAACTGAAAAAGGCTTTGCCCGAAGGTCACATAACCAAAAGAAACCTAACTCAACCTTGAAAATATAATAAAACTTTAATGACAATAGGTAAAGGCAAAATCTGTAAAAGAAATATCAGGTTTTCTCGTCTCTCTGAAAACTATGTAAATCCAGCAAATAAATTTCTAATTTTTGACAGTTTCCCTTACAAAAACTATCAGACGTCCATTTTATTCCACAGATAAAATATACATATCTGACAGATAGAAGATGATGGCCGAAAAGCATACTTTTTGTGGGACATGTGTATATGGTACTGAGTACTGACCTAGGTACAGTCCGTTGGTGCCGACGGGCGTGCCGGTGAGGCTGTGCCCCGCCGGCGTGGTCACGGTCACGGTGGGCGCGGGTGTGGTGCTGTTCTTGCGCTCGAACATGGTTTCTATCTTGTCCTGTGTCGTGGACGCCTTCTTCTTTGGTGAAGCGGCCTTCTTCTTCTTCACTGGCTTCTTCTTACGGCCTAGCCAAGGTTCTGTGGGACCAAGAGTGGAACTGACTTGGTAACACAGTTTATACACATCATTTTAGGGTTTCGTACCTCAAAAGCAAAAACGGAACCCACCGGACAGATGCACCAGTGAACCTATGTTCACTCGTGCATCTGTCTGTCAGTCTGTCACAGCTAATTTGCTCCGAATCCAATAGACCGATTAAGTTGAAATTTGGTACATGTATGAATTTCTGTGACACAAACACGGACGTGTAACTTAAATAAATGAATTTTGAATATGAAGATCAAGTTTTGCTAACTATACCGTGTGTGAAGTACTTCGTAGCAAGACCATGAACGCATTCATTATAACTGTCGATGGTAATAAAATTCTTTTAATTTGTACTATTTTATACCCGTAATTATAAATTGTATACCTCACAATTATCGTAGATATACAGGTCGTGCTGGCAAGATTCCTACCCAGCACGACCACGATAAAATTCCAGCTGACATAGAAGTTGATGAAACGGGAGCATGTCTAAAAATTTGTACTCATGTACCTACTCCTATTACATTACTGGTAAATTGTCGTCAATTGTAAAAAAAAACATTATATGCTTATAAAAGCAGATAATGTTTTTTGTTTGCTTTTCTAACAATTTACAATTTACCAGTATTGAAGCTTTGTACGCGACAGCGTGAATATTTGACCTTTTAACCGCCGTCATTACCTTCCGCCAAAAGTTGATGAAAGAGAATATATTTAATGAAATATTTCAGCAATTCCTGATTCTGGTCCTTAAGCAGATTCTGGGAATTGATGAAATATTTCATTAACGACATTCTCCTTCATCAACTTTTGGCGGAAGGTAATGACGGCGGTTAAAAGGTCAAATATTCACCCGACAGCTGATAATTTTTTCTCGTTTACGATGCTGCTATGTTGAATTCGGTTGTCATGGTATGGGAAAAATGAGGAAAATGTCGTTAGGAATGTTTTGAGTATGAATGTGATGGCTATAATAGTAGGGGAAGACCAAAGAAACGATGGATGGACTGTGTGATATGGCTATAAAAGGGGTGACTACCGAGATGACATAAATAATAATAATATCCTGGGACATTCACACACGGTCATCTGATCCCAAACTAAGCAGAGCTTGTACTATGGAAACCTGATAACTAATATACTACATACACTACTTTTTTTTTGTAAATACATACTTATATACATAATTAATGATGATGATGATAATAGAGGAGTATGGAAGAAAAAAACATGTTACGCCGACCCTAAATATATTGGGACAAGGACAGGAGAATGATTGAGAAAGTTGTTTCCCATCGAGAAAGTTGTTTCTTTTTTATGGTCTGTACCACACTCTTAAATTTGGCTACACCTTTCTGATATACCCTGTACAAAATCTTTTTATTCCTCAGACTAAAGTTATCTGGAGATTGAAAAATCGGTTCTTATTTTCGGAACCCACTTACCGTCATCACTGTCACTGCCTCCATGGAAAGGATTGAAGTCTGACAGGTCGGAGTCAGACCCCGGCGGCCGTCGCTCCTCATCCGACTCCTGCTCCAGCTCATCATCAGACCCTCGCACGAACTCGTCGGAGGAAGAGCGGCCCCGCATGCGCTTCGCCGTTGCGTTGACCTGCTGTCGAGCTGTTACTGTAATCAGTGAACATTTTAATTAATTATAAGAATACTAGTGACTCGCCCCTGTTTCGCACGGTGATCACGACGTGACAAAACATCGAAACATCGACATTTCTTTATTGTATGTAAATTGAATATTAAATTATAATTTATTTGTAATTCTAATTTTGATTTTGATTTTAACACTAACATAGCTTGTAAGTTCTAGTACTAATACTATATGGATGATTTCCGAAATAAAAATGATTAATTGATTAATAAATAAATAAATATGTATTTCATCAAGGTAGGTTCAAACAAACATTTCTTAATCTAATAATAATCATTTAAATCTTAGTTAAGAGGCTGTACGCTGTCACATAGAATTATGGAATTCTCTAACTCCTAAACTAAGTCAAGCTTGTATTACGTATATAGGAGTTAGGGCCGCTATACACGGACTGCTCGAGCAGTTAGTCATTCATTGATCAACATACACGGACCGCTCTTGCAGTCATAGGCAACAGTTTGAAGTTGCCATTGATAACTGCTGGAGCAGTTGATACCAACTGCTCGTCATTCAAATCAGTAGCAACATGGATAATTCCAAATAATTTCTTGCGAGATAATTGCACCGTTTGATTAGCGCGTCACAATCTACGTCGTCCATTTTGCTCAAGTAACGTGCGGGCGGGAAGCGCGTGCGATGTGGAATGAAGAGCGCGGGCGGAGGTAACTGCGCAAGAGCAGTCGACAGCAGATTAAAAATCAATCTGCCTAGCCTTTTATCAGGGTCGGCTTGCTAATCGGTTTTTGCTAATCGGATGCTGCTGAATACCAGTTTTTTATATGGAGCGAATACCTATCTGTCCTTCACTAACCAGTTACTGTGTAATACGATAGGTACTCCTTAGACTCTTGGAAGAATGGCTTTCAGACTGGCTTCAGCTTTCAGAGGGAGCTTGATTTGTTAAGATGGTCACCTGTCCAAAAACCGACTCCGGCAAGTGTAGCTTAAACTGTTCGATCGAACTCGTGCGGCTGTTATTACTTAGCCACGAGCCCCACAACAAACTACATATTTTAATACAACTTTAAAAATCTATTAACTCCGAGTTACAATGAAATCTGAACTCACATTTCCTCTTAGAAGTGTTAGCATCATCGTCGGTGCCGTTCTTCCCGTTGTGCGGCGCCGGGCGCGGCGCGAGCGCGACGACCGGCGTGCTGCGCGGCGGCTCCAGGCCCAGCAACCGGTTGATCCGGTCACGGTCCGGCGCCGGAAAGTGCTTCTCTACTAGCGTCTGGAATACGCCCCTGAAACAAACACACATTTATTATTTAAGAGTTTACAACACCTCAAATTGCTTAACATGATCCTTCGTTATGTCGGAAATACTGCAGCATTAATTTTGAAATAAATATATGTTAAAGTTGAGGATTAATGTTAAGTACCATGTGTGACGAAAACACGATTCCATAAAATTTTCTCGATAAAAAGAAATTACAAAGTTACCTCCAAACTGTACAATAAACCTATTATTACCATTATTTTCACACTGAAAGAAATTGCCTAAACTATGGGCGCCTTGGAGCCTTCTCCCTGCCGCCCAGCGCCTCACTCAGTCTCACTTCGGCTTTGCCGAGAGAAGTGCGAGCGAGATAGACGAGTGAGGTGGCGCAGAGGTATTATAGACTACGGAGGCTATTTAAATACTTCATGGCATGGCTAACGCGATGGGAAGATGATTTAAACTCACGGCGAGACAGAACCTAATGGAAATTGTTAGAGGAAGCCTACTCCAAGAGCAAAGATAAAATGAAAGAAATAAAAATTATAAATATGTCTAGATAGACAGGCAAAGCTGTGAACTTGTCGAAAAAAATAGCGTTAACTGTTCGCCGCAATTTGCAACATAGTCGTATAATACGGAATCATAATAGCTGTAGTAAATTAAATAACTTTACCCAGCCAAAATGTTAGTCTACAAATAAAATCAAATTGAAAGAAAAATGAAACAGAGTGATACGCGTGTAACGTAACGCTATAGACATGTTTAGTGATGGGGAATGTATTGCTATGATGGTTATTCGATATTTTTTATAGAAAAAGAAGTTTACAGTACGTATTTTTTCATTTTTGTTCTTAAACATAGCACTCTGTACTGACACGAAATGGCGGCCGACGAACCGCACCACATGGCAAAAATGCTACCATGAAACATTTTTTTTTTTTTAATAAACACCGATTGTGCTTTGAATGTGATTTGTTTAATGTTTTATCTAATAAAATAATAATAAGATAATATCAAACACATTAAAAAAAGAGAATAAGATTTTTGCTGTGAAAATCGTTATCGATAAAACTGAATTGACACTGACATCTGTCACCCGCACCATGCTACAGCGCAAACAGTGTAGGAAAGCTCAATGACTGTGAATGAGAAAACTTCTTTAAGCGCGTTGAGCGATTCTTGTAGGGGAAAATCTTATGAGTTGGCGTCACGTCACGCGACATGGCTGCCTATTTGTTTTTTTATTATTAGGTAACGAAATCTACATAATATAGTACAAGTAACAGAACGCCAGTAGTATTGTCTTGGAACATTCAATCCATTCTGTATCTGGAGAAGGGCGTTGTTAGCTGCGCTACAGTTTATACTTTTGCAGCTATCATCGTTTTACTTGTTCTAATAATTAGTCTTATGATATTGTTCCAAAATAAACTTTTATTTATTATTTATTGTAACACTTGATTTACAAAAACCACCCAGAACATATTCAGGTATTGACGTCCCGCAGATAGTACAATAAAAAAACCGAAAAAAAAACATCTCAATTACACTGTCTGCAATAGGTATCTCAAAAGTACGTAATTAAATTTCATACAATTTCAAGAAATATTTCTCAAAACAGTAACCAAAATCAATTTATTTATTTTTTTAAAAGAAATAATCACGATTCAAAATAAAACATATACCTACAATATTTTGAGATATGTTATCTTTAAATATAAATTGTTTGATATTATTATTTAATAACAAACATTCGTAATCAAACTTATTACTATCCACCTAATAATACTTACTGATAATAACTTAAAGCGCATCACAAAAAAAAAATCAACGTAAATGTCAAAATCAAATATTCCCGCGCTGTCAAAGTGTCGCGCAGTTTCAAATAATAGCGCCAGCTGGGTCGAGCTACCTCGGAACCGGTTCATTCACCCGAGCCGCCATTGCGTGGTATTTATACTGCGAATAGTACACGGGCTCAGCGCACGGCTATACATGCGCTGTCGGAACTAAATACAGAGTCAGAGCATCGATTTTATAAGCGTATTACGTATTTCAACAATGTGCGCGGTTGTGTTGTTTTTGTACACAAATTACTAAAACTGTTTGTTATGTGCTAAACGTATTTCGGTGCAAACTAGTGTTTGTGTTGGCGTTTTACGTCATTGATAATTACCATGTGTTCTAAACAACAATTAAAGAACTTCCTCAGTGGAATATCAGAAAATGCCGAGTTTCCTTTATTTAATTACGTATCAGCAGAGAAGTACACAATCTTAATCAAATGTCGAGTGGACACTAATCGTAACGCTCAATTCTACAGCGAATACGTCAGGGAATGGATAAAGAAGTTCACTAAATTCACAAAAACCGGCTGGATTGTTAGAGCATGTTTTCCGCATGCTAGAAGATTTTTGTATAGAAAAGTTTTTGCATGCCATCATTCTAGTTTTAATAAAAGAAAGACGCCAGAACAATCTAGTGCTAAGGACAAACAATGCAAAGCGAAGATAGACTTCAAAATAAAGTTTATAAACCGTAACACTATTAAGAACGATAAAATGTTAAAGGACGGTTTGAATTTAACCATTCATATAAACTTCATACACTCGCATGGTATTAGGGCGAAAGAATCATTCAATTTGCTGAAATGTTCGGCAGACACCGACAACTTATTCCACAAATATTTTTCAGACGGACATACGACAGCTACGGCGAAAAGCTACCATGAATTAACATTACTTTCAGACTTTGGGGCCAGTAGTAAACATTTGTCAAATGCAGAAATAAATCCCAGTCTACGCCATGTTAAGTACTTATTCAACAAGACAAAGAAAGAGGGGCTCGATCGCAATGTAGCCGACATAATGAGCGACAAAGTGAAGGCTTTAGAGGAGTGTGGAGGCGTGTTACGGTACACAGACGACTACAGTATCACCGTCGTCATCACACCTTTTATGAAAAACGTCCTATCTGGACATGAACTAGACTGCATTATAGTAGATAGTACACTTATCAAAGAATGCGTTGTATCGTTTTTCTTAGTTCCTACTCCCCTGGGCGCCCTGCCCGTCGCCTGTGCATTACATTCACAGACTACGGAACCCAGTTTCAGTCAAGCATTCTTTTCTACAAAATTACTTTTAGAAAATCAGACCTTAAAAAGTTTTGAACCGTGCAAGATTATGATTAATCAGTTAGATGAACAAAGTCATGCATTAGATGCAATATTTTCTAATAAGAACATGTTTGTGTCGCGCGCGTCCGTCATCGAAGGAATATGGAAGACGATTTGCGAGGGGGAGGTTAATATTGATAGAAGACATAGGCATAAGGTAATGGAGTTATTCACTTCACTGTTGCACGCACAGAATTTGGAGGAAGCAGAATTGTTTTACAAAGAGCTTGAGGGAAACAACGACGTGCAATCCACTCCAAAACTCAAAGAATATCTCACTGACATATGGAAAAGACGAGAAGATTACATAACACCAAACAAAGTGATAGACATTTCTTTACGAATTTTAAAACAATTTATATTAAGCAGATGTAACTCCTATAACAGTTTGATCATGATAGATGTCCTGTTGAATATTTTAGATAGTCATTGGTGTCAAATACTGCATGCACATTTGACAAGCAAATTAATTGTTGAAACTTATACTAAGTTCTTGCCTCGGGACAAAATGGTGATAGAAAATTTAGCTGGTTTGGAAATGACTAGTCAGGAGTATAGATTAGAGAAAACCAAAAGTCATGTAACATTTAGAGCAGATACAATGTGTTGTGATTGTGTTAAAGGTAGGAGGGGGGGCGGATTGTGTGAACACTTATGTGCCGTGTTACAGTCTGCTGCGCTGACAACGTCTGTTCCTGATGAAAAAAGAGCATTTTATACAGCACTGGCTGGTGAACATGAAGTAAAAATGGAGCTCGAAGTCCAGTCAGAATTTGATTATGATGAGGAAGTAAACGAGGACAATGACATGGAAGAAACTATACATAACAACAACGAACAGTATTTCGTAGTCAAACAAGAAATACAAGATCACAACGACCCTTTAGACGAGAGTAACAGTGAAAATAACAATTCTGAGCATAACTCGACAGAAATTGATATTGTTGATATGAAAAAAAGTTATGTAAACGCACTCAGGGCTTTGAACGATGAATTTAGGAGACTCAACAAAGTTTTTAGGGAGAATCCTAGCACATCTAACTTGGATACTATGGGCCGTTTAGCTAGAGAACTAAGTAAAATAAAACCTGTTGAGAAAATCAACTTCATGAACATGTTTGTAGAACTAAATATGAAGGAAAACGACAGAGATATGGGCTGTAATTAGATATTGTGATTCCTATTGTTACTGTTTAAACCCAAAGAACTCTAATTAACATAATGGTTGATTAAATCTGACTTTCAAACATATTTTTGCAATAAATGCCAGTTAATAGAACATATTAAGATTTTGTATTATTTTCATGTTATTATTTCGAGATTCTGTAGTTTTCAATACGAGTGGGCGCATTAAAGTAGCTTTTACGAGTGGCGATGCTTAAATGCACTCGCTAGTACATCGGACGCAGTCTGCGGGCAGTCAGCTAGTTTGTTTACTAGCTGCTATGTTACCACGCTATGAGATATCCACATATACAGGGTTATTTTAAATTGTCTAGCTAAACTCCGCAGACGCGATGGGTATACGTAAAATAAATTAATTTAATGTTTTTTTTTTTTTGTGGGGTCATCGACATCAGTTTAAAAAATCTGTTTTTAAAATATAATAAAACAGTTTTTTCTCAACTCATACTTCAAGTAACAACACTAACAGCGGTCGTTGACCTCCCTAAAAAAAAACATCAAATCATTTTAGTTTTTTATTTTGTCGTGTGTAGATATCGATACCAGCTCAGCAGCAGTACCAAACAAATCTGCTTTTCCCTACATTTATGATCGCAAAACTCGTCGAAAAGTAGGGAACAGCAGTTTTTTTTTTTTTTTTGATTCCATAGAGAAAGTTGTACATAAGATACCCCTTAAAAGGATGCCCATGAATTCAATTTACTATGTATAGTTGTTGCTGTTTAGCATGGCACATACATTTTCTAGCAAACTTCATTAAAAAAAAAAGAAAGTCCGTTATCATCCTAATTTCACAGGCCATTAAATCTGATTTTTACAGGGCAACTTTTTAATAGCCAAATTCAAATCAGTAGCCAAATTTTCACATAGTGTTTCATAAATATGAACAACATTCACTATGGGACCAACACTGAAATCACGAAGTAAAAAATCTACATTTTCATGCAAAGTTCAATACCTACTCGACCAAAATGTATGAAACAGCAGATTTTTTTTTCATTATTTTACAGTTGGTCCCAACGTGAAAGTTGTTCACATTCATGGGTAGAACACCCTGTGAAAATTTGGCTATTGATAAAAAAAAATAGCCCCATATAGTCATTGTCAACATTTTTCAAAGGCATCTTTGGGCACGCTCATTCCAGGCCCAGTAAGCAATTAAAAAAAACTCGGATTTCTATAAAGAGATATTAGGGAAAGGGCAATGACCGCTATTGCTATGCTAAAACGGCACAATCATACGGCATATACTAGTTGTGCAGATACTACAGCCAACCAAGAAAATTAGACCAACTAGGTCGAATTCGGGCATTCTATCCGCCTTCCGAGGATCAAACCCGTGACTTACTCGGGTTTCTTACCAACCATCACTGAAATTAAATTGTTTGAAAAATCCTCAGGGATGTTCGAGCACTTTTTAAATTTATTTCTCCGTTTGGACACGCCATATTAAAAAAAAAAAACAACCATTAACAAAGTAGAAAATAAAATAAGGTAGATAGAGTCGATATTTCCTGTCTGATTACCACTGAGAAGAAATGGCGATACAAACTCAGGGGTCAAAGTCTCTTTTGAGTGGTGACTGCTCTCAACACCACTGGTGGGACAAGAATAGACTGCGTTCCACCTGCTGCAGATCTCCCACCTGAACATGAGTTGCCTTGGGTAACCCGGAAGTCTTTAAACAGACTCCGGACCCAGGTTGGCCGAAAGCAAGGAAAACCTGTTGAGGTGGAGATTCATAGACGACTCCGCCGAGTCATAAACGAATGGGACACTTAATATCATGTCCCACGTGTCATGTCAGGTGCACGTTACAGGAAGAAGAAGAAAATCGCTTACTTGGCAGTGGAGACGAAGTCTGATAGCTCTCCGTCATCCCTCTCGAGCTGGTCGAGCGTGCGCGCCTCGCCGGTGCTCTGCAGGCCGATGACGACACACTTGCCGCACTTCACCGCCTCGCGAGCTGTCACCACGGCGTGGTTTACCTAAAGACAACACAGATCATCATTCACTTGCCCTTCTCCAATTTTTTTAGGGGATCGACGCAACGTCTTTATCTTCCAATATACAGGTTGAATTTTCAAGTGGGCGTGGATGGCGAAATTCGAAACTATGAGGAATAGCGAAAAGTATTCAAAGGAGTCTCGGGCTTGGTTTTGATGAAAAGTAATACAGCATCATCGGATTTTGGAAAAATCTAATTTCTAGCCAGGAATCAAACCCATTGATTTTGAAATAAAATAAACACACTGTATTATTACACCATTCGATAGTGTCGCTAATAAACATTAAAAAAGACACGGCAAACTAAAGGAAAGAGCAAATTTTTAACAAAATACTTTTTTATTTGTCTTATCTTACCTACCTATTAAACATTGCTATTGATTTTTCAAAAATCCAATGATGCAGTTTTAGCTCATTTATTGTACTCATCATTATGAACAACTTTTACTATGGGACCAAACCTGAACTCGTGAAAAAAAATCAGCTGTTCCCTACATTTTGACGAATTATGCGAACATAAATGTACTGAACCACTGATTTTTTTTCCAGGTTTGGTCCCATAAGAAAAGTTGTACATAATGATGAGTACCTTAAAAGGTTGCCACTGTTTACACTTACACCCTGTATATCAATCTGCCTAGCCTTTTCTCAACTATGTTGGTGTCCACTTCCAGTTTAACCGGATGCAGCTGAATACCAGTATTTTACATGGAGCGACTGCCTATCTGACCTCCACATCCCAGTTACTGGGTAATACGATACCCGTTGGTAAGGCTGGTTGTCACACTTTCGGGCTTCTGACGATCCGTAACGACTGTCAAAGATCCACGAATGACAGGCGGGAACAACAGCTTAACGTGCTTTCCGAGGTTCGGAGGAGTCTCGGTATGTACAGATGGTCACACATCCACAGACCAACCCCGGCAAGCGTAGCTTAACCTGATGGATCGACCCGTGCGGCTGTTATTACTTAGCCACGGCTCCACTTTCTCTTTCTCCGTCTTTTTCTTCCATACTTCTCTATTAGTCGTCATCGCTTACTTCTCTACTAGTAGTCACCCCCATTCTAGCCATATCATCTTTCACACAGTACATCCATCGTTTCTTTGGTCTTCCCTTACTCGTATAGCCCTCCACGTTCATACTCAAAAGTTTCCTCGCGAAGACAAGACAGAGATGGTTAGTAATGTACACTGCCGTCGTAAGAAAAAAGGGCACAACTAACATTTAAAAAAAAAATCTACAAAAAATTGAGCAGATTAGCCTTTTTTTCTGATTCTAAATATGTATGTAACTCAATTTTTTTTTTTTAATGTTAGTTGTGCCCTTTTTTCTTACGACGGCAGTACAGGTAAGAAAAGGTATGCGCTTCGGTAATCTTCGTGCTTCCGATCGCCACAGAGTAACACCGCACAGAGGCAATGCTTCTAAGTTTTGTACATACTGCACCTATCATTGCGCGTTTGTATGAAGTTTTCTTTCTATCGGGTTACCTACTCCGGCCTCAGATCGTTATTTGCCACTCAAAATATTTGAAAAGTTTTTTGGAATTGCATAGAGTTGTCTAGGCAAAAAACACACAAGAGTTGTCAGGAACAAAGTGCCTTACGCAATACTCGCGCACACACACACACTCGTATATAATAGAAAGAGACAGAGAGAGGGAAAAGTCGCATGGAGGGGGCATAACGCTTTCTCCTTACGTGACTATTTTATACCAGTCAACTCTGTGTCAACACTTCTGTGATAGTGCCATCTTTGTCAGCGGCCATTTTAAAACGTTTATAAATAACTTGATAATTATTTAAGCTTTTACACTTTTTTAAATGTTTGTACTATATGCAAATAAATATTTTTTGAGTTTAACCCCTAAAAATGGAGCACGTTGTTTATGTTAGTTCTGATAAAACCAATAGTATTAGGTTATTATTAGAGGCTTACCTTGGCAGCAATACAGAGATACTTGAAGAACCTCTGGTGCGCCGACCAGAACTGTCCCCACATGGTCTTCTTCATCCTCGACTCCGCGTTGATGAGCTCTGCAGCCTCCGTGAAGCGTTGCATTGCTTCCACCCACTGTCAGACCAAACAATCAATGCATAGTATAAAAGAAAGTTGCTTTTCGTGTGCGCGTGCGTGTGTGTGTGTGACTGCTTAGATCTTCTAAGCGCCGATTCTGATGCGATTTTCACAATCATGATTTCACGTGTAAAGCATTAATATTTAACTTAGATTAGCACAGAAATCTCGATGTTTTGACATGCCGCTATTGCGTGTGAAGCAGGAGCGAGTCGCTACTATTATACAGAGTCAAATTAAATTAGCTAGCGACACTCCACAGACGTGATGGGTAACGATATGTTATCTGCCTAGCCTTTTCCCAACAATGTTGGGGTCGGCTTCCAGTCGAACCGGATACAGCTGAATACCAGTATTTTACATGGAGCGGCTGCCTATCTGATCTCACCACCACCCATTTACTGGGTAATACAACACCCCTTGGTAAGACTGGTTGTCAGACTTTCGGGCTTCTGACGACCCGTAACGACAAGTTTAAGTATAAAATTCGACGCAAACCTCAAGCATAATGTGTTGACAGCTATATAAGGATACTGACCAGTGCCACCGACTTGTCGTAGGTCTCCTTGAAGGCGTCGGACAGAGGCACTTCCTCTATCTTGAAGGACACGCCGTGGAAGGACAGCTGGCGCGCGATGTACATGCCACGCAGCTTCATGTCCATGGCCACGATCTCCATCGCGCCAACTCCTCTGCAACAGTTCAATATAACGCGGGGTTTACATTATGAGACTAGTGTCGTGAAACAGTAGCTCGACTGTTCTGTTTCGGGCTATAGCTAACTAACAGCCGGTTTTTGAAAAGCTGATAAATTCAACTAACGCGCTAAATACAGGGTCAAATTAAATTAATTAGCAAAACTCCGCAGACGTGATGAGTATCATCACGTCTGCGGAGTTGCGATATCTAAACACGACCAAATAAAAAGACTTCAAGATTTTTTTGGGGTCAATGACCGCTACTAGTGTTGTTACTTGAATTGTGAGTTGATAAAATCTGTTTATCGTGTAGAGATATCGATACCCATCACGACTGTGAAGTTCACATAAAAAAAACTGATATTTTAAGTGACTACACTATCGGCTATTGATAAACCAAAAATATGATATTGCTACCCCATCACGTTTGTGGAGTTTCGTTAGCTAATTTAATTTGACCCTGTATTATGTACTACATCACATAGTTTACATTCACTCACCGTTTCTCCACAGCATTGATGAAATCCATGAAAGTTGGGAAGGGCGTGCCGTCTCCCCATATGCCCAACCTGACCATATAGGCCATGTTCCTGGGCTCACTGGCGCCGGTAGCCGAGGCATACACCACCCGGGCTTTGGGCAACTTGTTCTGAAGCTCTAGGGCAGTTAAACCAGTCTTGGTTGCCTTGCCCGAACCGACTGGGCAAAGGTTTTTGGCTTTGTGACACTCGTCAAATACAATCTGGTGTTTGAGTTGAGGATTTTATACAGGTGGATGTTTATGGGGTGCCCATAAAGGTGGAGTGATAGAAAGAACCCTAAATATTGATGTTAGCCGATTTTATTTTATTATTTCAAAGAAAACAAGATATGAAAGATTCTTCCATATCCCATATGTACAGGTGAAATAGTACACCTGCTATAATAATATTACAACACCAATTCACACTCAGCGTTTCCAAATGTCTTTTATAATGCTGCGTCTGTGTTTCCGAGCGCGTACAACCCTAATCTCTTCAAAGTGAGAGTGAACAGTGGTACCGTATGTCCGTTTCTGTACACGTGACAACGTATATGCAAAATTTCAGGATGATAGGTTCAGTGAAAAGGTAACAAACAAACAAACTTATTTTCGCATTTATAATATTAGTTAAGATTAGGATTAAAGTCGCTTTTCGTGTATGTCTGTGTGACTGTGTTGTTCTTCTAAACCACGTAACGGAGTTTGATGCGGTTTTTACCACCATTTAGTTTTTTCCGGAAGGTTTATGTATATATGCCTGCCTAGCCTTTTCCCAACTATGTTGGGGTCAGCTTCCAGTCTAACCGGATGCAGCTGAATACCAGTATTTCACATGGAGCGACTGCCTATCTGACCTCCACAACCCAGTTACTGGGTAATACGATACCCCTTGGTAAGACAGGTTGTCAGACTTTCTGGCTTCTGACGACCCGTAACGACGGTCAAAGATCCTCGAATGACAGCCGGGACCAACGGCTTAACATGCTTTCCGAGGCACGGAGGAGTCTCGGTATGAAAAGATGGTCACTCATCCACAGACCAACCCCGGCAAGCGTAGCTTAACCTGATGGATCGATCCGTGCGGCTGTTATTACTTAGCCACGAGCTCCTCTAATAATAATAACACATGAATAGTCTTGTTCGGGTCGACATGATTCGGTAAGATATATCTTCGTTTTTTGCCCGGCTGTGCCAAGAACAAGTAGTGTAGCCCATAATTTTCAAGGAGGCTTTCATGTCCTATTGCTTAGTAGCAATGATTTTGTATGATTTGCAAAGTTTAAAAATAACGTACTGATGTGACAAACTACTACCGAAACACATACTGTTGTTAGCGATAGATAGCGCAGACAATCGGACAAAACTATTCTGTGCAATAATTTGTCACGATAAAAATGTAGATAACATATAATATTAATTATCGTAAGAATATTAAGTTGTAAAAACCATCGCTAGTTTATTATAAAGGATACACATCCATCAAAGTCGTCCCCGCACCATTGCAGCAACTGTTTCAGCCTTGTGCGGTACTTAGTGGTGGTGGACTGTGTCTCGCCGATCAACGCCGAGTACGTGCTGAAGATCACGCCCTTCTTCACGTTGCCGTTCACGGCTGACGAGATCTTCGCGTATTTGAACTGGTGGAGAGATAATATTATGACAGTGATTGAAATGGTGGAGAGACAATAATATGACAGCGTTTGAAATGGTGGAGAGACAATAATATGACAGCGTTTGAAATGGCGGAGAGACAATAATATGACAGCGTTTGAAATGGCGGAGAGACAATAATATGACAGCGTTTGAAATGGCGGAGAGACAATAATATGACAGCGTTTGAAATGGCGGAGAGACAATAATATGACAGTGATTGAAATGGTGGAGAGACAATAATATGACAGTGATTGAAATGGTGGAGAGACAATAATATGACAGCGTTTGAAATGGCGGAGAGACAATAATATGACAGCGTTTGAAATGGTGGAGAGACAATAATATGACAGCGTTTGAAATGGTGGAGAGACAATAATATGACAGCGTTTGAAATGGCGGAGAGACAATAATATGACAGCGTTTGAAATGGTGGAGAGACAATAATATGACAGCGTTTGAAATGGCGGAGAGACAATAATATGACAGCGTTTGAAATGGCGGAGAGACAATAATATGACAGCGTTTGAAATGGTGGAGAGACAATAATATGACAGCGTTTGAAATGGCGGAGAGACAATAATATGACAGCGTTTGAAATAGTGGAGAGATAATAATTATGACAGCTTTTGAAATAATGGAGAGATAATAAAATAACAGCGTTTGGAATAGTGGAGAGATAATATGACAGCGCATGAAATAGTGGAGAGATAATATGACAGTGTTTGAAAAGGTAGAGAGATAATAAGACAGTGTTTGAAAAGGTGGAGAGATAATATGACAGTGTTTGAAAAGGTGGAGAGATAATAAGACAGTGTTTGAAAAGGTGGAGAGATAATAAGACAGTGTTTGAAAAGGTGGAGAGATAATATGACATTAGAGCAACTTGTAAAGATAGATTCAAGGTATAATAATAATAGTAATAAATAAACAAGGTACCTTATTAAGCGGGTGCACTTCAATCTTGCCGGCGCCGATGTCGCGCAGATCCCGCTCGGCGTCGTACTTGAGGTCGTTGGACACGGACACCCAGATGGCGCGCTTGCGGCCCTTTATGTAGTTCTCGAAGATGATGCCGGCAATCGTACGACCCTTACCCACTCCCGCGCCGTCGCCTGTACATAACTATTTGGTTAAAGCTTGATTTTCGAAATTTAAAATTTTCGAGCTCGCTATCGTTCGCTCTTAAGATTTTCTGAATAAGTCGACAATCGAATCGGGGGTGTAGTGTTTAAAAAAAGCTATTGGCGCGGGTATGTTAAAAGGCTGGGAACCCCTGCTCTAACTGCTAGCTAGTGTCACACAAATTTACTCACCGATGAGGAAGCCAGCCCTGGTGTTGTCAGGCAGCAGATGCTCGTGCGCCTGCGACGCGTACACCACGGCCTCCAGCTGCAAGGCCGACAGCAGACCGTTGCGGATGAGTTCGTCCGGCAGACTCACTTCGTATGTCACGTCTACCGGCTCCACGGACGACAGCGACGCCGTCTCTACCACTGGGTCGGGGTGCTTGCGGCCTAGTTTCACTATTGAGAAGGGTTGAATATGATTAAAATCGTCATAATTTAATTTTTAAGTTTAACTGACAGCGTCGGTGAAGGAACACATCGTGAGAAAACCTGGACTTATCTAAGTATATAAATAAAAAAAAACCGGCCAAGTGCGTGTCGGGCTACGCACAATGAAGGGTTCCGTAGTTGGGATGAATTTATCCCAAGAACAAACTTTACATTGCAATTGAAAAACATGTTCTCCCGTACATTCGAACTGCAAAATTAAGTGAGTTTATATGCACAATATTGAGGGTTTTACCACGTTATTTTAATACTATAGACTTTTATAAGTTTTCCTGTAATCTATTTTCTATATTTTTTTTTTCATAATTTTAGGCCCAGTAGTTTCGGAGATAAGGGGGAGGGGGGAGGAATGGTCAATTTTCGTCTATTTTCTTAAATAACTCTAAAACACTTTATTTTAAAATTATAAAAATCAATATTATATTTGAGATCCTCACAGTAAGCCCTTTCATTTGATATGTCACACGGTACAGTTTGCAAAACTGTTTTATTTTTATTTTCTTATTTGCCCCCAAAATTGATATTATAATTTATATATTCATAATTAATTATATCACCCATATTCATAATTAATTTATTTACGTTACACTTCCGTTTTTAGGTCACAGAAATTCATATGTGTACCAAATTTCAACTTGTCTATTAGATACGGAGCAAATTGGCTGTGACAGACAGCCATACAGACAGACAGACAGACACACGAGTGATCATATAAGGGTTCCGTTTTTTTCCTTTTGAGGTACGGAATCCTAAAAATGGAATGCGGTTCGTTGGTAAGCGCATCACTTGAGAACGGCTGGACCGATTTGGCTATTTTTTGTTTTAAAAGATAATATAGAAAGTTAATTCATCATCGTCCCAATTATGTTTTTATGCAAAAAAAAAATTAGAAAGTTTCCCAGAAATTTTTCAAATTCGGGAAAAAAAAATTAACGTCTTTGTTCTATGGGAATTTTGTCCGAATTATTGAAATTTGGAAAGGACCAGGGGCCGTAATACGAACTAATAACGCCATCATGATTTCGTTGCGAAAAAGGGATGGTGCAATAGGTAATGTATGGCTCCGTCTCTCTCTCTAGCACTGAAAAAATGATGGCGTTAATAGTTCATAATACGGCCCCAGGTCTGTCGGGTCAGCTAGTAAATAAATAAATAGATTAATGTTTCTTTGAATATCAGCCAGTGACTGCTCACAAGAAAAATAAAATAATAGCTAAATATATGTCTTACTTACATTTGGAAGGCATATAATCTGCGTATGTTTCAGCAACACCCATCTCTTCATCATCAACCTCTTCTTCATCTCCTCCCATCTGAAAATATTATGAATGGAAAATCTAAGTATGCTTTGACCATACTGTAATATGGACTATCGAGAAAACTTACAATTACTTAAAATCACAATTACTTTTCTTGCTTGAAGCACGGGATTTTGTTTTCAAATTGGTCAGATGTAAGTTTCCTCGATAGTACCTATCATCATAAAATTGTTCTATTAGGTATACATATTTTAAAAGAAATTAATGGCTTTATTTATATAAGTTACTTAAAATTAATAGACATTCAAACGTTATAAAATGTATGGTTACGCAGATGTTAATAATTATTTAACTAGTAATAAGCAACTTAAGTGTAAAAGGTATTTATTTTCAATGCAAGAAATATTGAAGGGAAACCGATTGATAATCTCACCTTCTCCTGCTGCCACATGTTGCCCGGCTTGTTCTGTGCCCAAATGGGGCCCACCTGAGCAAACTGGCCCAGCATACCAGCGAGCGGCCCCCCCATACCCGACTGGATGATTTGATTCAAGTTCTGCATTAAGTATGAGTTCATGCCTGTCATGCCCACCATCTCCACTGTTGAGGAACAAAACGTTAGTTGATAAATAGATGGCGCTGTTTTTAAGCTGTGTAGTTTTCGTGAAAGAAACATAGATGGCGTTGATAGCCAATTTTAGTTACCGAGGACGTCAAAGTGGCCGTAACCGACATTCGCAAACGACTCATGGGAGTTATCTTTTATGCAATTAGTTAGTTTTAAATGATAAATGGGACACAAATAAATTAGTTGAAGCCACTTTCACGCCTCTTACTACTAATTATATAGAAAATAAGTATTACAATAAAATACGGTTATTAATAGTCTCGCATACCTTTATAACACATTACTGTACACAAACCATAACAAAATAATACGAAGAGATAATAAAATAAATTGAAAAAGGCCTAGCCATTCGCTTTCAAATAATGTTGTGCAGCCCACAGAAAAATAACTACATGATAATAAACAAGACTGGCCACTACTACCAAGTAATTTGAAAAGCAGAAAATTTAAAATATGTGCAAAAATTCATTAGGCGCGGCCGACACGCATGCGCGTTTTCGGACGTTCACCATATGCTTGACGGCGCGTATGCCGTCAAGCATATGGAAGAGCTATGCTAGATCCTGCCGGACGCGAGGCGTGAACGAGGCATGGCTCAATTTTCTTAAATATCTTTTTAGAAGGGCTACTCACCGTTCTGCCTAGGAGATTGTCGGCTGCTTAATTAACCAGGCTATCCTGTGGATGCCTTACAAATAAGGCCTCGAGCAACGCATGGCTCCAAAATGTCACTAACATAATAAATGAAGCATGCTACACTGCGGCGTCCGGGCCGTCAATCATAAATCATCGCTTATTATGACGTAACAGAATTTTGAATCGAATATATTCGTTTGATATGTAATATTTCATTACATTGAAGACTTTATTCATATCTGAGTATGTCGCAAATAACCAAAATATGACAACTGTTGTATTTTCGATTCAAAACTAACGTCACGTCTGAATAGTATTCCTGAGCGCGACGAATGTTCAATTACAACTTACAACGTTACTATCTATAGTCTGTTCCAGAGTATCTGATGAAAATGTAAACAAATGGATCAGAAAACGTACCTATAGATGCCAATTATTAAACTTAAACTTCAATATTTCGAAATTCTAATATCAAATTTTAAGATAATTTTGATTTCACATTTGAGGTTAACTTTATAACCTTTCAAACGATAATTGTAGAAAAAGGCGAGGTATACAGCTGAAACTTTAGAAATACAGATGAATGAGTTACTTATTCCCTTTAGACAGTGATTGCGTAATAATTTAACCCGAGTAGAATTTATGAACCTGGGGTTTGTTTACATCATTTGGGAACAGACCATAGTGAACTTTGCTGTAACGTGTAAGACACACTTGTGAGGTACCGACGCGTTCTGCGACTATCAGAACCGTCTGTAATTTTTAAGACTTTTGGTACCTTCTCTGGTTCCTTGAGTATGGTTACCGAAAAAGATAAACGTCGTACTGTTTCCTAAGAGAAAGTACATGTGAAAAAGGTTGGGTTTCAGGAAACCACGTTGCGGCCCACAATGTGTCTAAATATGTTCAGCAACTCGCTTAAAATTTTCTTTATGAACGTGTACATAACATTTCTAAAGGGTTGCAACATTTGTCCAGCTCCCTTTGTTAAAACTTTCACCCTTATTGTCCTTACAAAAAGTTTTTTCCCGCAACATTTCGCATTTCGTGTTTTCAAGCGTATTGAATTATAAGGCTTCTACACAAACTTTCATTTAACTATTTGTATTTATTCTTTATTTAAAAACTGACTGTTCCAATGCAAAACTTTCAGTTACATTAAAAAAAAAAGCAGCGAAGTGGATCTACATACAAATGAGGTCAAATCTAAAAATATAAAAAGAAGAAAAGCAGGGCAATCCTAGGTATTAGCGGCCAGGCCGATGTATCATGAATAACTTAGCAAAATTGGCTCCGATCAATATCGATTGTTAGCTTACATACAGTTACAGAAATACAAGTTCTACATTGAAACGTTAGTAGTCCGTAAAGTTCACTAAAGCTACGAAAGAAAGTTAACTACGGATACTAAATTAAAAAGGAATGCAAATATACATGCTGTTTTGTATGGATTCTAAACTTTGCTCTAAATATTTAAATAAAGAATAATACATTTTTTTTTAAATTAATTAACCCACAAAAATCAGCATGCATAGTGACTTCTACAGTATATTATCGCCGTGTAAAATAAACTGTTGTTTCCAATTCACATTATCTCCACTCAAACGAATATCGATTTTACACAATTCAGTTGCTTTCAGAATTGCAGTGACAGTGAAAGTTGTAAGAGAAACTGCACTTTATGTGTGGAGAGTTAGGGTTATTTTTCCGAAATAACATGAGTTGGAAACTAATTGTGTTCGCAGTTTACACCGTACTCACTCTGAGCGAGTAGAGAAGCGGCGCTGAACGCGGCAGAGGAGCCCGCCGCGAAAGGCGACGGCGGGGCCATGGCGGGCGCTACGCAAAATCATCGGTTTAGTAAGCTGACCAGACACGTGAAGTGCTCAACGAAAATAAGATTTTGAAAAATATGTATAACTCGTGTGTACTATCGACAAAACGGACGCCTTTACACCTTAAAGTTGCTTTTTGTATAGGCTGCCCTATGGTCCTTTGTTTTTACTTTGTACAATTGCAGCATGCAAGCAAAACTGTTTCGAAATTGGAAAGGCCTAGCGTTTGTCGATGGTACCTCTGAACATTAAAAAAAATTAATAGCTCTAGTTGGATATCTCATAAAATGAGGATGTTTTTTTATAAATAATTTGTTTGCTTCTTTTTCTTCTTCTCATAGTAAAATGTTGAAATAAAACTGTTTGGGAAGTACCCCGATGATGTTGTTATTAGTAAACTTTTAAACATTACTTTCAATAATTGTTTGGTATTTTAAAACAACTGAATACCGAAAAATCTTAATAAAAAGGGTCAGCTTTGTATGCAAATAGTAATCAAAGCTTTGGGTTCGTTGATTTAGAGATAAATGTAAAGTGATTACTACTTTTGGGTACTTTTCTAGATTTAAGAAACCGTCAGATTCGCCAAGAGGCTCCCCATCAATCCGTCAGATATATATTATTCACTTCATTCACTTATATTCACTAACAGGACAACGAACACAATCAGGGAGAATAACTTTGTTGTTTGTTTTGTGTCGTCACTATATTGTGCGCGCGAGTGTCCTTTGACAAAATGTGAAAATTATTTTGGTCGCCCATTTTGAAAGCCCACAATATCTTCGTCAGATTTGCCAATTTAAGTCGTTTTGAGTGAGACCCCGGTACCCCTTACGACGAAATGAAAAACAACGGCCAGAGCCCTACTGGGGCTGTCAGATTAAAAAAAATAACGGGCTGTTCAGCCGTTATTTTTTTAAATCTGACATCCCCAGTAGGGCTCGTATCTGAAACTTTTCAATTATATACTCTCTGGGCTCCCGTACGAAATGAGAATCGAATACTGAATTTCCTTTAACACGTCCCTCGTTTAAGAAGAAACCGTCAAGGTAACCCGCGAAATTCAAATTTTCTTATGTTTTTTGCAATTTGCTAGTCAGTATTGTTCTATGTAAAATAAAGTATGATTCGCGGCCGTAACAAATATGTTTTTACTGAATTATAATCCTTACAATCAGTAATACAACGCCGTAAGTTAGTATAATCCTCAAATGTCAAGATTTAATGAAATAGTCATTCATTGTACAGACGCCAGCTCATCAAGCTACTACAATCTGTCAGATTTCTTTAATAGATTTTCGACTTTATTGCTAAAGCATTAGGTTCAATGTTGATTGGGAAAATCTGACAGTTTCGGGTAGGTTGACCTGCTGGCGTCTGTACCTAGAAATTTGCATGCCATGAGAAATGGCAGACATGTCGTAAGCCACTTTCATTTTAAGATCTTGCATGCATGTATTATTTTAATTCTGTATGTATACACATGTTCGAGCAAATAAAAAATTTCATTTCATTTCATTTCATTAGGATTACCTGGTCTTAAAGAGGTGTATTGATCACTTTCATGATTCTAATTATGTAATTACATACTTGTTACGGCCGCGAATCACGTTTTGATCAACGTACAACCTAATACTGATTTGCAAATTGCAAAAATCGTAAGAAATAAAAAAAAATTTAAACAGTCAATCTGTGTTATCCCAATCAACCATGTAAAATACTGATGTTTAGGCACCCCCGACTGGGATAACATTTTTGTAATAAAAAAGACTTGATGATACGGCAATACATCATCAAAATACATAGTTGCCTCGAGACAATATCAACTTAACTCTTGCATGTTTCGGCTGTCATCAGTATAGTGCGACATGGAGCTAAATGAGCGTGGATGGCGGCGCTGCTTGTCAAGGAAGAGTTAGTTCTCTTTTGCGCCACGTTCATTTAGTTCTATGTAGCACTGTCTCAGTTTAGACTTACTATTTGCAAATTTTTCATGTTCTGGTTGATGCAATACAATTTGATCTTAGGCAGCCTGTCTACTAAAGCGGAGCGAGTATGCAGAGCGGAGAAACGCAGAAATATTAAACAATAGGATCCAGGCTCCTGAAGCGAGTGGAGATTTGATGCAATCCTATTTGTTAATATTTCTCCGTTTCTCCGCTCCGCAGCCACGCTTCGCTTCAGAGGACAGGCAGCCTTAGGGTCGGTTGTTCATCCGTAGTTAACTCAACCAATGGTTAAAAATAGTAACAATGTGAATGGCTAAGCCAAAATTCAACCATTAGTGTTTAACCATTGGTTGAGTTAACTACGGATGAAAAACCGCCCTTAGCAATACATATCAATGACAGGTTACTAAGAAATAATGTAATCGAGACTTTAAGCACCGCAGTGGTTACAAAAACATAATGTCAAATGCGTTATCAGTCCACACTTTTTTATGTTTTTAAATGCACTTAGCTTAGATGCTTATAACCAGCATACGGTTTTTCATGATATGTTCAAAAGTGATCATCTGCCTTTTCCATGTTGGGTCGGCTAACCGAATATGCAGTTGAATATCTACCAGTATGTTACATGGAGGGACTAGCTATCTGACCTCCACAACCCAGTTACTGGGTAACACGGGGTATCGACATGTAATGATGATAAAATACCCATCGCGTCTGTGAAGTTTCCCCACTTGATTTAATTTGAGCTCGTATAAAGCAGAGTTAGGCGCTCATTACACGATCAATCTCGGTCGCCACCCTGCAGAGGGCCTAGCCAAAGTAACATTCGATTAGCGATGACGCTAGTAGAAAAGCTAAAAATCTATGGGGCATAAGCTATCGAAATGTCACGTGAGCATGTTAATGTAACTTTAAGGCTATAGCGATTGTAGAAATAAGCGAATGCCATTTGTCTAGGCCCTCAGATCGAACTTTTGCGATTCAGTTATGCAATGGATTCCATAATCGAGCAACCCTAAAGACCGGAGTCTTTTTCGATGTGTCATTCATTATATGATGCGAATTAGGTGTGTAGAGACATCTACAGTACGGACGCGAGTTTATTAGTATCGTTATACTTCATTTAATATCGGTAAATAACCATTACGAGTCTGTTATTAGATCGCCAACTAGTAGCATTACTTTCGATACTAATGAACTCGCGCGTACTAAACATATAAATTCTATTGTCGAAAAAAGTACTAATAAAGTTTAAATCTTACTTCCGCCTCTGCCTAGGCCGGCTAACGGGCCTATGGACAATGGTTTGGTGAGCGAGCTCGCAGATATCTTGATGGGCTTCACGTTGGTAGCCTGGCCAAATGCGTGACCAGAGGGCGCTGTGGAGATAAAAATAGCAATAAGAATAAAATGACGCAGTCCTAACATAACATCACGCCTTGTATCCTCGAAGGGTTAGGCAGAGGTGTACCTAGTAAACTCACATTTCGCCAGTTATGTTTAAGTTCCATGTAATAGACGGCGAGCCTGTTGCCATCAACCGAGCACGAATCACAACTCCAGGCTGCTACTGAGAAATTCCTGATGGAAAACCCAATAACACTGCCAAACCTGGGAATCGAACTCAGGACTTCGTGCTCAGCAGTAGCTTGCGACACACACATTAAAAGAGGAAACAAAATATAACCAAATGTATCATTATTTTTTTCCTGTATTAGGTATACAGTATAAACTTTTGTCTTTAATTATTGTAATTGGTTTTTAACCGTCTTAATTAAAGTAAATAAATAATATTAAAATGTGAGTCCCCCCTATGATGAGGTGACAAACCGCTATGCTGCAGCACGAGCTCGAGCACATTCTCTGCGATAAAGATTCGATCATGCGCGAGCACGCCATAGGGAATCATCTCTTGCACGCCATTTTGAAGTGTTTCTGACAAATACATAAACTCACATCTTTTTCCCATGAGGGCAAACAGACACTACTAGAACCAGAATTAATGAACGAACTGGAACTAGTAGTCTTCGCCACGCAAGTTGCCAAAAAAGATGTAAGTACTGCGCATGCGTCCCCATTTTTTGTCGACTTTTTTGGTGTCTACTGTAGCAATTTAGTTTATTATAAACTAGATGAACCGCTGAACTTCATACCACGTTTCAAATTTCGATTTTTTCGATTTTTCGGCAGTTCCTTTGGATTTTTCCTAAGCCGCCCTAGTATTGAGGCGAACAAAAAGTCATTTAGGACGAGCCATTTTTGAGTTTTTGCGAGATTAACGCACGGCGGCAATTGATTTTTATATATTTTATTTAAGGATGAAGCGTCAGGGTAGCCCGCGAAATTCAAATTTCCTTACGTTTTTTGCAATTTGCAAGTCAGTATTAAGTTGTCTGTTAAATAAAGTATGATTTGCAGCCGTAACCAATGTTTTTACAGAATTATATTCAATAGAATCAGTAATACAACTCCTTAAGTTAGTATAATCCCAAAATGTCAAGATTTCATGAAATAGTCACTTTTTGGGATTACCTGGTCTTATAGAGTTGTATTGATCACTTTAATGATTCTAATTATGTAAATAGATACATGTTACGACCGCAAATTATAATTTGATCAACACCGACCCGAATATAATACCGACTTGTAAATTGCAAAAAAACGTAAGAAAATTTGAATTTCGCGGGCTACCCTGAATTTGTATGTATGTATGTTCACCTCAAGTCTTGCAATTAAATTTTAAAGCAGTTATCCTCAACCGATTGAGATTTTTTTTAAAATTCAATCTTAACCGTTCAGAGTGTGAAAGTACTCATGATTATGAGCACCTCCTGAAAGGTTAACAGTGAATTAAAAAGCTCCGTGTAGATGAAAAAATTGCTGCATTTTGCTGCTCAGTTTGAGCTAACCCTAAGTTGATTTTTGAGGGACCATTTGTTTGGTACTAATTCAATTTTGGTTGCAATGGATTTTGAACTTTGTCAATTACGATATACGAGGAGTTTGTGGTTCCAAGATTTGATAATGATCTAAGATTCTGAATCAAGTGTTCTAATAAAAAACGTAAAACTCACCTGCAAGTGGGTTTGTGGTCGGTTTGACAGTGACTTGTGGTGTGATTGTGACTTTCTTGGTACGTGCCGCCATGCTAGCCGCCGCTGCCAGGGTTTTGCCCCCACCTGGTAAAAGATACACATTAACACAACATAACATCTCTCCTGTTATCCCCGAAGGGTTAGGCAGAGATGTACATAGTACACCCACATTTCGCCAGTTATGTTCAAGCCCCATGTAATAGAGGGCGAGCCTATTGACATCAACCGGATACAAAACCAGACTCCGAGCTGCTACTGAGAAATTCCTGACTTCAATTTGCCCGACCTGGGAATCGAACCCAAGACCTCATTCTCAGCAGTAGTGCTTGCGAGTGGCGCGTGTGATTACACACACATATTAAATACATACACACAGCTCAACACATAAAATTCAAAAAAAAAATTCAGTCAACATATAAATGTAGGGAACCACTGATTTTTTTTTCGCGATTTCAGGTTTGGTCCCATACTAAAAGTTGTTCATAATGATGAGTACAATGAGACCCCTTAAGAGTAGTGCGTTATTTAAGTTACACTTTGTACAGCAGTTACTTAGAAACATCATAATCATTTCCAACGCGCTTATGGGGAGTAGAGTACCACCCATATTTTTTCATAATTTCACTACACTTTGTTTAGTGATGCACAGAACACATCTTCTGTACATTTTTTATCGATCCCATCCGGACATTAGTGAAATTATAAAGGTTCCGTTTTTAACATTAATTTGTCTGCGGGAACGCTAAAATGACGGGAAGCAGCATCGCAGATATATGAGAGAGCGAAAACAAGAGATTCAAATAGATAATAGTAAACACGATCGTGTAGTAGGTAGTAGGTGTAGTGGATAATAGTATCAAGGATACAAGTAGTTCGTATCCCACATTTGAGCCCAGGGTCTGCAGTCTCGACGTAGATAGCGATCACTTTACGATCGCTTATCGAATTCGGTCGCAAAGTCCTAGTGAGCTACCTAGACGGTCAAAATTGCTTGATAAGCAATTTGATTTTTGTCGTGTTTGTCATGCAGGTTTGACCGTCTAGGGACGCCACTAGACTTCGACACCGAATTCGGTCGTAAAGCGATCGCTATCTATGTCGAGACTAAACGGTTTCATAATAATTTCAGAACAAGTGACAAACACTAAAATTCGCAGAAAGGTCCAGTCTGTACCTATTCTGTTAAAAAGTCACCGTGAAATCTTAGGTGAAGTGAGCTTAAAGTGAGCTGTCAATAGTGTCAATCTCTAGCGTCAGGCGGAATGACTCACTTCGAGCCCATTTCACCTAAGTTTTCGCGGAGACATTTTTACAGAACAGATCGACAGGAACTGGATGGCAACTTGGGTGCGACGCAATATCGGTAACAAGACAACTCTACATATAAAATTCATAGTAATACATTATGTATTTTAAATTCGAAAGTTACTCTGTCTGTCTGTTACCTTTTCACGCCTTAACGGCTGAATCGATTCGGATGAAATTTGGCACACAGATAGACCGATGAGGACATGACACTTTTTATACCGGTAGTACGTTTTCATGGGATAATTTCCGATCTCCGCACGCGGGCAAATCCGCGGTCAAAAGCTAGTTTATAAATAAATTCAATGTCACCTTGATACATAATGCACCCTTGAATGATATTCAAAACAATATATTTAAATTCATTGTAATAAAAATGTTGCTCAGATGGTTTGCATCTTAATCTGTGAAATGTAAACCACAATTTGTGTTTCTTTTACGCACCAACAATGCAGTAGCCATTATTAAAAAAAAAAACAATTAGAATTAAAATATATATTTATTATAAATATAACTTGCTTTTTCAGGATAGTAAAAACTATAGAACCATTAAATTTAAATAAACAAAATTACCTACTTACATTAAAAAGATAAAAAAAAAATTAACTGACCTGGCACCTCCAAGTTGTCGGGGTCCTCATCATCATCAAAATCTGAATCGTCAGATGGTGTCGGTGGATTGTCCTCGTCGTCATATGCTGACCGTTTAGACTAGAACAAAAAACAAACAAAAAAAAGTCAGACAAAGAAGGCCAGTGTTATAGACCAGATTATATTACTTAATTACCTATTAAGAACTTGGTTTGGTTAATTCAAGGATAAAAAAACAGTGTTATCCCATGTAAAATTAAAATTATTTGTCAATCAATAAAAAATAAAAAAATCAAAAGTCATTTATTCAAACTAGGCTGAGAATCAGCACTTTTTGAACGTCAAAATTACATAAGACAGTCCCCCAAAACGCCCGCCCTTCACCACTTCCTAGTGCTTTAGCTGGGGAGAAGTGGCGCAACAAACTCCCCAGCAGCACAGCTGTCTGTTCAGTTAATTAAATGTATGCACATCTATCTACAAGGTGTAACTTAAATATCATACAACCTCTTAAGGGGTCATTGTACTCATCATAATGAACAACTTTTACTATGGAACCAAACCTGAAATCGCGAAAAAAAATCAGCTGTTCAGTACATTATGACGAATTATGCGAACATACTGAACAGCTGATATTTTTTCGCGATTTCAAGTTTGTCCCATTATAAAAGTTGTTCATAATGATGAGTACCATGACCCTACCCTTAAGAGGTTGTGCGTTATTTAAGTTACACCTTGTGTATGTAAACTAAAAAAATAAAATAAAGCTGAAGAGTTTGTTTTTTGTTCGTTTGTTTTAACGCGCTAATGTCTGGAACCACCAGTCGGATTTAAAAAGTACTTTTTGCATATTGATAGCCCAATTCTTGAGGAAGGCTATCACGCTATGACCTTTAGGAGCCGAGCAAAAAGAAGCAAAGTCAGAAAGAACACGAAGCGAATATTAGCGCGGGCAGGCGTTTGCGATGCGATGCGATGCGATGGGGTGGGACGAGGGAACAAGAAATTACACGCGAAGTCGCGGGCAGAAGCTAGTATTATATAGATAAAAATCAAATTGGCCACATGTATGTACGCGCATCACTTCAGAACGGTTGCACCTATTTGGCTAATTCTTTTTGTTCTGTTTGTAATTATCAGGACAAGGTTTATATGAAAAAAAAAAACCTTTGAAAAGTTGCCGGAAAAATTGGAAAGTACGCGAAAACTGAAAATGCATTTTCTATGGGAATTTTGTATGAATTATTGAAATTTTGACAGGACAACGTTTGTCGGGGCAGCTAGTTTATAATATTATAGCAATATAGGATGGATATGGATATAGATTAGTAGATAAAGTAATAACTAATAAATAGTAGTACAATATAAATGCGAAAAAATATATAAATCACAGTCACACTATCACGCAAATAACCTAGACCAATCAAAGAATTCAAGTGCTAGGATTCATATTTGACCTTGGCTTCTTGCTAGCTAGAAATAGCTCTAGGTCATTTTCATCCCAACCAACATAATATTCAGTGAGTTTAGTTTATTTATTTATTATTATTATTATTCATAGCATGACTGTCTTGTGTTTTTTGCAATAATCTGGTAGTACAACAAAAACTGAAATGTAGGTACTACGGTCACGGTAAACGTAGGTTACTTTGTTGAGTTTGTCATTTTGTATTTTATTTTATTTAAAGCCTTTTTTGGGAATTATAGATGCATTAAGTTCCGAGTCTCTGTGTGACCTTTGGCAACGGCCTCCTCCAACCCCTTCCAATTCTCCCTGTTCCTTGACTGTCAAGTCCATGCCTTTCCAGCCATCATCACCAAGTCATTGTTGCAAGGGTTTCCCTTTCTTTCTTCCCCCTCCCTAGGGTACCATACCATACCTTGGTTTAGTGCAACATGTCTTTTTCTTCCATACTTCTCTGTTAGTCATCATCTTTCACACAGGCCATCCATCATCTTCTTTGGTGTTCCTCTACTCTTATATCTACATTCATACTCAAAACTTTCCTCACAACATTTTCCTCATCTAATACAAATGATTATATTGTGGAAATGTGAAAATAATTACAAGATGTTGCCGATTGACTGGCCTCTTAGAAATAAATGGGTATTTTCCCCAAAAACCTTTCAATCTTTTGGACTGTGAGCTCTAATTTTTGCTTTACATAGGTCAGGGGAGCTGGGTATGGGTAGTTACATTAGGTAATTGTTGTCTGTATTATTTTGACACTGATTGTGTTTGGGATCAGAGACATATGTTTGTTATTGGAAATTTAGCTTGACAAAACAATATGACTGATTTGATTTATACTTTAATTCTTAGTAGAAATCATGGTTCATGATTGTTTTCTTCCTAAGCTTTATATATATATAAATACCTGCACATAAAACAATAACAATCATTAAAATCTTCAATACAACTCTTAAGTTTAAAAATAGAACTGGATGCAAACATCATGTTTTAATGAAAATATAAGTTTAAATGCATTAAATATTCAACCAGTCTGAAAACAATAATGATTATTATTCTGTAAATAAATATTCATCAGTACTTCTCAATGAATCAATCAGATCAGTACTTAAAAACCGAAGACAGAGAATGCTATAGACAAATTGATATCTTTTGTCGCATTCACGCAAGAAAAAGAGCAACTTACGCCAATGTCGTGTAAAAAAATGAAACAGAACGATGAGATTTTTTGTTTCAAGACGCGTGTCGGGTTTTTCAAGGTTTAGCATAGTACTTTGATAAACTAAGTTTGACAGTTAACGTGCAGCTAGCTATAGTTTTCCTATAAAATAGTTTTTAAGTGATTTAAGTTAATTAATTTATGTTATATTTTGTTGTAAACCGTTTAGACTTCACATTTCTTCAACAATTTATAAAAATAACATGGTGCGGTGTAGCCGTGTAGGTGTAAAAGTGATAGCGGAACGAAAATACCAGACTTGTCTTTTTATTCATAAGTATGCCACTCTTTAGCCGTTAATAGGCTTTCAATAATATTTTATTGTGTGCATACATTGTGTTATAATGTATCCTAGAAGTAAATTCATCGATAAAAGAACACAAAAATAACAATTATTAATTCTAACCTAAGAACTTTGGTGTTGCCAACTTTTCTTTAAATTATTACCCACTACTATGGGAAATATGTACCTATTCTGCAGTGTGTATTAATTATACAATATATATCAAAAACCCTGTTGTTACTTTTAACACATTATTGTACTCATGATAACAAACAACTTTTACTATGGGACCAAACCGGAATTTGCGAAAAAAAAAAATCAGCTGTCCCATACATTCATGTTCGCATAACTCGTCAAAATGTAGGTAGCAGCTGTTTTTTTTTTTTCGCGATTACGTTTATGTCCCATAGTAAAAGTTGTTTGTTATCATGAGTACCATCATGTGTTAAAAGGAACAACATGGTTTTTGTTACATATTGTATATCTGAAAGAATCAATGGCTTGTTGCAGTTTTCCTGAACATGATAATTTACGTCGGAATTGGATTGTAGCTACAGGATGAACGGATTGGACACCAAAACCGTCATAAAAATATGCAGCAGACATTTTGAGAAAATGTATACGTCACGCAACAAAAGGATTTGAACCCAAGCAAAAAATCAGAAACATTCATACGAAGTTTAAGACAATAACGTATAAAATCAATAAAAGTTACTTAAAAATGTTGTATTATTTACTCACAAAGCCAGAACCTATTATCTCATCACAATTTGTCTGAGTTGGCCAGCATGTTTTCTTCCATACACCTTTATTATTCCTCAGCATCAGATGCCTATACCGATGATAAATCAATTTCAACTCAGTGTCACTTTCAGGCTGTCTCTTACATAAGTACGGCTTAAGACGCCAGCACATCCAGCTACTACAATCTGTCAAATTTCTTTAATAGATTTTCAACTTTATCACTAAAGCATTAGGTTCAAGGTTGATTGGGAAAATTTTACAGTTTCAGATATCATGATCTGCTGGCGTCTGTACTTACTAATTTCTAATTCTATCCATTCTCCAACCACCTTTGTATTTAGAATCACACAAATTGTGGGGTAAATTTTTCCTCACACGGTAACCCTAAATATTGTGACATATTTTCTTTTGTCTGTTTCTGCAACACGCTTTGTAGTTGTCTATAGCATACTTCGTCTACGTTATAAACAGAGTTCAACAGCTGTCAGTGTCAATATTCCATAACAATTTTGACACTGACAGCTCTTAAACGCGATTTAGTTGTGCTGAACACATTCAGTTTCATTGATGAAATTCACCCTAAGTCAATTAGGAAAAAATGTCAGTTTTTATGACGAAATTGACAGCCACACCTCAAAGAAAATATTTCAAATAAACCTAATAAACTCCTAATTTTGAATTGTCAAGGGGTTGATCAGTAAGAAAGATGAAGCCAATTGCTCATTCCAAACTGGAGTATAGCTCGCATCAAATAACTTTACCGCTCTGAAGTTTGTGCAAATGACTGCACAATACTCAATATCTATACTAAAACAGCAACGTGCCATGCCATGCGCATCGGAACAGAGCAGCAAAGTTATTTGACGCGAACTATAGGTACCTATGGAGAAGAACGGGCAAGAAACTCCACACACTCTTTAAATCAAAATATTGGTTACATCATTCATATTGAAATTATACATGTGAGAATGATGCAGAACGTTAAATGTGTCCATAATAACAAGATTAAAAATTAAATTAAATTAAAATAAGCCATGGCTAAAGGATGACCAGTCCCACATTGAATACATACAGAAATACTTAAAAAATAATATGGTGATGGTATATTTTTTCGAAGACCTTGACTTTGTTTAGATAAGCAGTATCTAAATGTCATCTTTTGTTTAAATTTATTCATGTTTATTTCACATATCATTGTAACATAGCTGCAATGTTAGTCCATTCCATCATCATAGACCATTGTTAGTCATAAAATATTGATATTGGTTCCGACCGATTCTGTTGTACACAAACTAAACTTAATTTAGGATATTGCTAACTTTTTCACTCTAATAAAACAAGAAACAGATGGACGTAAATTAGAGCTGTCAAATTTAGTCGGAACTGATATTTCCATACAAATTCAGACGACACGTAAAAACATGTCGACTAAAAACACAGTGAAGCGCAAGGTGTAAACTAGTTTGACATCTCTAACTTAGTTCATAGCTATAGGCATGCTTTTCTCGCACTACCTATTAGTAATAGATAGCAATTCTCTAATTTTAGTTTAGTTATGGAACAAGAGAATCGGCACCATTAATAGCTTTAAGTTGTTATTTTAAGGAATGAGGAAAAGCAATAAGTTTGTTACCTAAATGGTAGTCTAGTAATTGTTTTAATTCCAAAAGTAGGTAGATTGGGTACCAAGATTTATTACTTGCATCTTCAGTATTAATTAAAAACAGTCATAATAAAAATTAAAACATTCACATTAATTTTAAAAGTATCTATAATATGATAAACAAAACATTTGGGCTGCTTTAAAATTATGTTTTTCTTAATTTCAATTTATCCATCCATAATTAATTACATGAAGGTTACAATAATCAACCAAATCTTAAAAAGGAAAACAATATCATAGACAAGTTTTAAGAGTAACCAGAATAACACTAAAAGTCTTGGCACAGTCTGAATTATTACATTACCTATAGTTGGCAAAAGCATCAAAATACAGTAAAAACCTTACATAACTGATAACATGGTTTTATAATGCTCTTTTTATGACTACTTCACTTTCCACCATGATAAGTAAATACATGCATTGAGCAATTCCAAAAATTCCATCTTACAGCTTTCAAATCTTAGTAATTACTATTTTATGGGAGCCGTATTACGAATAGATCGTAAATATAAGCGAATAATTTTGTTTTCAGTCTCCAAATTAAAGATATCATCGATCTCGGTGCGTTAACACCGCATTGTACTAGTGTGCTAGACACAGGCACAGTGCAGTACTTCAAGATGTATTCTAACACTATACCTAGAACCTTCCAAGAAAATCAATACAGCCACACCCAGCTTGAATAATTAAGTCCCCGGGGACACGATCAAATTAGTAATTTAACAAAGAAACATTAAAGTAATATCACATGTGAGATCGACATCACATTATGACAGTTTTTTTTGGTTAGAAAAATTGAAAACAAAGAAAAAAAACGAAAAAATCCTGTTTTTGTGACCTTCGTTTACATTTGAACCGTATTCCGCAGATAATCCTGGTAATTATCATAGCCCTTAGGAAGAAAAATGAGGAAAACACATTTTTCAGCGAAGTAAAGTTTGTAAAAAAGTATCAAAACAAAAAACTATCATTACCATTTTTTTAGCTGAATGTGACGATTTGAAGCACTACAGTATTTCAGTTATTAATGTTACCGATTCACAGTTTTATTATAACACTTCTGTTTCACACACATACGAAATATTAGCGAGACACTTCTTATTTAACGATAATAAAAAACGCAGACGTCCGAACGGCGGTCAGTGCTTCCGCCATATTAAAAAAGCATAGAGAAAAGAAACATTAGTTTCGGATACATGTCAGAAATTCACGAGACAATGACAGTTCAAAAATGTAGGACTGTTCAAGAAATATTAATACGCAAAAGGGTAGGGTATTTAAAACAGCGTTACTTAATATGCCTAGCCTTTTCTCAAATATGTTGGGGTTGGCTTCCAATCTGACCTGAGTCTGCCGCTAAATAGGTACCCATATTTTACTTAGGTAGCGACTGCTTACGTCCACAACCCAGCTACTGGGTAACACGATACGCCGTGGAAAGGACTGGTTGTCACACTTTCGGGTTACTTTCCTCTATGCTTTCGGGCTTCTGACGACCCGTAACGACTGTAAAAGATCGAAGGATGACAACCGGGACCAATGGCATAACGTGCTTTCCGAAGCACGGGGCGGTCTAGGTATCTTATGATAGTCACCCACCCACGGATCGACCCGTGGTGCTGTTAAATATTACATAGCCACGAACAAAACAGCGTAACTAAACCATATTTAATATAGTATACATAATTATTATAGTCGTATGTCTGTGCGACCGCGATGTTCTTCTGAACCACAAATTATTTTATTACACTTCCTAAACGGATTTTGATGTAGTTTTCACAATTTCCCCATCATTTATTTAGAGAATTAATTCCGGAAGGTTTATTCACCGAGCGAGCTAAGCGAGCAAAGCGTCTCTACTTCAAGTTATTATTATATACTTATTCATATTTCGCATATTTTCCCCCAACTCGTTCTTTTCTTATTTTATATTTTGTTGTGTTATTTCTTTGCGTCGTGTTTACCGCAAATAAACCTATTTTCTTTCTTTCTTTCTTTTTAAGTCTGGCATTTGCTTTCGCCTGTCAATTTGTTCTTACTCCTCTACAGGTCGCCTGGACGAAACTTGGTTGTGTTACGAATTTATAGTTTATTTTTATTTTTTTGTCGTCGGGGATTTTTGATTGGATGGGTACTTCCTCCAAAAAGGGGCAAAAAGAGGGCTACTGGATATCTCTGCCTTATAAGATCCGATTTCGATGGTTCTTTCTTAATTGAAAGTGGTAACTTTAAGTTGGTCTCATAAAATTTTCGTGCAGATTTGATGAAAAAAAAAAAAAACGTGGTAAATATCCCGTTTAAAATAACTTTAATTGTATATTGTAAGTCGTAAAAACCGTGCGAAGCGTGCGAGAGGCGTGTCGCAAGTTTAAAATAATTTGTATCCAAACGTACTATAGGGGTGAAGTAGTAATTACTAATTCCATAGAACTTTTGAGAATGCGTGCCTGTCACCTGTCGGTTAAATACTATTTCAAAATGTCCACAGAACATACAAATGTCACACTATTACCACAGTCTAAAAATCATACAGTCGTCCAACGAAGACGTCTAGACAGGGCAATCGTGCGGGGTGTGAGGGGCGAGACGCGGGTAAGCCGATCCCGAACTGCGAACAAAACGATGTTAGTAGTTCGGGATACGTCATTCAGGGCCGACAAGTGTTTATTTTTTATTTAAAATGGTGCATGCAAAGTGTGCTGTGAGTGATTGCAAGTCTTCATCTTACATAAATAAAGATCTGCGGTTTCATCAGCTTCCACGCACAGAAGTAAGGTAAATAAATCTGTTTTGTTATTGCAGAGTACATAAATAATTTTATATTGTAATGTCGTGCCACGTTGATAACGCTAATAAAATGGTCGACCGGCGCACGGTAAAAAAAAATGTTAATAGGTTATCGCACACGGCTTCCATCTGTTTGGAAATCCTACTAATATTATAAATGTGAAAGTATTTGTTTGTATGTTCCGTGTCAAGATGGTGGACTTTTTTATTATTTACTAAGGGTGAATTTCGAGATGGTAGACCTAATTTTTTATAGTATGATATGGGTGTCAACTTTCGAGTCTAATTGGGGTGCTTGTTACGAAAAAGCCATCCTTTTAGAAATCCAAGATGGCGGACGTCATTTTTTTTATAATTTGATATGGGTGTCAATTTTGAGTATAATTGGGGTGCTTATTAGGAAAAGCCATCCTTTTTGAAATCCAAGATGGCGGACGTCATTTTGTTATAATAAGATATGGGTGTCAATTTTGAATATAATTGGGGTGCTTGTTACGAAAAAGTCATCCTTTTTGAAATCCAAGATAGCGGACGTCATTTTGTTATAATTTGATATGGGTGTCAATTTTGAGTATAATTGGGGTGTTTGTTACGAAAAAGAAAAGCCATCCTTTTTGAAATCCAAGATTATTATAATACTACTATCAATATTGATCTGCAATAAATAAATAATTTTGTAAATATTGTTTATTTGTGACAACCCCGGCCGATGCGTTACTGTCTAGACGATGTCGGCATTTTACACAAGATCAAAGGCGTCGTCCTACTGTATGATTTTTATACTGTGCTATTACTCAGAGAGTTTATCTCGGATAACGTATGAATTTCACTCCGAGGTTCGTTCCGAGTTAGAAGCTTTCTAATTAGAATTCGGATGCAAGAGCGAGCGAAGCGAGCTCGGGACTTGCGGCACCCCGAGTCGAACAGGTTGGTTTAGAAGGGGATGGCGGGGTTAAGAGAGCGAACGAACTGACCGCGCCATCCCCTTCCTGCTTATTTTTTTCCAAACCACTCAAAAATAAGAGCCCCACGAAGAGAGGCTCCGTCGTCTGAGGTACTATCGACTTCGACCACGTCTAGTGGCACAGGGGAGGGGTCTCCTCCCTCCTCCAATAAATCAGGTTGATGATATGAAAATGTAGCCTTATATGAAAGTCCTTTTCAGTGACCTTAAGAGAATTTTTACCTCAGGGTCTTTGACCTTGAAAATGTCCTTGACCTCAGAGCTAAAAAGGGTCTATTCTACCCAAAAAAAATAGATAAGTACCTACTCTAAAAAGCGTATATTTTTTTTCTTTTCTTTTTTATTGCGTATTTTGGGGTGTTCAAAAATACACTAAGGGTCTATTTTACAAAAAAAAAAAAACTACTATACTATATAAAATCGACGGGTATTGAATGTACAGTGGTTCCGTTACTAAGAAATTCTTTCTCCAATAACACTTTTACCGACCTGGGAATCGAACCCAGAACCCCACGCTCAGCAGTCGCACTTGCGACCATGATGGGGGGAAAAGGTACAGACGCCAGCAGGTCAACCTACCCGAAACTGTCAGATTTTCCCAATCAACATTGAACCTAATGATTTAGCAATAAAGTCGAAAATCTGTTAAAGAAATCTGACAGATTGTAGTAGCTTGATGTGCTGTCGTTTGTACAAAAGCGGACTTAATAAGATAGTGCGCTCTATTTGTTTAGCAACTATGATTTAAATTACGCGTAAAGTACGCGTACTTTGCTTGCATTTAACAACGCGGTTGAAGCGACAGCGTGGTGAGCACGCGGAAAGTGTTCAAATAAACGCGCTCTTTGAAAGAGACTGGAATTTAAATATTGGAATAAATAAAACTTCAAACATTCATAAGATCACTTTATCGTTTATTAGAAACCAAATAACATATCAATAATGCCAATTTTTAAGCGAAAAAACTGAATATCACAGGATAGACAATACTTTTGATAGACACGTTTTCACGCTAGCCACTTCTACCCTAGACACACTAGGACGGGGCAAATGCAATAGTTTAGCGTGCTTAAAATTTATAAAAAGTTAAAAAAAAAAGTTAAACATTATTAGTGTCTTGTGTGAATTACCTTAATGATTATTAAAGGTAAGTATGTATCTTACATTTACATTGATCTTATACTTAAATCCAGCCCTAGAATCCAGTGATATTAGACCAATGTCAACATTTTTCAATGGGGAAGAAAACTGCCAAATCAGTTCCGTGTAGATGGCGCTAAGTGTTTGTCACTTTCATTCAGCTGCCAATGGAGTTACTTGCTGAAACCTTTGACGCGAGATGGCACTATGTGTTGTTTCCTGTCGCCGATTGGTCGCTTTGTCTTCAAGATGACATTGACAAGTGATCAATACAGTGCTCTCTCGCGGCGTAGCTTCCGGGAAGCAACCCCATTGAGCCCAGTCTGGAGAAAGTGCTGCATTGGAAATTTGGAATAAAGCAGCCGCTAATTGGAGAAACGATGCATTGTTAATAGATTGAACCGTTGGATTGAAAATACTGGACAATGTAAATTGACATACATAATAAAACTTTGACATAAACATCATAATATTCATCATGAAAAAACCACAATTGAAATAAAATTTTCAAATATTTTTTTCTATAATCATCAAGCGCATGTTTCATCTTATTTTATAAATTCCTACATTTTATAACAGACTAGCGAATAATTTACAAACATTAGCGTAGCCAAGGTTCACAATAATACTTCACTATTTGAAACGGATTTTTTTTAAACAATTTCATGGGATTGAATTTTTTGTGCGGAACCCATTTATTTTCTAAAATAAAAGTAGCCCAAGTTACTCCTTATAACAGTCAAAATCGGTCCAGTCGTTAGCCAGAACAAACAGACAGAGACACAAAAAACATTTATTTTTTTTATATTAATTTAAATAAGGTACATATTATGTACCTTATTTAAGTAGGTACTATATTCATATGCATTTAGTAAAAGCTGTTATTTTGACATTACAAACAGACACTTCAATTTTCTTTATTTGTATAGATTTGCAACGATTCATTCGCTAACTGACTATATTCATAGCGCTTGGGTCGCAATACGAAAGTGCGCGGTTTTCACTGGCAAAGAAATTAACAATAATCGCACACGGTGAAACAGTCTAAAAAGCATTTGCCCCATGATTTTGTTGCTATCACACGGGGAAAAGACATTATTGTGTGTTATCCACTCAATTATGTCTTTTCCCAGTATGAAAGAGAGAAAGGTATGTGGGAAAGGGAGAGGGAGACTTTTGCCTTGCAGTGGAATAATACAGGCCAGTTAGATTAGATTAGACACGGGGAAAAAAGATTATAGCTAAAATATATAAACACTTGTCGCCTTGGCTACGTCCATTATAGTTCGCGTCACGTAAATTTGCCGCTCTGAAACCAGGCTTTCCGATGCGCTTAGCATGGCGCGCTGCTGTTTTAGTATCGATATTGACTAATGCGAAGTCATTTGTAGCCTACTTCAGAGCGGAAAACTTACATGACGCAAACTATACATATAATTAAAACATAATTTATATTTCATACAAACAATGAAAACTTCCATGAGAAAAGATAAAAGGGATTTTTTTTTTTTTACAAAGAAACTTATTTCCATAGACATGGCAAATGGTGTACAAAAAGGATCTCTCGGCGCCTGAATGACATTTAAAGCGGGGCGTTGTTGGTAAACATTTGTGAAATCGTCACAAAAAAAGTACTGAGAAAACAAGATGGCGGCGTTAATTACGATTTTAACCACGCGCCAAAAGATCCTTGTAGCGTTATTTATGTATAAATAAAGCATTACCAATGTTAAGGGGGAAGCGTCAGGGTAGCCCGCGAAATTCAAATTTTCTTACGTTTTTTGCAATTTACAAGTAGGTATTATATTGTACGTTGATCAAATTATAATTTGCGGTCGTAACAAATATCTATTTACATAATTAGAATCATTAAAGTGATCAATACAACTCTTTAAGACCAGGTAATCCCAAAAAATGACTATTTCATGAAATCTTGACATTTTAGGATTATACTAACTTAAGGAGTTGTATTACTGATTCTATTGTATACTCGTATAATTCTATAAACATATATTTGTTACGGCCGCAAATCATACTTTATTTAACATACAACTTAATACTGACTTGCAAATTGCAAAACACGTAAGAAAATTTGAATTTCGCGGGCTACCCTGACGCTTCCTACTTAAGCGGGAAGGGCCACGGTAGCCCGCGAAATTCAAATTTTATTACGTTTTTAGCAATTTCCAGGTCAGTATTAGGTTGTATGTTGATCTAAATATGATTCGCGAACGTAACAAATCTGTATTTATAGAATTACTAGCTTTTACCAGCGGCTTCGCCCGCGTGGATGTTGGAAATTATCCCACGGGAACCGCACATTTTTCTGGAAAAGTATCATTTTTGTGATATTCCAGACTTAAATTTCATCGAGATCCGTTCAGCCGTTCTGGCATGATCGAGTAACAAACATTCAAACATCTTCACAAATGTTCACATTTATAATATTAGTACGATAATAATTAAAATCATCAATACAATTCTCCAAGATTACTCTATTGAATGACTATTTTGTTAAATCTTACATTTGAGGTCTTTTCTAACTTATGGAGTTGTATTACTGATTCTAATGATTATAATAACTGTAAACATATGTTTGTTACGGTCGCGAATTAATAATAATAATATAATATCCTGGAACATTGTTCACACATGGTCATCTGATCCCAAACTAAACAGAGCTTGTACTATGGAAACCAGATAACTGATATACTACATATACTACTTTTTTATTTTATTTTTAAATTCATACTTATAGATAATTATACCCACACTCAGAACAAACAGACATGTTGATACACAAAAAAGTTTATCCTGGATGGGAATCAAACCCACGACCTGCGGCATGATAGGTGGTATCTTAACCAGCCACGCCAACTGGCCTGTCAGAATTAAATTTGAATTAACATAAAACCAAATGCTGACCTGCGAATTGTAAAAAAAAACATAAGAATATTTGAATTTTGCGGGCTACCTTAGCGCTTCCCCCTTAAGATCGCAAGTTAGAGGTTCATCCAGGATTCATCGACTACAAATTAGCGAATTGCTTACTGATACGAAAACAAAAATCAATTCTATTGTAACACAGTGTTCAGCACAGGATCCTGAGGAGAGTTCGTGATCTTCATACTATTATTTTATAAATTAGAAACATAATTTCGTATAGACACCATTATGTTCTCACTTGGTAGACAAGACATAAAAAGGTGACTGTTCTATAAACAAAAAATACATTCAAATAATAAACGTCATATAAAAACAACCTGCATGGACAGTTCAGATTAGAAAAGAGTATTAATTACAACAAATTCTATGTCTTTACACTAAAGTCTATAACTCTTCATACGGTTTGGAACCTATCTCGTGTTATAATTTGAACTTGCGCTAATCAGAATGCACAAGAAGTTCTAAAAGGCAAAACAGGTACTTATAGCTTGTCCACTCTGAAATGTCGCGCCCTACTACCACAGTATAAATATCTACCAGTACTGTGATTCGGCCCCTATTCTCGACATAATTATCTACAGCCGCGCGATACGTAAACACGCGATAGGGCTGCCCGCCTAAACTATATTAATTTCATCCTACCTACCACCATCACCTGCTTGAGTTTATTACTAGTTTTGTAATTGTAAATATTATCTTTTTTATTTAAAACAATAAACTGCTGTCGTCGAAGGTTACCAAACTCCAATCCTTACACACTTTATTTTTTATTTTATTGTATTGTATTTAACACCTACCAACTTAACCAAAATGCAAGAAACAGCTGACGAGTAATTATAATATATTTTTTCATCTCAGCTTATTAACGTCGTCCCCATTACCTACAGCACGGAGCAACACGAAATAACAAGTATTTTGGCCACCCATCCGATGTCGACCCGTTCTGCAAACGTTACTTTAATATCAACCATTTCATCGCGTGTGCGCTACCTACAGCAGGGACCGGCCGGATACTCGTTGAAAGGGTTTTTGAAGGGGTGTTTTTAAGCGCTTCAAAAAAAAAAACCCTATGATACATGTTACACCTTCGAACGGGTGTAGTTAACCCGTTACGAACGGGTTACCCTTTCAACACTGTAACAGGGTAGGCCATTCCAACTCAAGACATTGTAATATTCACTGTTTACAATCGATTATAGTTTGAAAATTGCATAACCACGACCGCACGTGATATCGTACCGCTCCCGGCGGTCCGCCAATCTTGCATGTACCGACTTGCCGAGCGACTTGTAAACATGGAAAAATAACTATTGTCTATATGATCTTATAGTTCAATTTTGCTCGTCACCCATGCTAATAATTGTAATAATATTTATTTTTTCGTGTCTATACTTGTTTATTTTCATCATTCGTCATTTGATTCGGAAGCTACTACTAGCAACTACTAGCTCAAGTTTATTAGGTATTCCAGAGTAACACGAAAAAAATCTTTTCGAGAAGGTAACCTCTTCAAAGGCTTAAGTCATTGAAGGGGTTAACCCCTTCACGTGGTTACCTTAATAAAGGTGTTAACCATTTCGCTGGGTTTCGAGGATGTACTCAAACTCAAAACTCTTTATTGCATTCATGTGTACATTTAGTTGTTACAATATACGAGTGTAAGTAAGTAAGTAAGTTCCAACATGAAAACCGGTTAGGGCACGGCAACATAATAATAACATAATATTAAAAGTATGTCTGTGTGCATTCTTTTTTGTGTTTTTTTACATGACTATAATATAATATGTAATTATTTATCTAGATATCATATTTACTAAATACTTTGTAACTCGAACAAAAGGTAACACTGCGATATGAGTTACCCCATGTACGGGTTACCCTGTCCAAAGGCTTAACTCTTAAGCGGGGTTGTCCGGTCCCTGACCTACAGCAATCAAATCCTCCTACCTACTACAAAATCTTACTTATAAAGTAAATTATAATGTAAATCTTACTACGTAGTTACCTACCATTTATTACTCTCATAATCATTTCATAACGATATTTCGTCTAACTCAATAATATGTGTAAGTAGCTAACTACATAAGCACGTAGATAGCCTAGTCTAGGAAACTACCTACTAGTTTTTTTAAACGCGAGCTTAGGTAGGTCACTCGTGTGTCACTTTTTTCACCCTAACCACTTATTTATTAATCTAGGTATTTTACTCGGTGGAAAGCGAAATACCTGCCTATTAAAAAAGAAACAAATACGTACGTAGTAGGTATATATTTTTTTTTTATAGTCTTACCCTTCGGAGTTTCCAGGTAATATAAAACAAAATGTTATCTCTGGGTGCGTTATTAACGAATTCAAGTAACCAAAAACAACACAATATAGTATATTATCGCTCCTTGCCATATTAAAGTAAGTACTTGTACTTATTTCAATGAATATTTGTCACAAATCGCACGCTTACTGCTTACAAAACCATCACACCGTCTCCGTTCGTCACTGCGGCGCATTCGCGACTGTTTGCTGACCGAGTGCAGACCAAACTCAGGCGCGTAGGTATGACTCGCGTTCCGACCGTTTCTATGAAGATAAATTACTGTACATATTTCTATTGTGCCACTACCGCATTTACCGTAGTATACGTATACAAATTAAGTGTCCGTTCACATAGAGAGGAGAGGACATTTTTATCGCGTTTAAAAAAGAGTTTTAACTTGTTCTTTAATTATTTTATTTTGTTATTTTATTTCTTTGCGTCATGTTTATCGCAAATAAACCTTCTTTAGCTTTCTTTCTTTCTTATGTCATTGAATTACGGTTGATTATTGTTTTACACTGAGGGCGTTAGGTCGGCTCTTAAGCATTCACATTTAAAAAAGAAGTAAAATGAAAATCAACCTTATTTCAACGATCCAAAACTCTTTTTTAAACGCGATAAAAATGTACTCTCCTCTCCGAGCCGGTGTGTTTGAACGGACATTTAGGTAGTGGGGCGCCTCATTTCAGAGTAGACAAGCTTTAACGGAAGATTCCTTCCACCATAGATAATCTATAATATCTATAAATATGTATCATATAATAAATTTAAGTCGCTTTCCGTGACTATCTGTGTGACCGCTACGAAACGGATTTTGATGCGCTTTACTTAATTTAGAGAATTGATTTCGGAAGATGTACAATACAGTACGATTTAACTTAATATATAAGTAATCAATAAATCTTCATATTTTGTCAAGTCGTAATAACCGTGCTGGAGCAGTGGTGGCTCCACAGATCTTAAAAACACTGTGGGTGGCCCAGTGGTAACGGCCGCGACTTACCCGAGTTGTAGGTCGCGTGTTCGAAGCCAGGCAGGCACTTTACTTTGTGTAAATTATTTCATCAGCACTGCTCTCATAACGGTGAATGAAAACATCGTGAGGAAACCGACATGTCCTAGAACCAAACATTCTAAGACACATCGGCCGATCCGGACTGGTCCCGCATGGTGGGTTACGGGTGCAGCCCACTCCGTCTCACAGAGAGGAGGCCTGTGTCCCAGCTGTGGGAACATTATTGGCTGATTATGCTTAAAAACCGTACAAAGCAGGGGCGGGTCGCTAGTACAGACGCCAGCAGGTCAACCTACCCGAAACTGTCAAATTTTCCCAATCAACCTTGAACCTAATCCTTTAGCGATAAAGTTGAAAATCTTTTAAAGTAATTTGACAGACTGTAGTATCTTGATGTGCTGGCGTCTGTACATTAACAAATAGACCGTTGCAGTGTCACAACTAGAGAACTATATATATATATTTCGCCGACTACAATGTTCTTGGAACAGATAAAAATGCTCTCATTTATTCCGTACTAGCTTTATCCCGCAACTTCTCCCGCGTGGAGGTGGAAATTATCCCACGGGAACGTTCTACCGGGATAAAAAGTATCCTATGTCCTAATCCAGGTCATGACCTGCCCATGTGCCTTCATCCAAATCCGCTCAGCCGTTTTAGCGTGAAAGCGTAACAAACAAACACACTTTCGCATTTATAATATTAAGTTAGGATGTGGAAACCTTTATTACTATGCGTTTGCACCAGAAAACATTCAACTTGTATGTAGATGTTTCGAAACTTATCATATGAAACAAATCTAATAACTTGTTTTGTCCAATTTTATATGTGAATGTTTGGCCAGTGACAACGAACAGTTACGGAGGAAGCGTCAGGGTAGCTCGCGAAATTCAAATTGTCTTACGTTTTTGCAATTTGCAAGTCAGTATTAAGTTGTATGTTAAATAAAGTATGATTTGCGGCCGTAACAAGAATTATATACAACAGAATCAGTAATACAACTCCTTAAGTTAGTATAATCCCAAAATGTCAAGATTTCATGAAATAGTCATTTTTTGGGATTACCTGGTCTTAAAGAGTTGTATTGATCACTTTAATGATTCTAATTATGTAAATAGATACTTGTTACGACCGCAAATTATAATTTGATCAACGTACAATATAATGCCGACTTGTAAATTGCTAAAAACGTAAGAAAATTTGAATTTCGCGGGCTACCCTGACGCTTCCCCCTTTACAGCCCGGCCCTTGAGAGAATGCGTTCTTGACACTGTCAGTTTCATACTAGCGAATATATGTTTTCCAATTTTGATCCTTATCGTCAAACTGACAGGTATCAGGTACGCATTCTCTCGATGGCCGGACTGTAGATGAATTCCTTCACTATACAACATCATGTTCCTACCACAATTTCTGTCCCTAGTCCTACCCCTAGCTCACTTTAAGAAGATTCACGACTATCTACGTTTAACTATTTTGAACATCATTCAATCATTTACAACGAATTCTTGAAACAGGCTATTTATTATATAAACAATTATTATTGCATAGGTGTGGCCGAAGCAGTACCTATGCAATAATTGTTTTCGATTTTAGAAGATGCTAAGTTTTTAACTGCCACTGAGTTTAAAACTAAGGTCGACCAGTCTTTACAAAACTAAATTGATTATTACCTAAAAATACTGGCGATGCAATTTCATTGTCATTTGTTGAGGGGAGTCAGCAAAGTACAAATATAGGCTCACCGAACTTTCGCGCATGTTCTCTCACTCACACTCGCCTCCTGTCACCATTTGGTTCCTAAGAAATGTTATTGTGCAGCCTTCTGCGCAAAGTTCAGACTGGCCATGATTTATCGGCCGTATTGTAACGGCTGAGGAGACTCAAAAGCATTTTTGAATCGAGGCGCAGTTATTTGCAAGTTTAAACTTAATTTATTAAAGGGCGAAAAATACATTGATCATTCATTTAATCACAACACTCAGGAAAGAAAATAGCTTTTGTAAAAGTTTAGGTTTTTACAAAAACGTTTTTCACAATATCAGAATCTTTTTCTTGACTATTTTTATCCATCAACATTGTATTATTTGCAAAAAGGAAGGAATGTTATTGGTAAAAGTGCATGCAAAACCATACTCCTATCCTATGTCCACTTGGATGAGAGTGAATCCACAAGCTCACTATAGTCAATTAAAGTCTCTTTAGTAATAACATTAATTACCAGTTATAGATAAATCATTGTCCATAGTTAAACGAAAAAGAACCAACCCCCATTAGATGTAATGTGGGTTGGATCCTTTTTGTTTAACTATGGACAATTCTAAAAATGAACGCCCCTCCACAAAACTTGATTATTTCAATGTGTGAGAGGAAATATGATATTTATTCCAACACCTTACTTGTGTGCGTGGGACGATTTACTGTAAACATGGACTCGTCGCCGCACTTAGAGGTCAACTAATCGTGCGATCAGTCCAGGTACGAGCATTGTACGGCTGGTACGGCGGGGAGCGTACGCTTTGTATGGCACGACACGTTCGCTCTGTAGCGCGTTCGTTTCATTTATGCACTAGTTGGCCAACAAATCCAGCTGTTCGGCGTTTGGTAAGTCGGTAGGTACCGTTTGCATAAAAAAATCAGTGTTATTGTTTATAAAATCAAAAAAAAATCAAAAGTCATTTATTCAAACTAGGCTGAGAATCAGCACTTTTTGAACGTCAAAATTACATAAGACAGTCCCCCAAAAACGCCCGCCCTTCACCACTTCCTAGTGCTTTAGCTGGGGAGAAGAAGTGGCGCAACAAACTCCCCAGCAGCACAGCTGTCTGTTCAGTTAAAAAAATGATTCTATATAATAATATAATATATTTATATGTACCTATGTTTGTAAGGTATTTGTTTAATATAGGTAATTTCATTTACTGTATACCTACTGCATATATTATGTAAATTCTTACCTTAAAATAGATGATTAAATTATTATTATTTCAAGAATTTATTGACTTCTTACTAATATTATAATGCAATACAAACAAACTTTATGAAATACAATATTAATTAACCAATTATTCATTTATCAATATACCTAATCACTTTCATCAGAATCACACGTAACATTAATAATGAATTCAAAATCCATGTCAAAATTTTTCATATATTAGTCTTCGATATCATTAAGTATTTTCCCACATGGTACAATCAATCATTTCAATTCGTTCCTTAGAGAGCCAATAAAGAATTCAAGTTTTATTCAACGTTTTTTGTAGCCACGTAGTTTTTAGTGTTGACATGTTGACCGTACTTTTGCGGCGAAATCGATGCGTGGTCCCACTTTCATGTCTCGCCGGTGACTGAGCGAGCAACCAATGACAAAGACCAATTATGTGTATAGCGTCGATACACCTTGGAGGGGCGTTCATTTTTAGAATGGTTTATCTATACGATCATCTTACAATCTAACAAATTTTATTTTTTTCTTTGTTTAAAACAAAATTCTGATTTGTTAAGTTTTGTACTGGGCCAATATTACCACACTGTAGAACGTAACATACAGGGTGTAAGTGTAAACAGTGGCAACATTTTAAGGGGTCATTGTACTCATCATTATGAACAACTTTTACTATGGAACCGAACCTCAAATCGCGAAAAAAATCAGCTGTTCAGTACATTTATGTTCGCATAATTCGTCAAAATGTACGGAACAGCCGATTTTTTATTCGCGATGTTTGGTCCCATAGTAAAAGTTGTTCATAATGATTAGTACAATGACCCCTTAAAAGGTTGACACTGTTTACATCCTGTATATATTAACTTAGTAACTTATTATAAACAGCACTAACTATTTACAAAACTTATGACACATTTTTATAAATTATAGATTTTAATTAAACATTATCAAAATGTTGTAAAATCTAGCTTTTATCGATGCTCAATGCATTAGCACAATGCACGTAGGTACTTACCTTATAACTTTTTATTCTTTGTCTAAAATGTTCCTAAGTCTTTGTACTCAATCGTCGACCTCTAATTCAAGCTCGATGTCCGCAAGGCTGATTTTCCGGAGAGTGTTGATGACCATGTATCTCGAGAACAAGACGTACAGGTATCGGAACCACACCATTTGAGAGCGGTGGCGTTTCATCGCGCGGACGACGCGCCGACTCTCGGTCCAGCGGAGGAAATATCTGGAGTGGAGATTAACAATTTAGCAACAAGAGACATCATTGCACCCGAAAAAACTTGTTTTGTTGGACTGCTTGGGATATTTGAGTTAACGCTATGAAACAGGAGAAAATGTTAAGCAAAACAAGGAGAATGGGTAATAGCATACCCAGACAAAAAGTTAATTGCAGCATTATAAACTACTAGATTACAGGAAAACTTATAAGAAGTCTATGGTCTTAAAATAACATGGTAAATCTCTCAATATTTTGCGTACAAACTTACATTTGTCCATAGTTAAACGAAAAGGATCCAACCCACATTACACCTAATGTGGGTTGGATCCTGTTCGTTTAACTATGGACATTTGTAGTTGGAATGTGTGGGATAACATGTTTTTCAACTACAATGGTAAGTTTGTTCTTGGGATAAATTCATACCAATTACGGACCCCTCATTGTGCGTGGTCCACGCACTTTACCGTTTTTTTTACCTCTGTTCCGATTCATTAAAGCATTTTACTCAAAATCAATCAAAAATCAATTTAGAAAACTAAAGTGTTAATCGACTTTTGTTGCTGATTGTACCTGGTCGACCGAGCTCTGCTCGGGTGATAATAGAGAAAACGAATTTTCCCAGATATGAGATCGAATTTTTTTTACTAGTAAAGATTTACACCGATTTAACGCACAATGGTCCAATTGAAGGACTAAGTGCGGAAACCTAAGCCCCCAAAATGATGAATGATGATGACACCCGAGTTATAACGCTTTTTAAAAAGGGCCAAAAGTTGCAATATTGGGCGATAACGATTTCGAGAACGTGATTAAAAACATACAAAATATTGCTCATTTAATAGTATAGGATATAGATGTAATTTTTGTTGCTCTCATGGAGTACTTTAATTAATCCTAAGACAGCATGTCTGAATTCACTTGGAAACATATACGTTAGGAAGTTAGAATGATTTAACAAAGGTAAATATTTAACTTATCCTGTAAAAACTTATTGAACTGCTAACGATGGACTCTTTCTGAAATTAATGATTCTCTAAAAACTTATTGCGCTTATAATGGTGCACTTTTTTTTCAAATAATCGAGCGTCTTTTTAACTTTCTGGCCTTTTGTAACAGTTGGTAGCAGTAACTAGGGTTAGGTTGGAACTGTGACCAACCGCACAAGCCGAGCGAGCGAAGCAAGCGATGCCGCGGTAGCGGCCGGCGAACGCTGCATCCAAGTCGGTCGCAGTTACTTGGCTATTTAGTATTTTTAGGACCCAAAAATAGGAATTATTTGAACGTCACAAAAAGCCAGGACCCCCAAATAGGAATTTTTTTAAGGTTCACAAAGGCCCATACAACATTACCCAATGTCCTTTATTTTTGGATTTCTCCTCCTTATTTTTTGGACTATACAGGCCACTTTGATAAAGATAGATTTTTCAAAGAGCTGTGCTCAGTACTCAATATTTTATTTACATTCCACAATGGGTACTTAGGTGGTAACATAAATAAAATTATATGTGATCATTATGGAGATAAAATAGAGAGAGTCAAAATAGTAGGAGAGAAAGATTTGAAAAACTTAGCTTATCAGTCGTCTGAACTAAATGCAATATTATTATATTAGTTTATTTTATACATATAAAGTTTCATGTACTAATACATATTAGATAAGGCACTTATATTTTGTTATTTAAATATATGTTTGTACTATGTGTATTCTTATTAAAAATTGTTTTAGTTTTTTTTTTTTATAAATATAATAGGTTGGGGAAAAAGTTTCTTCGCATTTTTTAAGAAAATTCGAAACATTTTTTAATATAGTTTATTTACATTTAACTAAAGTATGTAGGTACCATTTTATTCGATAACTTTTTGCCATCTTGTAGGTAGGGACATGATCCCATTGCTATAGAAATTTTGGGACTTCTGGTCAAAATACCGCGACAAGTGGTTTTGGCAGTCCTCTCGTGATGTTAACCTGACACTGCCTAAAGAATTCTGAAGAGACTGAAACAGGTGGAAATCTGAAGGTGCAAGGTCAGGACTATACGGCGGATGCATTAACACCTCCCAGCCAAACTCTCTTAATTTTTGCTGAGTGGCTAAAGATGTGTGAGGTCTAGCGTTATCATGATGAAAAACCACACCCCTTCTGTTGATTAATTCCGGCCGCTTTCTCTCAACTTCTTGCTTTAATCTCATCAGTTGTTCGCAGTAGAGTTCAGAATCGATGGTCCTGCCTGGTGGTAACAGCTCATAATGAATAATGCCCTTCCAATCCCACCACATACACAGCATCACCTTGTTGCGAGTTAACCCGGGTTTCGCCACAGTCTGTGAAGCCTGACCGGCCTTTGACCACGACCTTTTTCGCACGTTCTTGTCATACGTGATCCACTTTTCATCACCAGCTTCTTCAAAAATGGTTCGGTTTCATTACGTCGTAATAAAGAATCACAAATGAATGCTCGGTTCATTAGGTTTCTTTCAGTGAGCTCGTGAGGTACCCAAATGTCGAGCTTTTTAGTGTACCCAGTTTTTTTCAAATGCGCCAAAACTGTTTTGTGGTCAATTTCCAGTTCTTCAGCTACGTCGTAACTACTGATATGCCGATCTTGCTCCACTTTTACAAAAAAGGCATCCATTTTATCCGTAATAGGGCGACCAGAGAGACGTGCATCTTTGACATCAAAATTTCTGGATTGAAAACGCTTAAACCAAATTTGTGCTACTCTCACAGACACTACATTAGGTCCATAAACATCGCAAATTTTTTTGCGGCTTGCGTTGCATTTTTACCTTTTTTGTAGTAAAATTTTAAAATGTATCGAATTTCTTCATTAGATTCACTCATCTTGACGGTACGAAAAACAAATGAAAATCACACATTTTCCTAATTTGAATTTGGAATTATGTTCTTTAAAATTTAAACTTTCAATGATACCAAAACCAGCCAGATACAAATAGTATAGCCAAAGAGATTTTATTACAAGTTCATACATACTATAATGCGAAAAGACTTTTTCCCCAACCTAATATTATGTGCACTAAATGATATCCATAATAGCATAGCCCAACAACAAAACATAAATTAAAATATTTAACTCACCTTTTAGAAGACAGTATAAAGCTTAGTGGTAGGTCCAAGAATCCAATGTACTTTCTGAATAAATTTACAGAATCTAATGTGTATACTGCACATCCTGGGAAAGGAAAATACAACAGTTAAATATTATTGACTGAAATTGCAACTACTAAACAACTCATTAATGATTAATTAAACCTACAGGAACATCCATCCATACTAATATTCTTATAAATGCAATAGCAACTCTGTCTGTGTTACGTCTTCAAACCTTAACAGCTGAATCAATTTTGATGAAATGTGGCACACAGATAGACACAGGATATTTTTCATCCCCCAATATTATGTTTCCGTGGCATAATTTCTGACCAGCAAGCTGGCAAATCCGCAGACAAAAGCGAGTCAACTATAATAATAATAATAACAATCAATTTCATGATATTCATAAAAAACTTAATACAATTATACTTACTTTCAGGCATTAACTTCTCAACAAACATATAAGCAACCGCATAGAACACTGCTGAGTGGTTAGCATGAGTGGACACTCCTCCCCTATCAAATGTAACAAGTGTATCAATATCTATGGCTTCTAAGTGATGGTTTATTAATTTAGCTAACACCGGTACAGGCCACTGAACCTTCGGGTCATCCTTTAGCCTGTCATCCATTATTATACAAATATTCTGGTTTGGTACACCAAGCTCTAGACATGCATCCCATAATTCTTTCCGTCTTATGCAACCTTTTCCTTCATAGTTACCTGGAAATTAAAATATGACGTAGGAATTCAGCTCATCTCGAAGGGTTTTCTAAAGATATGTTATTAGCGATTGGCAATTAAGTAGAACTAATGTAAACTACATCCAACTGATTATTTTAAAATTTAGAATGTAAACATGAAAGGAGTAATGTGATTCAAAGTTCAAATAATGTCACATACCATTAGATAAGCACAATACATGTACGTCGGCACCCTGCTCACACAAACGAAAGATCGTAGGCCCGAAAAACATGCATTCATCATCCGGGTGCGCTATCACCATCAACACCCGCTTGGCGCCTAAAGCACCGCGCGTCCGGGTCGGCAGCCGCCGAGCGTAGCGCCGATACACCACACAACACACCAAGAAGTACCCCAACAGCCATAAGCTTATGTATAAAGCGAAATTCCTAAAATACAACAACAACTCTGCGAGGAACTTGACGTAAAAATTGTAGAAAAATTCTATGTCATATGGCGAGCCAATAAGTAACATTTCTGACTAGAACTAAGGGAACTATTGGTCGATACAATAAATATAAACGTTTGTCATGTATTCTAACTAGTTGTTAACATTAAATCCTATTTACAATAAGAATTTAGAAAAATCTAAATTGTACTTTCTGATACCGTCATTGTGACATATTAGCGACATTAGCGTTGTTGCACCACAGAGTACTTTTTTTTTTTTGATCTCCGTTTGGCAACTGAGCCGATGTCGACTATTCTGCCAGCGGCATGTGGTGAGACACCGTGGTGAGATACAGTAGGTAAGCCGTCGAACTTTGCACTTCGTGGTAGTTGTCTAATTATAATATGTTAGTAGCTGAAAGGACGAGACAATTTTTGTTAGTAAAGTTAAAATAAAATAGGAATCGAACCCAAAAGATGAGGGTTTATTGAATATAATAGGTTGGGGAAAAAGTTTCTTCGCATTTTTTAAGAAAATTCAAAACATTTTTTAATATAGTTTATTTACATTTAACTAAAGTATGTAGGTACTATTTTGTTCGATAACTTTTTGTCATCTTGTAGGTAGGGACATGATCCCATTGCTATAGAAATTTTGGGACTTCTGGTCAAAATACCGCGACAAGTGGTTTTGGCAGTCCTCTCGTGATGTTAACCTGACACTGCCTAAAGAATTCTGAAGAGACTGAAACAGGTGGAAATCTGAAGGTGCAAGGTCAGGACTATACGGCGGATGCATTAACACCTCCCAGCCAAACTCTCTTAATTTTTGCTGAGTGGCTAAAGATGTGTGAGGTCTAGCGTTATCATGATGAAAAACCACACCCCTTCTGTTGATTAATTCCGGCCTCTTTCTCTCAACTTCTTGCTTTAATCTCATCAGTTGTTCGCAGTAGAGTTCAGAATCGATGGTCCTGCCTGGTGGTAACAGCTCATAATGAATAATGCCCTTCCAATCCCACCACACACACAGCATCACCTTGTTGCGAGTTAACCCGGGTTTCGCCACAGTCTATGAAGCCTGACCGGCCTTTGACCACGACCTTTTTCGCACGTTCTTGTCATACTATTACGTGATCCACTTTTCATCACCAGTTATCAGCTTCTTCAAAAATGGTTCGGTTTCATTACGTCGTAATAAAGAATCACAAATGAGTACACGGTTCATTAGGTTTCTTTCAGTGAGCTCGTGAGGTACCCAAATGTCGAGCTTTTTTGTGTACCCAGTTTTTTTCAAATGCGCCAAAACTGTTTTGTTGTCAATTTCCAGTTCTTCAGCTACGTCGTAACTACTGATATCCCGATCTTGCTCCACTTTTTCAAAAATGGCATCCATTTTATCCGTAATAGGGCGACCAGAGCGACGTGCATCTTTGACATCAAAATTTCCGGATTGAAAACGCTTAAACCAAATTTGTGCTACTCTCACAGACACTACATTAGGTCCATAAACATCGCAAATTTTTTTCGCGGCTTGCGTTGCATTTTTATCTTTTTTGTAGTAAAATTTTAAAATGTATCGAATTTCTTCATTAGATTCACTCATCTTGACGGTACGAAAAACAAATGAAAATCACACATTTTCCTAATTTGAATTTGGAATTACCTATGTTCTTTAAAATTTAAACTTTCAATGATACCAAAACCAGCCAGATACAAATAGTATAGCCAAAGAGATTCTGTTACAAGTTTATACATACTATAATGCGAAAAGACTTTTTCCCCAACCTCATATCTACAGAGTTATTATACCTACACACCCAACTACATTTGGATTTCATTTATATTTAAAAATGATGATAAAACTTTGACAAGTTTAGGAGAAAAGTTAGTCAAGAGGGAATGGAAGTTAGTAGGGAGAGGGATTTTAATTTTGGAAAGCTTACGGTACAAGTCAAAGGATTGGGAATTTAACGGACATGAGAAAAAGATATGATCCAGAGTACCATCATCAAGACCGCATTCGCACAAGCAACTGTCACGTACACGGATCTTGTTCAGGAATACTGGACTGCAGCAGTGACCAAGTCTCAGTCTACACAAGGATGTAACAGTTCTCTTGGACAATTTGGGACATTTAAAAAACCAAGGTTTCCGCTGGATGTCGGGTTGAATACCGGCGTAGTACGCACCCTTAAGTTTCGAACTTATCTGCCACATTGCTGACCACGAGTTGTACAGCTTGTTTTTGGAGTCAGTTCGTAAGTCGTAACTTTGTATTCTAAAGTGATTCTGATCCACCGGGTTAGATGAAGCAAATTTAACCAGTGAGTCGGCGCACTCGTTGCCACCTATACCCGAGTGACTGGGAACCCAAGCTATCTCAATGTTTAGACCGTTGTTAGAGCAGGTGAATAATAAATTTAGAATATCACAAATGATTTTACTGTGAATTTTAGATTTAAGTTGATTTTGACCTAAAGCTTGAATGCTACTGCGAGAATCTGAAAAAATACCGAATTTTTAATATTATGTGTTAAAATGAAATTGATAGCTTCTAGGATACCAATGCATTCCCCTGTAAATACTGAAGTCTCTGGTGGGCATTGGAATAAAAGAGCAATTTTAGAATTTTGATAGTATGTTGAAACACCTGTACATCCTGTTGACGACAATGACAATGCGTCCGTAAAAAACAAATTCCATCCCTCCCAGTATCTCTTGGTGGCCCGATCGAAGTCGCCCTTTACGTCCTGAGATGTTTTGGAGATACCAAGACCCAAAACGATCTTTGGCTTGAACTGGACTATCTAATATGCGGAAGCAAAGACCGGAAGAGCGGGGTATTGACAAACAGGTGAGGAGAGGTGTTTAAGCTCTCCGTACCTATTCATCAATGGAATAGTTTTATTATTCCAGTAGGAAGACACGTTAAGAGAGAGGTAGATTTGGTCCAAAATGGGGAGTAAAGGATGGGGCGTAAGGGAGAAAACTTTTGACAAGAAACTATCTGCTAAGTATTGTCTTCGAAGATTAAGAGGAGGTTCTGCACATTCAACCTGGAGCGCATTTATGGAGGAGGATTTCATGGCACCAATTACAATCCTCAGACATTTGGCCTGGACAGCATCTAGTCTACGCAGAGCTTCCTTGTTACATGGTTCAATTAGGTAACTACCGTAATCTAACACGCTTCTGACCAGTGCATTGTATATCAGTTTTAAGGTGTATGGGTGAGCTCCCCACCAGACACCTGCCAAAGGTTTAAGGACTGAAAAGGAGCGCTCACATTTTTTAACTGTATTCTCGATGTGATCCACTCCCGACAATTTGTAATCCAGGGTAACCCCAAGAAACCTGGCCTTCTCCTTAATGGGGATGGCTTGGCCGTCAATATTAATGTCTACCAGCGGGATAAGGCGTTTACGAGTAAAGACAACTGCGGTACTCTTTAGAGCACTTAAAGGTAACCCATGACCTGAAAGCCATTGGTTTAATGAGGACAAAGAGATATTAATGGACTGCGCGGCATCTTCGATGGTTCTGTCACAGACCAATAGTGCAATATCGTCAGCATACTGAAGTACTTTACAGTTAAAATTTAGGCAAGAAGGAAGATCAGAGGTATAAATGTTATACAAAAGGGGGCTAAGTACGGATCCCTGAGGTAGGCCTCTCCAAACCGTTCTCAATTCAGAGCCTTCCCCAGGAATCCGGAGTTGAACACTACGATCTGAAAAAATACTGCAAATGATCTGACAGATCCTAGCCGGAATTCTCAGCTCTTGCATTTTCTGCCTGAGAACTGGTAGGAGGACAGAATCATAGGCAGCAGAAATGTCTAAGAAAACGGCTACCACAGACTCATTCCTACTAAGGGCCAGACGGATCTCTGATGTGAGGGTACCTACACTATCAGCCGTACCCAGACCTTTCCTAAAGCCGAATTGAGTCGCTGAGAGCAGATTCCTGTTTTCTACAAACCATTCTAGTCGGTTTTTAATCAAATGCTCTAAAAGTTTCATAAGTATGGACGATAGAGCAATTGGCCTGTAAGAACAATGATCACTAGGATCTTTACCAGGTTTTAATATAGGGATTACGACTTGAACCTTCCAATCAGGAGGAATAAAACCAGAGGTAAAACAATAATTGACTAAGTCCAAATAATATTTATAGGTCTTATCCCCAGCTTTAGTAATGAAGGAGTAGGGGAATCCATCCACTCCAGGAGCAGAATCTTTTACATAGGCGAGGACCGATTTAAGTTCCCCAATAGTAAATGGCCTATCCAGCGGGTCATGTGAAATCAGCTGAGATACCGAAGCGGCGCACTCATCCCTATCAGGAACATAGACTGGAGCGAGCTTAGAAAAAAACTGGTTACCCAGTTCCGCAGACAGTGTGTTCCCAGGAGGCGGCCTCACACTACTTCTGAAGGATTTCAGTTTACGCCACACTATTGACGCTGGAGTGGATGGACTCGGTGAGCTACAATACTTCCGCCAACCTTCTCTCTTCTTATTTTTGAGTAATTTCTTGGACTTAGCCAAAATATGTTGAAACGCAATAATGTTATCCAGGTTCATGTCAGAGTTGAAATTCATTTCGGCCTCATTCCTAGCCCTGATCACGGCGGAGCAATCCCTATCCCACCATGGCGGGGAAGGAATTTTACCCGATGGCGGTTTTTTTGGAGGGAAGAAATCATCAGCTGTAGAGGATATAGTGTTGGAAAATGAGGAAAAGCATTCTTGAGCAGAGTCAGGATTAATGGATGGAAGGGAAGAGACACGTAAGTCTACAATTTTTGAGTAGAGGTCCCAAGCCGCTGAGTTGAGCTGGTATTTTAACAAAGATGGGGAAATTTTGTCAGGGATAGCCTTGGAAGGGATTTTAACCAAGATGGGATAGTGATCACTCCCATAAGTCATATTCAAGCGACTCCAATTAAACAGGCTGGCTATATTCTAATATAGCCAGCCTGTTTAATTGGAGTCGCTGTGTTGATATAACATTCTGTTCGTCTACGAACAGAATGTTATATCAACACAGCTGGTGTTCTGCCCTGGCGCAGACCTACGTGTAGAACTACCATCATTAATTACACATAAATTAAGTTCATCTAATATATCCACTAGACCTATACCTACCAAAGTTGTCACAGGTTTCAGATCCCCATCTATAATGATGGCCATTAAAATCACCCATAATTAGTAATGGACCTTGTACCTTACTCAGTAAACTTTTAATTGTAATAAGATCTTCAATTAGTGGGTGAGCAATAGAAAAACTAAATATATTTATATCCTCAGCCTTAACAGCAAGAACATTGATGTTATCACCAACAAAGGGTAGAGGAATCGTCGAGAATGGTACTTTGTTATTAATGAACAAAGCACATCCTCCATATCCATCTGATCTGTCTTGGCGAACACCACTGAAACATGGAATCCTGAAATTACTGTCAGAATGGAGCCACGTCTCAGCGATGCTGCAGATCAATGGTTTGAACTTATTAATTAGAAAGAGTAGGTCAGGCTTCTTGGGAGTAACACTCCTCACGTTCCATTGAAGGAATGTCAGGGGGTGGGACATTGTGTATATAATTAACAATGGATGTCAGTTTGTTGGCAACGTGGTCAGGTAGGGATTGTTTTGGATTTGCTAACACAGTCATTAGCATGCTGGATATAATATTCAGAATATTTTCTGAGTAGTCAGGGCTACTTGCACCTTCCGTAGGGTAAGCACAGCCGTTCTGGGAAGGAGAGAAGGAGTAGTTCTGAGTGAGGGCTTGATGAGCCTGCTTATCATAATTAGGTGAAAGTGGAGCGTGGGATTTTGGTTTAAGGAAGATCTCACCGTATAGCGATACGGTGAGATTTTGGATTTTGGGAAGGTGGACTGGGAGAGTGAGATGAACTGGCTACTGATTTATTCTTTTGAGATATTCTCGACACTTCAGCATATGGTCTTGACACCGGAGGAAAGACTTCAATTGCTTCCGCATATGAGACAGACTTCTCAGAGATTTTATTTCTGACGGCCCAATTCAGGGCAAGCCTTATCGTTGGCATAATGATTGCCAGAGCAGGAGATACAGAAGGCACAATCAAATGAGACTTGGCAACCATCTCCTGGGTGGTCTTGGCCACATTTAAAACAGCGAGGTTTCGAACGACATACTGTCCGTGTGTGACCATACCGACAACAGTTGAAACACTGGATAGTTGGGTACATGTATCTCTCAACCGTAAGCGCAGAGTAAAAACAATAAACACGTTTAGGTAACATTTGGCCATCAAAGGTTAAAACAACCGTTTGAGTGGGCTTCCATTCGGTAACACCCAGAGAAGTCACCTTACGGCTCATTCTCCTAGTCTTAATTACTGGGCCGCATCCCGTGGGAACCTTGATGTTCTCTATGACTTCCTCCTCAGTCCATTCAATGGGGACGTCTCTGACAAGCCCCGGAAGAGCGGGTAACGTTAAATTGGGGGATTGAGGCAACAAAATTATTTTTCTCTAAAATGGGACTGGTTTCTTCCTAAGCGTTTGACACTGCCTAGGAGTATGTTACTGAAATTATTTTGTGTCAAGAACATACCAAACTTTACAGGGTGCAGATAAGTACCTGGGGTCTGACCATCTTTTAGAGATGCGTGTACAATATACGGGGGAAAATCTCTCATCGTATATGACTGTCTACCAACTGTCTTTTTAGCTACCTTAGGAGGGTTGATTAAGGTAATTGGTGGGCAGGCGGCCGATCTTTTCCTGCTTGCAGGTTCGGATTCCATAATATCTGGTTGCACATTGTCGTCGGGAAGACAAACAGTTAACACCGGAGTGAAATCAAATTGATAAGGAGGGTCAGGGGGTTTTTGGTATCCATAGTGGATGCCGGGTAAAATCTTAAAAAACAAAAGAAATCAAAGTTAAAACCAACCTTACGCTAAAACACAAACACAAAGAATATTTTCGATTGAAGTATACACTAATAAAAACCACTAAAATCGAAAAAATAGTAACACAAAAAAGCACGTGTTAAGCCTTCACCACTACCCCAGAGTACTTTTTATATATTGTTGGACTCGCTATTAATTATTATACTCTTTGGTGTTGCTCGTTGAGTGAGTAAAGTCACCATATAAATTACTGGCGGTATCACGGAATAATAAAAACAGTTTTTTCTGTTCCGTGTCGTGGGTGGTATTCAGCTACATCTGGTCAGAGTGGAAGCCGACCCCAACATAGTTGGGAAAAAATAAGCAGAATGATTTTTTTAGACAAAGTACTCTAAGCACATTAGTAAGTAATAATTTCGTGTACCCAATAATTTCTGGTACCCAGTGTTAGAGTTTGGCCAGCGAATCGGGTCATGGCACAAAGAAATGCCGGCAAATTAAAAAAATCTTCGCTGGCAACATGAAAATATATTCTGAAATTTTATCATAATCCTACATTCCTACTTATATTGACTAATTTATTAACATGAAAATTTAATACATCACGCCTATAATTCCCTAAAGAGTTAGATAGAGGTGTACCTATAGCACACCCGCATTTCGTCAGTTAGGTTTCTAGTCCCATGTAATAGGGGGCGTACCTATTGCCATCAATCGGGCACAAATACAGACTCTGAGCTGCTCTGAGAAATTCCAGATAGAAAAACCCAATAACATTTTGCCCGGCCTAAGAACTGAACGCAATGCCTCATGTTCAGCAGTAGCGCTTGCGACTGCGACTACCTAGACCAACTAGGCAATCAACATGTAATTCACTATGTTGCAAATAAAGCAAAGTCTGAATAATTTTATATATTGGGTAATACGATACCCTTAGTAAGACTGGTTGTCAGACTTTCGGGCTTCTGAAGACCCGTAACGACTGTCAAAGATCCACGAATGACAGTCGGGACCAACGGCTTAGCGTGATTTCCGAGGCACGGAGGAGTCTCGGTATGTAAAGATGGTCACCCATCTACGGACCAACCCCGGCAAGCGTAGCTTAACCTGATGGATCGACCCGTGTGGCTGTTATTACTTAGCCACGAGCTTCTACATAAAAATACAAAAGTATCAAATCGTTCTTTTTTTTCCGACTATGTTTTATGTTTCCAGCTGAAGACTTTTTATTTCCTTGTGCCACGCTGCCACGCACGAGTTGGACGAGTGCGAGTCGTGGACCACGATTCGTTTCGTCGCAGACTCTATAATGTCAGTTTTTGTAATATTAGGTTGGGGAAAAAGTCTTTTCGCATGTATGAACTTGTAATAAAATCTCTTTGGCTATACTATTTGTATCTGGCTGGTTTTGGTATCATTAAAAATTTAAATTTTAAAGAACATAATTCCAAATTCAAATTAGGAAAATGTGTGATTTTCATTTGTTTTTCGTACCGTCAAGATGAGTGAATCTAATGAAGAAATTCGATACATTTTAAAATTTCACTACAAAAAAGGTAAAAATGCAACGCAAGCCGCGAAAAAAATTTGCGATGTTTATGGACCTAGTGTAGTGTCTGTGAGACTAGAACAAATTTGGTTTAAGCGTTTTCAGTCCGGAAATTTTGATGTCAAAGATGCACGTCGCTCTGGTCGCCCTATTACGGATAAAATGGATGCCATTTTTGAAAAAGTGGAGCAAGATCGGCATATCAGTAGTTACGACGTAGCTGAAGAACTGGAAATTGACCACAAAACAGTTTTGGCGCATTTGAAAAAAACTGGGTACACAAAAAAGCTCGACATTTGGGTACCTCACGACTAGCCATGAAAATTGCCGGCAATATTGCCAAAGTTGCCAAAACTGCCGGGAATGTTTCCAAACTTCCCGGCAACATTGGGCAAGAAACGTATAAATAGAAACCAACTTTTACTAATATAATTGCTTAGTAGTATAAAATTGCGGTCTGCAGGGTGGTAGTTTTTATCCTTGTTTATAATATCCAACCGAAATTTTAGTTTTTACATTTATTTTATTACTGATAAACTAAAGAAAAGAAACAAGCTATCCATGATAGTTCATTGGTGATGAAACCATAACTATTTTAGAGATATCGTAATTTTTTTTTTCTACGTTCTTATAATGTAACTTCACTTGTATGTAAGAAAGTATATACATTTATATACATACATGTCTGTATGTATAAAAGGGTCAAACCTTGCAAGACAAATTGATCAGCTACAACAAGTTGACGTTTTTAACCAACTTCAAAAAGGAGGTTATTTATTCTATCAGAATGTATGTATATATGTATGTTTGTATGTTCGCGATTATCTCAAAAGCTACTGACCCAATTTTGAAAATTCTTTTGACTTCACAATTTGTGCTATATAAATCATATACTACACAGTTGTATGATTTATATTTATTTCATTTGGTATCAATACCCTCTTTATTTTTTTATACAATTTATAAGTAAAATTCTTAAAAAACTATGGGGTCAGCTATCATGAAGTTACCAGTGTCATAGTTTAACTTTATCTTCACATATATGCATGGATAATTATAAATTAGTTATAATAAACAATTAATTAAAAAGGATTACTAATATTACGTATAACTACACCATTATATGAAACCCCATGAGCGCATAAACGTTGAAAATGGCATTTGAAAAACCCTATGTAATCTGGCAAGTTTGGCAACTTTCCGGCAATATTGCCGAATGTTGCCGGGAATATTGGAAACTTTCCTGGTAAGTTTCGGAAACATTCGGCAATTTTCATCCCTACTCACGACCTGACCTGCTGTCTTGTATGGATCAGAATGTTGGGCCATAAAAAGAATGAATGAAAGGCAACTGCATGCAGCAGAGATGAGAATGCTAAGAAGGATGTGTGGTATTACGCGAATGGATAGAATAAGAAATGTATGTAAGAGGAAGTCTGAAAGTGACACCGGTGACTGAAAAGTTGTGTGGAAATCGGTTGTCATGGTATGGGCATGTGATGCGGAGGAATGAGGAAAATGTCGTCAGGAAAGTGTTGAGTATGAACGTGGAGGGCTATACGAGTAAGGGAAGACCAAAGAAACGATGGGTGGACTGTGTGAAAGATGATATGGCCAGAAAGGGAGTGACTACCGAGATGACGACTAATAGAGAAGTATGGAAGAAAAAGACATGTTGCGCCGACCCCAAATAAATTGGGACAAGGGCAGGAGAATGATGATGAATGATGATTTGGGTACCTCACGAGCTCACTGAAAGATACCTAATGAACCGTGTACTCATTAGTGATTCTTTATTACGACGTAATGAAACCGAACCATTTTTGAAGAAGCTGATAACTGGTGATGAAAAGTGGATCACGTATGACAAGAACGTGCGAAAAACGTCGTGGTCAAAGGCCGGTCAGGCTTCACAGACTGTGGCGAAACCCGGGTTAACTCGCAACAAGGTGATGCTGTGTGCGTGGTGGGATTGGAAGGGCATTATTCATTATGAGCTGTTACCACCAGGCAGGGCCATCGATTCTGAACTCTACTGCGAACACCTGATGAGATTAAAGCAAGAAGTTGAGAGAAAGCGGCTGGAATTAATCAACAGAAGGGGTGTGGTTTTTCATCATGATAACGCTAGACCTCACACATCTTTAGCCACTCAGCAAAAATTAAGAGAGTTTGGCTGGGAGGTGTTAATGCATCCGCCGTATAGTCCTGACCTTGCATCTTCAGATTTCCACCTGTTTCGGTCTCTTCAGAATTCTTTAGGCAGTGTCAGGTTAACATCACGAGAGGACTGCCAAAACCACTTGTCGCGGTATTTTCACCAGAAGTCCCAAAATTTCTATAGCAATGGGATCATGTCCCTACCTACAAGATGGCAAAAAGTTATCGAACAAAATGGTACCTACATACTTTAGTTAAATGTAAATAAACTATATTAAAAAATGTTTTGAATTTTCTTAAAAAATGCGAAGAAACTTTTGCCCCAACCTATTATTATCAGTTTTACTTATAACATATTCATGAAGTTGTTGAACGAAACCCTTAAAAAAAAACTAACGTAACAATTGGCATGATTAGGTACTTGTCAAAACTGTCAAAGTTGTTGGTAATAGTATTTTTTTATTCCTATTGTTTTTCTGTCTTTGACGTCTTGTTCGTAAAAATATTATTCTGAGATTGTTAATTTGTGATATCCCGTGCACTATTCAAGATGATACAGCCTGACTACCCATCAGCCTTAGGCTTGCTTGCCCATTTAAACTCCGACGAGCTGAAAGAAATGTTAAATGACGACACTAAATTTGATACCGTGCTAAAAGATGTAAAACAGGTATAACATTTTATAATAGTCTGTAGTTCACGATAAATTGACCATTCAAGCTTTTTATGAAGTTTTGCGTAACGTTCCTCGGATATCGTTTTTTGTTTTTTGCGTACATACTGCTGATAAAGTTGTTCAGAGGATGAGTCATTGTTTTAATTAAATAAACATGTTATCTAAGTGCCCCTAAGATATCTCTAGAGCTCTTTTATCAGCAATCAATGTATTTGATTGCAGATAAAAGAGCTCTATGCAATATTTTTATTATCATTGTCATATTTGAAAAGGGACATATCTACTTAATAAAGCAAAATGAGCTAAAACTCTTTTTTAAACGCGATAAAAATGCTCCTCTACGAGCCAGTCTGTGTGGACAGAAACAAAGGGGGAGAACTTAAATGTTGGATAAAAATAAATAAATTTGAAACTAGGCATCTTTATATTTTATTAAGTGAGTAGTATAAGACTAAGATTTTAACCAGAATCAATTTATCCGTCAAACAATCACCTACTAGATGCTGTTTGCATGTATAAAGTGCTCAACGGTTGTCACGATAATATTTATTGTTATTTCAAGTATATTTTTCTTATGAACAACTAGCTTTTGCCAGCGGCTTCGCCTGCATGGATGTTGGAAATTATCCCACGGGAACCATACATTTTTACAGGATAAAAAGTATCCTATGCGCTATTCCAGACTATATTCTATCTCTGTGCTAAATTTCATCCAGATCCGTTCAGCCGTTCTGTCGTGACTGAGTAACACACATCTTCACAAACTTTCACATTTATAATATTTTATAGTAGGATTAATTGCTGGTTCATATTACATTTTTCGGATGAATTATCATAATAAATTGATTTAGTCCTGATAGAGCATTTCATAATCTACATGTTGCATTGCAATAAAAGAAATAGAGCATGTTACAATGCAATAAAAGAAACTAGATTGTTCACTAAAACATAGTTCATATTTGCATGTATGTAATACCACAAGAGCAAAGCAGTTTCAAATGAAAAAAATAACTTGTTGCTTCATACAGGTTAAAGATTGGGAGACAGAACGGGAGATGACAATAGCCAGCAACAGGTCTCTTGCCGAGTTCAACCTTGGCAAGGAGCCTGAGCTCGAGGAGGTCAAGCAACAGGTGCAGGAGAAGTCTGAGATGGGTGAACAGCTGTGCACACGCATCCAAGAGCTGCTGGAAGAATATAGTGAGTCTAGTTATCTACTGTACACTTTTTTTTTTATAAAACCTATAGACTATGCACCATAAATTTTTCTTTCTCTATCCACATGTTTGTCAATTTCAATGTCAAACACGCCAGTCTTAAGGACTGCTTTTGTCGGACCCTTTTTGTTTGGAAACATTTCTAGTCAGGTCTAGCTATGCCCAGTGTTTTTAGGGTTCCGTACCTCAAAACGAAATAAAAAACGGAACCCTTATAGGATCATTCGTGTGTCTTGTCTGTCCATCTGTCTCAACCGTTTTACGACGAATCTACTGGACCGATTAAGCTGAAATTTGGTTCACATATGAATTTCTGACCCAAAAAAAGACGTGTAACGTAAATAAATGAAATTCGAATATGGGGGTGTCCTTGGCCAAATAAGAAAATAAAAAAAAAACCGGCCAAGTGCGTGTCGGACTACGCACAATGAAGGGTTCCATAGTTGGGATGAATTTAGCCCAAGAACAAACATAAGATTGTAGTTGAAAAATATGTCCTCCCATACATTTCAACAGCAAATGTCAGTTTGTACGCACAATATTGAGAGAATTACCATGTTATATTGAGAGGATAGTCCACTTCTTATAAGTTCTTCTCAGAACTATTTTCTCTATTTTTTTCAAAATTTTAGGCTCAGTAGTTTTGGAGATAAGGGAGTCAATTTTCGTCTATTTACTTTAAACTAACTAACTTAACTTTAAAACAGTTTATTTTGTATACAGGCTTATTGGTAAAACACCAACAACCTCTGGTCATTGTACTCATCATTATGAACAACTTTTACTATGGGACCAAACCTGAAATCGTGAAAATAAATCAGCTGTTCAGTACATTTATGTTAGCATAATTCGTCAAAATGTACTGAACAGCTGATTTTTTTTTCGCGATTTCGGGTATGGTCCCATAGTAAAAGTTGTTCATAATGTTGAGTACAATGACCCCTTAAGAAGTTGTTGGTGTTTTACCCATAACCCTGTATATTCGAGACCCTCACAGTAAGCCCTTTCATTTGATATGTCACATGGTACAGTTTGCAAAACATTTATTTACGTTCGACGTCCGTGTTTGGGTCACAGAAATTCATACTTGTACCAAATTTCAACTTAATCGGTCCATTAGATTCGGAGAAAAGACGGACAGACAGACAGACACACAAGTGAACCTTTAAGGCTCGGCGCAAACGTGCCATCGACCACAGCCACCGGTGGCTGGCGCCTAACTTAAGGGTTCCGTTTTTTTCCTTTTGAGGTATGGAACCTTAAAAAAAGTTTTGTATACTGTACCGGGTGACATTATCTAAGAAATCGAATAATCGGGTGCGTATTTACCTGACCCTCACAGACATTTGAAGGGTCTCAAATAGTCTTTTTTATAATATTAAAATAATTTATTTTAAAGTATTTAAGGAAATAGACGAAAATTTACCATTGCCCCTTATCTCCAAAATTACTGAGCCTAAAATTTTGAAAATAATATAGGAACTAGTTATATTATAGATTACAGGAAAACCTATAAGAAGTCTATGATCTTAAAATGACATGGTAAATCTCTCAATATTGTGCATACTTACATTAGCAATTGGAATGTATGGGAGAACAGGTATCCCAACTACGATGTTAAGTTACGGAACCATGAAGGGTGCGTGGTCCGACATGCACTTGGCCGGTTTTATTGTACTATGAATGTCAATGAACGTTGTCTTTCTTTGTCCAACAGAAACAAAATCAGCGGGCATATCGCCGGATACAACCCAAGCTCTGCTACAAACAGCTGCAGCAGAATCTGAGGAACAATCAGAAAATCTAGCTCAAGACTTCCTTTCCGGGAAGATTCCTGTCGAAAAGTTTCTCGAAGATTTCGAACCAGCTCGCAAGAACATGCATTTACGGAAGTTTAAAGCTGAGAAGATGGCTGAACTACTCAGATCTGGAAGTCAGAGCTCTTTCGGTAACGGATTTTCTAAGCCGTACCTACCGTATCCCAGTTACGGGGCGCCACAAGGGGCGCCGAACGTGCCATACCCCATGGGACCACTGAACATGCCGATGCCAGGCATGTATGGAAACCATTTTTGAATTCACGCTGTTCATAGATCTCGATTTCTATAGATTATCAATTTGTAGATTTAAAATATAAATATGAATCAAATATTGTTTTATAGTGACTTGTTGTGCCATCAGTGGCCTCACTTTAAAATGTCTAGGTCATGTAAAGAATATTATTCTACTAAGTCATGATTGATTGACTGATTGATAACCTATAAATTATGTAAAAATGTGTCAAAATGTGGGAAGTTTTTGGAAACAATGGCTCATATTTGACAGCGCTGGATATATTATATGCAATTTAGTGCTTTTATTTACAATGCGCGTTTAGTTTATGAATCGCACGGATCCATCTATCAGGCATACGCTTGCCGGTGTTGGTCTGTGGATGGATCTTTTCATACCGAGACTCCTCCGTGCCTCGGAAAGCACGTTAAGCTGTTGGTCCCGGCTGTCATTCGTAGATCTTTGACAGTCGTTACGGGTCGTCAGAAGCCCGAAAGTCTGACAACCAGTCTTACCAAGGATATCGTATTACTCGGTAACTGGGTTGTGGAGGTCAGATAGGCAGTCGGTCCATGTAAAATACTGGTATTCAGCTGCATCCGGTTAGACTGGAAGCCGACCCCAACATAGTTGGGAAAAGGCTAGGCAGATTGACCGCCCTAACTCTTATCTACCGCTCTGACCCCAAATATATTAAAGTAATATTATAAAATAATGATGATTTAGTCTATACGGATAAAGTAGGTAGTTCATTCGTATGGAACCATCTACTTTAGCCGTATTGGCACTGGCTGCGCAGATCAAGCAATATTTATTTATCAGGATAGTTTCTTAATAAAAATAAACCATCGATATGCCGTGCAGTATCACACGCTGAAAAACTTCTCTGTAAGACAAACGTAAGAAATCGTTGCTCTAGAAGAATAATGGCTGCAACCTCGGCCTAATACAATAAGAACATTGCAGAATACAGTTTTCCCCAAATTTCGGCAAGGTGGCAATGAATATCGAAATATGAGCCTTTGTAAACAAAAAAAAAACCTATCGTATAAATGTTTTTAATTTAATTAGTGTATTTTTAATTTTATAAAAAAGCAATTTTATAGTATCAACATAACAATATTTTTAGGAATTGTTTAGTCAATATTATCAGTGTTCGCTTTTTAAATCTGTTAAAATGGTGTAAAGCATATTCTTTAAAATAATAATCATACCTTCTTATTGAAATATAAAATTCATATTGCACATGTCTGTAAAATAATACATTGATGAAATCGCACCCAATAGATTGGTAGCACCTTTACAATTACCTATGTAAGTAGGTTTTTGCCTACACATCAGAAACCTAAATATGATGATTAATATTAGGTTGATGAATCTTCAGATGATTAATCTCTTGATTGATAATCACATTTATTTTCACCATTAAACATATTGTTTAACATTGTAATAATTGTCAAATGTATAAATCCGTATCAGCCATTTGCAATAGCCAGTCTTTAAGTTATTCTTATTTCTTCAGTTTTGACTGTTCTGCATTTTTCGGGGTCCATCTTTTCGGCTTATAAGGTTCGCGTCAGGTAAGTTTGCCGCTCTGAAGTAGGCTACAAATAACTGCGCAGTAGTCAATACTTAAACTAAAACAGTAGGCTTGCCACGCGCATCGAAAAGCCCGGTTCCAGAGCGGCAACCTACGTGACGCGAACTATACCCACAACCGTCTATCCATTCAAAATCGAATTCAAAGACTCCGTGTCAGTTTTTGTGTTAAGGACTTTATAATAGTCTAAATAAAGTTCAAAATACAAAAAAAAAAAAGCCGGCCAAGTGCGAGTCGGACTTGCGCACGAAGGGTTCCGTACCATTATCTATAAAAACGGCAAAAAAATATGCCTGTAGTATGGGAGCCCCCTTAAATAATAGGTTGGGGAAAAAGTTTTTTCGCATTTTTTAAGAAAATTCAAAACATTTTTTAATATAGATTATTTACATTTAACTAAAGTATGTAGGTACCATTTTGTTCGATTTGCCATCTTGTAGGTAGGGACATGATCCCATTGCTATAGAAATTTTGGGACTTCTGGTCAAAATACCGCGACAAGTGGTTTTGGCAGTCCTCTCGTGATGTTAACCTGACACTGCCTAAAGAATTCTGAAGAGACCGAAACAGGTGGAAATCTGAAGGTGCAAGGTCAGGACTATACGGCGGATGCATTAACACCTCCCAGCCAAACTCTCTTAATTTTTGCTGAGTGGCTAAAGATGTGTGAGGTCTAGCGTTATCATGATGAAAAACCACACCCCTTCTGTTGATTAATTCCGGCCGCTTTCTCTCAACTTCTTGCTTTAATCTCATCAGTTGTTCGCAGTAGAGTTCAGAATCGATGGTCCTGCCTGGTGGTAACAGCTCATAATGAATAATGCCCTTCCAATCCCACCACACACACAGCATCACCTTGTTGCGAGTTAACCCGGGTTTCGCCACAGTCTGTGAAGCCTGACCGGCCTTTGACCACGACCTTTTTCGCACGTTCTTGTCATACGTGATCCACTTTTCATCACCAGTTATCAGCTTCTTCAAAAATGGTTCGGTTTCATTACGTCGTAATAAAGAATCACAAATGAGTACACGGTTCATTAGGTTTCTTTCAGTGAGCTCGTGAGGTACCCAAATGTCGAGCTTTTTTGTGTACCTACCCAGTTTTTTTCAAATGCGCCAAAACTGTTTTGTGGTCAATTTCCAGTTCTTCAGCTACGTCGTAACTACTGATATGCCGAACTTGCTCCACTTTTTCAAAAATGGCATCCATTTTATCCGTAATAGGGCGACCAGAGCGACGTGCATCTTTGACATCAAAATTTCCGGATTGAAAACGCTTAAACCAAATTTGTGCTAATCTCACAGACACTACACTAGGTCCATAAACATCGCAAATTTTTTTCGCGGCTTGCGTTGCATTTTTACCTTTTTTGTAGTAAAATTTTAAAATGTATCGAATTTCTTCATTAGATTCACTCATCTTGACGGTACGAAAAACAAATGAAAATCACACATTTTCCTAATTTGAATTTGGAATTATGTTCTTTAAAATTTAAACTTTCAATGATACCAAAACCAGCCAGATACAAATAGTATAGCCAAAGAGATTTTATTACAAGTTCATACATACTATAATGCGAAAAGACTTTTTCCCCAACCTAATATTTATTTTATTCTGTTTTTTAGTATTTGTTGTTATAGCGGCAACAGAAATACATCGTCTGTGAAAATTTCAACTGTCTAACTATCACGGTTCATGCCTGCTGACAGACGAACAGACAGACAGCTGAGTCTTAGCGATAGGGTTACCGTTTTACCCTTTTTGTACGGAACCCTAAAAAACTGGCTCGAAGGTTTTAGCTTGGACAAAAGTTTATTTATTTCGTTTTGTAATGAGACGGAATGAATATTGTTGAATTGTCAACACGAAAGATTCTTGAGCTGTTATGAATATAATGAAAAGAAACGTGCCCCAAGGTGCGTTTACACGGGAACAGTTTCTCGAGCGTCCTTGCGAAACTTAAGTGCTGGCATTATTTACACGATGAGTGTGTAAACCTTAAACAAGAGTGCCATAAATCGCCTGACGAGGAACTGTCCTTGTGTAAGCGCGCCTTAATGGGTCGATTCTTCTTCTTTTCGTGTGGATAGTATTTTGTTTATGGCTGTCATTCGTAGATCTTTCGCACTCGTTATGGGTAGTTAGAAGCCCAAAAGTCTTGTGGAGGTCAGATAGGCAGTCGCTCCATGTAAAATACTGGTATTCAGCTGCATCCAGTTAGACTGGAAGCCGACGCCAACATGTTGGGAAAATGCTAGGCAGATTGATTTTGGTACTCTGTTTATAAGATTGTTTGAGCCCAGTCCAGAACACGTTGATTGCGGCAGTGGCATTCTTCAGATCATCCGAGATACAAGTGAATGTGCGCTTTTATAATTTCTAACGTCTCGATATTATCACGGACGTCCACGTCCATAAAATATATGGAAATACGTGCACGTTATTAATGTACCGTGGACGGAAAAAAGCCTGTTCATATGTTTCCATACAATGGGCACTTAGGATACTCCAGCACCAAGTGGGTCGTGGTCTGAGTCATACTTAATTAATTAAGAATTTCAATAGACCTCGAATAGACAAATGCAGATAGGCCAGTTATCTAGATACAGTGCTACAAGGTCCTCGTGGTGTACGGCATGACAAGAAATCTTTGAACAGTTGTTTCTGCATTCTTCCAAAAGTTACTTGAATGTTTTCGTAAATGGCCATCATACAGATTGATACATTAGCACCACTGATAGATTACTATTTTAATTGGTTCAGAAGCAAGATTCTGTATTTTACGACGTAATTTAATTGATGTCAATTCTATTTGTGTAAATTCGTACTTTAGTGCCGATTTCGTTCCCTTTGTTGATGCCGTTGGCGCGCACTTAGACTGTTAATAATATTTTGCCTGGCAATATTCCTATCGCTCTCAATGTCACACACATTTGCACACCTTGCTTAAGTTTAAGGCGAAAGCTCCAGGTAGCCCGCTAAATTAAAATTTTCTTAAGTTTTTTTTGCAATTTGTAGGTCATATGTTGATCTGAATATGATTCGTGACCGTAACAAATTTGTATTAATAGAATGATAATAATTAAAATCATCAATACAAACCTTCAAGCTCAAATCATTCTAATGAATGACTATTTCATGAAATCTTGACATTTAGGACTATACTAACTTAAGGAGTTGTATTACTGATTCTAATGATTATAATTTTGGAAATACATATATTTTACGGTCGAGAATCATTCTTTAATCAACATACAATCTCATACTGACTTGCAAATTGCAGAAAACGTAAAAAAAAATAATAATTTCGCGGGCTACATGGAGCTTCCCCCTTTCCATAGACTCTAGAGAATTTCGTAGTCTAACTCTAAGCGTCCGTTCAGACCAAGCGGAAAATCCTCGTGGACTTTACTGGCTCTATTGAAAATAGGACCGTATTACCATAACCTAAACAATTGACAATTTTATACTTTAGACTATTGTAATACGGTACCATTTTCAATGGAGCCAGTAAAGTCGGCGAGGATTTTTCTGCTTGGTCTGGACGGACCCTAAGGCGAGGGTATTATACTGACAAACTATTGTAGTATAATTCACTGACTGGTATAACAAAGGGAATATTGAAGGAAAATTTGTGTAAAAAAAATACCTAGTTCCTTAGAACTAATTTATCTGAGTAGGTACCTCCCGACCTGTAAAGGCTGGTTAACATTGATGCAGTATCTCACTCTAGTTCTGAAATCTAGTGGCACTGGATCTCTAGTGGACGAGAACAAACACTTTTCGATTCAGTCTAGTATCCAGCGCTGAATTGAAATAGAGCTGGACGCAGTTCGATGGCTGGTCCAATGTTCTGGATTGAAATACTGGACCAATGTCCTTTCACATTTATTTTACCTCTGAAAGCAGCAGCCCAACAGCGACCTTATTGTAATTGACAGGCCAGTTGGCGTGGTTGGTTAAGATACCACCTATCATTTCTTAGGTCGTGGGTTCGATTCCCATCCAGGACAAACATTTGTGTGCATGAACATGCCTGTTTGTCCTGAGTCTGGGTGTAATTATCTATATAAGTATGTATTTACAAAAAAAAAAATTGTGTATATAGTATATCAGTTATCTGGTTTCCATGTCCCAGAGGATATTATTATTATTAATTAAAATAAAGATCACTGTGATTTTGACAGTGATGTATTGTAATATCAGAGGAAAATAACTGTGAAAGGGCTGTAGGTAAATTAGACTTAACAGTGTCAGGTTTTTTTTACTCGTACGTAGGTAGGTACTACTAACCGGCCACCTAAAATTCACAAAGGCTTGTATTTATCTTGAAACATCGGCATGAGGTTGGAATTCGGTGTTAATTAAGAGGCTACCGAGCGCACGGTGGTGCCCTCATCGTTTGTTTTGTTATTTCTTTTAATTTAAAAAGAAAATACAGAAAATAAGCACGTCAAGTTATACTCCACAAGACTATACGTTATTATTATTATAAACAGTAGTTTTATATTGTTAAGTTTTATTGCAATAATTAAAACGGAAAAAGTGGCCACCATTTCCCGTTTTAATGATTACAATAAAACTTAACAATATAAAACTCCTGTTTATAATAATAATAACATATAGTCTTGTGGAGTACAACTTAACGTGCTTATTTCAGCATTTTCTTTTTAAAAGAAATAACAAAACAAACGATGAGGGCGCCACTGCGCGCTCGGTAGAGTCTTAAGTGTATGTAATAGATGTTTCATTGGTTATTTTAAAAGATAAACTGTCCGCTTGATGTTGGTGCTTCGTAGAAGATATGTGATTTAAACAATGATATGAATTATTCGTCTATTAGTAAGAGATAATGAAATAAATACTTTTTTTGGTCAGCCATATTTTTGTTTGTATAAAAAACAGCCCAATCCCATTTAGTTATTCGCTTGAAGCCAAGTTAGCAATAACTAATAATACCCACGTAATTTTATCCTAAACCTATTAGAACAAAATCCCAAGGCCGCCAGACCTTACTTATTTTTTTGATTAAGAAAATGTATGGGATAGAGTAGTGTTCGTATGTACCTACAGACGCCAGCACATCAAGCTACTACAATCTGTCAAAGTTCTTTAATAGATTTTCATTTAAAGAAGGCATTAGATTCCAAGTTGATTGGTAAAATTTGACAGTTTCAGGTAGCTTGATGTGCTAGCGTCTGTACATCGAACGTACGTATACCTGCTAGCTTGGGCCGACAGCGTGTGGCTTACACTGGCCACCATCAGGGATTAAAATTTTAATACAAAAAGATAGTCGAAATTTGTCACCAAATATCAGAATTTGTCGGTCACTAGTTCAAAAGCGTTTCTAGGTGGCCAGGGTGGAATCTCCCCAGTTTCGCCACATTTAATATCCCAAAAACTATTGCACCTAGCGAAGATCTGTTTTCTCCCAAATTTATTCGATAATTAGTGGAATCAGTCGTCAAATATCAGAAACTGTCGGTCACTGGTTCAAAAGTTATCGCATACTATGTTCTCACTAGTTCGAATAAGCGTTTCTAGCTGGGGAAAATCTCCCCAGCTGGCCCACATTTATATCTCAAAAACTATGGCACCTAGCGAAGATCTGTTTTCTCCCAAATTTATTCGATAATTAGTGGAATCAGTCGTCAAATATCAAACTGTCGGTCACTGGTTCAAAAATTATCGTATACTATGTTCTCACTAGTTCGAATAAGCGTTTCTAGCTGGGGAAAATCTCCCCAGCTTGCCCACATTTATATCTCAAAAACTATGGCACCTAGCGAAGATCTGGTTCTCCCAAATTTATTCGATAATTAGTGGAATCAGTCGTCAAATATCAAACTGTCGGTCACTGGTTCAAAAGTTATCGTGTACTATGTTCTCACTAGTTCGAATAAGCGTTTCTAGCTGGGGAAAATCTCCCCAGCTTGCCCACATTTATATCTCAAAAACTATGGCACCTAGCTAAGATCTATTTTCTCCCAAATTCGCTAATTAGTCGCAATTTTTCGCCAAGTCACAGATTTAGTCGGGTCTTAGTTTAGAAGATATAATGAGTTCAATTTTTAAGGTTGCAAGAGCTAGATCGAAGAGTTTACGAAAAAATATTTCTATTAATATGTGTATAATATACTTCTAGTTTTATCGGTCTAAAGTCCTTAGAAATGTCAGAGAGAGAGATAAATTCTTAATTAAATACATGTTTTACTGTTTTAAATTACTAGGTTAGAGAGTGGCTTAAACTTCTTTGAAAACATTAAACGTTGCTCTTGGTCTATTTGGTGTCAAGATATACAGCCGCATGCAACTTTTTTACCAAATTATTACGTTAGGCTCTAATTTACTTTAGAATAATAAAACTTCTGTTGCCTAAATAAGAATAATTATATGATTTACCTAATACGTTAAAATTAGCGTACCTTTAGTAAAATGTTTAAAATACTTACAACGTTGACAACGTAGGTATTGTAATATCAACCTATTGCTTAAAATAACTACGTAATAAGTCGATGAATACATACCTAAATCAAAGATATTTAATAAGTACTTATATACCTAATATGAGCATATAGGTCTATCTATTCATCCACGAAATCTCTTAAGGGGTATTGTACTCATTATTATGAACAACATTTACTATGGGACCAAACCTGGAATCGTGAAAAAATCATTTGTTCCCTACATTTCGACGACTAATTTTTTGTGTTATCAAAATTAAAATCCCTGATGGTGGCCATGCCAGTGTCAGCCACAACGTGATGTCAGAGGCGCAGCGCAGCCCCTTCGGTCAAGACGGACTAGTTATAAAGTTAGCGGGCCCAAAAGTAAAGGTCACTCCGGGGTTTATACAGTACACAGATACCTGTACTCATATAATATCAATTATTTGGTGGTACCTACTCCAGGCATGCGGAATTTACAGCCCCTTCTTGTTTTAGATAATGAAAAAAATGTTTTATTTTAATGGATGAATACATTGTTAGATGTATGTATGGCTTGTGAGCCTCGTGGCTAAACAAATAACTGGATGGATGGGTGACCATCCATTACTTACCAATAGCCCTTCGTGCCTCGGAAAGCACGTTAAGCCGGTCCCAGCTCTCATTCGTAAATTCGGGTAGTCGGAAGCTCGGAAGTCCGGCAACCAAGGGGTATCGTGTTGCCTGCCATATAGGCAATGCGAAATTTCTAGTACTCTAACCTCAGTCAGTCCTAAAAGGGTCTTTGAATCCTTTTACGAAACTGCATCGATTGGCATCATAAACAAAAAAAGTAAGAATTAACGTTTTTCTGGCTGGCAGTACCAGTTTTCCAAAATCGTTGAATGCTACTTGCATTCAACGATTTTGGAAAACTGGTACTTATGGTACTGGCAATTATTCAAGAAGTTAAGGACAGTCTCCAAATAACGTTTTTCTGTAGCTACTTCCCTAACTGCCTCGTCTCAACTTCCACCCTGCATTACTCCGATCTGACTAGGAATCAACCCAAACTTTCATCATTTATTCCTATTGTAGCGGGTACCAGCATCGATACATATACACTGGTCAGTAAATAAACCGAGCCACCCGCTACCTAGGAACTCTTGATTCGATTTTCTCAAAAAGTATAAAACTTACAACTATCAAAGTTATACCTACAAAAAGTGCGTTTCATGGTGATTAAAATGACTACAAATTAATTCGAAAGTACCGTCAACTCACATTGTAATCAAGCAACAAACACAATGCTAACGATTTGCTCTGTTTTCACCAGAGTTTGAAATTAGCGTTCTTTTTCTCTACAATGAGGGTAGTCGGATATTTCTTATCATTTCTTTAGTTTTTGTCCATCGTTTGCTCAGACGCGTGTGTTTTTGCTACTTTTTTCGATTAATAATGGATACAACACCTCAGGAAGCAGCTCAAGCTGTAGCATTACTTCAAGCAGGCATTGCGCAACGTGAAGTCGCTCGAAGGCTTCGAATCAGCAGATCTTCGGTGCAACGAGTTTACAGACGATACCTAGAGACTGGAGCATTCGATCCCCGTCCAGGTACGGGCAGACCTAGGGCTACATCAGCAGCAGATGATCGTTATATCCACCTTACTGTTCCGCGAAATCGCCACCTCAACGCAGTTCAAGTCCAACAAAGTCTGCGTGACGAACGCCAAGTGGTCATAAGTTCAGATACCGTCAGAAGGAGACTTGCTGAACGGAACCTGACCCCAGAAAGAGCTGCAACAGGCCCAGCATTAACGGTAGCACACCGTCGAGCACGACTTGAATTTGCTCGAGAGCATAGGGATTGGACATTAGAGCAGTGGAGTAATGTACTCTTCACTGATGAGACCAGGGTGAGTCTACATGGAAGTGATCGACGTCAGAGAGTATATCGTCGCCCTGGAGAACGTTATTCTCAGTGTTGCGTCGACGAAACTGTTGCTTATGGAGGAGGATCTGTAATGGTCTGGGGCGGCATCTCGTTAAGCGTTAGTTTTCATCGAACCGACGGGCCATACACGTGGACTGACTTCTCATCGCTACATTACTGAAATCCTCGCAGACCATGTGGTACTTTACGCAGGATATATCGGACAGGATATGCAATTGATGCATGATAATGCACGGCCTCATGTTGCTCATGTGGTGACCCAGTATCTACGCGACGTCAGCATTCGTACGATGGACTGGCCAGCTCGAAGCCCGGACTTGAATCCGATAGAACACTTATGGGATGAGCTGAAACGTCGGGTTCGAGCCCGGGTACCTGCTCCAACAAGGCTTCCAGAGCTGCGAATCGCAATTGAAGAGGAGTGGAATACAATTCCTCAAGATTTTGTCGTCAGGCTCGTAAGGTCGATGAATACAAGGATGCTGGCAGTTATCCGAGCAAGGGGAGGGGGGAATACGGAATATTGATCAAAAACATTTTTTTGATTTTATCTTTGTTTTTGGCTTTAATTTTTTTTCTTTCACTTTATCATTACTAACGATTGTCATGACTGGAAAACGACTCTTCTTTGTAAAATCCTTAATAAACACTGAAATATTGATTAAACCCAATGAGTTTCCTTTCATTTTAATCACCATGAAACGCACTTTCTGTAGGTACAACTTTGATAATTGTAGGTTTTTTAGTTTTTGAGAAAATCGAATTAGAGTGCCTAGGTAGCGGGTGGCTCGGTTTATTTGCTGTCCAGTGTAGTTTCATCATCCTTTAATAATGTTTAATATCCTATAGTTATTATTAAGTGTTAATGGCGCCGAATCCCTTGTTCATAAACTAAACTAAATTTAAGTTCAGGGCATCTTTTTCTTTCTATTTCACTAAGAAAAGGACAGAAGATAAATATTAGTTTAGTCCTGTCAAATTAGTCAGCGCCTGACGTATTTTTAGTAGCCAATTTTTTCATCACGTCTAAACTCATAGATTTAATTAAATCTATGTCTAAACTTGTCTATGGAGTATATTATCTTCTGTACTTTTCTTAATGAACTAGAAAGAAAAAGAGATGCACTGAACTTAAATTTAGTTTAGTTTGTGGATACGGCGCCAGTGTATCATATAAAGTTTATAATACAAGAGTCGTATATCGATCCAACCTACAACAGTTCATAACGGAAACAAATCACAACAGATTAAATTATTTTATTTGTGTTGGCCTCAAAATATTCATAGTACATTTTACAACAAATGTTATTTAATTACATTATACTTATCAATGCAAGAACTTTGAAACTTTTATTTAGCTAAACATTTAAAAATTGACAATTTTAGCAACTATAGATAACTATGCATCGATGAAATGTTCTTTATCTACTTAGGGAACGGAGCGACAAAGTACTTACAAGCTTATAGAATTTACAAAACATGCATCCAAGGACCTGTTTGAGGTAAAAAAAATAAAAAAAAATAATTTGTGTACTTAACTTTATTTGGTAACTGCAACAAATAAGCTTTAACAACATCAAAGCAAAGCTTCTATATATTACAGGACCTCCGTACAGTCGTACACTAGCCACGCAACGCTGTGGAATATCAACATTTTTTTACAACGGAAGTTACAAGTCACGGAACAGTTAAGTACTAGGTGTAGAACAGAAGCACTAGGCGATGCTAAAAGCGGGTTGGCAACAATTTCACTATCTCTACAAAAAAAAAGACTACTTGCAAATATATTATCACGCTGTATTTGATGTAAAACTTATTACAACATAAGTAAAAAAAACTTAATTAAAAAAAAGAAAGTGCAATATTAAGCAGAAACGCCTCCATCACAGCTCCACCGAGTTCGCGGAATTTGTAAAGAACTGCATCGGCGGAGGTGTGAACGAGCCCTACGACACAATACATGGCTACACCGAATTTATTGGTTAAAACAGGAACATAATCCACTATGATAACTTGAAGATCCACATTTTCATTTCATATTGTACTGATTAAATGGTTCCCTATCCACTGATCCCATACACTGCGTGAACACAAGAGAGCGAACAAAGATTAAATAGCAAACGATAGTAACGTCAACGTCGGTACAAACTGGAATGTCACACAAATATAAAAATACTGATTTGTTAAACAACAAAAGACTTATTAATACAAAATATATTTGAAAAATCACTAGCCGAGGATGTTGCAACCTGAACCCGTTCCCAATAAATAAGTTAACGAGGTTACCATAATAAAAAAAAATAATCCCATAGACACCGCACCTTAAATTACATTCACCTTGCAACACCCTCACAGACCCAACTACCAGAGGGTTGCCATTGTTAAAAAAAATATTGCACCGATAATTTATTATGTGCCAGAACTAACGTATGGTACTATTGTTCAGAATTAATTAATTTATAATATAAATACACAACAGATGAGCGCGTGGCTCTAACCTAACAGAACAATATAACACTGGCTACTGTCACACCTGTCTTGTTGCAATGTTGTCAAATTGAATTACATTTATATATTTTCATTAATTAATTAGGTAACGACAACACTACCTGTTAACCACTGACTACATCGACTTATTAGTTATTAAATATTATCTATACCATATTATATAATTTTTTCTAATGGTAATCTATGCCCTCGCTTGAACTGAGATCGCTGTTCAATGGGTCTCGGGTACACTTCTTTATGTCACACATATTATTGATCTATTAAGCATAACAATACAGAAGAAGGGAAAGTAATTATAAAATTAATATTTCCGCATTTGTTACAACTGCCAGCAGTTGTTTGTTAATGTTACCATGAAAAAAATATATATCTGAAAATGTAGTGGGCAGGTCTGATGATTTGGGGATATCCTGGCAATAGACCAGTGACAAATAACACCACTTCTGTCTTCTTGTAGAAGATGAGTTCTGGATAATTTTGGCATTTTCTTATGCCATAATAACTCACTAAACTTATTATGTTTCATAGAACTCGTAAAAATATTTATAAAGAGAAATGCAAGTATGTTACTCCATATAAAACAATAAATAACTTCACATACCCAATAGTGTAGAAAGATCGTTATTACTTGGCATTCTTATTGCATAGCTTAGGGAGCATGCGATTAGGTTGAGCGGTTCATTGTAGATATATTATGTTATAATAACATCTCACTTTTCATGGTAACACCAAATGCAATCTCAGGTTAGTATCAGCTCGGGCAGTGCGCGTACGTCGCCGAGCGCGGAATATTATTGCTTAAGATGAGGAACCACCAATGGCATCACTCTTGAATTCTATTACACCACGCAATCAATTCATAAATCCACAAATCAACTGAGCTAAATTACACTATAATGGACAAAACATTATTCTTTTCAACGCGTGAAATTACCCCTTTAGTCAAACGCCTAACATTTATATAATAAGTCTAATACCAAAATTTTTAATTCAAGTATATAGCTTTTTCAAGCATTTGGTTATGAAGGAACGCTTGGGGTCTGTAGACATGGTAGGAGCCGCGCCCGACGCTCGCCGCTCGCACGCACGCTCGCACGCACGTTGCACGCTTACTCGTTCTCAGCGCGCATGCCGCGCACCTCTCCCTCGCGCCGAAGCTTCTCCAGTTCCTCTTTGGTGCGATCCTCGATGGCGCGAATGTCCGCCATGGTCATGCCGAACCAGTCATCGATTGAGCAGAACACTTGCCTGGAAATAATAAAAAAACTGTAAAGTGTCATCACGTGGGTCTAATATACACGTAACCTCTTCCCGCGCAACACTACAAACTGACTGAAAAATAACTTAAATTTCCGAACTCGGTGTCTTAATTGGTTTTGTATCGTTTGTAGTGTTTTTTGGAAGTCGGTTGTTTTTTTTTTTTTGTAAAATGTTTTTATTTTTCATTTTTTAGTTGTGGTATAGTTCGCGTCATGTAAATTTGCCGTTCTGAAGTAGGCTACAAATGACTGCGCAGTAGTCAGTACCTATACTGAAACAGCAGCGCGCCATGCCATGTGCATCGGAACGCCTGGTTTCAAAGCCTCAAACATATGTGACCCATGAACTATAACTTCCTGTCACTGTTATTTTTGTGGGGTAGGTACCCCAACTAAAAAGCGAACAATAAAAACTTTTTAGCAAAAAATAAACCCGACTTCCAAATCAAAACACTACAAAGTGAAAAATAACTTTAATTTCGGAAGTCGGTGGCAAAAAACGAAAATACAAAACCAAAGACACCGACTTCCGGAATTAAACTTATTTTTCACTTTGTAGTGTTTTGATTTGGAAATCGGGTTTATTTTTTGCTAAAAAGTTTTTATTATGAAACCTTCACTATTTTAATTATAATTTAATTGCTTATCTTTTATTATACGTGTTTTAATATAATACATTTTGTTTTATGTATAATAAATTAATAACGCGTCGTGATTTGGGACAGCGCTCCTTGACTGGCGAGCCTATTACTGGCTGGACGTACGACGCGTTGCGTGAGCTGAGCGCAGAACACGCAAGCTAACCACTCAGGCCATTGGCATATATCTACGTCTTAAACAAACGGGTACTGTACTAAGAAGCAAATTTCAACTAACCTATGGAAAATAGTGAACAGCCGTCGTTCCGATTTCTGGATCACATTTTCTACTTTATTCTGAAAATATAAAAACAATTAAAATTAGTGAAGGAACAATGTTAGAGCAGGAATTGAAACTTAAGAGGGCCGACGCATTTTGTCACCTCTCTCGCTCACTAATCTATATAAATAAAAATCAATTACCGAATGTATGTACGATCGACAAAAGCTACGCCTTTCCAATTTTGAAACAATGTTGCTTGCAAGCTGCAACTGTACTTATGGCAAAGTAAAACAAAAGTCCATAGGAGCAGGGTTTTTTCAATGAATATGTGTACACAAAAATCAACTTTAAGGTGTAAAGGCGTTCGTTTTGTCGATAGTACATACTTCACTTCACGTCAGAACCGTTGCACCTATTTGGCTTATTCTTTTTTGTTGTGTTTGTTTTTTTTTTCATAGAAACCTTATCCTGGCTACTGCCAGGATAAGGTTTCTATGAAAAAAAAAATGTTTGAAAATTTTCCGGGAAAATTGGGAAAACTGAAAGTGCATTTTCTATGGCAATTTTGTATGGATTATTGAAATTTTGACAGGACAACGTTTGTCGGGTCAACTAGTAAATAATATTAATTTAATAGGTAATTATTAAAAACACATTTTTATTGTGGCATTTATTTAACTCATCTCAAAAACATCATAATACTTATAGAGCTGAGTTTATTAGATAACACAATAGAAAAATGTGTTTTTAATAATTATCTATTAAAGTAATTATTATATAGTAGTCAGTCAATGGATTTCATTTTTCAAAGAAGCATCTTTTCATTTAAAATTCTTAAAATTTGGTCCCGTGTGAGCGAGACAGGTGACAAAATGCGACAGCCCTTTTAAATGACCCGCAGTTTCAAACCAGCATCCTAATTGCGTAACACACTATCAATCGGAATCTGAATCATTTTAAAGCAAATTGCTAATCAAAAATGTCAATGGTTAAATAAATGGTTGGAAAGAGTAGTTTTTTTAAAGTCAGGTAGTATTCTAGTTGTCGGTTCACCGTCAATACTAACGGGTGTCCGGTGGCAGATTTATGTTTTTAAATGCAAATATCTCGAAAAGTTATAAGCAATGTAGGGGGAGGGCGGTGCTATTCGACGCTCCGAGAGTGCGGATTGTCAGTCATATGCCGCAATGGTCAGGACAACACCGAGCGTACGCCATTGAGGAGTTTTTTAAGAGTGATTCTTACGTGACAGCGCGTCGGCAATTTGTTCACGTTATAATATTCGACGTTTGAGTGACGCACCAAGTGTTAATTTGATACGGTCGTGGGTGAAGACGTTCCACCAGACATATTCCGCTTTAAATACGACTCAGCCAGAGCCAGGCAGGATGGAAAATATTCGCAATTAAATACAGCAAATTCACCCGAGCCTGCTACAGCGCGTGGGACGTAACACGGTGGAACGTTTCCAACAGTGTGTGTGACTGAACGGACAGCATTTGGATGAAATTATTTTTTTAAAGTGAAATCCGCATGATTCTTGTGTACTTTAAACTATTTAATACACCCATAAGTTTGTAAGTTTTTGTTTCATTAGCTTTTAAAATCATAAATCCGCCACCGGACACCCTTTACATATATTGCTACAAGGATCTTTTGTCGTCTGAATGACATTGACAGGCGAGCGTCGTTGGTAAACATTTGTGAAATTGGTGCCGATTCTGTTGTACACAAACTAAACTTATTTAGGCTATTGCTAACTTTTTCTCTCTAATACACCAAGAAAGAGACGAACGTAAACTAGAGCTGTCAAAGTTGAACTAGTATTTCCATACAAATTTAGACAACACGTAAAAACATGTCGACTAAAAACACGGTGAAGCGCGCAAGGCGCGCAAGGCAAGCTAGTTTGACATCTCTAACTTATTTTATAGCTATAGCCATCCTTTTCTCACGCTGCCTGTTAGTTAAAGATAGCGATTCTCTAATTTTAGTTTAGTTATTGAACAAGAGAATCACCAATGTCACAGTAAATATATTATTGTATTGACAAAACAAGATGGCGGCGTAAGTTCCGATTTTTGCCACGCGACACACTAACCTTCTAGCGTTACGCAACGCAAACATTCAGGCATCAAAAGATCCTTTCTTTTGATGCCTGAATGTCATTAACAGGGGTCACTATGTGTAAACATTATATACGTCATTTGGAATAGCTTTCTTTAAGGGTAAAATGATTTAGATTTTTGTTTTTTGGTATGAAGTGTGACATTGTTTGTTCACCGCACCGCGTAAGAGACGTCAACAAGAATCGAAATTATTCGGCCTTAGGAAATGTACTGTCGCTACTTCGACACCGTCATCTATTTTCTCGTTGACGTCCCATTCACGGTGCCGTGGACAAACTATCTTAGAGCACCGGCAACCGTCGACAACATCAGCTATAATAAGACTGTTTGTTCACCGCACCGCGTAAGAGACGTCAACAAGAATCGAAATTATTCGGCTTTAGGAAATGTACTGTCGCTACTTCGGCGCCGTCATCTCGTTCTCGTTGACGTCCCATTCACGGTGCGGTGGACAAACCATCTTAGAGCACCGGCAACCGCCGACAACATCAGCTATAATAAGACTGTTTGTTCACCGCACCGCGTAAGAGACGTCAACGAGAATCGAGATTATTCGGTCATAATAAATGTACTGTCACTACTTCGACACCGTCATCTGTTTTCTTGTTGACGTCCCGTTCACGGTGCGGTGGACCAACGATCTTAGACCATCGCCAGACTGTTTGTCTACCGCACAGGGAAAGGGACGTCAACGAGAATCGAGATTATTCGGTCATAATAAATGTACTGTCGTTACTTCGACACCGTCATCTGTTTTCTTGTTGACGTCCCGTTCACGGTGCGGTGGACCAACGATCTTAGACCATCGCCAGACTGTTTGTCTACCTCACAGGGAAAGGGACGTCAACGACAATCGAGATTTTTCGGTCATAATAAATGTGCTGTTGCTACTTTGGCGCCATCATCTGTTTTCTCGTTGACGTCCCGTTCCCGGCGCGATGGACAAACAGTGTAAGTCCAAGATCACTGGCTTTTGGGTCTTGTGATACAGGAACTCCTAGTACAAGAGCCAGGGCTACAAAGATATTTGTGTCGTAAAATGAAAATAAAGAAATAAATAATATTATTACTGACCTGAAGTCCAAACCATTTGAACTCGGCAGTGACGAGTTTGTAGCACGTCATGACGGGTTTGACTTCGCTCTTCCAGGTGGCGCTGGTGAGCGGGCCACGGTTGGTCTTGCTGGATTTGAACTTCGTGGGGTCGGTCTCGGCCTTGTAGTCTGCGGAGGGGAGCGGGTCGTGAGCGATGTCTATGTTCACCACCTCGCGGTTCTTTAGCTTTTCCGGAGACAGTTCGTGTACCTAGAAATGAGAATAAATTTTGTGAAACAGGGTTTAAGAGCCTTCCTTCACGCTTCGCGGGCTGGCAACGTCGCAATTCTAGAGGTTTTTGTGATTAATTTATTTTAAATCGTTTTTTTTTGTATTCAAATAACTAGATCGTTGTTATTTTGGTATTTACTCATTAAAATTAACTTTATTGTCAATTATTTTCTATTTGCACTATTACGATTAAATATTTTTAAAACTGTTAAAAATAACACAAGTTTACATGGTTCTTGTCCTTGAAATAAAAAGTATTTTTTCTTTACAATCGAGGTGCACTGAACTTAAAAAAAAAAAAATCCAACGTCACGTTTCTAAAGTATTTATTGTTTTTAATTTACATAAAAATATATACAAAAATATTTTAGAAATCAAAAATGAATTGCCTTAGCTTTTTTTCTGGTATTTATTTATATATGTGTCTCTTATAATAGGCCAGCAATAGTCACCCGTAATAAATTAGTAACTAACTGTCAGTAATTCTTTGATTGATTTCTTTGAGTGAATCCGCTAGAAAGAAAGAAAGAAAATACGTATATTTGCGATAAACATGGCGCAAAGAAATAAAATAACAAAATAAAACAAAGAACAAGTTTGGGGAAAATATGCGTTACATTCACGCATTCATTCACGCTATGGAATGTCCTTTCTTAGATATAATGAATTCACCACAAACGTAAAAAAAACCGCTCAGGATTTACTTTACACAATCTTTTTGACATTTTGACAACGAATATTTAAACTGAACATACTGCATTAAAATTTTATAATGAATTCAAAATCAAGTGGGTAGTTTGAAAATATAATGTGATGATAACTTTGGTTTTTAACGTGATAAAAAAAGAACACATGTTTTTTCGTTTAGTTAGTGTAACTAAATAAAATGATATAAAATTCACTGGCAGGACATTTTAATTTTTTTATTTTCTAAACTAGTGTAATTATAAAACAAAATAAATAATAATAATAATTAGGAAATTATAATTATTATATAAGAGCCTATGTTGATTTTTTAAAGATTTATAATTTGGCACCCCTTCTTTTAGCATAATATATATATTTTTTTCCTAATATTCTTTGGCATAACAATTTTGTTATAATTTTTTTGGCATAATTATACTTTGCCATAATTGTTTTCGGCATACAGTTTATTTATGTTGACATAATTATCTTGTAGGCTAATTAGTAATTTACCTGACCCGAAAAGCCTAACCCTAGACGGTCGACATCAGGGGCACACCGAACTTTGGTTTGGTTAGGTTCCTTTTTACTGCGTAAGCCGTTATGCGTAAATATAATTAGGAAAACAAAAGTATGCCATGTTCTTAATATGGCTTAAAAAATATTTTATTATAATTGCCGCGAATTGACTTATGATTAGAGATCGGATAATCGGATGCAATTTTTTTTTTATGTTAGCCTACACCTGTCTCGCACTGCTGACCAAATTCCTCCTCCAAATCCTTCCAAGCAATCTTTTCCAGGGCCACCTCGATCCAACCAATGCGGTAGTCGTCTAGGTCGTCTTGCCGCCACTTCCTGGGCCGGTCTCGGCCTGCGCCGTGCATATTTACATAAAGTAAATTTTTGGCTATGAAATTATGGAAGCGGCTTCTTATTTTTTTTTTCTTAATATAAATCCCGGGATTCCCGAAAATCCGGGAATGCATAACTAATCGGGTACATGGTATGGAAACGACTCCTTAAATATGGGATCTAGGTGCCTTAACATGAACACATCTTCGTACAAACTGACCTCGAGGGGTGCACGTCACAACGTAATGACGATAGTAATCTCATTATTAGTGATTATACCTCGCGTGAGCTGGCTTTAATTACAGTTATTATATTATGTGACAACTCGGGAGGTTGATCTGCTGTGGTAGCCCGCGAAATTCAAATTTTCTTGCGTTTTTTGCAATTTGCAAGTCAATGTTAGGTTTAAAAAAAAATCAGCTGTTTCCTACATTTATTTTCGCATAACTCGTCAAAATGAAGGTAACAGCTGATTTTTTTTCGCGATTTCAGGTTTGGTGACATAGTAAAAGTTGTTCATAATTAACAGTACAAAATTATCGTGGTAGCTACCTAGCCAATAAAAAACCATCATCCAATGGCGACCGCGGGCTTACAGTATTTTTGAACCTACGAGGTTCAGCTGACATTTGAGCACATATTGACCTGAACCTATGGGGATCCTTAAGTATATAGCGGACATTTGACGGGTTATGAGGTCATTGTACTCATCATTATGCACAACTTTTACTATGGGATCAAACCTGAAATCGCGAAAAAAAATCTGTTGTTCCCTACATTTATGTTCGCATAACTCGTCAAAATGTAATCAGTTATTATATTATGTGACAACCACTGCAATATTCTGTGCTACATAAATCTCTATGTGGGGAACAGCTGACATTTTTTTCGCGAATTCAGATTAGGTCTCATAGTAAAAGTTGTTCATAATGATGAGTACAATGACCCCTTAAGAGATTGTTAGTTATTTAAATTATACCTTGTATAATAGTATGAGCACAGATAAGTAGTAACAGATTTTTTACGAGAATTCACAAAATCCTGTGATAATTCACACATCTCTCGTCACATAATGTATCCTATCATTTAGTAATTTGTTCTAACCGAGGTACACACGACAACACATCAAACTATACATTTGCAGTATAAGCTGAGCTCGCACTGATTAAGTTTTCCGTATAAAGAGAGGTCAGCTTACACTGGAAATAATAGCTTGATGTGTGATCGTACGTACTAATAATAAACATATGAATATTTCAACCGCAGACGCTACTTTTTATGAGTTCATAAACATTAATAACTCCTTGTTAGTCAATGTCAGGTAGTACGCACGATCTTTGTACTCTCTCGGCTTAAGTAAATGACGATGATTTGTGGAAACACGTCTTGGAAGTTTATAATGATAACTTATATGTACTTAAATGGCAGTGCTTGTTATTTACTTATTTAAAAAGCATATTTGTCATAGTTATGCAAATAATCGTCAAGAATCGCCACTTCGACCGGTTCTGTGCTTCTCGCATCCAGCAGGTTCCTGAAGAACCTCTGTCACTAGTAACAATTTTACCCCAATTTAGCCTATTTACGTTTATTTTCTCCAATATCTTACTAGAACAAGATACGCCATATTAAGGCCCTATGTATACTCAACAAAGCTGGCTGTGGACCGCCTTTCACCCTTGCGAGAATACACATGCCTGTAACTTGTACAGTATGCAAGTAGCTTGCATGCCGTGTGCCATAAATAACACTACACTAACACTAACTACTTCTGATTAGTGAATGTCACAATGGCATGCCAGCTACTTGCATAGTTTTGTACAAGTTACAGGCTCTCTCTATTCTCGCCCTTTAGTAATAAGGTCGAAAAGTGGTCAACAGCAAACATGGCCGACTGTACACTGTATTTTTTATACGCGCCTTACTAAACATTGAAAAAGCATCAATAGTAGCGTCTGCAGCGCGTATACGTGCGTTGAAGGCGCGTTAAAAAACGCCGTTTTCAGGCCTTTCGGGTAATTTCGGGTACTCACATTGTACTGGTCGCCAGCGTCCGGTAAATGCAGTGACTCTATGCAGATAACGAAGTTCTCCTTCATGTAGCCCGGATTCTGTAAATGAATTGAAAATCATTAAATATTACTGTTCAGGTAGGAAGTGTGGCAGGGCTTGTAGGGTGTAGTTTATTAGAATACAGTGCATAGATATTTCGCCTAACAGTTGGAAAAATAGGAAACTACAGTTCTTTCATAGTTAGTTAACCCCTGACAGCAGCTACGTCACAGTAAGCTTATCGTGACGAGAATTACGTCAGTGAATCATTTGTCAAGATTTTATTTCTGCAAGTAGGTTTGCAGTAACACTTTTACACATCTATGATATTTTAATGACAAGATTAGGTAGGCGTTTCCTATCCGAATACTCTGAGAAAAAACACCGAAACCAACTCAGTCTCCTTTAAAGTCCAGACGTCATAATCTTGGTCAGAACGATTCGCCAGCGGCACCAACAGCAACCTTATTTTAACGATAATAAATATCACTGTGATTTTGACAGTGATGCAAAATCAGAGGTAAATTAACTGTGAATGGAAGGACTGCACTTTTTTATAAAAGTTCTGACTTTCTGTTACTGTCTTGTCTTTGCAACCAGTTAGTTTGTTGCCAAGACATACCTAAATCTACATACCCAAATCTATATATCTATATAAATAAAAATGAATGGCTAAATGTGTTGCTAAGCTCAAAACTCGACAACGGCTGGGCCAATTCATTTTTGTTTTTCTTTTCAATTATTCGTTAAGGGTCCGAGGAAGGTTCTTATGACGAGAAAAATTAGAAAAGTTGCCGGGAAAATTGGAAAATTCGGGAAAACTGAAAGTGCATTTTCTATGGTAATTTTATATGAATTATTGAAATTTGGATAGGACGACATCTGTCTGGTCAGCTAGTACTAAATAAATAAATTCATACTGTACGTGATTCTATATGTAATACTTTGGTAGAAGACACCTGCGGAGCCAATCTACAGAAAAAAAAAAATGCTGTTTCCAACATTTATGTTCGCATAACTCGTCAAAATGTAGGGAATAGCAGAATTTTTTTTTTTTCGCTATTTTAGGTTTGGTCCCATAGTAAAAGTGGTTCATAATGACGAGTACAATCACCCCTTAAGAGGTTGTCAGTTATTGCAATTACACCTTGTAATAATAAAAATAGAACGCTTTTCTTTGGTAAGCACATCACGAGAACGGTTGGACCTATTTGGTAAATGTTTGTTCTAAAATATTCGTAATAGACTGAATCAAGCATTCAAGGAAAGAAAAATTTTAAAATTTTCTCTGTAAAAACTGAGCGTCCTTTTTTCTATAGGATTTTTTGTATGAATTATTGAAATTTGATCAGGTCTGTCGGGTCAGCTAGTAACAAATAAAACACACACTTTCCATGAAAAAGATCCGATCAGACGATAGTCTTTTTTTTCGTCTATCGCAAGAATATTTTTTTTGGGGGAAGGTGTACCTTCAGACTTGAATGCCTTTAAACTAAAACCTAGGTGTACTATAGGTATTAGTTAGTATACCTAGATTAGTCCCGGATTCATGCGACAAACATGTTGCAGGCATTAGCCCGCTACAGAAAAAAATCTTTACGATTGGCGAAATCGAGTAAAAACACGTCATTGATACCCGCAATCTAATCTAACGATACAAATTAATATAAATTGACACTAACCGTTTTTATACATACGATAAAACAGTGATCCGCGTCTTCCGTATACTAATGTATACATAATGTAGTCTTTAAACTGATATTATTAAGGTTTATTTTGGAACAGCATTTAGTTGGTATTGATTAAATGAGTATTAGTCGTTGATAAGATATTGTTATCGTTTCTTATGTGATGTGAGGTAATACTTGTTGTTCACAGCGGAATGTTCAAAGTGCCTTATCAAAGGTGGAAGCTAGCTGAAAGAACAACTTTTATTTACTTCCATTTTATTTTGACATTGAATTGTACTCATGATAACAAACAAATTTTACTATGGGACGAAACCTCAAATCGCGAAATTCAGGTTTGATTACCAGTTACCCTGTAGCTATACTAATAATAAGGCTGAAGAGCTTGCTTTTTGTATGTTTGAACGTGCTAATCTCTGGAACTACCAGTCGGATTTGAAAAATTATTTTTGATTGAACATAAAAGTTGAGTTCTCACCGTGAGCACAGTCCGGCAGTAAGGGTACGCGTTCCACGCCTCTTCGTGCACCTCTAGGGATCCCTTGGGCGCCAGTAACCTGATGAACGCCGGCACCTTCGACGCCAGATGGTAGATCTTGTAAGTGTACTGGCCTGAAGAGTACTTGCCGCCTGCGGGAGACATCTTAGCATTAGTACATAGAGATACAATGTTGATGCGATTGTAAAGGCAATAAGCCTGTGATAAGGTTGAATGTTACTTGCACGTCATAAAACCAACGCGTCAATTACATAGTTTTATCCTTGGTGAAGTTACAGTATAGGTACTTGGAGTTTTGTCAAAAGTGGTACAACAATTACGAGGTTGACTATACATTTAATTGATCATACGAAATATGAATGAAACTAAATTTTGAGTCGCTGTTACCGTTAAGTCTCATCTCCGGAATAAGACTTCACGGCTTTTCATCACGTTAGTTTAAACCATCCCATGCACTTGGCGACGAAGACCACGAAAGAAAATGTAAATGTGATTTAATTTTGCTAAAATACTGTCTTAAAAAGTCGATCACGTTATTATCTGCTATAAGGTTGAATGTTACTTGCACGTCGTAAAACCAACGCGTCAGTTACATAGTTTTATCCTTGGTGAAGTTACAGTATAGGTACTTGGAGTTTTGTCAAAAGTGTTACAGCAATTACGAGGTTGACTATACATCGATAAGTCTCATCTCCGGAATAAGACTTCACGGCTTTTCATCACGTTAGTTTAAACCATCCCGTGCACTTGGCGACCAAGACCACGAAAGAAAATGTAAGTGTGATTTAATTTTGCTAAAATACTGTCCACATTACACTTAAAAAAAATATTTGTAAAGTGGGCAAGGATTTTATATGAATGTTCCTGGCTCTTCGACTTCAGAACTAAGTATTACTCAACTTTAAGTCAACTTCCATAGCTTACTTTAATTACTTGATAATGAAATCCGACATTTAACTAGAGATGAAATTACATGAAGACAAGTAAGTACAAGTTACAAGTCTACAACGTCTTACATATATGACGTGTTGAAGTGAATTTGAATATGTTTTAGTACTTGAAACAGCGGAGGAAGTAGGTACCTTAATGTGACAAGAATTGTTATTGTGGATGGCTAGAAGTGCAGCTTGTGGACGATTGAAGAGGATGAAAGTTTGCTTGTGTGAAAGATGGTCGTCAATTCATTCTCATCACTCCAGGAGAGTGATGAGAAGTAACTGCATTAAAACATCACACAAACAGAGATGGCGTGCAGACAAATATGAACATTCCGGTGGCATTCCATTTATGACCGTTGATTGTAGGTACTTTGGTGAAAACCGCATCGAAATTCGTTGCGCAGTTTAGAAGAACAACGCGGTCGTACAGACAGACACGAAAACCGGCTTTGATTTATAATAATGTATAGATAATACATATAGTATTATCATATTTTTGATAAGAAAGGCATTATATTACTTGTAGTGTTCTACAGATTCTAACCCTTCCTCCTCCCATGCCGTGAACTCGCACGTATTAGAAAATACGTCAACTTGTTTGAAAAAAAAGACCTCGGGCCGCGGCTGTTAGGTATTTCTACTTTTTTTCCTGTACATATCAAGTTTTTGATTGGCTTTTATTGATTTTGCTGGACAACAGATAGCACAGATATCTTTAGTCTTACGACCCAACCCAATAACCTATTTTAATTGATGATAGACAATATAATTCTATCTGTCCTTACGTTCCTTTCGTCCGTTTATCTTCTTTTGTTTTGTCTTAGATTATTGGGACGTTAAAACCTTAGATAGATAGGGTTTTCTATCTCCAGTATGCCAAAACTGGTGATAGTTATTGGGTTCGGCCGTTAATTGAATTGCTGCCACTGGAACTTTCCAACTTTCCATGACGATTTATTGAGCATACCTATAAATATTATAATATGTAATATCGTAACTTTAGAAATTATAACAGTGCACAATAGCTAGGTACTCAATAAACAAAACATTAAAAAGCCATTGAAAGCAACATTTCAAATTTATACATATACAGGCTGCTCTGAAATTCGACCTATTCCTTGAAAGGGAACACACCCAAGGAGGGAGGGTAGGGAGGGGGAAGGGGGACGGATGGGCGTACTAGAGGTAACTTTAAACAAATGCCCTACCATTTTTAATTAATTTTTAAACATGTTTTAAGTAAAACGCCTAAATTTCAAAAATTATGGGAATTTATGGCATGTATTTTTTTTATAAATTATCACTCATTCATCATCAGTCAGAATAATGACTAAACGTGCCGAGATAGCAGTAGTTAATTTTTAAATTATATATTTTAGGTGACCAGTCTGAAAATTTGAACAATAATTTAAAACCTCCGTAACTCGGAAACCATTAATTTTCGACCCCTAGTTGGTGGGCTTAGTTTGTTGGAAATGACCTCTAGTATATCCACTTTCAAGGAATAGGTCCAATTTCCGAGCACCCTGTATATACTTACCTACACAAACATTATTAAACTAGGATAAAATAATGCCTTGATCCATAAAGCTAGCGCGCGAAATTTAAATTGTCTTAGGTTGCAATTTTCAGGTTAGTAGCGCCGATTCCCTTGTTCACAAACTAAACTAATTTTAAATTCATTAAGAAAAGGGCAGTCGATAAATATTAGTTTAGTCCTGTCATATTAGTCAGCGCCTGGCGTAAATTGACGTATTTTTAGTAGGCAACTTTTTAACACGTCTAAACTTGTCTATGGGGTATCTTAATTTGACAGGAATAAACTAATATTTATCATCTGTCCTTTTCTTAATGAAATAGAAAGAAAAAGATGCACTGAACTTAAATTAATTTTAGTTTGTGAACAAGGGAATCGGCGCCAAAGTCGGGTAGTTTCTTGATCAAAATATGAATCGCGACTATAATAATATTATGTATTTAAATCATTATAACCATAACAATCATCAATACATCTCTTTAAGTTAGATTGGTTCTCTCATAAGTTTGATTTCAGAAATCATGACTTTTGGAACAAATCTAACTTAGAGAGATGTATTTATTGATGATACATAATTATGGTTATAATTATGTAAATTAGTCGCGAATCATATTTTTCCCAAAATCATTAACACTACTCGCTTAGACCTGGATCTTCAGTTTAAAATCATTAAAGGCCTTAGCACATCTCCGCCGCGAAACCACGAAACAGCGAAACCACAGGATGTTTCGCAGCTGAGGTGTGTTAAGGGCCTAAAAGTCGGTTACCGTCGCTTTAACTAACTAAAACACATCACAAATCTATGCCATGCCAATCAACTTCATCCGCTCTATTTCCCACTCGCAAATAACGGTATTCAAGGAAATGAGGACAGCCTTAGATTAAACGCCAGGGTAGCCCGCGAAATTCTAATTTTCCCAACATACAACCTGACACAGACGTATGAAAATTTGAATTTCGCGGGCTACCTTAACACGTCCCCTTTAACATGAGCGGGGTGTTAATCAAAAGATGCACTTATAAAGCTCCCACGAGACTACTAGACAGAATTAGCTGATGCCACTTGTATCGTGACTTGTGACGTATTCCTACAGTCAATGCTGCACAAAGTGGAGGTCACGAGTTTTTGACCCTGAAGTCAAATTCAAACGTCGAATGTTGGTGACGTCATTCGTTATGTCATCACTACGCGCTGTAGTATTTGTTTTGGATATTGTTAAAAAAAACTGTTTAGTTAGGCAGTAGCTCCGTGTCAAACAGCTACTGGTATTCAGCTGCATCCGGTTAGACTGGAAGCTGTCCCCAATTTAGTTGGGAAAAGCTAGGCAGATTAAAATGATTCTTTAAAAATGAGACTTTTGTGAGGATGACAAGACTGTTGCCAGTTTTGGTGTTTATTCTATCTGTATGTGGACTATTAACTACTATTTTGGTCCTCGGAATTGCCAGCTTAGCAATTCAGAGGACCAAAATAATAGTTAATATAACTAATTACATAATTTTGGAAAAGGAGATGGAAGAAGAACATTTTTGGAGGAAGGGTCAATTTATTTTAGTATCGACGCTGCGTCACTGTTGATGTTTATGCTTGTTGCTAAACGCTTCTGCGTTGAACTTCTGTTCTTAACCTAATAAAAAAAAAGTACAAAAAAGAAACAACCGACTTCCAAAAACAAATACTACAAAGTGAAAAATAACTTTAATATCGGAAGTTGGTGTCTTTGGATCTGTAATTTAGTTTTTTGCCACCGAGTTATTTTTCACTTTGTATTGTTTTTAGGGTTCCGTACCTCAAAAGGAAAATAACGGAACCCTAATAGGATCACCCGTGTGTCTGTCTGTCTGTCCGTATGTCACAGCCAATTTGCTCCGAATCTAATGGACCGATTAAGTTGAAATTTGCTACACTTATGTATTTCTGTGACCCAAACACGGAAGTGTAACGTAAATAAATGAATTTTGAATATAGGAATGAATTTAAAATTTTGGGGGGCAAGTAAGAAAATAAAAAAGAAAAGTTTTGCAAACTGTACCGTGTGACATATCAAATGAAAGGGCTTACTGTGAGGATCTCAAATATATATTTTTTATAATTTTAAAATAAATCATTTTAAAGTTAAAATAGACGAAAATTGACCGTTCACCTCCCTTTATCTCCGAAAGTACTGGGCTTAAAATAAAAAATAAAAAAAAACAACAGAAAATAGTTCTATTTCTATAGATTACAGGAAAACTTGGAAGTCTATGATCTTAAAACAACATGGTAAACCTCTCAATATTGTGCGTACAAATTTACATTTACAGTTGGAATGTATGGGAGAACATGTTGAAAACTACAATGTCAAGTTTGTTCTTGGGATTCATCCCAACTACGGAACCCTTCATTGTGCGTAGGCCAACACGCACATGTCCGGTTTTTTAAGTCCATTTTTTTTTTAAATTTATTTTTGTAAAAAAATTTTTCATTTGGTTATGGTACCTACCCCACAACAATTCGTATGTCATTGTCAATACTTGTTATGTAAACAACAGCGACAGGATAACACCTTCAAGACACACAAAGTGGATTAAATACGTGTTAACGAAGCTAACTCAAAACCTACACAAGCACAGTTAATAAAATTTATATGGGACAAAGGACCACCGCGCAAGCTTACTCTACCAAATGAAAAAATAATTTTCTAAATCGGTCCACAATTTGCCGAAAATATCGATATCCATACATAAAACAAAAATATAGACGAACATTATACCTCCTTTTAAAGTCGGTTAAAAATAACCGAATCCCTTGAATTGAGTTCCTAAGAAGTCTTTGTAGTTTTAATTTAAATTGAAGCTACAAAGCACAGCGGATGCGCAGAGTGCTCAAGACGAAAGGGAAGCCTTCTCTTTTAGTTATTCATAAAATTAATAAAGTCCTAGTACTTAAGAGGATTGTGAAGCTGTAAATTTTCATACATAAAGAGATAACGTTTTTCTCCCCGTAAACATGGTCTAATTTTCATAATTTTTGGAAATGTTGTAGGTATAATGAAAAACTAGGTCCGTACGTTTTTATTATAAAGAAATATTGTATACAATATTAGTTATTAGCATCTAAATATCTATATTTTTGACATAAAAACATCCTCGAGCATTTTTATTTTTAAAATTAAATTAAATTAAATTGAATTACTAAAAACGAAAAACGTACAGACCTCGATTATACTACCTCGAAGTATACTGAATGTAATGAGATCAAAATTGTCTAATTTCGTAAAGGTTTAGGGGAGTAAAAACGTTATCGCCCGAAACAATATTTATGTAAATAATTGTATGAAATGTAGGTAATTGCCTCCATAAATCGCGCCGCGTATCGGCACTTCACAATCCTCTTAAGAGGACTACAACGCAACTAAACGCCAGTTTTATAATGCCTAAAAGTATATAAAATAAATAAAATCATTTAATTCGAGTATCATTGACTCATAATAGAAATAATACACTCACACAGTCACATTACATACACACACTACAAATTCAATTCAATACAAAACACAATAATAAAAAATTAATTACAATTACATTAAAAATTTACATTACAAAATAAAAATAAAATTAGGTTCGTCAGTCGCATCAGCCTGCCACATGTCGCTGACAACAGTGGGAGATGATGGAGCAGTCAAGCCTCCCCGCGAGCGCGGCCAGCATGCTGTTAGCGCTCCCCCGCATATGATTTACTGCAGTAAACAAAATCAGTAAAATATGATATTCTGCGGATATATGCTAGTTAGATAGTGTGTTGAAAACATATTAAGAACAATAAATTTGATACGATAGAAAAAAAAACACGCAAGATACCTCTAAAAATTTAAATAGAATAAAAGCTATACTAATATAATAGGTTGGGGAAAATGTTTCTTCGCATTTTTTAAGAAAATTCAAAACATTTTTTAATATAGTTTATTTACATTTAACTAAAGTATGTAGGTACCATTTTGTTCGATAACTTTTTGCCATCTTGTAGGTAGGGACATGATCCCATTGCTATAGAAATTTTGGGACTTCTGGTCAAAATACCGCGACAAGTGGTTTTGGCAGTCCTCTCGTGATGTTAACCTGACACTGCCTAAAGATTTCTGAAGAGACCGAAACAGGTGGAAATCTGAAGGTGCAAGGTCAGGACTATACGGCGGATGTATTAACACCTCCCAGCCAAACTCTCTTAATTTTTGCTGAGTGGCTAAAGATGTGTGAGGTCTAGCGTTATCATGATGAAAAACCACACCCCTTCTGTTGATTAATTCCGGCCGCTTTCTCTGATCTTCTTGTTTTAATCTCATCAGTTGTTCGCAGTAGAGTTCAGAATCGATGGTCCTGCCTGGTGGTAACAGCTCATAATGAATAATGCCCTTCCAATCCCACCACACACACAGCATCACCTTGTTGCGAGTTAACCCGGGTTTCGCCACAGTCTGTGAAGCCTGACCGGCCTTTGAACACGACCTTTTTCGCACGTTCTTGTCATACGTGATCCACTTTTCATTACCAGTTATCAGCTTCTTCAAAAATGGTTCGGTTTCATTACGTCGTAATAAAGAATCACTAATGAGTACACGGTTCATTAGGTTTCTTTCAGTGAGCTCGTGAGGTACCCAAATGTCGAGCTTTTTTGTCTACCCAGTTTTTTTCAAATGCGACAAAACTGTTTTGTGGTCAATTTCCAGTTCTTCAGCTACGTCGTAACTACTGATATGCCAATCTTGCTCCACTTTTTCAAAAATGGCATCCATTTTATCCGTAATAGGGCGACCAGAGCGACGTGCATCTTTGACATCAAAATTTCCGGATTGAAAACGCTTAAACCAAATTTGTGCTACTCTCACAGACACTACACTAGGTCCATAAATATCGCAAATTTTTTTCGCGGCTTGGCGTTGCATTTTTACCTTTTTTGTAGTAAAATTTTAAAATGTATCGAATTTCTTCATTAGATTCACTCATCTTGACGGTACGAAAAACAAATGAAAATCACACATTTTCCTAATTTGAATTTGGAATTATGTTCTTTAAAATTTAAACTTTCAATGATACCAAAACCAGCCAGATACAAATAGTATAGCCAAAGAGATTTTATTACAAGTTCATACATACTATAATGCCGCTGGGGTCACGGGTTGTTTGAAAAAGATACCGTGGCCCTGGCATAGGCAACTGAAGGAACACGGGTGGGTTTTAGTCAGTAAAACCAGAGCGGGAGAAGTTATCTGATGATTTGCCATCCACAAAAAAAAAAAAAAAAAACATACTATAATGCGAAAAGACTTTTTCCCCAACCTAATACATGCAATCACTTAGATTTTTTGTCAGATTATCCTACAAGCTACATATTAGTGTTTTAATTTTTTAGTCCAATCAATAGATTTTTTGTACATAGATAATTGTTTCACATTTTGCGGTAAATTACCAGCGTTGTGTCATCGCGCTTCTCTTTCTTTTCTATGCTGCTTTAGGTCCTGTAGCCCCCTTAACTCTTTTAATATTCCTTTCCTATTGAAAGAGGCAACAAAGTACCTATCTTGCTAGTTAAAATCTGGAAGTTTTTAATTGGAAAAAGATCCAAAAATTCGTCATGGTGGTCCTACGGTCCTCGTATATTCTAGAGGCTTCGGACCAGTTTAGGCAAGCCTTCCACAAATTATAGTTTTGTGTTATATTTGTAAACAAGAATTGTTGTGGGGAAGAAAAATTGAATTTTTGACTGTGATAAACGTGCTAGGTACGTAATTCAATGCACGAAATCACCTTCACAATACTAGTTCATAATTATTATCATTCAGGGATCATTTCAAGCACTCTGCACTATGTGGAGGACACCTGTGTAAACTGACATCAGACGTCATAGTTTATAACAATAAACGATATTTGCTTACCGTAGTCTATGCGAAACCACAGACCACAATCTAGAAGTGTGTGAAACAAAAGACCATCTGTCTTAGAAGTGTTCCTTTGTGATCCGACTGAACTTAAAATAATGCTGTCTTTGATAAATAGAGCTAGACCACCACGTCTAGCAATATTATATTAAGCTGGAGTGTGGGAAAGAGATGGAGCTAGGCGTCCTGTATAGCTCCATCTCTTTCTCAGAAGGAAAACAAATTGTCTTTCAGCTCTGTCCGAGCCTGCATTTGCGACATTTTTGCAGGGTGAAAAGGACCCCAAATCCCTTTACTTTACACCCAAAATGGATCGAAAGCGTTTTCTTATGTTTCATGTGGTTAGTGACTAACCTAGTGTCAGGGGTTTTATGCTGCCCATGGGCCTCTGACTTGGCTTCACATACCGTCGCGAAAACGTATTGAATCAACAGCTAGTTAGAAAAACTTTTGCATTATTAAAGCCGATATAATGTAATTGTCGTTTTTGATACCGTAACCGTAAAGTCAAACCCCACTGCCATCATTTTTGACACCGTATCCGTAAAGTCAAACCCCACTGTCATCATTTTTGACACCGTATCCGTAAAGTCAAACACCACTGTCATCATTTTTGACACCGTATCCGTAAAGTCAAACACCACTGTCATCATTTTTGACACCGTATCCGTAAAGACAAACACCACTGTTATCATTTTTTACACCGTAACCGTAAAGTCAAACCCCACTACCATAATTTTTGACACCGTATCCGTAAAGACAAACACCACTGTCATAATTTTTTACTCCGTAAACGTAAGGTCAAACCCCACTGCCATCATTTTTGACACCGTATCCGTAATGACCAACACCACTGTCATAATTTTTTACTCCGTAACCGTAAGGTCAAACCCCACTGCCATCATTTTTGACACCGTATCCGTAAAGACCAACACCACTGTCATAATTTTTTACTCCGTAACCGTAAGGTCAAACCCCACTGCCATCATTTTTGACACCGTATCCGTAAAGACCAACACCACTGTCATAATTTTTTACTCCGTAACCGTAAGGTCAAACCCCACTGCCATCATTTTTGACACCGTATCCGTAAAGACCAACACCACTGTCATAATTTTTTACTCCGTAACCGTAAGGTCAAACCCCACTGCCATCATTTTTGACACCGTATCCGTAATGACCAACACCACTGTCATAATTTTTTACTCCGTAACCGTAAGGTCAAACCCCACTGCCATCATTTTTGACACCGTATCCGTAAAGACCAACACCACTGTCATAATTTTTTACTCCGTAACCGTAAGGTCAAACCCCACTGCCATCATTTTTGACACCGTATCCGTAAAGACCAACACCACTGTCATAATTTTTTACTCCGTAACCGTAAGGTCAAACCCCACTGCCATCATTTTTGACACCGTATCCGTAAAGACCAACACCACTGTCATAATTTTTTACTCCGTAACCGTAAGGTCAAACCCCACTGCCATCATTTTTGACACCGTATCCGTAAAGACCAACACCACTGTCATAATTTTTTACTCCGTAACCGTAAGGTCAAACCCCACCGCCATTATTTTTGACACCGTATCCGTAAGACAAACACCACTATCATAATTTTTTACTCCGTAACCGTAAGGTCAAACCCCACTGCCATCATTTTTAATCAAATCTAAGATTAAGATGACGTCATTTTTTGCGAGCTTTAAAGCGTCTGCCGGAAAAAATACCGCAGACGGGAAGTGTCTGACAGTACTGACTATTAATTATTAACAATATTCTGTAAAACACATAAAAATCAGTGGGCTTTAGCATGACCACTTGTCTATCTCTACGAAGAGTAGACAACCTTTTCTATACAAAGTGACATTTGTTTCTTCGTTTTTGACATCGCACCGTAGAAATCGTCCTTTTTTATGTAGACTATTTCGGAAGGAAGTTGTCTAGTAGTGAAGACAATTTGATTTTTTAATCGCCATGCTAGACAGTAAACAACTTTCTACTCGACGGCCGCAAAGTATATAAAGTTATCTAAAAATATTTTGTTTCTCTTCTTTTGCTTATATCTCGAAAACGTTGTGTCACATTGCAAAAATAATGAAAATTTTGTCCCCCTTTACAAGTCCCATAACCCCCGAAAACTCTACATGTAGGTAATAATTTTTCATATTTTCCATACAAAAAGTTAAATATTCCATTTAAAACACGTTGAGAATCGCATCTTCTCCAGCGGTACGAGCTCACCTCCCCGGTTGTATTTGTATGCGTGACTTAATATTTGTAAAAATTGAGAAATAAATAGAAAAAAAAATCCTATGAAAAAACAAAGAATTCTGAGTCGAATTATGTAAAAAAGTGAATTTCGTAAAGTGCAATTGACTCTTTCTACTTTGTTGCCGTCGTACTGTCTACACGGAAACGTCATTTTTGTCTACTCTTCCTTCGACAAGACGCTTCTCTACGGTGCTCGTGCTAAGCCTGCAGCAGCCCGACTTTCAGAAAATAAGTAAGGTCTGGCGGTCCTGGGATCCTAGCTCTATAAGATACGCTTCGAAAAGAGGAAGCTGTATGAATGTTTTCCTTCACACAGATTCCTGAGCTGTAAGCTAAAGCTAAGCATTTATAATAAAGTGTTGGGTCGGCTCGGCCGTACGGAGCCAAAAGCTACGAAAATAACATAATTTCGGCTCACTACGATGTCTGACGGATGTTTTGTCATTTCAAAAGATTTTTAATTATTCGGTAAACTTCTATATATCAGTCAGGGAAAGTAAACGTTAAACACGTTTCAAATTATTTTTTACAAGGCTTCAATTGCCTGCAATTGCTTAACATATTCGCTTCTTGACCGTACATATGCTTGCAGTAATTGGGAACCACTTACGTTTGAAAAACGGGTTATCAATTTATTAATATAGCTGTCAAATCAAATTAGACAACTGTCAATCTTCAAAACTGTCAGTTTTTCAAGACTCAATGTTGTCTGTGGTGGAGTCAGTAAACGTATTTTGATTGTTTATGTATGATGAGTGTACCCAATAACGCAGACGCAATGCGTAATATTATCTATTTGTCATAGATAAGGGTAACAATTTTGGCCTATGTGTTAAAGTTCCCTACAGCCTAGCTCAATATTTGAGTGAGGTTTGTAGTTATCGATTATAACTGTTGATTTAATAAAATCTCGGCAAATGCCATGATTATGTTATGATGTGTCCCTCATAAATGATACTAGGTATCCGTAACCGGTGTGAATAAAATATGAAAGTAGGTCCCTATTAAATTATACCGAATTAAAACCTTGCTACTTTACTAATAGTTCTGCGAACATTAGACCTCGCGAGCACAAACTTTTTTGCAACAATTATAAGTATCAGATATTTCATTAATTTTGTTTGTAAAAACATGGTAAATATCCCGTTAAATAACTAACGTTTAAATAACTTTAGTAGTGAAAATAACCATATCAATTTAAAATCCTATAGATAATATACCTATCCAACTTAGAAAAAACCGTAGAGCGTCCCTAGCACAGTAGCGCCATCTAGTGACCTTTTTTATTTGAGATGGTTTTGCTACCGTCGTCGGCCATCTAGACGCACTGCCAGTTGTTATCATCCCTACCTAGTTGCCATTCCACCAATTTCCACTAAGCGTTTCCAAATGTCTTTTATGATGCGCACAGTAAAAGAGTCGAACTCACTACCTGCGTCTGTTTCCGAGCGCATACAACCCTAATCTCTTCAAAGTGAGAGTGAATAGGCTTCTTCTGGGTAAGTGGCTCACTCCATCGTCGACTTTGTCTCTGTCACCTCTGACCTAGACTAGAGTCAAGAGCAAACCCATCTCAAATAAAAATAGAAGAACTATCGAAATCAGATCTCATAAGGCGGAGATATCTAGTAGCCCCTTTTTGGAGGAAGTACCTGTCCAATCAAAAATCCCCGACGACAAAAAAATTCTTTAATGTCGCAAAACCTGTACACCCAGTTTCGTCCAGATCGGTTGTAAAATACGACCTGTAGAGGAGTAGCAACAAACTGACAGACGAAAGCAAATTTTGCCCGACTTGAAGCAGAGACGCTTCGCTCGATAGCTTTAATTTCTTCGATAGTTCGATTAGTAGTCATTGTATGAAACTACCAGTCCGACGATATCGTGGAGCTATCGTATCGTTATCGTCCAAAGTGAAAACAGCCAATTACTGAACGCTTTCACACTTGTCGTTGTAGTCAACGGTATCGTCGCCGACATTGATTGTCGTGCCGATGTCGGCGATCAACACAGTGCGGGGTGAAACAGTTTCCAGGGACTTGTGGCATGAGCAAGCGCTTGCCTTGTACTCTATTTACATATCGTTGCAACAAGATATTATTGTTTTAAATTATTTACATGTCTGTTAGAGCCAACAAGTGTAAAACCTCCTTTTATAGCTTTATTTCTATTCTTCTTTATTTTAAATATTTTACATCTTCTTTTTGTTTTTTCCGTGTATGTACAAGAGCTAAAATAAAATATATTTTATGATGTTTTAATTAATTGTTTGCTTATGTCTAACAATGTCAAAGTTTCAGTATGACGTCGTTATCTTGACGGAACTAGTACAATAGAATTAAATTCCTGTTTGTGGGACCTATTTAACTCACGAATACTTTAAAATTAACTAAGTTTTTGGAATCGCGCGTCGATGTAAGTTTTTACTGGAGCAAAGCGATTATTCGAGACTGCTGTGGGATACCGCATACTAACGATGACACCGTGTCACATACCGATATCGTCGAACGATATCGTTGTCGTATCGTCGCAGTGTGCAAACGGCCATTAGTGCCCCACTAGCACTTTTAGGTTAGTTCTAAAAGGTAATCAGTTCAACTCTCCAAACGAAACTAGCACGAATTATTTATGTATAGTTATGTATAGTTTACATGTGCTTAGTAGCTGTCTTGTTCCTAACACCTTACGTGTAAAGTGATAAACTGAATTTTGTTAATGGAAGTAAATAGAACCTCGGTTAGCCACTAATGATAAGTACCAATCTCGTGTCAACAAGGCATCGGCATCGGTCTATGCTAAGTAATAAAAAAGCCTTCATGAAATTAAAAATAATGGTAAGTATGTGAAACTATTACAATATGATAACTGATTCAAATATTATTACAGTACTCGTAGGTTTGTTATAAAATATTTACGACTGCGTGCTAAAGCGCAATACCTACACACTGAGCCCGCCGGGCCGCCGACAAAGCCCGGCGACACAACCCGGCGGCCAGTATGAAAAGAATCATGTCGGCAACATGCGCCCGCGCGTGTTGCCCGCCGACATGTTGGCGGCTTGGGTACGCCTGCGCTCAGTTGCCCGGCGACGCTCGACCTGTAGTGACGTGCTTGTATTATTTCAAGCTGCCGACATGCCGCCGACCAAATTTTCCGACTTGTATTAAGTGAAGCCGACAACTAGACCGCCGACAAAAAGTTGCCGACATATGTCGGCGGCCCGGCGGGCTCAATGTGTATTGCGCTTAAGCAAATAAAATGAACTAGCTAGTCTTACATTTTGTGTCTTCTTCTACTCGCTAATGCCATTTTAAAAGACTTTTAATACACATGAAAGTATTCAACTATTCGTCATTTTAAACAACTCGACGACAAAACCACGATTCGACCATTGAAATGAATGTAATCGATGCATACGCGAGACACTATTTTAACGTCAGACACTGTATTTTCTAACTTCTATTTTAGTCTGAATGTTAAAACAATATACACCCACGCTACAATACTAAACCTTAGAGTATGAATAAGGCAAACTATAGAGCGCGTCCTAGAAAGTACTTGATAAGTCTTGGGGCAGGTATCTCAAATCTACGTTGTAAGGGCGGATCCAGGATTTATTTCTGGGAGGGGCACACATGGGCCAGTCAGGTTAGAAGTGTCCCTCATATCTAGTATTGCACTATGCTGTTTTTGGGATTAATTCCTTTTCAATGACATAGTTATTTATAAATAAGTACAAAAAATAACCGACATCTGGTACCTACGGCCGCGCGCGAGCTCCCGAGGAATCGGGAGCTGTGCTTGAAAACCGCCTGCTTCCTCAGCCCCCGATTCCTCGGAGCTGGCACACGGACTGTAGTAAAGTTTAAGAATTTAAGAGAACCTGGACTGCAAGAGCGAGCGCAGCGAGCTCATGCATTTTAGCACCTAACCTCGAATTGGTTTGGATAGTTTTTCTTTTGACCATTCATAGTAGGTATTATAATATTTGGACGCGCGAGGCCCCTCAGACCGCACTATCTTTTTAGGTATGTTTTTCCTCTAGAGATTGAAGCTCTAAGCAGGTGTATTGTTCCGGGGCCAAATAGGAACTGATCGCTCCAGTTTGCCCTTTAGTAGTTATGCCACTGTTGCTGAAGATATCCAGTAGGTACTTCTTCAGCGCTCATCACTGAAGCAATGTCTTGATGTACATGCATAAGGCACGAACGAATCGAATGTTATTATGGCGCTATCGTAATAATCTCCCAGTCCCCTACTTTACTAAAACCATCAGGGGGCGCGTGCCCTTTGCCCCCCCCCCCCCCGTATCCACCCTTGCTACGTTGTGTACCTAAGTCACTAGTAAAACTATTTATAGTATATACGTAACCTATGTTTGAAAATACATTCGCAGTGTTGAGTTTAATACTACCAGCAAACTTTAACTAGGGATTTTTGTTGGCATCTATTAAAATAAATCTTAACTACAGTCGTGGTTCTCACGACTATTATAGCGGAAATTAGTAGAAATACAAATAAGTCACTAAACAAGCTCAAGTAGTTAACTAGTTACATTTTAGAAGTTCTCTACAACGGCGCTCTTTGCACTGGCTTTTACGTTTAACATACAAGATGAAATGTATTTTGCTTAATTTTAAATATGCCAAAAGAAAAAGGAAACGATGGAGATAAAATTCCGGCGAAATTAAAAATAGCCGAGTTTTATTATCAGCCTCAGGCTAACGTATCGATCACACTGCCGCTATACGCAAACGAATGCATGACTAGCAGCCAAATGAAAAGCCAGCGCTCTACAGTCTGTATTCATACTTTAAGAGAAACATTGAGAGCATAGCATACTGGTTGCGATGCAAACCGGGCAGGTACCACATTCTGTCGACCCCGTGGAGTTTGCTGGTACTGAGAGTGACGAGTCCACGGATTTTCTATCTTTTCTACCTAACGGGAAAAATAACAAAAAAAAATATGGAAATAAATAAAAATAATACGAAATAGTTTTTTTTTTTTAATTAATTTGAAAGAAAAAAGCCACCATAAACACAAAAAAATAAGTTAGGGGTAAATATAAGAAAAAAAAAAACATAATTTATTTCTTTTTTCTTTAAATTAAATATATAAGGGTCCCGCGCTTATGCCATTTGGCTACGGAACTCTAAAAAGCCCACCTTTTAACGGGTACCTATCGCAAATGGTATAGTGACGTTACAAATTACGTCAAGCACAGCCACATCCTTCGGTGTGCTAGACATTACTGCGATCAAAGTTCGAAACTTACAATGATAATTGGGTAAGGCATGGGTGCCAATTCTCTTGTTCAATAATTAAACTAAAATTAGAGAATCGCTATATTTTACTAACAGGCAGCGCGAGAAAAGGATGGCTATAGCTATAAACTAAGTTAGAGGTGTGAAACTAATTTACGCCTTGCGCTTCACCGTGTTTTTAGTCGACGTTTTTACGTGTCGTCTTTTGTATGGAAATATTATTTCAACTAAACGTAAAAGCTAAATTTGACAGCTCTAATTTACGTCCGTCTCTTTCTTGTTTTATTAGAGAGAAAAATTTAGCAATAACCTAAATTAAGTTTAGTTTTGTACAACAGAATCGGCGCCATTGTCATAGTAACTAATGCAATAATTAAAACTCTTAGTAACTAGTACAAAATATCTATGCCATACTATTAATCTGACTTTGATTTTTAGTGGCAAAATAATATCTCAGCTATTAAACGCAAAAAAAATTACACCAGAACTTAAAAAATCCTTCAAAAGGCCCTAGGTGATCCTATTTCGATAAGCCCGGAAAAAACGACTTGACATCTTGCATCTAAAAAAAAAAGACAACTAAAAAACTTAACATTTCAGATCAGTGTTATATGATTATGTAAGTTATTATAGGAACCACTAATAACTGGCCGCAACGCTACGTGTGCCGCGCGCCGCCGCGATATACGACGCGTGCGACGCGGCTATGCCCATGCCCATCCGCGGGCGCCGCCTGCATTTCAAGCAAACGCGTGTAAAATCGCTTCTCCGTAAACACTCTCATATAACGCCATTATGTTTGAATTTAGTGGCGGTTCTGAAATGGGCTACTCACAGTGCATTACCCTTCCCCTCACCCCCGCGTTTACATGAATTTGTTACTGCGCAGCCACTCGCCTCGTGTTCAGAGCCGTCATAGTTTGCATCGGGCTGTACGTACGAAGTACGAACGTGATGAAACGCTAAAACTTATCTAAACCTAATAAAACGACATGCTTACTAACAATAGAATGCGCACACGACAATCAGTGGCCGTAGTTATGTGCCAAATGTGTAACGATAATGTTTTATTGGTACTTAAGAAGACGTCACTATGGCCACTTATAGCGATCGATGATATAAGGGGGATAAGCCAAGGAAGCCCGCGAAATTCAAACTTAAGGGGTAGACTTATAAAACAATGGTTAGACCTGCTGTCTTGTATGGATCAGAATGTTGGGCCACAAAAGGGATGAATGAAAGGTAATCGCAAGCAGCTGAGATGAATGCTAAGAGGGATGTGTGGTGTTACGCGAATGGATAGAATAAGAAATGAATACATAAGAGGATGTCTGATAGAGGCACCGTGGGCGGTGACTGAACAGTTGTGTGGAAATCGGTAGTCATGGTATGTGATGCGGAGGAATGAGGAAAACGTCGTCAGGAAAGTTTTGAGTATGTGGGTGGCTATACGAGTAGGGGAAGACCAAAGAAACGATGGATGGACTGTGTGAAAGATGATATGGCTAGAAAGGAAGGCGACTACCGAGATGATGAGTAATAGAGAAGTATGGAAGAAAAGGACATGTTATGTTGCGCACCCCAAATTGGGTCAAGAGCAGGAGAATGATGAATGAATTATGTCCTCTAAATTACTTATGAAAGAAAGAAACTTGTTGCGCCGAGCCCAAATAAACTGGGATACCTAAGGGCATGAGAATGATGATGACTGTACTACAGTAACCAGTAATTTGTTTGTATTGGTTTCCACACCATGACGTGTATGCTTGATTACAACGTCCATGAATGAGGGGCGCGGGCCTTCAAAAAGGATTTACTTTAAGGGGGAAGCGTCAGGGTAGCCCGCGAAATTCAAATTTTCTTACGTTTTTTGCAATTTACAAGTCAGTATTACGTTGTATGTTAAATAAAGTATGATTTGCGGCCGTAACAAATATATGTTTATAGAATTATAATCATTAGAATCAGTAATACAACTCCTTAAGTAAGTATAATCCTCAAATGTCAAGATTTCATGAAATAGTCATTCATTAGGATTACCTAGTCTTAAAGACTTGTATTGATCACTTTAATGATTCTAATTATGTAAATAGATACTTGTTACGGCCGCAAATTATATTTTGATCAACGTACAATCTAATACCGACTTGTAAATTGCAAAAAAACGTAAGGAAATTTGAATTTCGCGGGCTACCTTGACACTTTCGCCTTAAGAGCCTAACCTAACCTTAAATTCTAATTTCGCCCCCACTTCCCCGCGCCATCTCACTGAGTGTTCTGTGTTCTGAGCGCAAGCGACACAGCCCTCCCGTTCGAAAGCCGAAGCAAGACTGAGCGGGGGTCCGGTGTTCGGGCGGCAGGGAACAAACTTCAAGACGCCGATAGTTTAGGTAATTTCTTTTTATGGTGAAAATAATGCTAATTAATTAAAAAAAAAAGTCCTGCTGTATAGTTAGTTCAATTAGTATGCAAAGTTTCATGATCTAATTTGAAGTATTTTTTTAATATCAACGGTTTATTGTTCGGGTTAGAGATAACTTTGGATTTTTTTTTTGTATCGAGAAATTGTTTTGGAATGCTAAAAAACTTCACCATATATTTATTTCAAAATGAATGCTGCAGTATTTGCGACATTACGGAGGATCATGCTAAGCAATTTGAGGCTCTCTAAGCAATGTGATTAAACTTTACATATTTAAATTATAATTAAATTTAAACGTCATTTTCTATTGCCATAGGTAAGTTGAAAACCAGTTTTAACTCAAAAAGATAATCGAGAACTTGTTTCAAAAATCAAGTTTATTTAAGTAGGTACAACTAGTTTTTAGGTTTGCAAGAGTTGCTTCATTAGCATATAATGTCCATATAATGTGTGTATTAAATAAGCAATATTTGTATACAATTATAGCAGCCAGACCAATCGTACTTGCCAAACATCCCCCAGGCACCGAGCGTGATAATTACATGGTTTGTGTCTGGGGGTTGTTTGACCGCTAAGATTGGTCTGGCTGCTTACAAATACTACAAATAGTAGTGAAATAGTTCCCCAAGTATCATTTTACAAAAATTAAGATTGATGACGTCATTTTTTGCGAACTTCACCGTCGACGAAGGGAAGTGTCTGACAGTATTAATTGAATGAACATGTACTCAAAGTTTTGTTAATAAAGATTATTATTATTATTAAAAAAAAAAAAAAAAAAAAAAAGTATTAAAAATATTCAGTAAAATATACTCAAAAATCGCGAATCATATTTTGATCAACATACAACCTGAAACTGATCTGCAACTGCAATTTGGAAAAAACTTAAGAAAATTTGAATTTCACGACCAGGCGCTTTCGCCTTAAATCTTTATAAAAATGTACGACAGGTTTTTTTTTTTTTCAACTACATACAAAACTGACCCTCGAATCTCAGAAATACTCGTAAACAGTTGTCAATTACTCCAAACGGTAGCTGGTAAAGGTTAATTGGTCTAAATCATGAAAATTGTCGTGGGAACATATCGGGGCAAACGCTCGGCAAATGCTATCGACAGTGAATTTCTTTTAAAGGACAAATCAGTATCGATTTTCGTTATAATATACAAGGTGTAACTTAAATAACGCACAACCTCTTAAGGGGTCATTGTACTCAACATTATGAGCAACTTTTACTATGGAACCAAACCTGAAATCGCGAAAAAAAAAATCAGCTGTTCAGTACATTTTGACGAATTATGCGAAAATAAATGTAATGAACAGCTGATTTTTTTCACGAGTTTAGGTTTCGGCCCATAGTAAAAGTTGTTTGTTATCGTGAGTAAAATCGTGTGTTTAAGTATCGGTTGCTAATTATCATGGCAGTCATGTTTATCGATTTTGTTTGTGATGTGGCAGGTGAAAATTCAAAGGCCTTGATACCTTATGCTGGACTACGAATATTTAGTTAGCCACCACATTATCTTCCAAATTTCTTGGATTATGTTATGATGAGGATATAGTATAGTGTCGATCTACGTGTATCTGAACTATAGTTTCACCGATACCGCTGTACCGCGCCTTAGGTACGTGCGCGGCGAGACAGGCGGGGGTAGTGCAGGCCGCTCATTAGCTTAGGGCAAATATATGCCTTGGACCCGGTCACATTAATAATGAACGTTTAGTACAACCGCCATTGTCCGCGGTAAAGCGCGACACGCGACGCGAATCGCACGCGACACAAAGGCATTGCGTATCGCGCGACGAGCGGCGCCTTTGTGTCGTGTGCGATTCGCGTCGCGTGTCGCGCTTGTTTGAAGGAGCCGTTACAGATTGATTACGAAAAATGGAGGCATAACATGCCCCAGCCATGTTTCTTGTCTTGTCTTGACATGACACATATACATATCCGTATGACGCAGCCGTCCTGCAAGGGCAGACATTACTTCCAAGCGTACCACGCTAGTCTGTAGCTGTTAATTAGTCAAATTAATTTAATATCACTTACCAAGGAGGGGGTAATCTTTGAACGGCTCATTTTTGACTACTTCAATTCCTTCACCGCCGCCGGTTTCGTTTTTGGACACCTCAGCCACGCAATACAGCTGGCCCACTTGGTACTGTGGACAACAAGTGTGTTAGAGGGGAACATTCTCTGACACGATGTATGGGGGGGGGGGATCTCGCCATAACTGCATGTTAAGTAACTATAAAATTAATTTTAGTTGTCCAGACAACGACGATGAAAATTTAAGTAAGCACCATCAATTCGAAAATAGGCGATTTTATATTTTGGTATTTGGAAATGACTTTGCCTCCTCTACACGTCGACAGATGCATCAGCAGAGGGATCACCACGAGCCGACCACACGTCTGTACTAGTCTGTAGGTCGTTCAGTCTGTGATTACATATTAGCCATTTCAGCAAAAGACATTTACAAACTAGAAAAAAAAAAAAACTACTAGACACGCGTGCATTCTCATTCGCAACTCCGATATACTGATGCGTCGTCAGACGTGTGGTCAGACGCGGGGCACTCGCGCTGGAACCCTTTGTTACGTGCCACATAAACTGACAACAAACGGATTTGCGGTAGACGCATCTGGCGTCGTTAAATATCTACCACAGACGAGCAAATGTCCCCGTGTGGACGCATCCGCAGATAACATCTGCTGATGCATCTGTCGACGTGCAGAGGAGGCTTAAGGAGGGAAGTGAAATTCTACAGGATGCGCGTTGGACCCCTGGGCTTGCTTTAATTGGCTTAGTGCAAGCATCAGCAAATAATGTTCCATTGCTGGGACACAGGCCTCCTCTCTGTGAGAGGGAGTGGGTCGTAATCCACCACGCGGACCCAGTGCGGGTTGGTAGATGTCACATGTCTTCGAATTTTGGGTTCTAGGACACGCCGGTTTCCTCACGATGTTTTCCTTCACAGTTTTGAGAGCAGTGCTGATGAAATAATTTACACAAAGTAAAGTGCTTAGTTGGGTTCGTACCCACGACCTACAACTATTAAATCGCAGTCCACTGGGCGACCACTGCTCTTGTAATAAAGGCTTGATAAATTGAAAAGAAAAAAATATTGTTGCCAACCTCCCCAGTAGGCAGTAACTCCATGTACAGACGCCAGCAGGTCAACCTACCCGAAACTGTCAGATTTTCCCAATCAACATTGAACCTAATGCTTTAGCAATAAAGTCGAAAATCTATTAAAGAAATCTGACAGATTGTAGTAGCTTGATGTGCTGGCGTCTGTACAAGCAAGTATTTGCAATATCGCGTGTGTAATTATAATAATAGAGTAAACAATAACGCATTAAATACCTGTTACTAGAGCAGCACATTTTATTATAACCTTCGTCTTGACTTCTTGACACATGCAAAGACATTTAAGTAAAAATCAAAAGTCATTTATTCAAACTAGGCTAAGAATCAGCACTTTTCGAGTAGACTATTTTACGTACGGAGAAACCACATTGAATAATGATGGCAGGCCAGTTTTATCCGAGGGTGATCGTAGAGACCGTACGGGTCAGTTTCCACCAAATCTCGCATATAATGCTCGAGCACTTTTTTCCGTTTTGTGAAACTGACCCTAGGAAGACCAGCGGGATAGTAGGGAATATTTATGTATTTTTTGATACTTTACATCACCATTATAATAGTAAAAAAAAACTTGAACTTCCCAGTTTTTTGCACTTTAAAAAAAGTCTTGCCAAAAATAAATTATAATGAAAAATATTGATGGTGGCATAATTATGAAGTAATACAGTTTATTTAAAAAATATATTTGAATCTTATTTGAATCACATGCATATTCCCTATTGCGTAACTCACATGGGAACAACAATGGCAATTGATGGCAATGCCTTTTATTTCGATAGTTCAGCCACGTTCATTGCCTTATTTCTGTTGTTGAGCAGACGCATTTTTCAAACCTATGAAGCAGTGGATTAGGAATTTCCTTCAAAACAAAGTGTGTTACGCAATTAGGGTGCAGATTGGCATCCTCTTAAGGGGTCATTGTAAGTACTGATCATTAAGAACAACTTTTACTATAGGACCAAATCTGAAATCGTGAAAAACTTTTTAGCAAAAAATAAAACCGACTTCTAAAACAAAACACTACAAAGTGAAAAATAACTTTAATTTCGGAAGTCGGTGTCTTTCGTTTTTTGCCACCGACTTCCGAGAAGTCGGTTTTATTGTTTGCTAAAAAGTTTTTATTTTTCACTTTTTAGTTGTGGAACCTACCCCACACAAATTCGAATACATAATTATTGAGCACAATAATTGTAGATATAGCCATGTAAATAACAGTGATAGGAAGTTATTAAAACATCATCACATCATCCATATAAAATAAGTGGGAAATATACGCATTATTGAAGCTAACTCAAAAACTCCCCAAGCAAAGTTAATAAAATTTATATGGGACCACCTCGGAGGTATACCCTTTCAAACAAAAAAGGAATTTTCCAAATCGGTCTATCCGTCTTTGAGTAATCGCGTAACAAACATACAAAAAAAAAAAAAACAAAAAAAAAATACAGACGAATTGAGAACCTCCTCCTTTTGGAAGTCGGTTAAAAATAAAATTTAGCGATTCCCTACATTTATGTTCGCATAACTCGTCAATATGTAGGGAACAGCCGATTGTCCCGACAAGTAGGGCAGGTTCTACGTCACTATTGGTAGCTGTAAGTAAGCCCTCGTACCCACGAGTGACTTTTTGTCATGCACTGGATTGGCCACTGCTTAACACCGCCATGAGTTGAAAATATAACAGTGTATTATTTTGACGCACTGCAACTGTGATGCTCTGATAGACTCCCATGTTCGCCTCAACACCGAGAGTTGACAATAAAGTGCGCGATACAAAATCTACACTTTAAAAAATCGTTCCACTGAGTTAAGGCTCCTTCAAACAGGCGCATCACGCGACGCGAATCGCACGCGACACAAAGGCACCGCGCGTCGCGCGGCACGCGGTGCCTTTGTGTCGCGTGCGATTCGCGTCGCGTGATGCGCCTTTTTGTAGCAGTCTTTTAATGTAAAGGAAGCTAATGAATGCGTAGAGCAATGAGCTCGCTGTTAAAATTGCTGGGGTAAAATGCAGTGTAAAGAGCTCTTTAGCTTCATTCTCCGCTAAAACACGGATTTGAAGGGAATATCTATCAATTAGTATCATTATGATGTTTTAAGGTTATACAGTTTCCATTGAACCTTGCCCCCAACATAATTAGTAGGTTTGCATTGTTACGTAAGTATGTGATTGTGTATTACGTTCGTACAGATGTCAAAGACAATAACATAATCGTTATAAATGCTACCATAAATTAAGAATCAGGAAGACTTTTTTAAAGTGATGAAATGAGTTTTTTTTTTACTTTTAAACCATTTGGCAAGGTTATGACGATTACAATCATATTTTAAAAGCAAATAGGTAAATTATTTAAATGTTTTGTGTTTGATACTGTGATGATGACTGTTTCTATTTGAAGATTTTACAGCATTTTTTTTAGAAGACACACATGCCTGTAGCTTGCAGTGGCGAAAACACCTTATAACACGATTCCTACCGGCTGGGTGAATATTTGACCTTTTAACCGCCGTCATTACCTTCCGCCAAAAGTTGATGAAGGAGAATATCGTTAATGAAATATTTCATCAATTCCCAGAATCTGCTTAAGGACCAGAATCAGGAATTGCTGAAATATTTCATTAAATATATTCTCTTTCATCAACTTTTGGCGGAAGGTAATGACGGGCGGTTAAAAGGTCAAATATTCACCCGGCTTCTCTTCTGAGGTTCGGAAGCTCAGAAGCGAAAGTCAACTCTATCGCTATTGAATTATGCCACAGTCAATAGTGCCTAGTATTACCAAAAATATAGTTACAGTGTTACACTATGGGTATTTAATTAACCATAACATTCAAACGTCAAAAATGCCTATAATTAGCTAAGAATTACTAAAACAACGACAAAAATGATCTTAAATAACCCGGCGCCAAAACGTCATAATCGGGAACTCCAGACAATATGGTGCCCATTCTCTTGTTCAATAACTAAACTAAAATTAGAGAATCGCTATCTTTAACTAACAGGCAGAGCGAGAAAAGGACGGCTATCGGTGTGAACTAAGTTAGATTATGTCAAACTAGTTTACGCCTTGCGCTTCAACGTGTTTTTAGTCGACATGTTTTTACGTGTCCCGTGAATTTGTATGGAAATATTAGTTCCAACAAATTTTGACAGCTCTAATTTCCGTCAGTCTCTTTCTTGTTTTATTAGAGAGAAAAAGTTAGAAATAGCCTAAATTAAGTTTAGTTTGTGTACCACAGAATCGGCACCATTAGCGATCCCGTTATGACGTCACTTTAGGTCACGTGGCACCGGTTGATATGGACGTGAGCAAGCCGCTGTACAACGGGTTACGCGATATAGAAAAAATGCGTCAGCGAAAACGAGTCGGTGGAATATTGCATATTTTATTTAGTTTTCACTTGTTCAAGTTCAACTGTATTGTATTCGATTCTTTATATTCCCATAATAATTTTAGAATGATAGTCCCTAATTTAGTTGACATTATTTCTCTTAAACAATAAAAGTTTTTTGTTTGTGTAGTGATAACGTTTTTTTGGTTCTGCTATTTGACGACAGATGGTGTTAAATAAGTTAAGACTGGCTTTGCTTCAGCTTCTCTCTTACAAAAATTCACACCTCGCCGCTGGTAAAACTAAAGTCAGTTCTTGTTCTTTTACAAAGTTGCTAAAGAAACTCATATACATATACAGGGTTATTGGTAAAACACCAACAACCTCTTAAGGGGTCATTGTACTCATCATTATGAACAACTTTTACTATGGGACCAAACCAATGTACTGCACAGCTGATTTTATTTTCGCGATTTCGCGAAAGTAAAATCAGCTGTGCAGTACATTTTGACGAATTATACGAACATAAATGTACTGAACAGCTGATTTTTTTCAAGTCCACCAGCTGAAATTATGATATCTGAGTTTTATCAAAATCCTAAGGCAAGCATCCAATGATCTATTTTTTTTTAAACTAAAAAGTGGGTGGTCTCCGTTTGGTGGTGAACTTTTCCTAATTTTTGCTGCTAACCATATTTCTACCTTCCCTCATCTGAGATCACTAGCGCAACTATAGTAATATTATACCAAAACATTCCTCAACATAATATGAAATAAATAGGTATGCAAAATGATGAGCTGATCAATATTGATGTTATCATAAACTTATGCATTGCAAAATTGGGTCAATTTCAAAATTAGCATGTTAATTTGATTTTAAAGGAATTCTTAACGGCTTGTTGGAGTGTAGGTTCGATTGAATACATTTTTAGGGTTCTGGCCTTAAAAGGTAAAATGGAACCATTTGATTCTCACTTTCTTGTCACACAAGGATTTTCTCAAAATCTGTATGTATGTGGACTCCATTGTCCCTACTTAGATGTATAGGGGATGAGCATCCTCTGCCTAGCCTTATCCTAACTATTTGTGGGGTTGGCTTCCAATTTAATCAGATGCAGCTGACAACCAGGTATAGGGTGGTATTATGATTAATCTACTTATGCAAATAAATAAAATTGAAGTGTTTGTTTGTAATGTCAAAATAACAGAAACAAAATAACTCGGGCTGTACTGTTATAAATTGTGAACAAAATCGGATTCTAATAGGAAATGATTGACAACCATGCGGACAAAGCCGCAGGCAATAGCTAGTTTAAAATACAATTTGAGGAAGCACTGCAAAGAACAAAAAAAAAACGGAACAATTAAAACTAATATTAAATGCTGTAAAATGAGGTTACTTTGATACTACAGGTTTACTTTGATAATAGCTTTTGAAAGTTGACCTGTAGTAAAAAGTAACCCCATTTTACCCAGTACATAATTTGTGCTGGTGAGCTGGTTTGAATAACCACCAATGGCCGACATGGCCCATGCACTACGGTCCACCTGAAGGACTAAGTGCGGAAATGGAAACCAAACCCTCTAACATAGAATATAGAAGTAATTTGCGATTTTATCTTAAATAATTTATGCATTAAATAGATAACAAAATATTAGCTGTTTATAACAGGATTATAAACTAATACATTCTACCACAGATAAGTTATATTTGGCCAAGGTTTGAATGTGACTAATAAGGTAAATTAAATGATTATATCACTGACACGTTTTGCACAGGACACTTTAGATATCAGAATTTTAAAACCAATAACTTGTTTTTTTTTTTTATAAATATTAAAGTAAGTAAGAAATAAATAAAACATGAGATTTAGTTCCTGCTTACACAAAAAAGAGGTTTAAAGCTTATAATACTTTTATAGGTCAATTAATGTGCAGGCATGCAACAAAGAACTGGCTGTTGGGTTTGATACTTTTACCTGTACTAGAATAAGATAGAAAATATAAAAAGGCTGAATGCTTGCTTGTTTACCAGACCTACAAAACAGCAAAAAAAGTTGTGTTGAAACAATCATGATGATGAATGACATTTTATTGCAAGAGTACAATACTGTAATTTTATGGAAAGCAGATTACTAAAATTGAATGTAGTCTAATGAAATAAAAACCAGACAATCAAATCTCTCTGTGCACTAATTGTACCAAAAATCAATGAGATATTTTTTGACCTAGATTCCCAACCATTGTAAACTTAACAGTGAAAGTTTTGCTATTCTAACAGAGAAATAAAAAAGTTTTACCATACAATTTTAATACAAGAATCTAATTAGAATAATAAGAAACCTAGGTAATTTGATGAAGCTAGGTTACAACTATTGTTATAAATCATACTTCCTAGTAAGGGAGGTTTGGCAATAACATATTTACTTCATTACGACAGCCTTGACCAATGTTGCAGAAATGCAGACTGGTTTCAGTCAGGCTCTATTGTCCTTGAAAAGAACTTATTACCAAAAGAATCTTACCTCCTCGACTGTTAAGGGGAGCGTCACACGGCTGCAAACAAAGAGAATTGCGTTTAATTTCTCTATTACATTTGTATTAATGACACAGACATCTGTTAGATAAATCCGCGGAAATTCTCTGTCTCCGCGGACAAACCTTGACCTGGAGGGCTGGATATCTGTCACTGTCACTACCTTTTTATATTTCTACAATTTATCTCAACTGATACATTTAAATATTACAATTAAAGCTTCACTTCACGATTATCGACTGCTGATAAGGTGGGACAACTAGGCTGACCGTGGCAAATTTTCAAGTAGATTGCCCGAAAATCGATTTGTATACGCAAAATTGTATAACCTTAACATAAAATACTCACTATTCCTTGATAATCATGTTGTATATTTATTTTCTAACACTTTAAATGCACATCAGACAGTCCACTACCACCTTATAAGAAGACTTATCACAGAACGAGACTTGAGCGATTGCCCGATTATTGGTAGATTATTATAAATTTAATCTATGACCAACCAATGAAAATGACAAGGCGCATGCTTCGTTATGACGCAACGGATATTACGTCAACGTTAGCAGTTACGTTCCGATACAACTCTGGCAGCTTTATCCATATTTCTACGTTCACATAATCAAATTAACACATTATAATTATCTACTTAAAGAAATGTCAATTTAAGCTAAGCATCAACACTTATTTTAGCACAACTTTCATTCTGAATCGGTAATTTAATGTATTATTAGTTTTCTTGCTGATGAATTATGTGAAATGGAGCGCAAATCAACCGGAACTACAAACATTTCCTTACAAGAATGATTTAATTTACCACGCAAGCAATATATCGTATATTAAATTATTTTTCAATAATAAACTGGAAAACCCGGGTTGATTACGTATATTATTATTCACCAAGGAATTTTTATATATAAGTTCCTTGTAATTCACAAAGATAAATTTTTAAGATAAATTCACAAACTAAAAAGATTATGTTCGGATACATCACAAAACTTAGTGACAGGTGAAGTAGTGGAAAATGTGAAAACTGACTCAACTCTATGATAATTAAGAGGCGTTTCTTCTTTCTTCAAAGGATATTGTACATATGGATATTGCATACATTTTATTAACAAATGACGGCAAATATTAAATCTTTAACAATATGTGTTTTATTTATGGCCATAGCCACAAAGTAAATTGTATCCGATCTCCACCGTCATAGTTTCTGTTTGACGGGAGACCGTGAAAGACAAACATTGAATGAATTTTTCATTCGGATTCGGTTCAAAGTCAGAAATTATAATAACAACACAATATGCACTAAAAATGGTGTGATACGTAGTTCATGCCATCATATTTCAAGCTATAGTGCCTATATTTTTGAGATTACTTACTATTCTGCAACGAGGTATACTCTACAAATCAAAAATGAGTTTAGTCGGAAAAAAGTGCGAATCAATATCGATGCTCGATACCAATAAAGACGACGTAATAGTCAATGGAATAACTCCTGAGGATGTTCTGAGACTAGATCGGATTACGGATACTTATATGTGCAGTCCTGAGGCCAATGTATACGACATAGATTTCACGAGATTTAAGATTCGTGACTTGGAAAGTGGAATGGTGCTGTTTGAGATCGCTAAGCCTCCGACGGACTTCGGAGTGGATAATGAGGGCACTGAGGACGCTCCTGAGGAGCCCCTGGACCCCAACGCCGGGAGATTCGTCCGCTACCAGTTCACGCCTCAATTTTTGAAACTAAAGACTGTAGGAGCCACGTATGTATAATATTTATTTATTCAGGTGTCACACCTAGTGTTAAGTAAAAGTTGGTTTGCGATATAGTTACCATATGTCTGACGAGCTGTGAACTCGAAAATCTTGTGGAGACATTCAATTCTGAAAGACAACATAATAATTAGGTACTTATATGTATAAAAATCGGAACAAACAAAGGGATGACCTTTTAAAAATTTGCAATGACCGTTTTTGATGTTTTTTGAGCATAAAAAATGATATATTTTGAGTACAGTAATAATTTGATCCTTCTAACATTACAGCGTGGAGTTCACGGTTGGACCTCGTCCTGTCAACCACTTCAGGATGATAGAGAAGCACTTCTTTAGAGATACATTACTCAAGACGTTTGACTTTGAGTTTGGTTTCTGTATACCATTCTCAAGAAACACTTGTGAACACATATACGAGTTTCCGACACTGCCACCTGATCTAGGTAACATTATTTATTATAATAATATAATACCACTGCAGGGTGCAGGCCTCTTCTCATACAGAGAAGGCACGAGCATAGATCACTACAATTGCTTAAGACGGGTTGGCAATTTCGAACTTATATTAACTATAAGTCTGGATTTCCTCACAAATGTTTTCCTACACGATGTCAATAATGTACAAGACACACCTAGAAAGTTCATATGAAGAATTGAAAAACTCATATTAGTACCTACTTGCCTGCATTTGAACTTGCCAACCTCGTGCATGAGAGGCAAGGCCTTAACAAGTAGGCCGTCACAACATTAATGTTTTATCTCTTGTCTATTTCACTGAATATTTTGTTGCTTAGGATTAAATTTGCTCTAGGAACTCCCCCAAAATATCATTGAGCTTTCTGCTATGTTCCTTTTCGTCACCATAAACTGGTTTGTATATGACAATTTTTTTAAATATTTCAGTGGATGAAATGATTGCTGCACCTTTTGAGACCTGTTCGGACAGTTTTTACTTCGTCGACAACCATCTGGTGATGCATAACAAAGCTGACTACGCTTACAACGGAGGCATCAATAACTAATCACATTTACTTTTTTTTTACTAAAATTGGCACCATGCATCGTTTTCGTGATTTAAATTTTTCAAATTATAAGACACTGTTTGACACAAGAAAATGATTTTTCGTGAGTAGGTTTGTCTTTTCGAGTGTGAAATTTAATAATAATTGGTAACAGGAGAAAGGAAGGTCTGATTGAATGTTCCATCTTGTTGAAACCTGTGAAAGATAAAGCTCAATCAAAACAGCTCAAAAACATCATTTACATAAGAGCTTAGAGTACAAAAGAAGAGTAATATTACATGGTGTAGCTGTGCGGTACAGGCAAGAAGAATACCAAATAAATGTAAGTACTGTTTGGAAGTCTCTTCACAGAGTAGTAAGCAAATTGAGTACTAACAAGCAAATGTTGTATTTCTAAAATTCAATTTGTTTAATAATTATGTGAGTGAAGGAAGCTGCTAGTCTATGATCATCATCAACTGCTTGGCAACTGCCAAGCATATTGTCCACACAGACAATATAATAATTTGGGAGGTATATGTATTAACATGGTGACATGGCATACACATCTTTTCCTCTTTACAAGACGTTTGATTACTCTTTCTGTGTGAGTCTGTGTTTTACGAACAGCGTGACTTTTGATCCATCACACTAAGGGCTGGTTTTTTGATCCAATGGTTAAACATAGTAACTAATGGTTGAATTTTCGCTAAATGTGTTTGCCAAAAAGCCATTTGTTTCTATTTTTTAACATGAATGAGTTAAATGAATACATTCATGATAACTCATTCATGTTTAGCCTTTCACATTTAGCCAATATTCAATCATTAGTTGCGATGTTTAGCCATTGGTTAACTACGAATCAAAAAACCGGCTCTTGGGGTTAATATTTAAATCGTCAGATAAGTTTTATTTATGGAATAAATATGGCAGTTTGACAGTTTTTTATAGAAAATACGTAAAACTGTCATATTTATTCTTCTGATAAAAGTTATCTGACTATTGGAAAATCAGCCCTTAATTAGATAATATTTGTGATCTTATTGATTGTGATTTTTACACCTACTTATTAACGTAATTGACATTAATGTGTACTGAACTTAAAATAAGGGAGTGTTTTATTTAGATGTTGCAAAAAGGTTGCACTTGCATGTTGCACCTTTTTCTGTTTCAAACAGAACTTTGAAACTTTGTAAAATGTTTATTTTGTTGGAAACAATTTTTGGTGGTCTTTACTTTTTTATTTTTTTATATTTATGGCCACCATTTGGGAAGTTTCATGCGATTTCGTGAAAATACGGTAAACAGGGCAAGAAATAAAATAAATAATGTATGTAATTTTAAAAGTACCCAATATTTTAATTTATGCATTTTATTTAAACTGATCTCGATATTTACGAAATTATCTCAGCAAGGACATTCCAAATTTTAATTATTATGTAGTACTTATTTTTTTAGCGTTTATATTAATTATAAATATATTTAGATTATTGTTTAATGTAGGTATTTATTACCAATTTGTTTTGTTTATTTATATGGTTTAACATAGATTTACTTGTTAAGTTGGACCTACTATTAATGAGTAATTATTTAATCAAACAGCTGCACTAAATGTTTGCAACACTTTAAAGGTACAGTCAACTGCACACCATTGGTGACAATTTGACATTGACAGCGCTTTAATGTATGTCGTAGCAGTAACAGTTATTTTCGCAATGCAAGTGTTACCACCGATGTGCAGTTGACAGTACAACCCAATATGTTTGTAATAAACTACAAGTATTTAAAGGAGACTTTATGGAAAAGTATATAGGTATTTTATTGCTTAACATATTTTCAGAAAGCAATAATAAAACAAAATTCCCAATAGCGCATTTTCAGTGTTGTCGCACTGATTTTTTAAGTATAAAATTGATTGAAAAATGTGTTTTAAGGAGTTTGAATTATAAACTCTTTTCAACTAGTTAACAGCAGTTATTTAACTTCATGTGTTCATTGTAATTTTGTGAAAACACTTCTTAAATCTTTTTAATACCTGGGCTTGTGATTATTAGGGACCTCGCGCACATCAAAGAAAAGGCCTTTAAAGCAATTCTTGACTAATTGAGTTGTAACAGCATCGAATAGGCGGGAAATGTGGTGACGGCTCCCACACTGAACTGCTTCAAGAACAGACAGATTAAAAATATTTATCTCCAAACTATTTGATACACACAACTGCTAGTGTCTTAAAAAAAAAAAAGAAAAAAAAAAAACAACTACGCGGTTCCGCACGGCTGCAGTGGTAGTCCAGTGGTAACGGTTGCGACGGATTGTAGGTCATAGACTCGAACCCTGACAGGCGCTTTATTTTATGTAAATTATTTCATCATCACTGCTCTCAAAACGGTGCAGGAAAACATCGCGAGGAAACCGGCATGTCCTAGAACCAAACATTCTAAGACATGTGACATCTACCAACCCTCACTGGGTCCGCGTAGTGGGTTACGGCCCACTCTCATAGAGAGGAGGCCGCAGTCCCAGCATTGAGAACAGTATAGGCCGATTATGCTACGCGGTCACGATCAAGGCCCGCAGGTGACCGCACACACACACACACACACACACACACACACCAGACGGCCAGTTTCGTACCTGTATTTAAGAACTTTCACATTCTAATTTCAGTTTTATTCTCTCAAAAATATTTATAATTTATTCACATTTTTGACATTGATTGTCGCTGAGAAGAGATTGCTACTAGATTTTGAATGTTTTTAATACGAGAATTGGCCTTCTGGTTTTACTATAGAAACTAAAGTCTGTTCCAAAAGTGTGTTCTAAAGGACCTATCTGATGAAAATGTAAACAAATGGACCAGAAAACTTAGGTACCTGTGGATGCTAATAATTGTGGTACTTACAAATTGGGTGCTGTGTTTATTTCAATACTTAAACCCGAAATTCTAATTTTAAATCACCTTAAGAGCGCTTATCCCGCGCGGGCTTGCTACGTCGCATTTCTACAGGCTTTTCGTGATTCTTTTAATATTTTAAAATTATATTACTATTTTTTTTTTAATAAACTCTGGATCGTTGGTATTTTATATGTATGAACTTATGCTATTTTTTACAGTTGTACTCATAAAAATTGATATTATAGACAATATTCTCAGTTTTTATAAGTAAAAACCAAAATAATTGTAAAAAGTTGCATACATAGTACTTATAAATACCAATGATCTCGATAGTCTATTAAAAAAATTGTAAATTGATTTAAATGTATTAAAATAATCACGAAAAACAAAAAAAAAATGCGACGTTGTCAGCCCGCGCGGGATAAACGCTCGTGTTATTCCATCAATAATTGTTGGATAAGTGGTGAGATACACACACCCAGTACAGTTGAAACCTTCTAAGTACAGATGACTGTGTGAGTAAGTCCCTTTAGTGAGTGATTGTGTAAGGCACTTTCATGAATACTTTTGGAGTTTTGGAACAGACATTATCATTTAACCTGGTCCTTGCTGCCGGTAGCCGTAGTCGACTGAACTTTCTGGGCTGTATCAATTCATGGGCGTACTTAGTTTTTGGCGTAAAGCATATCGAGAACTTATGCATGTACGTAGGTACCTAATTTATTGTACCAGATAAATGTATGAGAGCCTGGAACGGCCTAGGGCGGGTAGTTCAGGTCCTGGAGGAAAGGGAGGGTAAATGTTCACCCCCCCCCCCCCCCCCCGTAGTACGCCTATACAACAAATTAACAAAACCCATATTACATAAAATGAAATTTCACAATACTGCAACAGGAGAGATCAGATGGCCTATGGCTATATTTTGTGTTTTTTTAGTCTAATACTTCATTTGTAAGTGGTGCTTTCGACCTGAAATTGTTCTAGTCTTTTTTTAAGCTTTTGAAGTTGAATATTTGAAAAAATATGGCAACCGAAGTGAAAAACTTAAACGCAATGACGCGAACCCGATTTCCCCCTACCAAAAATCGCTCAACGCGCCTAAACAAGTTTTCACTTCATTTAGGGCTAATTTTTCAATTTTATTTTATGGAATATAACCAACTTAATATAACTAGATAACTTTTATTTATGGAATAAATATGGCGGTTTGACAGCTTTTGTATAAAAAAAATATGTCAAACTGTCATATGTATTCTTCAGATAAAAGTTATAATAATAATATCCTGGGACATTCACACACGGTCATCTGATCCCAAACTAAGCAGAGCTTGTACTATGGAAACCAGATAACTGATATACTACATACACTACTTTTTTTTTGTAAATACATAGGTAGGTAGATGATTACACCCAGACTCGGGACAAACAGACATGTTCATGCACAAAAATTGACATCAGTTATCTGACTATTGAAAAATCAGCCCTAATACTCGTACAATAGGGATGATGCCTAGGTAAAAAAAAGAAATTCTATTTAGTCCGTCAGTCAGATAATAAAAAAAATATTAGACACGTATTTTTTGCTTTATCGTATTAATAAAAAATGACTTAGATAACTCGCATTAAAGTTCGGGAGTGGGGCCTTGCTACGTCACTTCTACGTATAAAATCTGCGAAGACGTGACGTCATGCCACATTTTAACTCAATGTATCGCCGTAATCTTTTGATTACGTAGAAAAAGAAAAAATACGTGTCCAATATATTTTAATAATCTACATGACGGACAATAAAACATTTTTTAGTCATCATCCCTATTGAGATTGTCAAGAAAGTTACATCCGTTTGGATTATAAAAACAAGCACAGCTCAAATGCTTAAAAAACTTGATCGTTTCCAGATAAGCTGCACGACATTCTTATACAGGAAAAAAAAATAACTTAGTTACATTATTTTATTTGACGGCTATTGGAATACTTGGAATGAATATTCATGATAATACAGGGAGTTGAAACTGGAGGATAATAATAATAATTTATACCTATCATCTTTCTAATGTGACCTATACCTATCAATAATGTTATAACATAAGTAACATTAAAATGTACAAAACAGTACCTACTGTGCAAGCATGACTTAGGCTACGTTCAGAGGTAACGCGCGTCGACCCACGTTAACGCGCGATCTAATTTCAAAAGAGTTCAGATGAGAAGCGCTACGTGCGTAAGCTCTCTGCGGGTGCTCGTTTGACTCACAGTCTGTTTCGGGTGGAGCCTAGAAAATGGATGTGGAAGAAGCACTAAGCGCTTCCAAATGTCTTTTATAATGTGCACAGCAAAGGAGTGGAAATCACTAGGTACCTGCATTTGTGTTTCCGAACGCATACAACCCTAAGGGTGCGGGGTTCCATTGAAGCGGAGCGGAGCGGAGACGTGCAGGAATTGTCCAATCACAAACGAGACGAGTGACGATTTCAACCATTGTGATTGGTCGATTCTTGCACGTCTCCTCTCCGCTCCGCCCAGCTCCGCTTCAATGGAATCTGTTCAAAGTGAGAGTGAACAGGCTTCTTCTGGGTAAGCTTACTCCATCGTCGACTTTGTCTCTGTCACCTCTGACCTAGACTAGAGTCAAGAGCAAACCAAAAAAAAGCTATTATTTTGTAATTATTTTACTTCAGAAGGTCTATAAAATCATTCGACAATTTGCTTTAACTCACGACGAAAAGTCACGCGTTCGCAATGGAAGGGCGCCCGTCATACGCCCGAGTCTAGATTTTTTCGCAGAGCGCTGCGTTAACGCGCGCTTATGTGATCGATTGTATTGTTGCGATTCGAAAGCGCGCGTCAAAATTTTGCCATCTCAACGTAGCCTTAACAGACATACAAATCAATGAGACTAGTTAGTTATTCGAAGTTCTGTGGACGCGAAAATGGAAAACTCTAAATTATGCATAAAGTGTTTAATCTAGTCGAGCTAGAAAAATCTAGACTTCACAATTTGTGTTTCAAAAAAACTTAGACGGTACCTATTTATCTACATCCTTCATTGTAAACTTACCTTTAATGGTATTTTCGAATGACGGCAAGTATAAAAAAAAAAAACGTTAAAAATTATGTAAGTTCAGCTTTAAAGGATTTTAGATTAAAAAAAAAAATCCCAAAATTCCCATTTCATGCCGTCCATGTTTTATTTAAAAAGTGACCTTTTTTAATGTAAAACTTTATTATTACGAACTTAATGTGTTCAGTATATGAATTTTCGTTATTATTTTTTGTAACTATTTGTAATTAGTAGTAAAGCTGTATCTACAGTATGACGCTTATAAATTAGACTGTGTCTGACGCCGAACTAAGAATATTATCAATATTATCCAAATTATTTAAATATTTATTGTTTAAATTCTTACTTTATTATACATATTTGGTATCCAACTACGAGGCCTAAATACTTAGGGCCGATGTATTAATAGTCAGACAACTTATACGTGGAGAATATAAATGGCAGTTTGACATATTTCCGATACAAAAGCTCTCAAACATTCTATATTTATTCGTCAAATAAAACTTATCTGACTATTGAAAAATCAGTCCTTAGTTAGGTTTCATCCTTTGTTGGTTGTAACTATGATAACTATCTAATTTAAAACTGTGCGCCACCATTGCTGCACGTACACGTTCCATTTGTTTGTATAGAATATTTAATGGAGGGGCGCGCAGTTTCGATTTATTTGACGATAAACAAGGTGATTTTTTTTCTAGCCAGTACTATACATTTCTATTTTCTTTAAATTGAGTACATGGTTACTTTTAGCGTCTTCGTCTATGACTAGTTCAGAATGAGCCCACACTGGCTTGAAAAAATAAATTTCCCTGTATAACTACTAGTTAAAGGAACAAGGTAAATTATTTTTTAACTAGGTATTATCTACTTACTGAAACACATCAGACGATAATAGATATAACACAACTTTTTAAGTACCTACTGTTTACATATTTAAAAAATGAATTGTGAATTTTGTAACCACAGTCACTCACATGCGCGCAAACATTCTTACATTGAAAAAAAAGCAGCGAAAACTTTGCATAATCATTTGCAAATGTCGTCCTACACTATTGTGGGTTTGCATATTCGTGCGAATGTGAGTGACCGGGGACCAAGACCAGTGATATTTTCTTGTCGGTTCTAATACACTCCCGGACTCCTAAATCAAGCCACCCTACATATTTTTTATAACCTTTTTCAATTGATCGTGTATTCAAATTTCGAATAATCATGACACGTAAACTTATGGCCAGTATGTTGACTTCAAAACTACATTATAACTTTTTCTTCATTATCATTATTTTGAATTTTTGGCCAAAAAATATCTACTATGAAAATGCACAGTGGCTCAATTTAGGAGCCCGGCGGGAGTATTTAAATTAATGTGTCTTCAGTTTAGGTCCTAGAACATATCCGGGCCATTGCTGATCAACAATTCCTTAAGTTTTTAGTTTAGAAAGCTCAGGCTATTCACTGCCTAGCCCCGAATTTAGATGCCGAGGCTTGTAAAGCAGCATAGGCATTTATGTACAGACGCCAGCAGGTCAACCTACCCGAAACTGTCAGATTTTCCCAATCAACCTTGAACCTAATGATTTAGCAATAAAGTCGAAAATCTATTAAAGAAATCTGACAGATTGTAGTAGCTTGATGTGCTGGCGTCTGTACAATTTTTTAGAACATTGGTAGTCTCTCAATTGTCCGTATTTATGCAAAATGGAACCACACAGCAAACACACACTTTTGAGATATCAAAGGGTTTACAAAAACATGTGCAGCACTGTTAAATGAAGTAAAATTACTATTTCTTTTATTTAAATATGTTGATAAATTACTAAATTTAGTATGTGTATATAATTTTTTGTTGATTACTGGTAAACTTTCAAAATAATTAAGAAATCGTGCATGTGGTTCCTTTAAACATTAAGTAATTAATAGAGTGGTTCCATTTTGCATAAATACGGACAATTGACGCTGCCCATTCTGCGTTTGATGTCTCATTTCATTTTCTATTATATTTCGTATGAGCGCTACCATTGGTTTAACATATTCTTACAGGGCCCTAATACCTATGACATTATTATATGAATTAGCAAATACAACGCACTTTGCAACCCTGACGGCAATTAAACGTGGTCTGGTTTTACCAGTGTTTTTTTTTTAAGTAATGGTAGAGTGATTTCTATAGCCGAGTAACCAATAACTATCTTATTCTTATATCTTATTTAAATTATCTGATCTGAAATGTGCTATCTACAGATATCGGTTGACAAACATAGGTAGTTGTGCTTGTGATAGACCTCATAAAGTGTAGAATGGAGAGGCCATCATTCAGATAATTGAAAAAACTAGATGCTGCCAGGTGTGTATAGCGCGCAACAAGGTTCTTTTGGTGCGTGGCCAAAATCAGATAGAACCACCATCTTCATATCAAAATCAGAACGCAATCTTGCTAAAATAACTACACAAATATTTGCCAACAGCGCCCTCTGGCAACGTTATTCAAGCGCCATAAGATCCTTGTAGCACTGTTTGTATTCGACTTTTATTGATGTGTAACATCTTTCCTCTCGCGTTCCTGCAATCTGTGGGAGTGATTTCGTGAAAAGGGACGGATGTGTGTAACAGGAAGCCGGAGAAGTGCACGCTTTTTGGTTTGCCCGATGAGCGCGCGCGGTGCTCGAGTTGGCCGTCAGATGGTACCAACCCAAACGGATGTCTTATGTCAGATGTTACACAACATATTATGCGACTACTGTAAGGCTCGCTCGTTTTTTATTATTTATCTGGATGTTGGCAGTCAAAAGATGGTGTTATTTTAATTAATCTACAGCGTATACTTCTAGGTGTGAGTTAGGATGAAGTAACTGTGTGTTAAATTTTATTCAATATACTTGTGTGAGAGCGGGCACAGACGGTCCAGTTCGAATGACGACAAGACTAACCATGATTCTCGGGCCATAAAATTAAATAAGTATTATGTATTCAAAAATTAAGGTCTAACTTGTACAAAAATGTGCTTTAATTGTTTAGAAATTAGGTATGTTTTATTTGGTATGTACCTAATCTCTGTTCTTACGTTTCTTGACCGTATGTGCTCGCACTTAGTCTATTTCACTGTCACAGATCACATACCTACACTAGTTTTGTCGATGAAAATAAAGTTGATAAAAAGATAATCTAGTGTTATTTCCAAAATCCCAAGGCCCGTCGTCCACGACACTCCTGGGAACCAGGTAAAAACTTAAAACAAAAGAAAGAAAGAAACCAAACCAAAGTAGCCAGAATTTCACAGCCATTGAAAGCGTAACAAACAAACAAACTCACTTTCGCAATTATATTAGTTAGGATGTCAATAGAGGTCCTTACACGACAAACAGTGGATCTTCTCCACAGAAGAGGTTGTGTAACAGCTTGTGAAATCTAAATAGATTAGTGATGTACCGACTAGTCGGGAAAGCAGACTAGTCGGCCGTATTTGTAGTCGGCCCAATTTTTACTCGTAATAATATACTTAAAAATTTAGAAGAGGGTTATTGAAATGAAATTGAAGTCTTTACTGTTATTAATTTATAATAAGTAATTAGTTTTACAGTTTACTTTCAGTGCAATCTAGAATAGGATAGGAACAGGGGAACCCTTCATTTGATCCATTAAATAATTGGACTTAGATCCAGAAATTAAATAAAGTAAAATTAATTAACTTCTAACAAAACAGACGAAACTGTAGCAAACAATTGCAATATGTAGGTACAACTTAGAAATAGGAAGTTAGGATAAGTTTCTCTTTCGAACCTTTGACCTAATAATAATGAATTAGACTTAGATCTAGAAATTAAATCAAAATATGTAATAATATTTCTATCAAACAAAAAAAAAAAACGAAATTATTTAGCAACAGTTTAAGAATAGGAGAGGAACTCTTTCTTTAATTACTTAATTGGACTTAGACCCAGAAATCAAATAAAATTAAATAAACTTTTATCTAACTGAAAGCAATGATCGGCTTGGCAGACTAGTCGGCCCATCTCTAAAAGAAATATGAAAAAAGAAAATGCTACCATATTCCCATATCAAAAACCTACAAATATTGTCGTGACCGGACTCGTATTTCAGGAGAAATCGATAAATAGTGTTTTCTTAGTATGTAAATGGACACAGGCGCGTCGCACACAAGCTAGAGTCGAGGCGGCGTCGCGGCGCGGGCTTGTGGTGCGTGGGGTTGGGGGAAGGGAGGTGCGGGGGTAGCGTGGAAAACCCCCCGCACCGCACGCCCGCGCCACGACGCCACCTCGACTCTAGCTCGTGTGGGCCACGCGCCTTACAACTCCCCCACCGCCTGAGTTTCGCCTTGTATCGGGTAGTCATCTCTGTAATTGGTATCTATCTACTAAGTGCCACATTTTGCCAAAAGACACTTGGAGCCCCCATGGTGCACTTTCTGGTGTCACTGACTCTGGCAGGGCTACCATCAGGGATTTTAATTTTGAAAACGCAAAAAATTAGTCGCTAATTAGTCGAAATTAGTCGGTCACTGGTTCAAAAGATATAAGGGTTTATAGGTGGCCCTGCTGGAGAGACTCTCCCCAGCAGGGCCAAATTTATATCTCAAAAACTAGGGCACCTAGCGAAGATCTGTTTTCTCCCATATTTAGTCGCCAATTAGTCGGAATTAGTCGCCAAATATCAGAATTAGTCGGTCACTGGTTCAAAAGATATAAGCGTTTATAGGTGGCCCTGCTGGAGAGAGTCTCCCCAGCAGGGCCACATTTATATCTCAAAAACTAGGACACCTAGCGAAGATCTGTTTTCTCCCATATTTAGTCGCCAATTAGTCGGAATCAGTCGCCAAGTTACAGATTTAGTCAGGTCTTAGTTTAGGAGATATTATGAGTTCAATTAGTTAGGTATAGTCCAAGAGCTAGATCGAAGAGTTCACGAAAAATTATCAAGAAAAAATATTTCTATTAATATGTGTAATATACTTTTAGTTTTATCGATCTAAAGTCTTTAGAAATGTCCGAGAGAGATAAATTCTCAATTAAATTCATGTTTTTATGTTTTTAATTACTAGTTTAGAGTGGCTTAAACTTCTTTGAAAACATTAAACCTTGCTCTTGGTCTATTTGATGTCAAGATGTACAGTCGCATGCAACTGTTTTACCAGTTTACAATGTTAACCTCTAATTAACGTTAGAATAATAAAAAAATATCGTACCTTTAGTAAAATGTTTAAAATACTAAAATGCTATTCCTCTCGGTCTGCGCTGACCCCTTAACACATTATCTGCTTAATTCTTTATGCAAACGCTTCTTTATGCTACACCCTTACCGACCCTTATTTTACGATGTTTTCGAAACAATAGAGATGCACAACGAACGCACAGGTGCGGCGCGCCGCACTCGAAGAAAGTTATGTAAATTGTATGGACACGCATACGCGCCGTCAAGCACCTGGTGAACGACCGAAAACGCGCATGTGCGTCTGCCGCGCCTAATGTATTAAAACATTATCTGCTTAATTCTTTGTGCAAACGCTTCTTTATGCTACACCCTTACCGACCCTTATTTTACGATGTTTTTGAAACAATAGAGATGCACAACAAACGCACAGGTGCGGCGCGCCGCACTCGAAGAAAGTTATGTAAATTGTATGGACGCGCATACGCGCCGCCAAGCACTTGGTGAACATCCGAAAACGCGCATGTGCGTCTGCCGCGCCTAATGTATTAACACATTAACAGCACGAAATTTATGCAAACGCTTCTTTATGCTACACTAATCCTGTGTGGCAAAAGTTCGGGTGCGTGCAAAAAATATCTTGGGTGTAGACACCGATGTTTTCGAAACACTAGAGATGCACAACGAACGCACAGGTGCGGCGCGCCGCACTCCAAGAAAGTTATGTAAATTGTATGGACGCGAATACGCGCCGTCAAGCACCTGGTGAACGTCCGAAAACGCGCATGCGCGTCTGCCGCTCCTAATGAATTAACTTACGTGACGGGCAACTCGTTCTAAGCAGCTCGTCTGTACACGCGCATCTATCTTTTTCTTACTTACCGTAAATGAAACGGAGCGCACCGATCTATCTGCCAGCGACTAAGTGGTACGTGCACATTGTGTTGGATAAATAATTACACATACACACATTACACACACACACACACATACACATTACATCGTACATTATTGTAGATTTGTTTATAAGTAATGAATACAGCTTTCCTATGGTAGGTTGAAATTATAGACTAAGTTTATATTTATTTAATTCGAAACAAACATTCCTCCATAAGACGTCATAGATACTATCTAGAAAATACATAAAGTATTTTGTACTCGCTTGTACCACTGTATGGGGAAATTGAATTCTTTAATATCTTTTTAATTACACACCGACTAAATCTGTAACTTGGCGACTGATTCAGACTAATTGGCGACTAAATATGGGAGAAAACAGATCTTCGCTAGGTGTCCTAGTTTTTGAGATATAAATGTGGCCCTGCTGGGGAGACTCTCTCCAGCAGGGCCACCTATAAACCCTTATATCTTTTGAACCAGTGACCGACTAATTCTGATATTTGGCGACTAATTCCGACTAATTGGCGACTAAATATGGGAGAAAACAGATCTTCGCTAGGTGCCCTAGTTTTTGAGATATAAATTTGGCCCTGCTGGGGAGAGTCTCTCCAGCAGGGCCACCTATAAACCCTTATATCTTTTGAACCAGTGACCGACTAATTCTGATATTTGGCGACTAATTTCGACTAATTAGCGACTAATTTTTTGCGTTTTCAAAATTAAAATCCCTGATGGTGGCCCTGCCAGAGTCAGTGACACCACTTTCTGAGATATAATCTATTTCCTTTTTTTCATAAAATTCCCTTAGTATTATGTAAAAAACGTTTGTCAATTTGCTGCTTTGCATGAATACCCGCACAAACCAAAATTTTGAAATTATTGGTTTATAACACAGCTAAATGCAGAATAGTCCTTATTTCATGGAAGTAAGACACATTCATAACGGCAAAACCGCCGATTATGCCGTTATGAATGTGAGTCATACTGAACATGAAATAAGGACTATTTTGCATTTGGCATAAACGAGTAATTTCAAAATTTTGGTTTATGCGGGTATTCATGCAAAGCAGCGAATTGTATCTCACAGATTATAATTAAGTACTACATGTAGGGGTATTTGGGCATGCCACAATGAAACCACTGAAAAAGTAAGCAAAATATGCGGAACTTTTTATATTTAAGACCTCTTATGTACCATATTTTATACAAAATAAAAAATATATTCTATTCTATCCACAATAATATCGATATGCTTTATTCAATACAAAAAAAAATACAATGTCTATTACAAATTTAATATATAATGAAACGTTACAAAGTTGATTATAGTGATTAATATTAATTGATTACATAGACTATATAATTGATACAATAATTTTTATAAGATTAAATGGAGACCTACGGTTAGGGATCCCTTTGATTCAATCGCAGTAAATTACATAATACCTTTATAAAAATACACCAAGGAAACCATTACCATTAACCATAAAAAAGCAGCCATATTAGATTTATCGAATTTTAAAATTATTATAATTATGAACTGTCTAACTCGGGAACACACTATGTAGAAGGGTAAACAATGATGATTATCATCATCTGCCTAACCATTTCCCAACTATGTTCGTGTTGCTAAACACTGATAATGTCTTCCAAAAGTCAGGTGCATAGTACCCGCAACTACGTGTATATGTGGATGAATTAAAACAATGTAAGGGTCGTATCTGTAGCTTCTGTCTACTCCAATGAGAAAGGTAAGATTATAGATAATATTTACAAAAAAAATCGGCTTCACACTCGTCTTTACACTTTTAGAAAAATATCCTTTACATCGGGTATTAATGCTTCCTAACGATATAAGTTCATGATCTAGATACCTTCCTCTTCCTCCGAATCATATGCGATGACTCATAATTATGAATGATAATTACACATTATAATACAATCTTATTTCAGTTGATTAAAAGATACTTAACTTAGTTCTAAAAATATTGAAAAAAAATATTATATTAATAATATTTTTTGTCAATGGCAATCGAGTTGTATAACATGAATTCTACCAAAACTTGCCAGTGGTAAACCCTAACTGGCAACACTTAACAGTGTTTCCATAGTTAATAAAAACTGGAAACACTGCAAGTATACAATAGCATTCCGAATACAAAAACGCAGCCCTTATTTTGTCTTTCTTCGAGTAAAATATAACATGGGCATTATAATTGAAATAGTACTTCTGCCCGACTCCTTATTCATCAAAGTTTAGCATAGATAAGTTGGCAAGTTTATAAAGACTGCCAAATACCAGCAGTAACGTAGGTACCTAATGATTTGTTTCAAGTTATAGGAACTATAGAACCGTTACCTACATCTTTGATTAGCTTGCCAGGTACTATTGTCTTATCTGTGTATTTGACCCTCCGGACAAACATCGTCTGTGACAAATATCTATAAGTTGCACATCATTCCAACCTTGCTGGAACACTCGAATCAATAAAATGTTTCCAGCAGTGCTATTCTGTACAAATCTCACCGTGAATACATAGGTAAGGTGAACGTGGAGTGAGCTGTCAATATTGTCAATCCCTAGCATTACGTGGAATGACAGCTCTATTCAAGCTCACTTCACCTAAGTTTTCACGGTGAGATTTTTACAGAATAGACAGGCTAGGAACCATTCAAGAACCCTATGGAGTCGCACTTGTCTCACACCACACAGTGAATCTCGCGTAACAAATGAGACAAATAGACACATTTTCATGTTGAGGGTGCTAGGCTTTTAAGTCTCAAGGAAAGATTTATAGAAAGAAGATATTTACAGTCCTTTTACAGTTACATTACCTCGGATTCTGCGTAACAGTGACCTTTATTCTCGTTACTATAAGGTTGCTGTCAGTGGTAAATTATCGAACTGTGAAAGTATTAAACTTCCATGTTGCAACGTAATTCGTAGATAAAACATGCGACATAAAATCTCAGAATTGGCAAAGGAATATTATTTAAGCTCCATTTACACGACGCAAGTTTATTGTCTGTGGCATACCATTATAAAATTGAAGGGCAAATATCTGGCACCGTCTTAACAACAACAACACGTACGTACAATATTGTTGCACGATACGGGCAAATTAGTTGCTGTTCAAACTGGTGTAGGTGTAAACAGCACATACCTACAAAAAAAAGGAATTCAATTCTTCTATTACTCGGAACGAAACCAGATGTTCAATAAAATTTTATGAAATATTTGGCAGCGAAGATACGTCCAATACTTGAATCAACTGTACATACAAGGACGTGCAACTCTGTTTTTAGACGAGGCAAAACTTACATGCAATAATTGCCTCGGTGTAAATCGCATGCGATTTTATTAATTGTCTAAACGTGCATGCAATTGTTGTATGGCAATAAAATTGAAAGTGCTTTATGGAATGCGATTATTGCTCTTGAATGTTCAGAAACACCGCACCGTGTAAACGGAGCTTAAGAAATGACAATATTTTTAAGATGGCACCCGTGGATATCACTATAGTTTGACCAAGACAGGTGCAGCGCTGGCGATTGAGCGGTGGGACGTCGTGAGCGTTGACGAATGAGCGGCATGCACTGCCCCTCGTCTCGCCGCGCACATAGCTACTGCGCGGTACAGCGGTCTTGGTCAAACTATATCAAAATGCTATTTACTACCCTACTTCAAATTAAAAATTGACATAAAAAGGCAATTTTCATAAAATATCAATTAAAACACGATTAAAAACAATTTTAGAAAACACGATGGTCTTTAAATTGATCTTCTCAAAGATAAAAGACAATCGATAAAAAAATGTAAACCTGACATCAATTTAGGTAATTTGTTATCTTATTAGTAAAATATAGAGAGGTAGAGTATCAATCTTAATGATAATAATCATTATTGAACATTTAATGTAAACACATCAGACCATTATCGGGCAATACTTTAAGTAAGATTACACTGTTCTAAGAATGTAAGCAAATCTTGTTTATTATAAAAAGAAGTGCCCATTGCCTACTAGGTACCTACACGTATCTTTGTTAGGGCAACATTTAAAAAAAACCTTCACGAGTGGCAATACTTAAAAGTTAGTCCGTTCACCCTGGGCAGTCGGACCTGCTACAATATTGTTGATTTTCTATATAATATTGTTGCCTAACTGCGTGATAGCAAAGACAGGTTATGTGTTTTATTTACTACAGCTTTGATAGAAGAAGCACTACTAGGTTACAATAATATTATCATCAATCAGCAAATTGCTTTTAAAATATGATAAATTCGCCTTTACTACTGGAATAGGCTAGTTGACAGTCTCTAGGAAACCGGTAAAAAATTGTAAAAACGGTAAATCCTTGTGGTCTGTTTTCCTATTTCATCAAAATATTAATATTTAATAATACAATTTTTTCATTTATGTATACAACTCAATTTTCATGGTCAATGGGGCTACATACTGTAATGGCGGCTAGAGTGAACAGTGTACATACCGACGAAAGAACTTATAATTAGCTACATTTGACACTCCTTACTGTAATTTACTTCCTCTCGAATGTCTTATGTTACACAGTTCGACATAAGAAAAAATGCTCCAAGTGTCTTAAGTCGGACAGTTACACTAAATTGACAAGTGAAAATATTAAAATGACCTTTATGATAATGTAATCCTAATACAGCTTGACAATTTCAGTCAAGTCAATTTAGTCTCCGACATTCGAGAGGTTAAAAAATGCACACATTTTTTACCGAAATGACAGAAGCTTCATTTTACTGCAGCTAATTAAAAGTCCGACTAAAGCCGTTAAATCTGTGACAGATTGTCCGCTGTCAAACAATAAAAAAACAAATTCAGTGTTTCCACCCTCGGCTCTTGGTTCTTGGGTTTCCCCTGTGATGTATGATGTCGATCCAAATAATCGATTTTTGTAAGTTATTTTTTACCAATCAATGAATCTAAAAAAAGTTAAATAATCGATATAATCGATTATTACCTGGCGAATCAAATCGATTAATAGCGATTTCAAAATAAAGGAGCGATGACAGTAATCTAAATATTTATAACGAAAAAGGAACGGATACTCAGTAGCTCGTTTCTCAAAACGCATAGCTGACGTTTTAGTTTTGGTATTTCTTAAAATAATACATTTCAATCGTACCTATTTTTTCTGACTATTCCATTGATTATCATTCGACTGTTCTTAAAAAAAAACATGCAAATGATATATTTACATTTTCTAAAAAATCCCCCGCATTTAGGGGAAAATATCCCGAGATGAGAACCCTGAAACAATGTTATCTTGTCAGTTTTTTGATGACCGAAGATAGTGACATGACGCTCTCTGATTCGCGTCCAATGTCACGTAAATTTTTACCTACGCCTACGTACCTAATTATTGCTCAAAAACATTAATTAATCTAAAATCAAAAACTAAGTTAAATTTTAATACTTTTATCTCACAACCATTCTACATAATAAAATTCATAAGGTATTTTACTTACCTACTGTCAACAGTGCCAACTAGCCTATTCATTTCTAAAGGGATATCACAGAGGGATATTTGTGAGGGTATTCACAAAAATATTAAAACTATTTTGTCAAATCTAAAGTTTCAGCCACTCTCGCCATTACCATACAAAAACTATTTAATTTTTTTCATAACGATTCGTACCTTTCCCGCGCTGCTTTTTGCCGCAACCCTTCTTTTCTTCATTGTTCTGCTTAATGAAAACCTTGTAAGTAAATGCGCCGTTGCAGACAAAAGTGTTAGCGAGCCAGATTGGCAACACTACGCACTCTCCCGCCTTAAACACATCTTCTATATTGTCGATGGAAGCGCAACAATTGTCTATGTACATATATTTCCTGCGGTTTTGACTTTTGTTATAAACGTGTATTTCGTACAGCCATTTCATGGCGTTGAATTTCGTGCCAATAAGCTGAACGGCCATGTAGACTTTGCCGTCACTCTCGGACACTTTTACATGTAGCAGGAAGTTATGTGCTCCCAGGACGATGAGGTGGACTTGTTGACTGTTCTCGCGGACGTTCGTAAGTTGCATCTCCGAGTCTACGTTGGTTTGACAACCATTTGGATGCGTGCTTGCGAAATGGCCCGATAGTTGACTCAGTTTACCTGAAATTTTGGGAAGAAATTGTATTGTATTGGTGTTAAGTGTGTTCTATTTTGTAATTTTCTCAATTAGGCCCACCCTTCTTCACCTGCCTAGCCTTTTTTCAAATATGTTTGGGTCAGCTTCGAATCTAACCAGATAACGCCTACCCTTGTCATATGGGAATTGTTCTTACCTTTCCAGCGACAGGTACCGAATACTGCAGTGAGGGGACAATCTTGTTCTTTGAAAGGACACTCTTTCACGTGATTCTCCATGTCTATTATCTTTATGAACAGCTTACAGCCTTCACTAGTGTGAGGGCAAGGCGCTTTCGTCTGGAACATAAAAAAAAAGTTTTTTTATTTCCATATTGACGTCATTAGTCTGTGTTAAATCGCAATAAGATGTTCATCGCGAAAAATAATAAACTGTTAACGCCATCTATCGGGTTTACCACGCGGGCTTTACCTGCAATCGGTACATAAATGTCATTGGGATTTCCCGAACCATTACAATTTATGTTGCCAGGTGGAAAAAATACTTCATGAAGTACCTCTATTTTTACAACTACAGGGTGTAAAATCCAACACGAAGTAGTCATCTACGCATTTTTGACATCAAATTACAGTCCAGCCGTCGCGAGAATGCATTCCTAACACCTGTGAGTTGAACAATTTCTAGTAACAAATAAAGACCAAACAAACAAGGATCAAATTCGCGAAATATATTATATATTCGTTAGTAAGAAAAGTAAAAATTCATTTATTTTCCACACTAATTCAAACAGTACAGATATTATTAAAATAAATGGAGTGGACTGGAGCCTAAACTAGGGCAGCCCTGTATTTCAGGACTCCAGGTTTTCCTCCCGCGGCGAGTAAGCTGGTACAATTTATTAATGAGTGACCACTATTAGAGATGTAATTAATATACATATATTGTGTGTGTTTGTGTGAGCGCGTGTATGTGTGTTGTGAGTGTGCTCGTGTGGGTGCGTGCGTGGGTGTGCTGTGTGTGTGAGTATGAGTGAGAGTACGGTTGCGCGCATCTGTGTTTTTTGGAGTATGTATATATGTATGCGTGGTTATGGATGAGTGAGCTTTGACTACTCTTGATTTACTACGGACAGAACAGAGAAGTTATTTAGAAATTATAAGTAAGGATTCCGTGTCATTGTAATTTAAATTTAGAAGATATTTTTGGATAATAGATTTACATTCATGCGAGTTTTTTGAGAATATATTTAAAAGAGAGTTAAGTTTATTATATAAATAAGGAGCAAGGAAACATGAGTGTCTCCTGAAGAAAGCAGTTTTGTGTTTAGTTGCCTTGCATATTCTGTTATTTCTTCGTGCAGGATATGTTAACTTAGCATCGTAAGTTAGTTCTTTATGTTTGCGAAGTGTAGTGTGAAGGATGAATAGTTGCCTCACTGTCAAGACATTGCAGGCCTTATATAGGCTCATTGTGGGATAACGAAAGGGTTTTCTGAGCATTACTTTGAGTAATGACCTTTGTGCACGTTCAACTTTTATGATTTTTGTCTTGCAGGTCCCACCCCATACCGGAATACAATAACCCAAGATTGATTGAACCAAGGCATAGTAAACCGTTTTTAACATTTTCAATTTGAGTACATTTCTGAGCTTTCTAAAAATCCATATCATTTTACGCGTACGTGCAGATAAAATTTCGAGTTGTGCATGCCATGAAAGGGTATCATCTATTTGTGTGCCGAGATATCTAATATTGGTGGTTTTTACTAGGGGTGCGCAGGAGCATGTTAATGACTGGGTATTTTTACAGATGTGTGCTTTTAAAGTAAAGTTATTTGGTTGTGTTGTTTTATTCATCGAAAATGTTATATATTTTGTTTTATTGACATTTAATATTAGAAGATTTTTATTTAACCACAGTGATGTCTGATGAAGTCCTTTTTCGGCATGGTACCGTGCGTCAGCCCAGGAATCTCCCTGAAATATGAGCGCAGTGTCATCCGCGTATGAAAATATTTTTCCTTTTGACGGTTCATATTGGCAAAGTTCGTTGATATATATCAGGAAGAGGCCTGGGCCAAGAACACTTCCTTGGGGAACTCCACAGGTGATGGGGAGGGGGCAGCTAATGTAGTCACCTATCTTCACAGATTGGTACCTGTTGGTAAGAAAATCTTTCACGAGTTGCAGAGGTAGGCCGCGTATGCCGATCGCTTCGAGTTTCGTCAGAAGTAGGTTAATTGAAATAGTATCGAAGGCCTTGGCTAGATCCAGAAAAACTCCGACACATTTCCGACCCTGGTCCAAATTACTTGCTATAAAATTTGTTAGCTGTATCGCTGCATCTTCTGCAGATTTATTAGGTTGGAAACCATATTGAGAATCTGATATAATATGTTCTTGTTTTAGAAAACTCATTAGGCGTTTGTTGATAAGCTTTTCAAATATCTTGGACATTGCAGGCAAGACCGAAATCGGACGATAGTTCTCGACACTGCTTCTAGACCCACTTTTATGAATAGGATGTAATAGTGAATGCTTGAAGCAGTTTGGAAAAATACCTTTGTTTATACATAGGTTGAAAATATGTGTCAATGAGGGGCTTATTACATTTTTTATGCGTTTTAGGAATGTGGTAGGTATGCCATCATATCCAGTAGCGGAGTCATTTTTAAGATTTTGAATTAAAGACTCAACTTCGGTTTTATCTGTTTCCAGCAGTACGATGGATTTTAATCTACGATGGGTTTTAATATTACATATTATTTTAGATATATCGAAGGATTTGGTAATAGTGTCTACAAGTGTTTGACCCGTACTTACAAAGTACTGATTTATCTTGTCTACGGATTGCTGGGCTTCATGTGGCTTAGTGTTTAATAATTCTTTCGCTGGATTTTTTATTTTAGTAGTATTGGTGATTTTTCATATTCATATTCATATTCATTTATTCACATTTAAATAGAGTAATTACAATTGGTGGTTCCACATGTTATAATATTTGGTCTTATAATCTATTTAGCCTTAGTATGGCATGTGAAGCTTAATAATAATGTAATGTCACAAAAAAAAAAAACAATAAAGGATGGGTATTTATCCACAATCACTACATGGTCTTATGTTAATTATATAGTCCCTAGCTAACTACAGTGTCCAGTACCACTACCAGTAAAAAGTCAGTATTTTCCGTTAGATAATGATGCATTATTCCTGTAACCACTCATTTATTGAGTAAATCATTTTTTTAAGCAGTAGCTCTTTAAGCTTTTTCTTAAATTTTGGTAGAGGCAGATCTTGAATGTCTGATTGTAACCTATTATAAATTTTCACACACATAGCTGAGCAATTTTTTTCAAACACCGCAGTCTTTGGTGCAAATTCTAGCACTAGCCGCTGACCCTTCCTTGATTTACGAGGATGGGTATTATCACGTGTGTAGATATCACTAGCTTTCACAAATAGGTTACAATTGGATTTGACGAATACACAAGTTTCAAAAATGTACATACTTGGTAGGGGTAATATTTTGAGTTTATTAAAGTGAGGTTTACAAGACTCATATGGAGGAATGCCAACAATTGCTCTTATTCAACGTTTCTGAGATAAAAACGCCCGCTGGCAGTCTGTTGAGTTTCCCCAAAGTATTAACCCGTAACGTAATACCGACCGAAGCTACATAACCATGATACGCCAACAATACTGTACGCTGTGTTGAAGTAGTTCTTAGTCTGTTTAAAACATAAACGAAACTATTTACTTTTTTGCAGACTCCATCAACATGTGCTTTCCAATCTAGGTACTTGTCCATGGTGAATCCAAGAAATCGCACATTGGTAGATTCATCAATTTTTGTACCGTCATATGAAATATGCCTTGGAATGATCTTTGATCCACGGGTTTGAAATTGCATAAAAGTAGTCTTATTGATATTTACCTGCAGATTGTTTCTTACTAACCACCCTATAACTAAATCAATAGTGTTATTTATATCAATGTCAAGGTTATTATTAATTATATTGTCGTATGTCAATATTATAGAGATGTCATCCGCAAATAGTATACATTTATTAGTAGTAATATCAGATAAATCATTAATGTATATAAGAAATAGAAGGGATCCGAGGATACTTCCTTGCGGGACGCCGCACCTGTTGACAAGATACGCAGACCTCTCTTTTTTTACTACGGCGTTTTGCTCCCAAGATATTTCGACACATTGTTCACGATTATCTAAGTATTTTTCTAACCATTGTAGCGCCGGGCCTCTGATACCATAGTTATCTAATTTTTTTATAAGCAGTTCATGAGAAACAAAGTAAAATGCTTTTGACATGTCAAAAAATATCACCAATGTCTGCTTTTTCTTATCAACATTTACTAATATATTGTGCACCAAATCAAATGCGGCAAGTGTCGTTGATTTTCCCTTTTGAAAGCCATACTGTTCATTTTTAATTAGTTTATACTTATCCAAATACGCAGATAATCTTTTATGCATAGCCTTTTCAAATACTTTAGAGATAATAGGGATTAAGGCTAAGGGTCTATAGTTACTAATTTCTGTTTTATCTCCTTTTTTATACAATGGCTTGACTACTGACTTCTTTAACCGGCTTGGAAAGTTTCCTCGTTCGAAAGATAAATTTATTAGGTATCTCAGCACCGGGACAATACTGATGACGCATTTTTTTAAGATGTCTGTTGTGATACCATAATAACCAACAGAAGTAGTATTATTTAAGGACATAATAATATTTGCAATTTCTATTTCCTCTATCGGTGTCAGAAATATACTATTATTTGAACGGTTTTTATTTGTGTTTTGTATGTTTCCATTATCGCTGTTCGATAGTTGTATTAAGTAGTTATTGAATTTGTTTGCTATTTCATAAGGATTGGTTGCTATGCTACTGTCAGTTTTTATTTCGTTTATGAATTCCTGAGGGGCATTACACTCCATATCCTCGTTGATGACCTTCCACGCAGCTTTACAAACATTCCTAGATTTATTTATAAAATTATCATTAGTAATTTTTTGCGACTGTGATATACAGCGCCGTAGTGAATTCGAATATTTGTGATACTTATCCTTATTCTCTTTTGTTCGTTTTTTATAAAAATTAAATCTTAGATGACGTTTGGTTTTACAACTAAGTCGCAATCCCTTAGTTATCCACTTTATATCACGGTACTTTGTGATAATCGTTTTTCCTTTCCTTTCCCGAAATTTCCGAATATTTTCCTGACAGAAATCTCTCTTTGTTATATAATATTTTGATGATTGAAGGATTTTAGTTTTCATTATCAAGTCTAACATCTGGGCTGTGTCATGATCGGAAAGTCCCAGCTTCAATACTTTACCAGATGCTTTTTTTACATTACTGATTATATGATCGATGCAGGTATTTATTCTTGTTGGCTCGTTAATATGTAATGTCAGATTATAATTTTGTATTATGTCAAGTAAATTTTTTACAGCTTTACATTCCCTGAGCGTGTTAATATTAATATCACCAGCGAGTACAATTTTGTGTCGGCAGTATTTACTGTTAAATAATAATTTATTTAATAGCGTATCCAAGTGCTTTAAAAATAAGTCAACATTTGATTGAGGTGTACGATAAATACATATTATTACAATTTTTAAACTTAGTACCTCAATCCCACAGCATTCGAAGATTGCTTCACGAACAAAATTTTGTATAATATTAATTTCTTTATACTTTATACCTTTCTGAATGTATATACAAGTACCGCCTCTCCTTTTTTCCCTACAATATGATGATGCTAGGTCATACACAGTTATTTTGGCATTCTTTATGTCACTTTTTCCTAAGAATGTTTCACTAAAACACACCACATGTGGGATGTTTTTTGTTACTTGTAAATTAGTGAGAGTTATTTCAATAATATCTTTTTTGCACAATAAGCCTGCTATATTCTGGTGCAAGATATGAAAAAGCGATGTATTGTTTTTATTGGGAACGAAAAAAGCTATCAATATTTGCTTCGCTTATTGGCATGGTTTTATTACTTTTTAAAAAATAGTAGGGGATTGTCCCCCTTTTAGGTTTGTTTTCTATTGATGAACTAGAGTTTACTTGTTTTGTGGTGTGTTTGTCATGTTGAGTTTGCAGTTGAAAATAATAGGGTATTGTACCCTTCTTTGGGAAGTTGATTATATTTTTGTTTTCATATGATGGGCTAGTATCCGCCCTCGTGGTATGTACATTTTTGGGATTTCTATTATTATATACCAGATATTTTTTCTTGTAGTCGTTATAGTCTATTGCCAAATTAATTTTTTTACAAAGTTCCTCAACGTCAACATCTCTAAAATTATCAAAGTATGCGATAATATCATCCCTATCATACCCATTTCCTTTACCTAAGTCTATAAATTGACAGTCGTTGAATTCATTACATACCATTTTCAACATATTATTCAACATTTTTTCATTTAAATATTTACTACTTATAATACTTGTTACAAATACATGTCGACCTTCCAGAAGTTTTAATACAGCAGAAATTTCAGCCATCACATGTGTGGGATTTATGTCGTGTTCACCTATAGATAATATGACTCTTATCATCTTCTTGAATTTGAGAATAGTGTTCATAAATTGGTTTTAGTATCTCTTTGGCTCTCGCCCCTGGTTTTATTAACCCAGTAATAGAATATTTTAGGTATTTTCCGTTCAGTCGCGAATGTATAAGTTGACTTGATAGTCCTCGGCATTGTTCTCCTCCAAATATGTGAATTTTGTTTAAATTATCAGTATCCTTCCGCTCATTATTAAAGTCACATTCCTCTGGTGTTCGGTCCGCTGAAAATCCATCAGCATTCAGCACAGAGTCATTAGTTTCCTGGCTTAAAACTTGGGTTTCATTAGTTTTAAGTTCCATGAATTTTGGATTGTCAATTAGCATTCGTCTTGATTTTCTTCTTTTAGCCTGTGTCTGGTTCTTGATATTTTGTGTCGGTGGGGTAATACATATGTTTTTTAGAGAGTTTATTTGTCGTGTTTGTTGATTAACAAGGTTTTTTAGTTGATTTAATTCTAAGTGAAGATTTTCTATTTCGTTATTTGCAACCTGTAACTGCTCAGATAATAATTGATTTTCGGCCTTCATTTTTTCCAGTAGATCCAAGTCCTGGCCAGTAGATAAATCTAAGCTTCTTGTGAGTGGCTCCGTTGCTGATGAATTAAGTGATGAACATACCGATTCTATTGATTTCGCTCTATGTAGTCGCTTAGGTCGTATTGTTATATTCATGTTCGTTTTGTTAGGTGTTGGGTCCATTGTCGATATATTGTTCAAGTCCATTATAATTTTATACTAATTTGTCAGTTGGGGTGGCGCCACCGTATCATCATTTCCCAAGTTTGTTTCGTATCATTTCCCAAGTTTGTTTCGGATTCTTACAATTTTCAATCGTCGAGGTTTCATGTTTCTCTTTAACCTTGTTTAGAACATCATTACAAAAGTTCCTGTACCTATGATAGGAGATCTTTAGAACTTCATCTGAAGGAGAAGCTTTCAGTTTTTTGTGTAGGGCGTCGCGGTGGGTGATGCATCTGAGTAAACCGGTAGTAATCCATGGCTTAAGTATTTGCTTCCTATTAGGAACTTTACGAACTGTAGTGTTTATATCTAAAGCTTTTTTGACATACTTTATCAATATGTCAGTTGCATTATTTGGATCATCTATATCAAGAATACTTGATAAATCAGTATTCACAAGCGTATTGACCGCGTTATCGTAGTTAATCATTTGTTTGAATTTTAGGCCTTTGTCAGGCTTTGGTTGTATTAAATTAAGTAAGACGGGTAAATGATCAGTGATGTTAGTTTTGATTACAAATGTTTGAGCTTTACGATTTGTTTTAAGAATAATATGATCTAAGCAGGATATTAATAATCTATGCTCACCTTTTTCCTAACTCACGTGTAGGAAAAAGGTGAGCAGGCAGAAGGCCGTTTTCAGCTAAAAGATTGAGATATTGTTCGCTTTTCCGATCTTCGTTGAAGTGTTTAATATCAATGTTGATGTCACCAAGAACAGCAACTGTATTAGACTCTCGGATTGATCGTAAGTTTGTTTCAAGAGACGTAAGAAAGGGGTCTATAGCATGGTTAGATGGCGACCTATACACACAGTGAATGGCAATATCTTTATTTTTTATAAGCAGACAGCTAGCGTCAACGAGTACTGGTTCCTCCACGGTATGGCATAAATCCATGTGAATGTATACAACGACGCCATCACTTTTATTATGGTTAGTACTGGAATAATAAAGTCTATAATTATCTATTTGTGGTAGAGGCTTGTGTTCCGATATCCAGCATTCCGTAAATACCAAAATGTCACAGTGGGTGTCTATGCGTTTTAGAAATAGGTACAAGAAATTGATCTAAGTTCCGATAAATACTTCTGATATTGTGCGTTATAAATTTTAGGTTACTGTCCGAGTTGTTTAGTAGGTGAGGACAGTCATTAGGCTCCACTATTGCCGATTCCGAAACTGTTGCATTATCTAAATCATTTTGTATTTTAGAGATAGTGTTGTTGTTATCCGTTGTGAATGTGATGGCCTATAGCTAGTGGTACATCTGAGTGAAACGATTGGGTATAATATTTAAATAAATAAACAAAATAAATTTGATAAAATCGTCTGTACATTATCTGGCTCTGAATAGGTGCGTGCGTATGATAGCTATTATGGTTACTTAAGATATAATATTTGTACTGTGTGAGCAGTCTACTGTATGCAGAACAAAGTAAGTAGTAGTATTATTCGATTGGTGGAAAAATCTCAGTTTACGGTAGCGTGCAATGTAACGCACGCAAAACGTTGTGCTTATGTGTATATGCAATAGTAGGTAAAGTTATATATTTAAAACTTATTTTCGTCAATAAATTTCGATAAATGTTGGAACCCTTCAATATCTCTGTAACCAGCAGAGGTTCCGAGGTATAGTCTAAAAATATCATTATGAGGGGAAGAACAAGTAACTCCCGGCTTCTTTATGCGTCTTTTTTTGAAATATTAAAACGATAAACTAATATTAAATAATGTATTACCTGAGCAACATGATTCTCAACGTCATAATTCCTCAAGTTGGTTAGACTCCTTCTGCAGATACCGCATGCACGCCCTCTTATCTTGCAGTCATCGCAAGAGCTGTGTCCATTTTCGCACTGGAAGATTCTCATGCCAAATCTTGAGTGGCAGGTAGGGCAGTCTAACACATCACGTTCCCTGGGCGAGTTGCGAGTTCTGGCGGGAAAATTAATTGATTATGGTTATTTGAATTTGGCAGGCTACTTTAGCTCATTCCGTAAGGCAGCCCGCGAAATTCAAATTTTCTTGCTTTTTTATGCAATTTACAGGTCAGTGTCAGGTCAAGTATGTTGATCAAAATATGATTCGCGACCGTAACAAGTATATATTTACAGAATTATAATTTATGATTAATATAATCATTAATTTAACTTTCTACATTAGAATTAGGCTCAAATGCATTGATTTATATATAAAAAAGGGAAGATTAGGCACTACGGCCGAAATATCTTGGCAAGTCTGAACATAGGCACTACGAACTTACGCGCTTGTTATCTCACTCACACTCACCTCATGTTACCATTTGGTTCCTAAAAAATGTTACTGCGCAGCCTTCTGCGCGAAGTTCGGACCTGCCAAGATATTTCAGCCGTAGTGTAACACGCTCCTCGACGTGGACCGCATAATTTAGGCCCACGGGCCTAATTGAGTTTAGTCACAGATTAACAGATCCCGCACTCCGCAAAATCATTTAAATAAAAAGCGACTCTTGCTTCGACACAATAAAGTGCAATTTAGGTCGAACAATGCTTTTACCTACAAGTTATATTCATCTACAACAAGTTGCTTCTCATTCTATCGCGTAACCTGGCGTAACTTATATCTTCTGACCACGATTGGGCAGTTAGTGTGAGTGCTGACGCCGACGGTACTTTAAATAGTCTCCATTAAGTATTAATATGTACCTACGTAATTGGGCAAATAAAAAAGTACGTACGAATACCCTGTTGTCTACTTAATCAAAATAAACCATGACTAAAATAATATTTAGTCATGCATGGTTATAATTAGTCCGTGGTAGGTACCCACCAAAACAAACATGCTATTTAAGTAGGTACTTTCCTACCTATACTTATCAAAGCCTGAACCTGACTTTGTAAACAGAACTTATCAAGTACCTAACTATACTTTAATAATAATAATTAATACTCTAACTACGTAAATATACGGGTGGCATAAAATTAGGTACCTACCTAATCTGGGGGCACGGAAGCACAGAATAAATAATAGTACTAACCTCTAGATAGTAATATATACCTACTAATTTATTTTACTCATAAACATGTCATACTCACAAACTCCCTGTTCACATTACTTATGTACGATTGTGTTGTGTATGTAGTCACGAACCGGGAATGTTGAGCCACTAGCCTGTTATACGAATGCCGCCCGTGAAATTTGACATGTGACATTTCAATAACGAAAAACGGGCGGCATTCGTGTAACACAACCAAGTTAAGATGATAAGCAAGTGGCTCAACATTCCCGGTTCGTGACTGTACATACAGTAACATTATATAGCATAGTACACAATCGGTACTTAACTAATTATGGAATGGAATTTAACTTACGTTTCACAATCGATTGATAACTTAAAAAAAAAATATAACTTTGAGTTCTTCTGTTTATTATTAGGTTGGCACAAAAGTAATGAGACATTCTACAAAACTCTATACATTTCCTTTTTCAAGTTAATTGTTTTTGATAATATTCTAGAATGTTGTAGAACATTCTAGGCACTTGTGACGTGGGCATGTATAAAGCCGCCCTCGCGATCGGTTTAGTCTCCCGACGACCCCATAACTCTTCTCCAGAAGAGCAGTAGGAACAAAAACAAATGGACATTCCGACCTCGCCGCCGAGGTCCCTCGCGACGACCCCGAAGTAATCGTCCTCCTCCCGTCCCTTGCTCGGTAATGCAGTGCCAGCTGGTGGCGTAGCTGAGCCTGTAGCTTTAAACTTCCCTGATAATAATAATTACTCTAATTTGATCCAGCCTGTCCCATCTTGCTGTCCTCCCCCCAGCGACGCCCTAAGCCGAGGTTCGTTCCCCACAGAGGGAGCCCTTAGCGTGTAGTCGCTTAGTCTGTAAGTTTTATGCCCCTGGCTGGAGGCTTTGAGTTCGCTTAAGGCAGCCACAGGTGGCTCCAGTACTCCACTACTTAACTGGTCAATCCTGATTGACCAGTTAAGTAGTCATGGCCTCTCTAGGCCAACTACGAGATGCAATTAAAAAAAAATCTGTTTAGTCAGTTTGAAGAAAAATGGACGAGCGACAAGTTTGAACACTATACTTATTATACGAGTACTTGTTAGCACAGCGCACAGCGCGCGGGCTGCGGCTGACAATATTAATACTGCATTGAGCGCTGGAAGTACAAGCCATGCGACGGTGTCCCGATGGTTTGATCGTTTTAAATCAGGAGACAGGAGCCTTGAAAGTCAGCCACGCTCTGGACGACCACCCGCAGTGAATGATGACGATTTACGCCGCGAACTAAGGTCGAATCCGGATGATACCACTCGTGAATTAGTGGTAGCACTTAACTGCAGTCACCACGCCGTGGAAAATCATCTGCATGAGCTTGGGTATCAAAAAGTTTTGGCTCGGTGGGTACCGCACATCCTTACAGACACCAGTCGTGCAGTCCGTGTCGCTATCTGAGGTCAATCACTTTTGCTGCGACTCCGACGCAAAGAGTTTTTGTCTGATCTGGTTACTGGAGATGAATCATCGATTCATTACGAGAACAATTCACGTCGTGCTTTTTGGCTACCTCCAGAAGAAACGCCACCAACTCAACCGAAGCTTAGTCAAAAGAACCGCTTAAAAGTTCTGCTTTTTCTGGGACCCACAAGGCATGCTATTCTATGACACAATGAAACTATAAACGCTTACAAATATTCATTCCAGCTCACCAAACTATCTTCTGATATCAAGAAAAAATGACGAAGACGAGTCAATGTAGTTTTACTACACGATAGCGCTCGACCTCATGTCGCATCTGCCGTTCGCCAACAGTTGGAGAACTTTGGCTGGGAGACGATACCCCACCCATCTTATTCCCCAGACCTCGCCTCATCAGACTATGATTTGTTTAGAGCCCTGAAACAACATTTGCGGGGTAAACAATTTAATGATTTCTCTGATGTAGAAGCGGAGTTGTTCAACTCTTCAACTCTTTCGAGGCACAGCCATCAGAGTTCTGGGCGAAAGGCATCCAAACTTTGCCGGATCGTTAGCAAGAAGTCTTAGATGCTAATGGTGATTACAGCATTGACTAAGCTTTTTGTATTGTAATAATAATATAAAATATAAAACGTAAACCAAGTGTCTCATTACTTTTGTGCCAACCTGATATAACATCCGTAGACACAACAAATTGTTAGTATTACGCTTTTTATTGTCATAACGAAGGGTGCACAACATCATAAATAAAATAAAAACGACGCGTTCGTGTCTCGCTGAGCGCGTATAGTCCCTAGTCAACACTGTGTTGTCGCAAGCTGTAGGCACTTATCTCGAGCGGAATGTACCAGCGCAATGGCACTGCTTTAGTCACACACAATCCATCTGGCCGCTGGCGTTTGTGTAGCAACAATGCCATCCTGTGTTTCCAAAAAGTGCACAACAAATGCTAAAAGCAAGTTCCATGGGATTACTTTTCATTCGATATGTAGATACATCGAAACTTCGATAGGGCTAGTCGCCATTTACAGAAAGGGGTAGAAATATTGTATACACATATGATTCGTAAGTGTGAAGAGACAAGCGGCAGCGCAAGCGGCGAATTAAGAGTTGTTGTTATGGATACGTAACAGTAACAATTATTGCTATCTCGTTCCCACTACAGTCCGCGTAATATGTCTCTCTATTTTGGTTGTTGATGCACGTGACATGACGCACGACATTGGGAAATGTAGTGTTTACCTAGATGTGTAGTTGTTTCTAGTCCAATAATGTTTACGTGACATTAGAGCGTACGAGATTTCAAAAATCCTTCCTTCGTTAAAAAGGAACTAGTGCATAATTTCATGCTTCTAGACAGTTCCAGACCTAGCGGGTTGGCTCTGTGCGTTGTCTATCAGTGAATTCTAATAATTATTCAGCGTGATAAAAGTGTAGGAATTTAGAACTGTATACCTGCTTACAGAGCGCGTTCTCGCAGCAGGCCCGCGAGGGGGCGCAGGAGCCGATGGAACTGGCCCTGGCGCCGGCCTATTATAGCTGTAAACAACAATTATTCACATAAAAAACAGTGCTGTAGGCCGGATGTCCTAACCAAAGCGAACAAAATGAACGCTTAGTCGCGTCGACAAAGGGCGCCTTCCGATTTTCCGAGTGAAATAAGAACGCGACGATCGCGTATTGGCGCAAACGATATTTTGGTTAGGACGCGGGGACAGGTGTCTTGCTACTGCGACTACGGAGAAAACAAATGAAAGAAGTTGTTTAGAGCAAGCGTGACGCAACTTCGGAGCGACGGACGGAAACAAGTGAGGTGTAAACGCGAGAATAGCTCGTGTCGTGGTGGAAAGATTAGCCAATCAGCAAGGTTGAGGCGTAAGAAAATGTATTCTGTGGTTGATACCTAGGCGTACAGTGGACAGGAGTATAGATGCTGGCGGGAAAAATTCCGAATCATTCCCGTCGAATACTTCGGAAGTATTCCGAAATATTCCGAAACTTTGGGAATATTTCAACGTTTATTCCCATTGAATTATTCGGGCGAAATATTCGGCGGAAACATTCGATTGCGGGGTACGAATGTTTCTCGCGGGGGGAAAATTTCTCCGGGGAGCATTTCCCTCTTACCGCACCCCGCACCACCATCGCCTGCACGCACGACTCGTGGCAGTCGGGCGTGCGCGGCGCGGCGGCAGCGGCCGGCGCACAGAGGGGCAGCGGCGGCGGCGATCGACGATCGATGCAAAATACGATATTTCAGCAAAAAAAATAAAAATCTTAATTAAATTCATTTTGAATAATTCTGATTTAAAGAAACTCTCCCAGAAGTATTCCGGAATTATTCAGAATTTTTCGGAAGTTTTGCAACTATAGACAGGACGTAGGTACTTAACACATTCACTGTCCAGTGCAGGAACTATGAACGAACACATATCCGTCCACCCCTCTGACGGGAACTGAAGTTATGGACCGAGTTATTGTCGAGAAACAATTTTAATTCTGTAGAAAGAGGCAAATACGGGTGCGTTCCTCCAGCGGCGCAGGCCGCTATTGTATTCTTTAGTTTCCACTAGTCATGTCGCGCGTTACACCTGAGCGGCAACATCGCGCGTGTGCGCATTGGAAATTAGCAACCTGCTCTGATGTTAGTTTGACAACGTCGTGCGCTCACTGCCAATACATAAGACAAGCTTTCTTTTAACCTTGTTAATAAAAAATCAATTTAGATTTTGAATCCCGGGGAATATCCATATTAACATGAACGTTTGCGGTCATTGAACGAAAATAGCTCTACCTACTCCGATCACTGATCATCATCCTCATTTCAGCCGAAATGACGTTTACTGCTGGATGTAGGCCTCCCCTAAGCCCACCACCGGTACACTTCGACCGGTTCTGTGCATCTCGCATCCAGAAAATTCCTGCGGCTTTCACTAGGTCATCGGACCACCTTGTGGCCTGTGGGAGGCTTTAATTAACTTGGAAGGTGTTGCGCGACTAATCATTAAAACAATCGACGCGCGCAGTTGTGTCCCGCCTCCCTCGCGTGATTCGCCTCAGTTTGACCAGACTTTTGACGTGGCAAATGTTCTCAACTTAGATAATGAGGTTTAAACTTACATCTTTTGTAAATAATTGCTCTTTAGGTCGTAAGTCTATCAAAATACGATTCCCGGCAGTAGTACCCAGATATTAAGATATAAATTACCTTGCAGTCTGTCCATTATTATTGATAAACACGTACTCTTGATTTGGAGAAGTTGGCCGGAAAAGGTTATTGTTGTTGTACAAGTACTGGCTGTTGTTAGGGCCCAAGGGGCCATTGATAGGGCTCAAGGGTCCGTTGAAAGGGCCCAAGGGACCGTTGAAAAATCCCCGGGGGCCGTTGTTAGGGTCCAAGGGGCTGTTGTTAGAGCCAAAGGGGCCGAGGTTGGGGTAGACATTGTTGAACTGAGGCAGTGGCGGCGCTGATGCTGCGGTCTGCTGCAGTTGGTTCCCCGAATATGTGTAGGGCGCGCGGTCTCTTTCAATACTGTAAGTAATCAACAAACTTTTTTTTTTTTTTTGAGAAAATATATAATTCACAAAGTGAATTATGACTTTCTGTAATTAATTTGGATTATTCCGATCTGTCACCCTGCTTTGTCCCCTTATGGGAACAGATCGGAAAAAAAGTTTGATCTGTCCCCCTGTTAGCAACTTTATTCACTCCTATCTGTCCCAGACAGTGGTCTCGAACGTCACAAGGCCAAATCGGTAGAGTTGCCTACAAATATCGGTAGATTCGTACCAAAATAGGTAGGTAAAAAAAAAAAATATTCCAAAAATTATCATCCCATATCGTTCTACCGATATGGTCTATTTTTTGGGATATTTTTTTAGTAGAACCTACTGAAAAATCGGTAGGTTCGAGATCATTGGTCCCAGATAGGAGTGAATAAAGTTCGAACTGTCCTCTCGTTGCTAACAGGGGAACAGATCAAATATTTTTTCCGATCTGTCCCTCTACACCACAAAGCACAAAGTCACAAAGCAGGGCGACATATCGGAATCAGTCGACGCTTGATAGGTTCTCAAAACAAGTAGGTATAATACCTACTAAATATCGCTATTTATAATGTTGACTAGCTAGCGGTAGCAAGCTCCCGATATCTGCAGGTACTATTCTATGAAAATCTCAGCGTGAAAATATAGGTTCAGTTCTACATTCAGGTGGAATGACAGCCACAGAGTTTTCATGACAATCCACTTCAAGCTCACTTCCCCTAAGTTTTCACGGCGAACGTTTTACAGAATAGCCCTTACAGTTGTATCTGATAGCTCACAAAGTCAGTAGCAAACTGAAGCAAAGGGGCTGAGGATCTTACAAGACAGACTGGATGGCCAAGAACCAGGCGTGGTGTTAATTATGCGAGCCTTACGTCTAGGATTTGTCCAGACATGTCCGGCTTTTAGCCCCCCGTTCGGACTTTGTCCAACCTTGTAATTTGTCCGACCGTCTCTACATAGGAATTATTTTTATTTTTATAAATATAGGTATGTAGAAAAAAAAGTAAGATAAGAAATAAGAAAGATAAAAAGCAAAATGTCCGGTCTTTTTTGCAAATATCCGGAACCCTATGGTAACCGTATGGTATGACTTCGCAGCGGTTTGCAATAGGCTTAGAAGGTACTTACCAATGCGAAAATAAGCCCGTACTATTTTGATTTGGTGACATGTTATTATAATTTGAGTTGTGGCCGGCCTCTTCCTGCTGTTTCCGCTGAGCGGCTGCTCTAGCGGCGTCCTCTTGCTGCTTTTTCTCCGCGGCATTAGCGGCCTCTTCTTGTTTTTTCTGAGCGGCCACTTCCTCGAGTTTTCTCTCGTATTGCTGTCTTTGGGCTTCGAGAAGACGGTTGACCTGATCCTCAGACATTTGAGGCCTGGACAAAAAGAGACGATTTTGAAAAATAATAGGCCGACAGAAAGTGACTGCGTGTGAAATCACGGTAAAAACTTTCAAATAAAAGCTTTCACGAGCTTGCTTATAATTCCTAATCCAAAGGGCATTTATCTGTCTCAGGACTGTACCTTTTTAAACGACTTCAAAAAAAGGAGGAGGTTCTCAATTCAGTTCTTTTTTAGGGTTCTGTAACTCAAAAGGAAAAACGGAACCCTTATACGATCACTCGTGTGTACACCGCTTCGTATGCGGACAAGTTTGAACATTTACGTGCTCGTATGGCTCTCGTCCTACGCGCGTATTACGATACGACGCCGTGTGCGAAAGGCCTTACTCAACGCCCGCGCTGTGCTCGCGCCATTGGCATTTATCTGCGCATAAGTCAACATACATCATTATGTTCAATCATAGCATAATAAACAGCTTCATGGTACCTACTCAGTACTCACAATTACAAAATTGAAAAAAAAAAACTTCTAAATTACCTAAGTATACAAAACTAGTTTGCAGTGTACTTATTTGAAATATTAAAAAAAAAAATACTACCAAAAGGAAAGAAAATCATTATGAGGTACCTATTGGGGTACCTGGGTATTCAATAGCTAAAAGCTGATTAAATAAAATGAAAAATAATCATTAAAATCCTAAAGTCAGAAAAAAAGGGACGCATCTCTTCCAAATATTTATTTGATTTGTTACAATTTTAATATCAAGGGTTCACGGGCTATTTGTATTAAGCGACATGTTTGGAACTATACAGGAGAGCATTAATTCAAAGTTTCATTATTCGGGAAAAAGAACATTATCAATATTTTTTTTACTAAAAAGTGGCCAATCGACGGTTAAGAAGCAATAGTGTCTATCTCCGATTTTTACTTTTTAATGCAGATATGAGTATAACTCAATATCGGCCAGGATGTCGCTTAATACAAATAGCCCGTGAACCCTCGATATGTAGTTGGCTGCTGGTCCTGCTTTGCTTCACAACCACAAGAAGTGTTTTATCTACGACTAGCTTCTGCCTGTGACTTCGCCCGCTGAAATTTCATATTCCTCGACCCACCGCGTCGGATCGCATCTTCCTTAGCGTTGTCTCTCATTTTTTTATCGTAGCGTTATATTAAATAGCATATTAACATCCTCAAGAATTGGGCTATCAAAAAAAAAAAAAAATTCAAATCCGACTGGTAGTTCCAAAGATTAGCGCGGTCAAACAAACTCTTCAGCTTTATAATTAGTATATTATATAGTGATATAAACTTGCATGCTTGTCTAGGTAGTGTACGTTTAATACATGTGCACTGTAGGTATGATTATTTGATATGATAGATAAGAATCGGACATGCAGTCACACACAGTCATAATAATTTACTTATTAAATACTATACGTACCCAAAGAGTCATTCTTACCACAGAACAGACCTCTTTTATCTGTTCTGTGATTCTTACGAAGAATCACAGATTAAATTCTATAGTGAGGTTTTTCCCGTGATTAGTTCATTCCGGTTTCCGATAAGAATTGTTTTGACGGCTCGATGGTGGATGACATTTTTTTGAAAACAAAAGTGTACTAAGTACACTAATTAGCTCACAAATGAATCTCTTTAAAAGGATTCTTTTCAATATTCGATTTTTCTAGGAAACTACGTTCATTGTTTTGTTTCAAAAAAAATAAAATTATTCTTATCTTTTATTATTAATAATAATAGTTACAAAAATTATAAATGCGAAAGTGTAGTTGTTTGTTTGTTTGTTACCTTTCACGTCTAAGCCACTGAACCGATCATCCTGAAATTTTGCATATACTTTGTAAGGTGTACAGAAACGGACATAGGGTACCTTTCATCCCGAAAAAAATTCCCGTGGAAAACAACAATAACGTTCTTATGATAGTAGATGGCGCCACGTATCTTTCGCATCATGATTTAATTTTATTATTATAGAAACTGTAGTGTTTTTTTTTTTTTTAATTTAAGTACCTAATACATTTATTGAGGCTAGAAATCAAAAATCAAAATCAAAAGTCATTTATTCAAACTAGGTTGAGAATCAGCACTTTCTGAACGTCAAAATTACATAAGACAGTCCCCCAAAACGCCCACCCTTCACCACTTCCTAGTGCTTCCTAGTGCTAGCTGGGGGGAAGAAGTGGCGCAACAAACTCACTAGTGTCGATAGACCGGTTTTTCATCTTCCTAACTATCATAACTAATATTTTAGATGCGCCAGTGTTTGTTTGTTGGTTACGCTTTCACGCTAAAACGGATGAACGGATTTTGATAAAATTTGATACTTGGTAGACCATGACCTGGAGAAGGACATAGGCTACTATTCATCCTGGATCGCAGACGAAGTCGCGGGCAACAGCTAGTTAAATATAATAATAAGTTAAGTTTAGATATACATATGTGCAGACGCCAGCCAGCACATCGAGCTATCCGAAACCACGGTACAATCCCGTAACTGTCCAATTTCCCCAATCAACCTTGAACCTAATGCTTTAGAGATAAAGTTGAATATCTATAAAGAAAGGACATTGGGAACTGTACCATGGAAAATCTCCCCACGGCGGACAATGATGAAACATACCTTATTTTAAAGCTTTATACCTCTATCCACGTTGACCTAAAGCGCATTATTGTGGCGCATGGGAATATTGAGATATGCTGAGTCTAAGTTGAAAATATTTTGTGTAAGAATGACTTGATTTTTCAACTTTTTACTTTGTTTTGCATTACATGACACCTAGTAATAATTTTATTTGTATTATATTATCATTTATGAGTTGTCCGATGGCGGTAAGCCTGGTGATCTGTAATACAGGTTGTACCTACAACAGACACCAGTCTCTATTAAGTGTTACCTTGTCTTTGTACTGTGTTTGTGATTACGAGAGAAATAAAAGAATTTTTTTTTTTTCATTTCTCGGGACTCTGGGGTCCCGGACCTTTGGAAGGCATACGGGGAGCCGAAGCCAACTCGCAGAGGCCCCAAATGATAAGGAGGCACCAACCGACGATTATCCCTGTATGCACTATGCAAGTGCAACCAAGGTAAACCCCCGGTTGTTGCAGGACTATTGTTGTGCGTGGAAACAAAACATAGGTATTGGGCTATGAGTCTGGGTGGCTAAAGTGGATTGGGTTACTTGAACTATGGAAGAACTATGTCCCCTGCCTGACCAATGTTATATATTATACACGGATAAAATGGCATCCGATTTATTATTATTATTATTCATTTTTTCATTAATTATGTGAATATAGTGTTGGGCCCGTTCATTGTCTTCAAAACATTAAATTAAATTATTTGCCATAAGTCAGCTGACACACGCCATTATACCAAAAACTAGTGTATTATTAAAAAATATATATTTCGATACAAGCTTATTTCTGTCTGGATAATCATCTAGGACCAGAGGCCTTGTCAAGACGAATCAAACGAGCCCAAACTCGATAGGGTTTCGTCGTTTTATTACTGAGTTCCCATGACCACCTTCCGGCTCCATCATCAGATCAGCTCCATGTCATAATAATACTGCATTGTCATCCGATTCACATATGCAGGTGAAACTAAATAAAAGCTTGTAAAAATAAATTAATTGTAATAAATGCGTGTTTATTCAAATACAAATGTACCGAAATATTCACATGTCTTATAATAGAAATACTTTTTGTAATCTACATGACAAAATTATTTCTTTTATGGTTCCGTAGTTCCGTATCTACACAACAAAACAGTGAAAACAGTGGGCCACCGCCGGCCGTAAGCGTATCCCACTTAAATCCAATTTCAAGCCTTTTATTAAGCATTGCATTTAAGGTTGAATTTACATTAACGTTATTTATTTCAACTAGAATTTGTAAACACATGGATAAAATGGCGGCAAGTCACAGGAACAATCTGCGACTCCCGCATTCCCGACGTCTGGGATGGAGTGTAGCTTTAGGGGCGGTATGGAGCGAGGACTTATAATTTTTTTTTTTTCGGAAATTTTCCTATTTTTTGCAGTATCGGGTTGACCTTGACTTTAGAACATAATTTAGATTCTGAGAAGCATGGTCCTAAGACGCACCGTTTCCGATTTATGGGCCTCCGATTTTTTTCCTTTTTTTTTGTAAAACGCTCTATATTTCAAAAATGATAACTCGAATGAAATCTTTTCTGCAAAAAATTGCTGCTCCAGTCGAAAATCATGAGTTGATGCAAAAGAACCCACGAAATATAAAAAAAGTTCAGAAAATTTTCTGTCGGTCGATCTTCAGCTGGCGTATACTTAGGGGCAGAGGACTGACAAATCCGAGTTTTTTTTTACAGATTTCGGCCATTTTTATTGCAGAACCTTATTAACCTTGTCCATAGAAAACTTTTAAGCACCATGGTCCTACGACGCACCATTTCCGAGTTACGGGCCTCCGAATTATATTTTATTTTTTTATTTATTTTTTTTTTACATAGAAAGCTCCTAACTCGGAAACGGTGCGTCGTAGGACCATGCTTCTCAGAACCTAAATAGGTTCTAAGGTCAAGGTCATCGCGATACTGCAAAAAAGTTGGTAAATTTCTGAAAAAAAAAAAAAATTTGGCTGTCCTATGGCCTTAAGGATACGCAAGCTGAAGATCGACCGACAGAATTTTTTTGATTTTTATATATTTCACGGGTTCTTTTTACATCAACTCATGGTTTTCGACTAGAGCAGCAATTTCTTTCCAGAAAAGATTTTCATCCGAGCTACCAATTTGGACATATGAGTTTCATATAAATTAAAGTAAAATTCGGAGGCCCATCATTCGGAAACGGTGAGTCGTAGCTTCTCAGAACTTAAATGGGTTCTAAGATCTAGGTCAACCCGACACTGCAAAAATTGGTAAATTTTCGAAAAAAAAAATTAGGAAAATTTTCCGTCCCAAAAAATTTTTTTTAACCAAAACAATTTTTTTTTTGTTTTTTCTGCTGCTCATAGTGCCCCTAAGCGTATACACGAACTCCTAAAACTCCGCCCCTAAGACGACCCAGTGTGACTGACTGACCATCGGCGCCAGTGACTACCGAGATGACAACTAATAGAGAAGTATGGAAGAAAAAGACATGTTGCGCCGACCCCAAATAAATTGGGACAAGGGCAGGAGAAAGACCACCCACTGCCCGAATGATGAATTACGTAAACACGATTGGTGATAGTTTTATGAGAACTTTTGCATGTGATGTTTTTATAGTTCTTTATTAGTGGTCGATATTTAAAATGTAGGTAGGCAATTGCCAAAACAAAGAAAAAATATTGATGAATGGTAGTAGGTGGATGTATGCTGAATAATAATAGCATGCACAGCATATCGTCGCTGTCATATCAAAATGTCGTATGTTTTTTATTGTTTTTTTTTTTGGTCGTATGTTTGCAAATTTCTAGGTACCAGTTACAATCTGTTTTTAAGGATATTATAGTTGAATAGACACCGTAAAATTATGCAATTTCCCAAAAAAAAGTTACTTTTTACACAGTACTATAAAAAAACAAGTTTTTTGTGTTTCCTGAAACAGGTACTTAAACAATACGACATTTTGATATGACAGCGACGATATACAGCCTAGCACATGTTCCCATTGCTTGGACTGCGGCCTCCTCTCTGCGAGAGGGAGTAAGCCAAACATAATCACCACGCGCGCCCAGTGCGGGTTGGTAGATGTCACATGTCTTTAATGTTTGGTTCTAGAACATGCCGGTTTCCTCACGATGTTTTCCTTCACCGTTTTTAGAGCAGCGGTGATGAACTAATTTACATAAAGTGCCTGCTTGGGTTCGAACCCACGACTTACAACTCATAAGTGGCGGCCGCTACTGGACTGTGCCACCACTGCACCACTCACTGCAGAATAATAACAAGATAAGAATAATTAAATAACGTCTTGGTAGGTATGAATAACCGAAAGAAATAAATAAACAAAAGCACTTACGGTGGTGTTTGTTGATAACTTCCACAACGTCTTCTTCTGTCATTAGATTGTTGGGCCCCCATGTTGAAACTTTTTAAAATTAACTTTAGTGACAAATACAACGATTACCCCCTTATCACGATTTCACTACTGACACTGTTAAAAACTTAAAGGCACAAGTGGTATATAAATATGGCCTGCGAGTGAGACACGAACACGACATTTACGCGTTAATTTTTCGCTCGTTATCTTTATATTCACTAACCAAAGAGTAATTAACTTTACTCTTTGATTAGCGCTGTGCATGTGCATTGAATGTGCAATAAGGGCTAATTAGGGCATAGACAATTCTCACTCCTCTTAACTTTAGGGATGTGAACGTATCGGTGAATGTATGTATTATTTTATACATCGAGTAATTAATTCAAAGTGACAGGAGAAAATTAACCTTTTCACCGCCACGGACTTCAATAGAAGTTCCGGATTTTCGTGCTACCAGCGCCACGACTTCATTAGAAGCTCTTCATTTAGCTATGTTATAAAAATAAAATTTACTATATTTAACAGGTTTTTTCATTTTATTATTTAATATAACACTGTCTAATACCCTGTTTTTATCTTTCCACACAAAAGAAGCCCTTATTTGTCTTAAAATTGGCAAAATCAAAACTCCGAACATTTTTAATGTCCCCAGTACGCCAAGGACTTCAAATATAGTCGGCTAATGATGTGACGCGAAAGTTATCACTGTTTGATTTCACCTGTTGAAATATTTATAAATATTATTATCCAAAACAATTTGAGGTCAGTAGAAATATGAATTTAGTTACCTATTTTATAACAAAGGGAAAATAGACTAATTTCGACCTTCAGATGGGTGCCGACTCGGAATTAAATAATTGTTAGCAATTCTTGTCGATAATTGTATTCTCCCATCTCTACAAAACAATTGGTTGTCAGTGCCCCAGGCGCCACGGACTATTATAGAAGTCGTTCTGTGACGTCAGAAACGTACGGCTGTCAATGTCACTTTGGCATAGTGCAGTGAAGACTGCAGGTAGGTACTAATCGGATTCTTTCACTTTGCTTGTAAAATAGGTCCTATTCTATTTTACTAACAGTAATAAATTAACAAATAGGTAGTGAAAATGAATGAAGAACTGGATTCGGGTGAGCTTTTAAAGATATTACAAGGTGTGGAATCGGACTCGGAGTATTTTGAGGAGAACGATGAACCAGAAGAAAATGTTTCTAAGGTATGTCCAACTAGATAATAATAATAACGTTTATTCATCAAAAAGTAAGAATTTAAGCAACAGCTTCCATGATCATTCTTATAGCATTACATATACTACGATCTAATGGGGTTGTTTCCCGGAAGCTTCGTCGCAAGAGAGCGCTGTGAGTTCGTTACATTTCAAAAGTCTTTGATAAAAATGTGGGCATTGTGTGGAAGATTTTTAAGTATTTGCGTGTTTTTTTTTTTTCATCTATATGTGTTGCTTCACAATTTATTCTACCAGGCGTATCACCCAGTTGAAGAAGTTGATAAAAGAGGTGTATCGCAACAAGTAAGGAAAGCCAAGCTTGTCGTAAAGTACATTATATTTAACACTTTATCGACTTTTAGCCGTTTTCTGGACAATAATATGGTTTTATCAGTTATACCTTTTTTTTCTATGATACTAATGATAAACAAGATGTTAAGTTACTTGTTACAAAATGTATAGTTATTTTAAAAGAAATCAGTTTTTCTTCACACGTTGGAAGCTCTTTTACTATTATTAATAAAAAGTCATCATTCATAATATGTAGGTATCGTACCAACCTGTCGTCTTAGCAGTGGTCTCGTAGTCTGTTTCTTTGAAGTTTCCCACATAGCCTCGAAAAATCGCTTGATTTGAAGTTTATTCATTTCAGAGCCGTCCCCCACTTTCTCTTCATGTAAAGATTACTTGGGAATTTGTCAACGCATATTTGCTTGCATCCAAAAGCTAAATAGGTAATGACCCATATATTGATATAAGACGCAAAAAATAAAAATAGTTTAATTTCTTTGTAGATTGACAATTCGTTTGTAACAAACACTTAGCGCCATCTACGCGGAACTAATTTGACAGTTTTCTTCCCCTTTACTAAACATAGTGATAAACAAATTCCCCGTTTTACCCTACAGTCAAGACGGTTGATTACAGCAGTCTATAAGATGGATAATGTTTTGTAGAGAGCAGAGGACGTTGACACAGCCTGATATGATGAAACGTTAGTTACGTTACTAATTTATTTTGCGTCTGACACATGTTATTTTTTCACTTTTTATGGGGGTAGGTCATTTGTAAAAAAGTTATTGGTATAGCCAAGTAATTATGATTTTGATAGAACCGTACAATATTACGCATTACAATTTTAAAAATAGGAGGCTATACCAATAACTTTTTTTTATTTAAGTTAAAAGGCTGACTTTTGGGAGGCGTCTTAATTCCAAAAACATATATTCAAATAAAAAAAATACGTTACTTATTAAAAGATGACCAATGTTGCGTGATATCATGTAGATCCATTTACGTGTAATTTTCGAAGGAAAAGAATATGTTTATAGGTGCCATCATCATAACATTAATTTTACACACACTACATTTTTTAACCCTAGATTACTACTCTACGTCGCAGAGGCGCCTGCGTTTTTGATATATTGCTCTCTTTTTTTATCCTTCGCGCGTTATACAAACAACAATAATAATTAATAATTAATAATTAATTATATAAACAGTCAAAACTTATCAATCATACTTATAGGTTTTGAATAAAATCATTAGACAATATGATGCGCCTCGCCGGCGTATGAGTAGTTTGTTTGTACGTCGCAACATGAGTAGTAATGTCGGGTTAAAGAAAATAATCATCTTCATTATTATCATCGATAATAATGGGATCCATAGGTCAAGACTGCAACACTAATACCTATAATACCGGAATTCACCAACCATAAACAATGAAAGCATTTTATCTCCGCGTTCATAAAATGTTTTGTTTTGTATTGTAATAATTATTATTTATGTCTGTGCATGGACATGCCTACGACGCTGAGCTGGCTCCAGCATCGGGCGTCGGCGACGGTGAGGCAGCGCGCGCGGGCAGAGGGCCGGGCTGCGGGTCTCGGCGATGGCTGTGAAGTGAGAGGGGCGCACGGGCGGCGCGAATGGCGCAGAATTATATACATTAGAATCAGTAATACGACTCCTTTAGTATAATCCTGAATGTCAAGATTTCATGAAATAGTCAATCATTAGGATTACCTGGTCTTAAAGAGTGATGACTTTAATGATTCTAATTATGTAAATAGATACTTGTTACGACCGGAAATTATAATTTGATCAAGGTATGCAATCTAATAGGGTTATTCCCGGCCGGCCTCACTGGGCACGACTGGGAAAAAGTTTCGTTCAGTCCCCAGTCAGTGCTGACGATTGGAACTTTTTATTTACACAAATTCTTACAGTTTTAACCCTTTATAAGGCAGAAGAAACGGCTGAAGGTAAGAAATGAAACTTAGTGGTATACATCATACACTGGACAGCAAATAAACCGAGCCACCCGCTACCTAGGCACTCTAATTCGATTTTCTCAAAAACTAAAAAACCTACAATTATCAAAGTTGTAGTTTTTTTTTCACTTTATCATTACTAACGATTGTCACGACTGGAAAACGACTCTTCTTTGTAAAATCCTTAATAAACACTGAAATATTGATTAAACCCAATGAGTTTCATTTCATTTTAATCACCATGAAACGCACTTTCTGTAGGTATAACTTTGATAGTTGTAAGTTTTATACTTTTTGAGAAAATCGAATCAGAGTTCCTAGTTAGCGGGTGGCTCGGTTTATTTGCTGACCAGTGTATATGAGCACTTTATTGAAATTTCTGAAAAAAAAAGTATATATTAGGTTGGGGAAAAAGTCTTTTCGCATTATAGTAGGTATGTATGAACTTGTAATAAAATCTCTTTGGCTATACTATTTGTATCTGGCTGGTTTTGGTATCATTGAAAGTTTAAATTTTAAAGAACATAATTCCAAATTCAAATTAGGAAAATGTGTGATTTTCATTTGTTTTTCGTACCGTCAAGATGAGTGAATCTAATGAAGAAATTCGATACATTTTAAAATTTTACTACAAAAAAGGTAAAAATGCAACGCAAGCCGCGAAAAAAATTTGCGATGTTTATGGACCTAGTGTAGTGTCTGTGAGTGTAGCACAAATTTGGTTTAAGCGTTTTCAATCCGGAAATTTTGATGTCAAAGATGCACGTCGCTCTGGTCGCCCTATTACGGATAAAATGGATGTCATTTTTGAAAAAGTGGAGCAAGATCGGCGGCATATCAGTAGTTACGACGTAGCTGAAGAACTGGAAATTGACCACAAAACAGTTTTGGCGCATTTGAAAAAAACTGGGTACACAAAAAAGCTCGACATTTGGGTACCTCACGAGCTCACTGAAAGAAACCTAATGAACCGTGTACCTATTTGTGATTCTTTATTACGACGTAATGAAACCGAACCATTTTTGAAGAAGCTGATAACTGGTGATGAAAAGTGGATCACGTATGACAAGAACGTGCGAAAAAGGTCGTGGTCAAAGGCCGGTCAGGCTTCACAGACTGTGGCGAAACCCGGGTTAACTCGCAACAAGGTGATGCTGTGTGTATGGTGGGATTGGAAGGGCATTATTCATTATGAGCTGTTACCACCAGGCAGGACCATCGATTCTGAACTCTACTGCGAACAACTGATGAGATTAAAGCAAGAAGTTGAGAGAAAGCGGCCGGAATTAATCAACAGAAGGGGTGTGGTTTTTCATCATGATAACACTAGACCTCACACATCTTTAGCCACTCAGCAAAAATTAAGAGAGTTTGGCTGGAAGGTGTTAATGCATCCGCCGTATAGTCCTGACCTTGCACCTTCAGATTTCCACCTGTTTCGGTCTCTTCAGAATTCTTTAGGCAGTGTCAGGTTAACATCACGAGAGGACTGCCAAAACCACTTGTCTCGGTATTTTGACCAGAAGTCCCAAAATTTCTAGGTATAGCAATGGGATCATGTCCCTACCTACAAGATGGCAAAAAGTTATCGAACAAAATGGTACCTACATACTTTAGTTAAATGTAAATAAACTATATTAAAAAAAGTTTTGAATTTTCTTAAAAAATGCGAAGAAACTTTTTCCCCAACCTATTATGTATAAAACGGTACATGGTGTCCATTATTTGGACAGAGCCGTACTACGGCTTGTGGAAGTTGGCAAAACATGGAACAATACATTGGGCTACCTGGCATCGTATGCATTGTATCTTCGATTTTTTGCTGTTCGCATCGCTGCTGCAAGCCCTGCATCGTCTGTAAGAGTCTAGTGGACGGGGGAGGTGGGATCCAACGTCTGAAAGCCGTAGATCATCTGGAAGACCATACTTTGCCTTCTGCCGGCTATCAACTTTTGGTCTTTTGCATACAAAAGATGGCAAGTTCGATACCCTCTTCCTTCTGCTCGTAAAAGTGCCAATCAAGTTTCTTCCGAGAAGTGTACGAAACTGTAAAGTAGACATTGGGTAACGCACTTTTTGAGCATACAAAATGTATGCATTCGTAATTGCTGCATCCACCATAAAATAAAATAGTCTCATCCACCACCTCCTGCTCCTCCTAGCTACAGGATAGGTACCTCGCTTTTGATCAAAGCGATCGACACCCGCCATCTTTTTGGTATAGTCCACAACACCCAGAGGGCAAGGCACTTCTTGTTTCCTTCCGTCTTTTTGCGTTCTCATGCATGTTACTTTTTCCTTAGGATGAAAGGAGGTACTAAGAATGCTGACTAATTTTGTGTCCATCCATGTAAAGCATGCTACATTTCGGTTAACCCGCCACTTATATTGACCCCTACAAAGTTTAGGTTTACCTTTCTTGGCCATCAGATTTTTTAGTGTTCGGGGTAAGTTAGTTCTATTGGATCTAACTGTTGCTGTAGAATATAATATATATTATTCTCATACAAGCTTTGCATTAGTTGGGTGGAAGCAAAGAAATTATCAAATGTTACATGTGCGTTTTCTATCTTTTTTTCAATAAGTACTTTGAAAGACTATTTACCACAGCTGCTCCTAAACCGAATTCAGTAATAATAATTCATTGCCTTTTTTTCCCGAATACACCTCAAATTCAAATAAATAACCCGTGCTACTGTCACATCTCGCCCATATCTTGAAGCCTCTTTTTATCGGCTTGTTTGGTAAATATTGCTTCAATGTACTGCGCCCTTTGAACTTTACCATACATTCGTCAATACTTTGGGATGACGAATTCCTAGCTCCCTTTTGAAAAGCAGTGTTCATTGAGGTTAAAAGGGGCCGAATCTTATAGAGTTAATCATATTCAGGATCTACTCTTTGAGGCATTTTCGTGTTTTCGTTTAGATGTAGATTCTTCATTATCATTTTAAATTTTTTTACAGTCATTACGTCTGCTATTTCTCTCACACAAAATAATGGATCTGTTGACCAATACAAGTCAATATTGGGTAGAGGGTGCACCCCCATCAAAACCAACATTCCTAAAAATGCTTGTATTTCCTCATTTGAGACATCTACCCAGTTTTTTTGTTTATTTTGGGCAGCATATAAATTTGTCTGCTCTGCAATTAGAGATAAAACTTCGTCAGTGAAAAAAAAAACGAAAATAAACATGAGGTCCACTTTTGTTGGGAATATTCTGGTGAGACTTTAGAGGAATATCATCAAACATGTTTCTTGGTACATCGTGAGGGAAAAGTACTTTCTTCCAATCTTCATCTTCAAAATCAGAAATGGATAACGACACAGGACTATTTTATCGGCACATTGATGTTTGGACCATCAGCTGTTTCCGATTGATTTCGTCCTATAGAAATTCCGCTTACTGAAGGGACTACGAAATCCTCTGGTTCAAAATTGGCGGCATTCCCGTTATTTGAAGATGACGGAGAAGCTAAAATATCCTCAACGTCCGATGAATTTGGTGGCAAGAATATGGCCTCACTTTCCCTTTCATCACTTTCGTGACCATCTTCAGACTCCTCGCCATCCGATAACGCAAAAAGACTCTCTAAAGTTTCCTCAATTTTGTCTAAAGGAATCGCTTTTCTCTGTAACCAAAAAAATGAGAAAAAAATGTTTGAATCAGACGGGCTCTGGGCAATATATGGACGTCATAACAAAACTCCAAATTAGTATCAAAAAGATTCGTATCCGCAAAAATATACCTACTGCATTACATCAAATTTAGAATATATCTAACAAATTTTAATTTAAATCTTACCAGTCCACTCATTTTTTTCGAAGATTTTTGTAGATTTACGTAGCACTAGGTATTAAAACCGACACAAGTTTGATAGATGACATCAAACATCTGTTTGAACTAACTTGGCGCCATATTTTTTTTTTCTACGTTTGTTTCTCAAAACATTCAAGAATAAATCACTGCTAACGACAAACTGTGTTGCCAAAGTATTTTTTAAGATATTTCGTCCAATGTATGATATCCAATATATGGCCAGAGCCTTATAAATCGTTAAGGTGCGTATCACAGACGGCACGGTGGTACGAGCGATGGTACGAATCTTTTTTTCCCAGCCGTGTCCAGTGGGGACGACCGGGAATAAACCGATTAATAAAATAAAATTAATATTAAATTAATTTATTAATTAATTAACCGATTAAATTGCAAAAAACCTAAGAAAATGTGAATGTTTGTGTAAATAAAGTTTGTGTATTGTATCTCACAGATTTTTCATACACAGATTCATAGGTGAACTTGTGAACTTAATTATAATCTGTGACACAAACGCACAAACGTTATTTACATAATATGGACATGCCCAAATGAAACTACGTATCTACAATCATATCGATAAGCTTTATTGGATTAAAAAATACAATGTCTAGTACAAAAAAATAATGGAGAAACAACGCATTTAAATGATCAAATTAAGACATAAAACGTTACAAAGTTGACTATAGTGATTAATAATAATTGATTACATAGACTATATAGGTAATTGATACGATAGTTTTTATAAGATTAAATAGAAACCCACGGTTAGCGGATCCCTTTAACCAATCGCAGTAAATTATATAATGTAGCTTTATACACCAAGGAAACCATTGTGCTGCTACTTATTTTAAAGGGTTTATCTTCCAATATAAAAAGCAGCCAATCCATAATAATCGAATGTTATTATTATTATTATTATTCTGAATTGTCGAACTCAAGAACGCCCTATGTAAACACTGATTATGTCTTTTCCAAAAGTCAGGTGCCTACAGAGCCCTGCGCACTCAGTTCAATAATGCGTTCAGAATGTTGTTGGGTCTGCAGTGCCGGTGCAGCGCGTCTTGGATGTTTGCTAAAGCGTGCGCACAGGGGTAGCAACAATGGCATTCTGAACGCAATAGCTGTACTTTTTGACTGTCCCTTTCAGAAACAGTGGATCTTGTCTTGTGCATGTGTGGCGAGTCATGGCAAATTAGAATTTTTTATTAAATACTCGTATGTTCTGGGTTAAGGTTTCTGTGGGTCTATGCCACCCGAAAGTGATTATTATTATTATAAAAACGATATAAGGTTACGAACCTTATGCAGTTTCTACCTACCCCAATGAGAAAGGCAAGATTATGGATAATATCATTTACAGTTTTACAAAAATATCCTTTACATTGGGTATATTATGTTCCTCCCAAAGATGTAGGTTTGTCTGCATCTTTCTCTTCCTCCGAATCATCTGCGATCACTCAATAGACTGTAAAATTACACTTAACACAGTCTTATTTCAGTTGATTAAAAGATAATTTAGTTCTATAAAATATTTAAAAAAAAAATTCTTATAATTAGTTATATTTTTTCTCAATGGCAATCATGTTGTATACCAAGACTACCAACTACTACCAACTGTTACCAAGACTTGCCAGTGGTAAACCCTAACTGGCAACACTTGACAGTGTTTCCATAGTTAATAAAAACTGGAAACACTGCAACTATACAATACGCTGCTTTGCATGAATACCCGCACAATCCAAAATTTTGTAATTACTGGTTTATAACACAGCCAAATGCAAAATAGTCCTTATTTCATGGTCAGTAAGACTCACATTCATAACAGCATGATCGGCGGTTTTGCCGTTATGAATGCGAGTCTTACTTCCATGAAATAAGGACTATTTTGCATTTAGCTGTGTTATAAACCAGTAATTACAAAATTTTGGTTTGTGCGGGTATTCATGCAAAGCAGCGAATAGCATTCCGAATACAAAAACGCAGCCCTTATTTTGTCTTTCTTCGAGTAAAATATGACATGGGCTATATCAATTGAAATAGGTACTTCTGCCCGACTCCTTTATGGTACTCCCATTTCTCAAAGTTTAGCCAGTTTAGCGTAGATAAGTTGGAAGACTGTCAAATACTATGATCAGTAACGTAACGATTTGTTTCAGGTTATAGGACCCTCGTCGTCCGTGATAAATATCTTTAAGTTGCACATCACTCCAACCTTGCTGGAACACTTTCTCGAATAATCAATAATAAATTTTCCCTCGCCCAGGGAACCATTCTAGAACCCTATGGAAACACACTTGTCTCACACCACACATTAGGTGTTAGTGTATCTCGCAAAACAAATGAGACAGACATATTGAGGGTTAACAATAATCAATATCTATATGTGTATGTGTGTATTTAAAGCCTAGGCTTTAAATCCTCAAGGAAAGAACTGAAAGAAGATATTTACAGTCCTTTTACAGATACTTTACCTCGGATTCTGCGTAACAGTCACCTTTAATCTCGTTAGTATAAGGTTGCTGTCAGTGGTAAATTAACAAACTGTGAGAGTATTGCGACGTTGCAAACTTTTTCATAGATAATGCAGGCGACAAATACGCCACGTTTCTCATCATTCACTAAGGAATATTAGGTATAAGAAGCTAGCTGTTGCTTGCGGCTTCGCCCGCGTGAATGTCAATACGGGAAGTATTGATTATTTTAATCGTATGTGTAATGTTATTTTTCCAACATAAAAGTAGCCTAAGTTACTGCTTATAACATATCTTCCAGTGAAAGTCCCGTCAAAATCGGTCCAACCGTTTCGGAGATTAGCCGGAACAAACAGAGTGTTCTTTTGTTATACTTTCATATGCATTTAGTATAAAGCAGTTATTTTGACATTACAAACAGACACTTAATTTTTATTTATTTGTATAGATTTGTATAGGTAGACAATATTTTATTGGGTATCATTATCAAAATTCTGTTCACTACCGTAGGGTAGTGAACAGAATTTTTGAATTCAAATCAAAATTTACATAAAAAAAGCAATTTTCATAAAATATTAATTAAAAACAATTTTAGGAATCACGACTGGCTTCAAATTGTATGTCTCAAAGATGGAAGACCATCGATAAAAATATTGTTTAAAAAAATCTAAACGTGCAACGTAAACCTGACATCAATTTAGATAATTTGTTATCTTATCAGTAAAAGAGAGAGAGAGTTACAGTAGAGATAGTCGATGCAATTTTTTCAAGCTATCAATTTTATTGATTATAATCATTACAGAACATTTAACACGGATACTTCAGACAATTATATCGGGCAATACTTTAGTAAGATTACAGTGTTCTAGGAATGTAAGCAAATCTTTCTTATAGTAAAAACAAGTGCTTATTCACTACCTACTCGTACCTTTGTCAGGGCAACATTAAAAAAAGTTCGCGAGTGGCAATACTTAAAAGTTGGTCCGTTCAGCCTGGGCAGTCGGACCTGCTACAAAATTGCTGATCGACTAATATTGTTACCTGACTGCGTGATAGCAAAGACAGGTTATTATGTGTTTTATTTACTACAGCTTTGATAGAAGTAGCATATGGCAGCACTAACTATAGTTTGACCAAGACCGCTATACCGCGCCGTAGGTATGTGCGCGGCGAGACGGGGGGCAGTACAGGCCGCTCATTCGTGAACGCTCACGGCGTCCCACCGCTCATTCACCAGTGCTACACCCCGCCTAGTCGCGCATTCCTAAGGCGCGGTACAGCGGTCTTGGTCAAACTACAGTTTACAATAATATTATCATCAAGCAGCAGATTGCCTTTAATTTTGTTTTTCTGGAATTTGATCTTTTAAGACACGTCAATATTTTAAAACTAGATGGCGCCGGCATTTCCTAGCTGACTGACTGACTGACTTTTGTCTTCAGTACTGGAATTATAACACTTTTTTTTCTTCTTCGTACTCGGTTCATACGGTATGGAATGCAATTAATTAAACCACATACTTGTTATCGCCGTTGCTGACAATATATACGAAAAATGATTGAAATCGTTCCAGTAATTAGGTCAAAAGGTAGAGTTTTAATTTTGAGCAAAATTGAACAATGTAGAATTGGATCACTAGGTCAATGAGTCAATGCACTTGAATCCTTGACCATGTCGCACCTTTAATCAAAAACAGAAATAACGCAAAATTACTATTTTCTGGGAAAACGCATTAAAAGTTTGACATTGTCTACTTTAATGGCTTCAATTTGTCACAAAAGAATAAAGAAATCTCTGTCATTTTCATCGTATCGAGTCGGCTGTTGGACTGAACGTCTTCTCCGTGCGAAGTTAATTCACTTTATTGTAAAAACTCAAAATATGTAAATTTTGAGTTATTTCTTTTTTTGATTAAAGGTGCGCGCAAACAAAAAACAACATGTTCGGCGAACAATGAATTGGGTACCATGGTGCACCGCAGTTGGCCAGCCGGTTGTCTTAACAGATTTATTACTTTTACTGAATTTATTTTGATATTTATTTTGTTTGAAAAATTTACTTTTTTAAATTTAATATTTATACTTTTGTGGACTAGTATTACTTGTAGTTGTATTATTGTATATGTCAGATCCATACCGTAGAACAAATCATATCGGAATTTCTAAAGGGATACTTATTTAACGAACATAGACAGTGAGAACAGGTTATTCACAAAAATTGGAAACTATTTCATCAAACTGAGTTTCTCACCCACTCTCTTTCCATTATCAGACAAAAACAATTTAATTTTTTTCATAATGATTTCTACCTTTCCCGCGCTGATTTTTGCCCTTCATTTCTACATTGGTCTGCTGAATGACAACCTTGTAAGTAAATGCGCCGTTGCAGACAAAAGTGTTGGCGTGCCAGATTGGCAACGCTACGCACTCTCCCGCCTTTAAAACGTCTTCTATTTTGTCGATGGAAGCGCAACAATTGTCTGTGTACATATATTTCCTGCGGTTTTCACTTTTGTCGTAAACGTGTATTTCGTACAGCCACTTCATGGCGCCGAATTTCGTGCCGATAAGCTGAACGGCCATGTAGACTTTGCCGTCACTCTCGGACACTTTTATATGTAGCAGGAAGTTGTATGGTCCCAGGACGATGAGGTGGACTTCTCGACTGTTGTAGCGGACGTTCGTAAGTTGCATCTCCGAGTCCACGTTGGTTTGACAACCATTTGGATGCATGTCTTCGAAATGGCCCGATATTTGACTTAGTTTACCTGAAATTTTGGGAAGAAAAAGTAGGGTGTATTTATGTGATAAGTGTGTTCTATTTTGTAATTTTCTCAACAAGGCCCACCCTTCTTCATCTGCCTAGCCTTTTCTCAACAATGTTGGTGTCGGCTTCGAATCTAACCAGATAACGCCTACCCTTGTAATATTGGGAATCAATTAATAAAACATCAATTATTTTTACCTTTCCAGCGACAGGTACCGAATACTGCAGTGAGGGGACAATCTTGTTCCTTGAAAGGACACTCCTTGACGTGATTCTCCATGTCTGCTATCTTTATGAACAGCTTACAGCCTTCACTAGTGTGAGGGCACGGCACTTTCGTCTAAAAAAAGAAAAAAAAATCCATATTGACGTCATTATGTTCATTCATAAGGTGTTCATCGCGTAAAAGTAATTAACAGTTAATGTCATCTAGCTGGTTTACCACGTGGGCTTTACCTTTAATCAGTATATAATGGCATTGGGATTTCACGAATTAGTTGACAGTTAGAGAAATAACAGGAATTTTATTATGTAGATTGTTTGTAAGCTAAAAGTACCTACCTATCAAAATATAACTTAATTTTGTAAATGATTTTAGATTAATTAATATTTTTGAGTAATAATTACGTAAAAATATAGCCGTTGGTCACGTGATATTGAACGCGATCAAGTCATGTCGCTGACAAAATAACTGTTTCAGGAGAGTTCCCACCTCAGGACATTTTCCCCTAAATAGCATTCGCATGATTATTATAGTTATGGAATAGTCAGAAAAAATAATGTATGATTTTAAGAAATACCAAAACGAAAACGCCAGGTGTTTCTGAAAAACGAGCTATTGAGTGTCCGTTCCACTTGTTTTTTAGATATTTAGACATTATTTTGAAATCGTTATTATTCGATTTGATTCGACGAGTCGAATAAAATAATCGATGACATCGATTATTTATTTATTGTTTAGTAAAAAAACTTAATAAATAATCGATTATTTGGATCGATATCAAACATCACAGGGGAAATCAAAGAACAGAGGGTGGAAACAGACAATCTGTCACAGACGTCACAGATTTGACGTCTTAAGATGATGACATCACTCGACCCCAAACGTAAAAATCGAGTGGTGTGATGTCAGGGCTTCGTGTTGGCCACGGAATTGGCCCTCCCCTCCCAATCCATCGGTTTGGATATCTCTCGTCTAGCCACTGTCGGACAGTAATCCGGTAATGTGCTGGGCAACCATCATGTTGAAACGTGAGGTTGTTTTTTATTTCTTCGGGAACATCCGCCAACAAATCGTCTAGGTTGTTTCTTATAAACTCCTCGTAATTTTCGCCGTTCAAATTTTGGGGCAAGAAATGAGGGCCCAGCAAATAATTATCAAGGACACCCATCCATACGTTCAGGGAAAATCTCATTTGCGACGCAGTTTCTTTTAGTTTTTTTGGATTCCTGCCTACTTTAGGTGCCCAAAAATGTAAGTTATGGTAATTCGTTATATCATCCCGGTCAAACTTTGGCTCGTCAGTCCACAAAATATTTCTTAGGAAATGTTCCTGGTCAGCGTCAGTGTTTAACATAAACCGAGAAAATTTGAGTCGCCTGGCAGGATCTCCCTCGTGCAATGTTTGGACAGGTTGATAATGGTATGGGTGTCTACCTGATAGATGTACTACCGACCACGCTTTCCACTGGGACATAAAGAGCTGTCTTGCAACAATAATAATAATAATATAATAATATTTATTCAAAAATTACAAGGCATAAAAATTGTACAAGTTTTGCTTAAATGTTAATTATAATCCTAAGACTTACGTGCCTGAACTAGGTAATCCTGTGTTTCAGGCGAAAAGAGCTCATAAAGTGTTATAAAATTAATAAATAATCAAAGACGAAGAAAGTTGACAAAAGACAAATTAATTATATGTTGAGTAGCTTACTTCTTAGTTTCTAAATTTGATAAATACTTATCGTAGATGAGTATAAATCTATTTACTTTAACACAGTTAATAAATTCTCTGTATCTTCGTAAGACATACCTTGGAGAACCTGCTTGACAATTCTTTTACAATCTGTGTAGTTCAGGGAGTAAATGTTTGCTTTCGAGTTTAGTCTATTATAGAGGAGAGGACCGAGGTACAGGTAAAATCTGGATATAAAAGCATGTTTTGTTGTATTTAGCGGGCAGACCAAATCTTTACGTCTTTTATTAGTATATTCAGTGCTGTAGGGTAGAGCTGTGTGTTGTTTTAATACAATACCCATTATAAATAGTTGCCGAACTGTTAATACTTCACAAGATTTGTATAGGAGGTTAGTGGGAAATAGGAAAGGGCGGAAAGTAGACACTTTGAGAATCGCTCTCTGAGCTCTCTCGATGGTTAGTAACATAGTTTTACCCGCTCCACCCCACGTGGTAATACAGTAAGTTAATATCGATTGACACAGAGCAAAATAAACTTGTCTAACTATTTTTGGATCAGCAATATAGCGTAACTTTTTTAAAACAAATATCAACTTGCGAATTCTATTATTTAAAGCTTCTATATGTTGTTTGAACGAAAGTGTCTCGTCTATTATAACACCTAGGTATTTTGTTGTACTTGCCATTTTAATGTTGGGACAAACACATTGGTTTAATGTGGGAATTGTACAATAGTGAGCATATAATGACGAAGTGCTAGTTGATGTTTGCTTGCGCAATGAAAACTTAATGTAATTTGTCTTATCTGCATTTAGTGTTAGTGAATTATTTTGAAGCCATTTATTAACAACATTGAAACCATCTTGCGCAAACTTGTAGACGTTTTTTTCTGAGTCAGCCAAGAATAAAAGGGCAGTGTCGTCAGCATAAGAAACAATTTGGCCGTGATTGAGATTTAGATTACAAAGATCATTTATGTATATCAAAAATAGAGTAGGCCCTAAAATGCTTCCTTGGGGAACTCCGGATGACGTGTTTTTTTGATTATCGCTGAGAACATTACCAATCTTTACACATTGGGTACGGTCTTCTAGATAACTCTTAAATAGTTTCAGCTGGGTGCCTCTGACACCTATGGCTTCAAGCTTGTGCAACAGAATAGGAATAGAAACCGTGTCAAAAGCTTTGGCGAGGTCCAGGAAGATTCCCACTGTGTGGTTACCTTTATCAAGTTCCTGTGCTAGATAGTCAGTCAGATGGTGTACGGCATCGTCTGTTGAGATTTTAGGCCTAAATCCGAACTGCCGTTTAGATAATATTAATTTATCCTCCAAGTATTTGAAAAGCCTTTTATTTATTATTTTTTCTAATATTTTAGACATAGAAGGCAGTAAGGAAATAGGTCTATAATTTGTCACTTGATCTTTACTGCCTGATTTATAAATAGGGACAACAACAGCTTTTTTTAGGCACTCGGGGAAAAGACCTGTGTCTAAACATTTTTGGAAAATATAAGTTAATGGCGGTACCAAAATGTGCCTGAACTGTTTAATAATTTTATTTGATATGTTATCCCAGCCAACCGCTCAGTCGTCCTTTAAACTCATAATTATCGTTTCTACTTCTGTTTCGTCAGTATCCAGCAACACAAAAGATGATAAAATAGTGCTACACGTAAATGGTGTGCTTGTTAGATATTGTGATTGACAATGTTCGTGGAGATGTTTGGGTCATCGATAAAACACTGAAGAATGGTGTCCTCTTCGTCAGCCGTGTACCGTCGAGGTCTGCCAGCGTTGACTTGTGCTCTCTGAACACTGCCAGTTTCAGACAATCGTCGATAGGTGCTCCCGAAAACAGTAACGTGGGGAAGTCGACGATCGGGAAAGCGGCGTTGGTATTCTCGCCGAGCCGCAGCCGCGATTCCATCGGCACAACCATAACAAAACATTATGTCTGCGTATTCGTTATTAGAATACGAAGCCATGTTATCCGAAATAACAATGATAACAAAAAGAATAACAAGAGAAACAAGAATTAACAATAATGATCGATAACAAATTAACGCGATGAGAGATTGGTTAATAGCAATATAACAACACACGTGCTTGCGCGGCGTAGAGTCGAAACTTACTAAGGAAGGCGACGCGAGCGCAGCAGACTCTCTCCTCGCACCGCGCGCCGCCGCGCCGGTTCAAACATATGCCATGCTACGAATTATGTATTTTAAAATTGACTTTTATACCTTTTTGGAAAGCTTACAGAATAGACAAGTTGTTTTAGTTATTTGTACGATTAATGTCATAGAAATTTTTGTGACGAGACAACATTTTTGAAGCGTAAAATGAAAATATTAATAAGATATTATTCTTAAATCGCTCATTATTTTAATTATTTTGTTAAATTAAGTAGTTTTAATTATGTCAATAGCTTAATTAAAGTGCCAGCTACAACATCATTTTTAATGGTACCCATTCAAATAATGTATATTTTTTTATTTGGAATTAAATGTCAAATTTTGGATAAATTTCGAAAAACTTAAAATTCAAATATCTCGAAAACTATTGAATTTCGGCCATACATATGGGGGGTTCAATTTGTTGCATTTTGGCCCCCTTATCAGCCCCTGATGGATATACGTCGAATTACCAGTAACCCTGTATAATAATTACCTGAGCAACATGATTCTCAACGTCATAATTCCTCAAGTTGGTTAGACTCCTTCTGCAGATACCGCATGCACGCCCTCTTATCTTGCAGTCATCGCAAGAGCTGTGTCCATTTTCGCACTGGAAGATTCTCATGCCAAATCTTGAGTAGCAGGTAGGGCAGTCTAACACATCACGTTCCCTGGGCGAGTTGCCAGTTCTGGCGGAAAAAAAAAATGTTTATCGTTAAAAATTGAATTTGGCATCCTTTAAGGCATTATTTATTTATTATTTTATTTATTTATAAGTTCACTGATACAAAATATCTTACTATCTATGCCCCACAAAACCGTGGTAGTGGTTTGACTGTGCCCACACCCACGAAATTTAAATCTTACGTTTTTTGCAATTTGCAGGACAGTGTCAGGTTGTATACTTTTATTTTATTTATTCGTAATCATATTAAGTATGCTTCACGACCCTAAAATATGATTGTATTTACAGAATTATTCTCATTACAATCATCAATACAACTCCCAAGTTATAATAAATTGGCCCCAAATGTCACGATTTCTTGAAGCTGTTATTCAATGGGGTAATTTGAACTTAGCAAGTTTTATCAACGATTTCTATATTATACGATCGGGTGCACGGCCCGATGGGATTTCCCGTCGAAAAAAGGTCGGACTAACCATACAAACTTTAATCCCCTATTTACCGCTTGAGTGGATGAAACAAAAATGCTTTCTTAGTGTTCAAAAGGAAGTCTTGAGGATTATTTGATGCTTCTAAACAGTTCCAGACCTGGCGTGCGTTGTCTGCCAGCGAATTAATTAATTAATCTAAGATTTTTAGTAAGTAGATTGTAATAATTCATCCAACGTAGGGCGGCGAGGGGGCGCAGGAGCCGAGGGAGATTGCCCTGGCGCCGGCCTATTATTCTAGCTGACAACAACAAACATTCACACAAGATAACTGTACTGTAGACCGCAAGCCGCGTCCTAACTAAAGTGATCGTCGCGCGGGTATGCGATCGTTGCGTTCATTTTGTTCGAACCAGAACGCGTGGTCGCATCGATAGAGGGCGCCTTCCGAATTTCCGAACAAATGAGTGACATAGAACGCGACGATATTTTGCGACTGCCACTACGGAGAAAACAAATGAAAGAAGTTGTTTAGAGCAAGCGTGACGCGACGGACGGAAACAAGTGAGGCGCGCTCGTGTCATTTGACGTAAGTCGCGTCGCAATCGTAAGTCACATCGCTCGAGTCGTGAACGGGACTTTAGATCTGGACGAGAATACCTCGTGTCGTGGTGAAAAGATTAGCCAATCAACAAGGTTGCTGCGTAAGAACAGTATTGTGTGGTTGATACCTAGGTGTACAGTGGAACGGACGTAGATACATAACATATTCACTGTCCAGTACATTACGTTAATACACAGTTGCACAGCATAGTTAAACTATTGATTGTGTCTGCTACACGGACAGTTCAACTCTGATCAAACTGAGACAAAATGTGCGCGGGATACAGGACGAAATTCAGTACTATACAATACGTGGCAAATCGCAACGTAGCAACACAAGAGCGATGAATAAGGTCATAAACAAGCTATATTACAGGTCTACAGCTTTTATGCAGATGTACTAAAGGCAATATCCATATAGCCTCTTGACTGCTCATACGGGTGACTCGGGCTCACGGCACATAAATGAAATTGCACTTATATTTGATGACAATATGTGAATGGGAATTTTAGTGTTGACCAGTTATTGGATCTCTGCACACGCGGTTATTTTGGTAGCTTTTAAAACATTTCTGCATAAATAAAAACAATTATGAGTTCCTGTTCAATTAAATGGTGTGGGAAATCGTCTAGAACATCCACCTATAAAAAAGATAGCATAAGTTTTCATCGGTAAGTAAAATATATTTATAATTTAATAATATTATGAATAATTGCAGGGTTCAAGCAAAACTGGTTGTTTACGTAAAATGGCCCAAAAATGTATACCGCGTTGATGCCTTTTTGAAAAGTCCTCACTAGGGTATTGTCAATATGTCTGTCCCTTTCTATCTGTAGTAATTCTGTAGTGTTATGACATCTTCAAAACAAAGTCGATATTCACGATAAAAAAACAATTATCGATGTTTCCAATGGTAAATAGAAATATAACTTAATGTTTACATTTCAGATTTCCAAATATTCCGGAACTGAAAGAAAAATGGATTAATGCAGTTTACAGCGATAATTGGTTTCCGAGTATTTTCTTACCGACACGGACATTGCTATTATTTTTATTAGACATACTTTCAGTCGACTAAATTAGCCGATTGATTTAATTGAATCAAGTAAATTTGAAGTGTTACGTCAGTATTTTTTTGCACCCTGTTTCGTTTTGTCACCTCTCTCGCTCACATGGGACCAAATTTTTAATATTATTAAATGAAAGGCTGCCTTTTAGAGAAATGTAATCAATTAGCGAACTAGTAAATAATATTAATTTAATAGGTAAATATTAAAAACACAAATTTCTTTTGTGTTATCTAATTAAAGATGCTCAAAAAGTATAATGATCTGTTTGTGATGTTTTTAAAATAAATGACACAGGAAAAATGTGTTTGTAATAATTACTTATTAAATTTATATTGTTTACTAGTTCGCTAATTGATTACATTTTATAAAAAAAGCATCTTTACTTTTAACATTCTTAAAAAATTTGTCACGTGTGAGCGAGAGAGGTGACAAAACGAAACTACCCTCTTAACACCCTATCAATAAAGTTGAAAAAAATGTTGAATTAATAGACGTCGATTTTATTGATATCGATATTATTGATGTAAAACTGACTTGTATCACTATGTTTGGAACATTCGTCCTGACATTGTTGCATCGGCCAATCACAACCGCTGTATTTTCTTCGTCCCCGGCCCGCAGTGGTGAGTCGTGTGCCTAGACGAAATCGGTCTATCAGCTCTCAAGTGGTTCAACTCTCTTTGACTAAAGGGTACGATGAGTTTTTAAACCGTATTAAGGAAAGATTATACACTGTTAAATAGCATAGCTGACTACTGACTTTAACGGCGAAACAATATAATAAAAGCAAATGCTTTTAACGCGCGCCTGTGTAACTTGTTTCCGTCCGTCGCTTCGAAGTTGCGTCACGCTTGCTCTAAACAACTTCTTTCATTTATTTTCTCCGTAGTCGCAGTAGCAAGACACCTGTTCCCGCGTCCTAACCAAAACATCGTTTGCGCCAATACGCGATCGTCAGGTTCTTATGTCACTCAAAAGAGTAGAATTTTAAAATGGTCTAGTCCATGCTGCATGTGAAGCTACTAGCTGGTTTAGAAGTCCAAAGCTTGTTAACGACTGGTTAGTACGAAACATTCACCTGTCTTATAATCAGTGATCGGAGTAGGTAGAGCTATTTTGGTTCAACGACCGCAAACGTTGATGTTAACATGGACATTCCCCGGGATTCTAACTGAAACTCCGGGATTCGAAAAAATATATTGCTTTTTTATTAACCAAGATAAAAGAAACCTTGTCTTATGTATTGGCAATGAGCGCACGACGTTGTCAAACTAACATCAGCGCAGGTGGCTAATTACCAATGCACACACGCGCGATGTTGCCACTCAGGTGTAACGCGCGATGTTGCCGCTCAAGCGCAACATGACTAGTGAAATCAAAACAATACAATAGCGGGCTGCGCCGCTAGAGGAACGCACCTGTTTTTGTCTCTTTGTACAGCATTTAATTTGTTTTTCGATAGTAACTTATTGACTCACTCCATAACTTCGGTTCCCGTCGGAGGGGTGGAAGAATATGTGTTCGTTCATAATAGCTTTTAAAAACATACATTCTAACTTATTTAATAATATATATTTCAAATCCCAGGATTCTGGTAGTGTCCATATTAAGACAACGTATCCTAAGTACAAATAATAGATCTACCTACTCCGATCACTGCTTATAATGCTACGGGCTGCATTAAAATATCGAATAACGCCACAGGGTTTTAATTGGTGTACACTAATTCTATTCTAATGCTACTTCAACGAGCTTGTTTATAGCTGATTAAAAGCGGATATGTAATATCTACTAATGCCATTCCATTTATAAGAGAATCATTAAACACCCTGAGTTCTAAATTGGAGTAGGTGTTCTCCATCGTAATGCCAATGCATAAAGCGTAACTGTCAGCTATTTTACAGTTTTCGGCGTTATTTAAGATTAAATCTAGATTGGAGTTTAAATAACGTCCGATTTGTTTTTTTTTGCATAACGGTGCGACGTGATGTGATTACACGTACGTTTCATACATTTTAAATCATGTTCATATCTGACTTAAACCATGGAAACAAGGAAAAGAACTGGTGCAGTAAAAAGAAAACTTCAATCATATCTTCTGGGCTTGCAAGGGTATCTCGAGAGCCGTTAACTAGTACGTACATAATGAAATGGTTTGCTGTCAAAATTTCTTTATCCCTGAAAAGCTGTTGTATTCTCTCTCTTTACACCAGTACACAGTCAGAAAGATAATTAAAATCCTTTGTCCAGCCAGCATAATGTTATAAGCTGGTACATAGACTTTAGTAACACCACTGTACAGTAAATAACTTTTCAACAGAGTTTACGGAGAATTTGTGCTGAATTACAAATGGACGCCATTTTAGCATTACAGAAGCTATTTGTTACTAAATATCCAAATGATTTCAGGATGTTTGATAGCTTTTAATTCAAGCAATATATAATATTTTTCATTACCCAATAGAATAAAATAAGTTAGAAAGCAATAATTTTAGTGATAAATCTATTAAGTATTTGTACAGTATTTATGTTGTGAAATGTATTCGTTAAAGCGATATTATTTTGATGGCGCGTGAAATATTTGATGTAATTACCTATACACATTTACAGGAAAATGGTACTCGGCAACTAAATTTACATACAGATACACGCAAAACCAACACAAAAATTAAATATCTTAAATTAAATACATCCGCCGCACTTTAACAAACAATAAATGTCGCCTACCTATCACCCATTAATAAGCAAAAGAAATAAAAAATATTTAGATACTTTTTGGTTATTTACACCTTAATAAAAGCTGTTGCCAAGCCTCAAAACATCTAAAAGCTGTAGAAGAGAATTAAAGTAGTTGAATCATAGGCTGTAACGGCTGAAGAATAGCTGTTTAAGTAATTGTACAGCTTTTTTAATGATTATGCTGCTGTTAACCAGCCACTGTAATGCTGGTTAATTTGGGGCCCAATTTAGAAATACAAGCGCTGTGTAGCCAGCTACACAGCCTTTATGCAGGAAACTAAAACAGCTTTGAGTAGTCACTTATTCACTCAATCATTCACAATCACTGCAGTCAAGTCACTGTGCGGCTATCATGTGATGCTTCGGTAATGATATTCAAACTTACATCTTTTGTGCACTGTTACACTTTATCAAAATGCGATTCGCGGCAGTAGTACCTTGATATTAAGATATAAATTACCTTTCAGTCTGTCCATTCTTACTGACAAACACGTGCTCTTGATTTGGAGAAGTTGGCCGGAAAGGGTTATAGTTGGTGTACATACACGCGTATTGGCCGTTGTTAGGTCCGAAGGGGCCGAGGTTAGGGTAGACATTATTGAATTGAGGTCGTGGTGGCGCTGATGCTTCTAACTGCTTTAGTTCGTTCACCGAATATCTGTAGGGCGCGCGGTCTCTTTCAATACTGTAAGTAATCAACACACGTTTTGGGTTTATTTGTTGAGAAAAAATATTATAAATCACAAAGCGAAAATAGACTTTCTGTAATGAATTGTGTCTCATTCACAGTCGACATTTGATAGGTTTTCAAAACAAGTAGGTATACCTACAAAATATTGCTATTTATGATGTTGACTAGCTAGCGGTAGCAAGTTCCCGACATCTGCGGGTCTATTGTGTAAAAATCTCAGCGTGAAAACTTAGGTTCAGTTCAACGTTCAGGTGGAATAACAGCCACAGAGTTTTCATGACAATCCACTTCAAGCTCACTTCACCAGTTTTCATGGTGAGTATTTTACGGAATAGCTTTACAGTTATACCTGATAGCTCACGAAGTTAGTAGCAAACTGAAGTAGCAGTGCCTGGTCGTTGGAGGGCGCACGCCCCTACAGGTTTTCAAAAATGCAAAAAAAAAACTGTCACATGCATTTACTCGAGCGCGTCAGATATTGAGTGTGTATGCCCCACGTGTTTCTTACAACGGAGGAATATTAATCTTCCAGTTTACATGGTGGGGGTGGGCGTACGAAGGGGTTGAAAATGGGAAGAATAATTATTTACGCACGTCAGATATTCAGAAGGGATGTTAAGGAAACCCTAAAGGAGCTCCTATTCAAAAGATTGACGATTTGGACGCGACTTAAACTCCATGTACGATTTTTGGAAATGCAAAAAAAAAAAATCGTGCCATTGTAATGAGCGCGTGAAGACGGTTCAGCTTGATATCCTTGTCGTGCTGATTCATAATCTGACAATTATAATCTGGAATTTCCTTAATCTGATGATTTGAAAAAAGAATCAGATTATGGGTCAGCACGACAAGGACATCAAGCTGAACCGTCTGTATATTAATCTCACGCGCTCGAGTATTTCAATGTCACGATTTTTTTTTGCATTTTCAAAAATCGGTCATGAGTTTTGGTCGCGTCCAAATCGTCAGTCTTTTGAATAGACGCTCCCCCCGCCAGTTAAGGGTCACCATCTAATCTTCAAAATCCAATAGAACCCCACGACGCTCGAGTAAATCACCAAAAACATCGTGATCTGTACTACCAGGCGTGGTGGCTCAAATTATGTGAGCTTTACGTCTAGGATTTGTCTAGACATGTCCGGCTTTTTGGCCCCCCGTCCGGACTTTGTCCGACCTTGTCATTTGTCCGGTCGTCTCGACATAGGCGATTTTCTTTATAGAAAATAAAAACTAAAATAAGTATTAGGTAGATACTTATGTAAGACAAACGAAAGACAAAAAGTAAAAAGTCCCGACTTTTTGCAAATGTCCGTAACAATGGTTAACCTATGTCTCGCAAAGGTCTGCGATAGCCTGTGTCGAATGAAGATTTCTATTCAGAAGAAGGTTCTTACCAATGCGAAAATAAGTCGGTACTATTTTGAGTTGGTGATATATTATTAGAAGTGGAGTTGTGCGCGGCCTCTTCCTGCTTTTTCTGTGCCTCATTAGCGGCGTCTTCTTTTCTCTGAGCGGGTGCTTTGGCGGCCACTTCCTCGACTTTTCTCTCGTACCATGCTTTGGCGGCCACTTCCTCGACTTTTCTCTCGTACTGCTGTCTTTCGGCATCGAGAAGATGCTTCACCTGGTCCTCGGAATCTTGAGGCCTGAACAAAAAGAGCCAACTTGGAAAAATAACTAGGTTTTCAAATAAGTACTTAATAGCTTGCGCGTAAACGCACATGAGGGTAACAGTTTGAAATTGATAATGCTTTTATATCTTAGAGGTGAGAGTGATTTTCGAATGAAGATTTCTATTCAGAAGAAGGTACTTACCAATGCGAAAATAAGCCAGTACTATTTTGATTTGCTGATATATTATTATAAGTCGAGTTGTGCGCGGCCTCTTCCTGCTGTTTCCGCTGAGCGGCTGCTCTAGTAGCGGCGGCGGCCTCTTCCTGCTGTTTCCGCTGAGCGGCTGCTCTAGTAGCGGTGACGGCCTCTTCCTGCTGTTTCCGCAGAGCGGCTGCTCTAGCGGCGGCGGCGCTGGCGGCGGCGGCGGCCTCTTCCTGCTGTTTCCGCAGAACGGCTGCTCTAGCGGCGGCAGCGGAGGCGTCCTCTTCCTGCTGTTTCCGCAGAGCGGCTGCTCTAGCGGCGGCGGCAGTGGCCTCTTCCTGGTGTTTCCGCAGAACGGCTGCTCTAGCGGCGGTGGTGGAGGCGTCCTCTTCCTGCTGTTTCCGCAGAACGGCTGCTCTAGCGGCGGCAGCGGAGGCGTCCTCTTCCTGCTGTTTTCGCAGAGCGGCTGCTCTAGCGGCGGCGGCGGAGGCCTCCTCTTCCTGCTGTTTCTGCAGAGCGACTGCTCTAGCGGCGGCGGCGACGGCGGCGGCGGTGGCCTCTTCCTGCTGTTTCCGCAGAGCGGCTACTCTAGCGGCGGCAGCAGAGGCGTCATCTTCCTGCTGTTTCCACAGAGCGGCTGCCCTAGCGGCGGCGACGGAAGAGTCCTCTTCCTGCTGTTTCCGCAGAGCGGCTGCTCTAGCGGCGGCTGCAGAAGCGTCCTCTTCCTGCTGTTTCCGCAGAGCGGCTGCTCTAGCGGCGGCAGTAGCGGCGGCGGCGGCGGCCTCTTCCTGCTGTTTCCGCAGAACGGCTGCTCTAGCGGCGGCTGCAGAAGCGTCCTCTTCCTGCTGTTTCCGCAGAGCGGCTGCTCTAGCGGCGGCGGCGCTGGCGGCGGCGGCGGCCTCTTCCTGCTGTTTCCGCAGAACGGCTGCTCTAGCGGCGGCAGCGGAGGCGTCCTCTTCCTGCTGTTTTCGCAGAGCGGCTGCTCTAGCGGCGGCGGCAGTGGCGGCGGTGGTGGCCTTTTCCTGGTGTTTCCGCAGAACGGCTGCTCTAACGGCGGTGGTGCAGGCGTCCTCTTCCTGCTGTTTCCGCAGATCGGCTGCTCTAGCGGCGGCAGCGGAGGCGTCCTCTTCCTGCTGTTTTCGCAGAGCGGCTGCTGTAGCGGCGGCGGCGGAGGCCTCTTCTTCCTGCTGTTTCTGCAGAGCGACTGCTCTAGCGGCGGCGGCGACGGCGGCGGCGGTGGCCTCTTCCTGCTGTTTCCGCAGAGCGGCTACTCTAGCGGCGGCAGCAGAGGCGTCATCTTCCTGCTGTTTCCACAGAGCGGCTGCCCTAGCGGCGGCGACGGAGGAGTCCTCTTCCTGCTGTTTCCGCAGAGCGGCTGCTCTAGCGGCGGCTGCAGAAGCGTCCTCTTCCTGCTGTTTCCGCAGAGCGGCTGCTCTAGCGGCGGCAGTAGCGGCGGCGGCGGCGGCCTCTTCCTGCTGTTTCCGCAGAACGGCTGCTCTAGCGGCGGCGGCAGTGGCGGCGGTGGTGGTCTCTTCCTGCTGTTTCCGCAGAACAGCTGCTTTAGCGGCGGCGGCGGCGGCGTCCTCTTCTTGCTGTTTCCGCAGAGCGACTGCTCTAGTAGCGGCAGTGGCGGCCTCATCCTGCTGTTTCCGCAGATCGACTGCTCTAGTAGCGGCGGTGGCGGCCTCATCCTGCTGTTTCCGCAGATCGAGTGCTCTAGTGGCGGCGGTGGCGGCCTCATCCTGCTGTTTCCGCAGAGCCGCTGCTTTAGCGGTGGCGGCGGCGTCCTCTTCCTGCTGTTTCCGCAGATCGACTGCTCTAGTGGCGGCGGTGGCGGCTTCATCCTGCTGTTTCCGCAGAGCCGCTGCTTTAGCAGTGGCGGCGGCGGCGTCCTCTTCCTGCTGTTTCCGCAGAGCGACTGCTCTAGTAGCGGCGGTGGTGGCCTCTTCCTGCTGTTTCCGCAGAGCCGCTGCTTTAGCGGTGGCGGCGGCGGCGTCCTCTTCCTGCTGTTTCTGCAGAGCGACTGCTTTAGTAGCGGCGATGGTGGCCTCTTGCTGCTGTTTCCGCAGAGCCGCTGCTCTAGCGGCGGCGGCGGCGGCGGTGGCGGTGGCCTCTTCCTGCTGTTTCAGCAGAGCAGCTGCTCTAGCGGCGGCGGCGGAGGCGTCCTCTTCCTGCTGTTTCCGCAGAGTGACTGCTCTAGTAGCGGCGGTGACGGCCTCTTCCAGCTGTTTCCGCAGAGCGGCTGCTCTAGCGGCGGCGGTGGCCTCTTCCTGCTGTTTCCGCAAAGCGGCTGCTCTAGCGGCGACGGCGGAGGCGTCCTCTTCTTGCTGTTTCCGCAGAGCGGCTGCTCTAGCGGCGGCGGCGGCAGCGGTGGCGGTGGCCTCTTCCTGCTGTTTCCGCTGAGCGGCTGCTCTAGCGGCGGCGGTGGCCTCTTCCTGCTGTTTCCGCAAAGCGGCTGCTCTAGCGGCGACGGCGGAGGCGTCCTCTTCTAGCTGTTTCCGCAGAGCGGCTGCTCTAGCGGCGGCGGCGGCAGCGGTGGCGGTGGCCTCTTCCTGCTGTTTCCGCAGAGCGGCTGCTCTAGCGGCGACGGCGGAGGCGTCCTCTTCTTGCTGTTTCCGCAGAGCGGCTGCTTTAGCGGCGGCCGCGGCAGCGGTGGCGGTGGCCTCTTCCTGCTGTTTCCGCAGAGCGGCTGCTCTAGCGGCAGCGGCAGCAGCGTCCTCTTCCTGCTGTTTCCGCTGAGTGGCTGCTCTAGCGGCGGCGGTAGTCTCTTCCTGCTGTTTCCGCAGAGCGGCTGCTCTAGCGGCGGCGGCAGCAGCGTCCTCTTCCTGCTGTTTCCGCTGAGTGGCTGCTCTAGCGGCGGCGGTAGTCTCTTCCTGCTGTTTCCGCAGAGCGGCTGCCCTCGCGGCGGCGGCAGTAGCGCCCTCTTCCTGCTGTTTCCGCTGAGCGGCTTCTTCTTGTTTTCTCTGAGCGGCTGCTTTTGTGGCCACTTCCTCGACTTTTCTCTCGTATTGCTGTCTTTGGGCATCGAGGAGATGCTTCACCTGGTCCTTGGAATCTTTAGGCCTGAACAAAAAAGCCGACTTAGAAAAATAATAGGCTTTCAAATAAGTACTTAATAGCTTGCACGTAAACGCACATCAGGGTAAGAGTTTGAAATTGAAAGTGCTTTTATATCTTAGAGGTGAGAGTGATCTTCTGTATACAGGGTGTCCCTGGAAGTATGGATCAAATCGAATAGGGGCATGGGCAAGGTCATTTCCAAACTTTTTAACCCTGAGAATGTTGGTGCAATTTTTTACGGTTCAAAAGTTATGACCAATTTTTGTTTTTTTCAATCACTTCGCATAGTGCTCAATGAAAAAAATCATAAAAAAAACTAACAATTACTTTTTTTTTCAGAACTTTGTAGAAAAGTGGGCCATTCCTGTGGTAATACTTTTACGCAGCTAGAAAACGTACGTTCAATAAGAAAAAAATATTTACAGCAAAGGCTTCGTTCTGGCAAAAATTTTACTCAATTTTCGAGTGATTTTTGATATTTGATTGATAAGCGAAAGTCCACATATTACAAAAACTGGTCCAAGTCATAGAGATTCTTTGGAGGTATGAATCACTGGAATATTCTTAATAGTTTAAAAGTTAGAGAATTTTATTAACAAGGAGGTCGTATTTTTAAAATTTTCTAACTACGTGGCAAAATAAAATAAAACAATGAAATTAATATGTAATTGTATTATTGAATTGAAATTACAATAGATGTTCAAAATTCCTTCCTCTTCCTCTCAAACACAACTGGCATCGCCGAATGAAATTTGGTATTATTCGTCTAAATGCACGGGAATTATTTTTATGTATAAGGTTGCAGATGTGATTTTCTGACGGAGTTGTTCCTCGGTTCCGCTCTCTGTCTCGTACACTATCTCTTTGTAATAACCCCATAGAAAGAAATCTATGGGGTTCAGGTCAGGGGAACGTGCTAGCCATCGAATGTGCTCCCTTCTTGCTCCGATCCAACGACTAAGGAAAGTTAAGTCTAGATGGTCTCTTACGACTCTTGGGTAATGTGGGGGAGCGCCGTCTTGCTGCAACCACATGTCTCGACGGGTTTCAAATGATACTTCCCCAAGTAAACCATTTGGGTCATTCTGTAGAAATCTCAAGTATGAGGGGCCATCGAGTCTAGCAGGTAACTCATGAGGACCTATTAACTGTCCTTCTACTATTCCAGCCCACATGTTTACTCCGAACTGATGCTGGAAATGGTCACTTCGTACAATGTGTGGGTTAATGCGCGCATAAAAATGCAGATTATGCATGTTAAATATCCCCACCCTTCGGAAACTTGTTTCATCGCTCCATAAAATTTTCTTTAAGAATTGAGAATCTTCACGATGGCGTCGTAAGATTTCCCTACAAAAAGCCCTTCTCGGGCCATGATCACTCGGTAAAAGGGCTTGCACACGTTGAACGTGAAAGGCATGAATTATGTGTCGCCTCACAGTACGATGTACCACAGATCTCGGAATCCCTCACATTCTTGACATGCGACGAATACTTGTCATTGGATTCTCACGTAGCATCTGAAGCACCACATCTTCGACTCCAAGGTCTGAAACGCTACGTCGACCTTCCCTAGCTCCTGGATTTCTACCATCTGCGTAAGCGGAGTGTACACGTTGGAATACTCGGTAATCCGGATAGCGGTCCCGATTAGGATATCGCTCTCGATACAAGCTTGGCGTGCATTTCCATCACAAAATCCGTAAATGAAATGCATATCTGCATATTCATGGCTGTTGTACGTAGCCATACTCAAGTCAAACAGTGTCCAAATCACAGGCAAAAACAAAGTCCAAGTTACACAGTCCAAACAACGTTACAGAATAATTATTGATGAACACCGAATTAAGTACGTGCGCAGTCACAAGCTGGTAGCGAGTTACTAAAACAGCTACCTGAGTGCGAACGTGCGCCAGCGCTGGTTCTTTTGTTTCCCTTCCCCCGCACATTCCTAGCACCTCGTTGGAATGCAATACCCCTCGCACTTCCTCTTTCACCTCGCCGCGCTCGCCCCGTCGCCATACATATTGTACCAGAGCGCCGATATGACGTCATTGACAGCAGGTGCACGGTTTTTTCCGGGTTGTAGCTAGGGCAAATAACATGACTCATGAGATAACAAAAAGTTTACCGAAACTATTTTTATTTTTTATTTAAACCTAAACCACATCAAACAGTAGTGTTCAGATAGGTAACAAATGCCTAGGGACTGAAATTAAATCGTTAGTTAAGCTGAAAAAAAAAGAAAATTTGAAACAGAAAATTGTAAAAATACGACCTCCTTGTTAATAAAAATCTCTAACTTTTAAGCTATTAAGAATATTCCAGTGATTCATACCTCCAAAGAATATGACTTGGACCAGTTTTTGTAATACGTGGTCAACTTTCGCTAGTGTATCTTTTTCCCATAAAAATCGCTCGAAAATTGAGTAAAACTTCTGCCAGACCGAAGACTTTGCAGTAACTGTTTTTTTATTATTGAACACATGTTTTCTAGATGCGTATAAGTATTAACAAAAGAAAGGCCCACTTTTCTACGTTTTGAAAAAAATATATAATAGCCCTGATAGTTTTTTTTAATGATTTTTTTCATTGAGCATTATTCAAAGTGATTGAAAAAAACAAAAATTGGTCATAACTTTTGAACCGTAAAAAATTGTACCAACATTCTCAGAGTATAAAAGTTTGGAAATGACCTTGCCTACACTCCTATTCGATTTGATCCATACTTCCAGGGACACCCTGTATATGTAGAAAAAAAGATATAAGTAAAAGGTCCGATACCATAGGGTAACTCTACCTGTCTCTCAGCGATCTACGATAGGCTGTGTCGAATGAAGATTTCTATTTAGAAGAAGGTATACCTATGCGAAAATAAGTCAGTGCTATTTTGAGTTGGTGACATATAATTTGAATTGTGGCCGGCCTCTTCCTGCTGTTTCCGCTGAGCGGGTGCTCTAGCGGCGTCCTCTTGCTGCTTTTTCTCCGCGGCATTAGCGGCCTCTTCTTGTTTACTCTGAGCGGCTGCTTTTGCGGCTACTTCCTCCAGTTTTCTCTCGTATTGCTGTCTTTGGGATTCGAGCAGACGCTTGATCTGGTCCTCGGACATTTGAGGCCTAAAAAAAGGAGAGACGATTTAGAAAAATAGGCCGTAGGAAACGATTGTAATGTGATAACATGGGGTGAAAGCTTTCAAATAAGTCTTGCGCGTAATCGCACATCACGTTGTAATTGCGTCTTATGGGCGCATATATATTAGACTATGAAAAGCACCCTCTTCCACTTCTAAAGTGGAAGAGGGTGCTTTTCATAATCTAGCACGACAGATGATTTTTAGAGTTCCAAATTTAAAGGGTGTCTGCCTTTATGTCCATCTATCTGTCACAGGGCTATCTTTTTAACCTTAATACATAGCCAGTTATTTAATGGCATGCAATAAAAAGAAAGCTCAGAATCAGAATCATTTATTTGTATAACATAGGTAATACTTACATACGGGATCTTTTAGTTAATGCTATGTTTTGCCAGTTGACATACAAATTATTTTAAAAAAAAAACTATTATATGAGTACTATTAAATTACAATATAAAGTTACAATAAATCAGGTTGGCGGAAAAGTCTTGCGCCAAGATATAAGACTTAATGAATTTATTGATAACTTTGTTATTTACAATAATTAATCAGTAATGTAATCCCCAAATAACTCTATTACGCTGGCCCATCTAGTTGGTACATTGTTGAGGCCCTGCGCCCAGAATTCCGGAGGCTGTGCGGAAAAGGATTTGTCCACTGCCATTTTGACGTCTTCATAGTTTTGAAAATTTTTCTCATGCAAATAAAGCTTTAATGGTCGGAACAAGTGATAGTCGAATGGCGCGAGATCCGGTGAGTACGGTGGGTGGGCAACCGGGTGCCATCCAAGCTCTACGATTTTTTGTCGAGTCTCCGAAGCGACATGAGGTCGCGCATTATCATGGAGTAAGTGAACATTTACACGTCTCGGTCGTTTTTCTCTTATTGTGTCAGCCAGTTTCTGAAGCTGTTCAGTATAAATGGAAGTCGTAATCGTCCTTCTCGCAGGGAGAAGTTCGCTTCCCACCAAACGGAGAGAAGATGCTTGCGGGAGTGACGGTTCGGCTTTGGCTGCGTTGGTGGCTCTGCGTCGTAAGGAAGCCAGACGGCGTGCCGTGTGTTGTTATCATAGAGAATCCAGCTCTCATCGCCGGTTACCAGATCTTCAAGAAACTCTTTCCGATGTGGCTGAAAAAGAAGCGATTCACAAATACTAACTCTCGACTTGACGATGACTGTCAGTTAGTTGATGTTGAATCCATCGTGCCATTACTTTACGATAGCCGAGTTTGTGTAAATGAGCCTCGACGGTCGAATGATGACAGCTAAGTCTCTGCCAAATCACGCATATTTATTTCTGGATTAGCCTTTAAACAGCGGAGTAATTCCTCATCGTCAAGGTTGATGGTCGCCCAGATCGCTCATGATCTTCAAGAGTTATATCTCCCGATGCAAAGCGAGCAAACCAGCGGCTTATCTTCCATCGCGATATTCGATACCTTCACCGAACGCTTTGCTGATGTTAGCGGTAGTGTTGTAATATCCGTGTTAGCATTAGCCACACTCACGTTGTGTCCCTGACGCCACTCGTAAAAGATGATCGTTCGATGTTGATAATTATTCACTAATCATTTTCACAAACTAGCCAAATCTGTGCAGGATGTCGCTACGCCCCCGTAAGGGGGCGTGGCGTGCTGTGTCGGGGCATAGCCCCCCGACCGCGGAAGCAACACGGTGGCCCGTAACCACGGGCCCCTCATTATGGTCGCCACTATCGAGTGGATGGTTGGGCGTGCAGCATACACGCCCATGTAGAGAGGTTTCTATAATTTGTGTCTGTAGGCACGCTACGACTTTGATCTGATCATCTACACGAGGGAAGCCCAGCAAGTGGCGTCTAGCGACAGAGTTATGGACTCGACGTTCCTACATATAGTGTGTGTGGCCCCCCTCCCCTCTCCGTTTTCGAATCGAGCAGAGCCCGGACGGGAAGAAGGGACCGTGTTCTGAGTGTGTGGGCGGTATTGTATTGTGTAACACCGCCCGGTGCATACGCGAGTCGCGGGCCCGCGCCGCACGTTCGCGTGTGTGTATTGAGGCGCCTGTTGAGAGGTGAGTGTCTGATGTTTGCTACGTGACACGCCTATACCTAGCACGCGCCACGCAACAGATGCATGTATTTGAGTAGTGTCATTGTCACAAGTGAGCCGCGTGTAGACTGAGGGCGACTCACTCGGAAGTCCAGTCCGGTGATGGGGTCAGTCGTCCGCAACTAGGTCGCGGGGCATGGGTCTCCTCGCGTCTGGGGGGCGTATATGCCAGGGCGCTATCTGCTTGACATGAGGCCAAGCGGATGCGTCGACACGCGCGAACATCCCCTTCGCGAGGCGCAGCACAAACTCGTCCAGGCTCTCAATCCGGAGGTCCCTCTGGATGATGTCGTTCCTCACGAAGCGAGGGGCGTCCACTATGGTCCGCAACGCTAAGTCTGCTGCGTGCGGAGGAGCTTCCGGTTCGTCTCGCTCGTGAGGGCGAACCATGCAGGGGCGGCGTACGTCAATATTGGGCGTACGTACAACTTGTACACGCCCAGCTTAACGCGCGCCGGGATTCGGGACGAGAGCACTGGTCGGAGGAGGTTGCGGGCGACCCTACCTTGTGCGACAACATTGCGGACGTGTGACCCCATTGTGAGCCGACGGTCGATGGTGACGCCCAGGTACTTGACCCGGGGCGACCACTCGAGGTCAGCTCCCTGGAGCTTCAAGGGTGGTGGGAGAGGGGCGGATCCGGTCACCATCGCCTGCGTCTTACCCACGTTGACCGACAGCCGCCACTTGGACAGCCACTCGGGAAGCAGGTTGAGCGCGCGCTGCATCTTGACCGCCGCGTACTTCGCATTAAGCGAGGTGGTAATGTACGCGGCGTCGTCGGCGTACAGCGCGAGCATCGCGTCCGGAGTGGTGGGGATGTCGTCGGTGTAACGTGAGTAACACGCCGGCCATACGCAGCTGCCCTGCGGCACACCGGCGAGCACCGGGCGGGCGCTTGACAGCGCTCCGTCGACCACCACCCTGAAAAGAACTTTCTTGGAGAGAATGTTAGAGACCACCATAGCAACGCGACGGGGCGCGTCTGAGGTGGCCAGCTTATAAACGAGGGCGTCGTGCCACACGCGGTCGAAGGCCTTCTCCATGTCGAGGAATACTGCTACCGAATATTCCTTTTTATTCATCGCCGCCGAGAGGTGGTGCAGTACCCTCGACAGCTGAAGCGTCGTGCTATGCTCCGCCCGGAACCCGAACTGTTCCTGCCGTGGCGCAATGTGTGGTTCGAGATGTCGCAGCAGGAGTGCTTCGAACACCTTGGAGATCGTCGGCAGCAGCGTGATTGGCCGATAGCTCTCCGGCTTCAGAGTGTTTTTCCCCGCCTTGGGCAGCATAATGACGCGGCCTTCCTTCCACGAAGCAGGAAAGGTCCCCGTGCGCAGTATCCCCGTGAACAGGCGCGCCAGCGCCGCTGCCGTACGGAACGGCAGGTGGCGCAGCACTGTGTTGGTGATACCGTCAACACCGGGGGCCTTCTTTGGCTTCGTCCTTAGGATGGCGCGTCTGACTGCCCCAGGCGAGAAAAAGATGGCATCTTCCTCGGGAGCTATCGGCGTGGCGAAGTAGTCCTCAAGGTGTTTCTCGACCGCTGCGACATGCTCGGTGTCGCTGGTCGGGTTCGGGCAGAACTGACGCTCCAGGTGCTCGGCGAAGACCTCCGCCCGGTCCTCCGCTACATACTTTAGCGCCCCGTCGCTGTTAAGCAGCGGTCGCACCGGGAGTGGGGTGTTCGTCAGCTGGCGGCAAAGTCGGTGCACTAACGGCCAGCTGCCTGTCGCGGCGTCAATGCGTTCCTCCCATCCCGCGGCGGTGTGAGCCTGAAGCTCGGCCTTTACCTTTTCCGCGAGGCGGTTTAGCTGCCTTTTGATGGTGGGGCATCGCAGCTTCGGAACTTTTTTGGTTCCCCCTGTTGCCGCCGTGATGGTCCGGCGCTGGCATCGACAGCGCCGGTGGCGGGTTTGGGTAGTTCCTTATTTACCCGCGGCGCTATGCCGGCGCTTGCGGTAGGTTCTAGTCTGGTCTTCTTTTGCGCGGCCTGCGCCTTCTGAGGCAGGGCCGGCCTCTGGGATCTCATCCAGGGTCGCTGGGGGCTTGGGCTTCTTGCCCTTCCTTTTCTCCCTCGTCCCTTCTTCCTCCGCCTTGAGGTTTCGTTGCTCCGATCTGTGGGCCCGTTGGCCGCCGCCATCAGCGTCGTGCCTTGGGCCTCTTCTGGCCTCTCTTCTGTAGGCCTCTTTTCTGTAGGCCTCTCAGTGGCCTCTTGTGGCCGTCGTGTGGAGGCCGTGGTGGCGGCAGTCCCCGCTCGCTTGTTCCTGATCTCCGCCTGGAACACGGGGCACTTGATGTTGCACGCGGGATGCGGGCCACCGCAGTTGACGCAGGTGGTCGGCTCGTCCCGCGGGCGCGGGCAGTCACGTGCCGCGTGCTCGCCTCCGCATCGCACACAAGCGAGCGGTCGGTGACACTGGTGCGAACTGTGCCTGAAGCGTTGGCACCTGTGGCACTGAGCGGGCCCACGTTTGCCTCTCCAGGCCTCGATCTTGACACCACGCATGTACATAAACACGGTGGTGTCAAAGATGGCCCGGACATCGGGGGTCTTCTTTAAAATGGCGTGGAATACACAGCCGGGTCGTCCTTGTGCACCTTTAATATGGCGCACATACTCCGGCTGGTATCCCATCGCTCGGAGCTCCTCCTGTATCTCCTGGGGATTCGTGTCAGCTGGTAGCCCCCTTATGGCTACCTTCAGATTTTTGTCCGCTGGTAGCGAGTAGGCAAACCAGGAGACGCCGCTGTCCTTTTCCAGGCCAGTCAGGTACCTCTGGACCAGCCTGTACTCTTCCTCCGAGTCGGGGGTAAATCGGACCCCCGTCCCGTATGGACGAGCATTTGGAGGCCGACCCAGCTTGGCGCTGATGGCCCTTAAGTGGGCGGCCCAGTTGGGCAGCCTCTCCACTACCAGCAGTGGGTAGCGTGGCTTTTTCCCCGGCTTCTACGTCGTCGTCGTCGTCGTGGCGCCGGGGGCGATAGCAGAGGGTCTGGTAGCTGCACGGGGGACAGGGGGTAAATTAGTATCACTTACCCCTGTAGCTGTCACTTCCGGTGTCGGAGTCGGCGGAGGCGAGCGCACTGCGTCGGCGAAAGTGGGCGACGCTGGTTCGCCCAAGTCCAGCCGCTTCGCCGGAACTCCTTCTTCAGTGCTTCCGCTGGGGTCTGGATTCGGCGAGTGTGAACTCAAAGCCGAATCCCAGCGGGGTGTCAGCTCCTCCCACGGTGGGCCGAGTATCGGCTCACGGTGTCGTGTCCGAGGACACGTCGTCGCGACCGGACCAGGCCGAGCCCGCCGATGCGAGCGACATGCTCGATCCCGCACGCGATGAGCATGCCGACAGCATGGCGGGCGAGTCGTAGGCGGAGGTGTGGGGGGGCGCCGGCGACGCTGGCGTCTGTGGAACTTGTTTCGCTGTGCGCTGTTACGCTCAGTCGTTGCCGGGCCCGCCAGCGAGAAGCGGGGACCGGGTGCGGCTAGCGCGGGCGGACTTATAAAAAGAACTGGTGTGGACGGCCACGGGCTGATCCCTAACCAAATCCTCACTAGCGCGCCTAGAAATTGTAAATTACTAGAATTTTCCGGAATATTTAGTATTGATCTGGGATACGTAAGAATATTGTAGAAGGTTCTTGTAGCTAACACATCAAGGGTATATAAAGGCGCGCTAACCAAATCCTCACTAGCGAAGAAGTGAGGATTTGGTTTGAGTTTTGTTGTAATCATTAAAACGGGAAATGGTGGCCACTTTTTTCCGTTTTAATGATTACAATAAAACTTAACAATATAAAACTACTGTTTATAATAATAATAACGTATAGTCTTGTGGATTACAACTTAACGTGCTTATTTTCTGCATTTTCTTTTTAAATTAAAAGAAATAACAAAACAAACGATGAGGGCGCCACTGTGCGCTCGGTAGCCTCTTAAACGAGGGATTTACTTTAAGGGGTCATTGTACTCATCATTATGAACAACTTTTACTACTGGTTGTAATATCTGTGCTACTGGGACCAAACATGAAATCGCGAAAAAAAATCAACTGTTCAGTATGTTTATTTTCGCATAATTCTTTAAAATGTAGGGATCAGCTGATTTTTTTTTGCGATTTCAGGTTTGGTCCCGTAGTAAAAGTTGTTCACAATGATGAGTACAACGACTCCTTAAAGTAAATCCCTCGTTTAACCTAACACTGTATAATTTTACAATAATTTACTTATATTATGTATAAAATGTAGGTCACAACAAGGAAAAGATATTGAATGGTAGTAAATAGGTGAATGTATGCAGAAAAATAACCAGATGAAAACAGAACAAAAATATTTAAATAACATCCTTTTCATTTAAGAACCATTACGGCCATACACAGGGTTATTGGTAAAACACCAACAATCTCTTAAGGGGTCATTGTACTCATCATTATGAACAACTTTTACTATGACCCCAACCCTGAAATCGCAAAAAAAATCAGCTGTTCCGTACATTTTGACAAATTATGCGAACATAAATGTACTGAACAGCTGATTTTTTTTTCGCGATTTCAGGTTTGGTCCCATAGTAAAAGTTGTTCACAATGATGAGTATAATGACCCCTTAAGAGGTTGTTGGTATTTTACCAATAACCCTGTATAGTATGCAATGCTTTTGATAAGCATGTGCCACCAATAATATTATTGTAAATTAAATGCCTATTAACTAGAAATAAATAATGAACAAAAGCACTTACGGTGGCGTTTGGTGATAACTTCCGTAATGTCTTCTTTTGTCGTTAGATTGTTCGGCCCCCATGTTGAAACTTTTTAAGTGTTTACAATCAACTTTAGCGACAAATTAAACAAATAGTCCATCCAACTATTACCGACACCGATTATAACACGATATCACTACAGAGTCTGGGTAAAACAAAAACACACCAATGTATAAAGGCCGGATGAGTCATGAATGATATACGAGTAGAATACACCATATTATTACCATGGAATACGCGATCATTTTTCGCTTTACTCGGTTAGCTTAGATCACAGATTACTAATTTATGTATGTGCATACAACTAACTTGTAGCAAGCAAGCTTAGTTTGTGCGACGAAGGGCTAACTAGGGCATAGACAAGTCTCAATTCCAAACACCAAATAACTTTAGGGATGTCAACGTACCGATGAATGAATGAATAATATCGAGTAATTAATTCAAAGTGACTGTAGGATGAAGTTAGTGGGATAAGGAGAAAGTTGAGCAACAGCTTCCGCTTACATCCCTATAGCATTACTAGCTTTAGCCGGCGGCTTCGCCCGCATGCATGTCGGAAATTAACCCACGGGAACGTACAGTCACGAACCGGGATTGTTGAGACACAAGCATGTCATCTTAACTTGGTTGTGTTACACGAATGTCGCCCGTGAAATTTGACATGACTGTGACATTTCAACAACGAAAAACGGGTGGCATTCGTGTAACACAGCCAAGTTAAGATGATAAGCTAGTGGCTCAACAATCCCGGTTCGTGACTGTACTACCGGAATTAAAGTATCCTATGTTCTAATCCAGGTCATAATTTACCCGTGTGCTTAATTTCGTCCAATTCCGTTCAGCCGTTTTAGCGTGAAAGCGTAACAAAACAAACAAACTTACTTTTGCATTTAAAATACCTATTAGTTAAGATTCATACACATGCAGCCTAAATACCGTTCCATTTGTTTTGTAACCAGAAATGGTAATAATATTATGGTTGTATATTATCTTTTGTCCAAAACGTCTTCATTCCAAAAGCTATGTTCATATAAATAACACGCGTGTTATTAAAAGATGAACAGAGTTAATTGTGATATCATGTAGGTCCATTTAAGTGTAAAGTTTTCTAAATAATCACCTTTATTATTATCATCGATAATAATTAAAATGGGATACATAGATCAAAACACATCACTAAGCTATATTAACGGAATTCACCAACCATAAACAAAGCATCCTATCTCCGCGTTCCAGATACATACAGTGGGTGTAAAAAGTATTCGTACACCTAGGGTCTTAATGAAAAAACAAATGTTTCATTTAACAGATTTTACATTTATTTAATTTAGGAAATACTAACAAGTAGCTCAGGTTAGTTGTACTTTATTTATGACAAAAAAAAAAATTCAAACAAAAATTATACGCAGTATAAAAATATTTTTATATCCACTATGCGGAAATCCGCCAACAAAAAGTATTCGTACAATTAAAAAAAAAAAATGAAAAGTCATTATTAATATTTTGTTGGTCCACCATTATTCTGGATAATAGCTTGGAGTCTCCGCGGCATTGAATCAACTAGTTTCGAGACATAAGAAGGTGGTATCAGTTCCCATTCTTCGTGAAGTGCAATTTTTAGCGTTTCTTTACTTGAAATTGGTCTTTTTTTAATTTTATCTTTGAGATAATCCCATACATGCTCTATGACATTAATATCAGGTGATTGGGGAGGAATTTCAAGGACACTTGGTGTGTTAAATAGGATCCATGCTTTAGTATTCCATGCTTTATGTTTAGGATCGTTATCTTGTAAAAATATCCAATCATTTTTAAAACCCATTGCCGCTGCACTTGAGTGAAGATTCTCTTTTAGGATGTTTATATACATCTTGTGATCCATAATTCCATCAATAAATGCAAGCTTGCCCACCCCAGTAGCACTAATACAACCCCATACTAAAACTGATCCACCACCGTGTTTTACCGTCGGACATATATTTTCTTTTTTAAATTCCGTATTAGGTTTTCTCCATACCTTATAATGTCCATGCGATTTAAAAATATTAAATTTTGATTCATCTGTGAAAATAACACGTTGCCAAAAATTCTTTTTTTCATAAATATATTTTTTTGCGAACTCTAATCTTTTTTTTCTATTAATGTCATTCATCCAACACTTCTTGCGCGCAGATCTGCCATGATAATCATTACTACGTAATACATTCCGTACAGTACTGACTGATATTTTACAATCATTGTTATTCTTAATTTCCTGTAATATTTGAGGAGCACTAATTTTTGGATTTTTTTTCACACAGTTAACAATTTTTCTTTCCAAACGCGGCGTGATTTTTGACGGACGTCCACTTCTAAATTTATTTTTTACAGTTTTATTAACACCAAATCGATCAATTATTGTCTGTACAGTTGAGCGTGGTCTATTGACAAGTTTTGAAATTTCACTTAATGATTTGCACCGATTATGTAAGTTTACAATTAATTTTCTTTCTTCTTCACTCGTTTCTTTCCCTTTACGACCCATTTTTGCTACTAAACGCGTCTATACACGTTCCAAATGTAAACAAAACTAAATATTACGCCTTAGAAATAATCTTGATATTTGAAGCATAGCAAGAAATCTTTTGGATTAAAAACATACACGATTTAACTTGAAATATAATGAATGTACGAATACTTTTTAATAGCCTTGTTTTGTGTAGTGGATATAAAAATATTTTTATACTGCGTATAATTTTTGTTTGAATTTTTTTTTTGTCATAAATAAAGTACAACTAACCTGAGCTACTTGTTAGTATTTCCTAAATTAAATAAATGAAAAATCTGTTAAATGAAACATTTGATTTTTCATTAAGACCCTAGGTGTACGAATACTTTTTACACCCACTGTATCTTGTATCTATAACTTTTAACATAAAATGTTTCATTTGGTGATGTACTGTAATAAATGATTAAAAACTTATATTATATACTATTAGCACACAATGGACTATATGCCGATTTTAGTACGGAAGGTGGCGTCTTTTTTATTTCTCGCGGCCATCAACCATATCTTGTTTTTAGGGTTCCGTACCTAAAACAGAAAAAACGGAATCCTTATAGGATCACTCGTATGTCTGTCTGCCTGTCCGTCTGTCACAGCCAATTTGCTCCGAATCTAATGGACCGATTAAGTTGAAATTTGGTATACGTATAAATTTCTGTGACCCAACCACGGACGTGTAATGTAAATAAATGAACTTTGAATATGGGGTCAATTTTGATGGGCAAATAAGAAAAAAAAAAGTATAGCAAACTGTTCCGTGTGACATATCAAATGAAAGAACTTACTGCGAGGGTCTCAAATATATTTTTTTTATAATTTTAAAATAAATTGTTTTAAAGTTATTTAAGAAAATAGACGAAAATTGACCATTCGCCCCCTTATCTCCGTAACTACAGAGACTAAAATTTTGAAAAAATTACCAAACATAGTTCTCTACCTATATAACATCATTTTTAGTACCTATAATAATATGCGAAACCCGAAACACGTGTCTATTATTTTTATGTAAAGAATCTATGACCAAAAGAACAATGGCAGCTTCCCATACATTGTTTTATTTGAAATTAAATCACTATGTCTTCAAATGAAAAATACCTTATTTAACTCAGCGTCATTTTCTGAGATAGTTTGTGCAACATTTTTTGTTGGAGAAAAGTCAGATTAATAGTTTTTTTTTCCCCTTTGGCAAGATTAATAGTTAATCAGTGTTGAACTTTTAAACAACATAGGACAAAGCCACAGACTACATAGAGATACAGAGCACAAGCATCAGTTGTGTAAACTGTCAATGGTTGTCAATGTCAACCACCAATAAATATTTTTTTAAGACTTTGAATACTAGTCGTTTTAGTTCAGAATTGCCATAACATTTAATATAATTATTTATTACCTTGCTGCAATACTTTTATCTAAGGAAGAACACAATAAACTCAAACATCAACAAAATCAATACATTATTTATTTGAAGTCTTTCGACTTTCATCTAATGTGTTCGCCATGTTCAGGTAGGCGTGAATTATCGGGTAGGAAGGTAATAAAATAACACCTGTCACAATCATTCCACTTCTAATTCTCCATAATTCAATCAAACACTTTGCAAAATAATTATAGATCGCTTAGATTAAGAGGGATGCGATTAAAATATAACGTACACCGACGACATAGTTGCGTGCGCACCTTACTGCAATCTGAAGTTCCCTGCTCGTTTTACAAGATGGCCGCCTCACCAGAGTAATCGGTGTTCGTTTTTGACGTTGACATTTGTACAACATGTCAATTGACAGCAACAATTTCCTAGCCTTTTAGAACGAAGTAGTCAAAAAACTTTTCATTAAGCATAATTTTTTATTTGGCCTTAATTAGATAATTATGATAGCATGAAAGAACATAGATAATAAATTGAATTTCTTTTCTATAAGTGTCACTTTTAGACGTTCAAATTTATTTCAAATAAGAATTCGCCATTGTTCTGTCAAAACTGTATCGTGAATAAGGCCATCTATTAAACATAAAAAGGTGATACAATCTAGCAATTGAAAAACTCTCAAACTGATATGAATTATGATAGCTGTATTCTAGCTCTCCACCAGTTCTTGCGTGGTTGTTGCTGTTCTGTTAACTTCACTAGGGCCATCTATCGATATAAATGTCATTATTAATGACATTTAAGTGGCATTGGTGCGAATTCTCTTGTTCAATGACTAAACAAACGCTATTTTTACTAACAGGCAGCGCGAGAAAAGGACGGCTAGAACTATGAACTAAGTTAGAGATGTCCAACTGGTTTACGCCTTGCGCATCACCGTGTTTTTTTTAGTCGACATGTTTTTACGTGTCGTCTGAATTTGTATGGAAATATTAGTTCCAACTAAATTTGACAGCTGTAATTTACGTCCGTCTCTTTCTTGTTTTATTACAGAGAAAAAGTTAGCAATAGCCTAAATTAAGTTAAGTTTGTGTACAACAGAATGGGCACCATTGTTTGACATTGAGTCGAGGTTCTGTCCCCTGTTCTGTGAGCTGTCAGTTTCAGGGCGTTCGCTACGTTATAATTCGCACGCGGTGGGTGCACGGACCGGGCGCCGGGCGCCTGCCGGGGTCCATATGTGTGTCAAACCCGTCGCATGCGTCTGCGCCAGAGAGCGCTGCTCATATTATCTTTCGATACAAGCACGCGAGGCGGGCACCCTTCGTTGTATCCTTTACTACTAGAAATTGTCCAGGTGGCAGGAACGCTTTCTCCCGACGGTCGGACTGTAGGTGTCTTTTAATACATTAGGCGCGGCAGACGCACATGCGCGTTTTCGGACGTTCACCAGGTGCTTGACGGCGCGTATGCGCGTCCATACAATTTACATAACTTTCTTAGAGTGCGGCGGGCGCGCCGCACCTGTGCGTTCGTTGTGCATCTCTATTGTTTCGAAAACATCGTAAAATAAGGGTCGGTAAGGGTGAAACATAAAGAAGCGTTTGCATAAAGAATTAAGCAGATAATGTGTTAAGGGTACGTGGACCTGCGCTGGTAGCCCGCGAAATCCAAATTTTCTTGAGGTTTTTACAATTTTCAGGTCAGTGTCAGGTTATGTACTAGCTTTTGCCCGCGTGGAGGTCGGAAATTATCCCACGGGAACGTACTACCGGGATAAAAGTATCCTATGTCCTAATCCAGGTCATCTGTTTTAGCGTGGAAGCATAACAAACAAACACACCAACCAACTCACTTTCGCATTTAGTTAGGATTTTAATAATTATAACTACTACCGATACTCTTATAAAATTATGGGCGATACCGATACGCTTATTTAATTGAAATGAAGGTAAAATAAATAAAACACAATTTGTGTTAATTCACGGTAGCCCGCGAACTTCAAATTTTCTTACGTTTTTTGCAATTTACAAGTCAGTATTAGGTTGAACGTTGATCAAAATGTAATTCGCGGCCGTAACAAGTATGTATTTACATAATTATAATCATTAAAGTGATGAATACAACTCTTTAAGACCAGGTAATCCTAATGAATGACTATTTCTTGAAATCTTGACATTTGACGATTATACTAACTTATCAGGATACCTACATTTAGATAATTTTACATTTTATTTTAGTAATTCAAAAAAAAATAAAAAAATCGCTTGTGGAAGTTTTTATGTCAAAAATATAGATATTTAGATGCTAATAACTTATACCGTACGCAATATTTCTTTATAATAAAAGAGTACGGATGTAGTTTTTCATTATACCTACAAACAACATTTCCAAAAATTATAAAAATTAGACTATGTTTACGGGGAGAAAAACGTTATCGCTTTTTGTATGAAAATTTTCAGCTTCACAATCCTCTTAAGGAGTTGTATTACTGATTGTAGTGATTATAACTCTGTAAATACATATTTGTTACGGCCGTGAATCATACTTTATTTAACATACAACTTAATACTGATTTGCAAATTGCAAAAAACATAAGAAATTTTGAATTTCGCGGGCTACCCTGACGCTTCGCTCTTAATAATATCTGTAGGTGAAAGCTAATGGACCTTAAGTCCATTTTTATTTTTACAGCCTTAAGGAACAATATTTGTCAAAAAATATCACAATATATTAGCTTAATAAACCTTCATAATCATATTTTTTTTCTACAACGATACACTATTTACTTTTTATACACGGTCGATTTTAATATCTAATTTCGGGTACCTATAGACATCTTTAATTCATTGGGCGCGACCGACGCGCATGCGCGTTTTCGGACGTTCACCATGTGCTTGACGGCGCGTATGCGCGTCCATACAATTTACATAACTTTCTTCGAGTGCAGCGCGCCGCATCTGTGCGTTCGTTGTGCATCTCTATTGTTTCGATAACATCGTAAAATAAGGGATGGTAAGGGTGTCTACACCCAATATATTTTTTGCACGCACCCAAGCGTTTGCCACACAGGATTAGTGTAGCATAAAGAAGCTTAGCGTTTGCATACATTTCGCTAATAATTAAGCAGTTAATGTGTTAATGAGCTCTACTGAATAATTTTTAAAATGTGACTTAAGGTCCTTTAGCTTTCACCTACAGATATAAAAAAAACTACAGACATAAAATGAGTTCAATAGTTATTAAAATTAATAATTAAGGTTAGTAATTAAAATTAGTAGGTAACTTTAATTATTTTTGTCTATGAAACAAAGCACTCTGAAGTTTTGTGAAGATACCTATGCGATTTCGCAAGTCTGTTTGAATGAGACCTTCGGAAACTAAATATTTCTCCGAAATTTTTTTCAAGTTTGCGTATAAGATGTCATTGTTCGTGCTTCGTTTGCAACGAAATAAACGAAACAGCACGCACATGCACATTATTTTTTTGAAACGCAAAATTTTAAAATTATCGTTGTACCGGCAAACCTGAAGTATCGCCGATATATCAGAACCGGTAACAGTATCGGATGCACCCCTAATTATAACCATACGATCAAGATAAAACCTGATACTGACCTGCCGACCACCGCCCGACTGGCATGCCTTATTATGTAGAAAAACGTCTGTGTATAGTATCTGTACATGTAGGTATTTGGTTATGCAACAATGAAACAACGTATCTACAATCATATCGATTTAAGCTTTATTGAATTATAAAAAATGTCTAGTACACAAAAATAATGAAGTAACAACACATTTAAATAATCAAATTAAGAATAAAACGTTACAAAGTTGATTATAGTGATTAATAGTAATTGATTACATAGAATATATAATTGATACGATAGTTTTTATAAGATTAAATGGAAATCTACGGTTAGGGGATCCCTATCCAACTGCAGTAAAACTTAAAAATAATACACCAAGGAAACCATACTGCCGTCGTAAGAAAAAAGGGCACAACTAACATTTAAAAAAAAAATTTTACAAAAAATTGAGCAGATTAGCCTTTTTTTTCTGATTCTAAATATGTATGGACGTAGTTATGCTATAACGTTCCAATCCACAAGGTGGTCAAAATTGAGTTTTTGAGCCCAAGCTAGGTATTTTGACAAGTATATAATAAAATAATGTTTATTTATTTAGTTGAAGTGATACATACTACTTAGTTGTACTCGCTACCAAAAAAAAGCGTACCACAAAATTAAAAAAACGCGATTTACTCAGTTCGACCTGCGTGTGGATTGGAACGTTATAGCATAACTACGTCCGTATGTAACTCATTTTTTTTTAAATGTTAGTTGTGCTCTTTTTTGTTACGACGGCAGCATTGTGCTGCTACTTATTTTAAAGGGTCATCCTTCCAATAAAAAAGCAGCCATATTTATCGAATGTTAAAATTATTATAATTATGAACTGTTGAACTCAGGGTGCACTGTGTAAACACTGATTATGTCTTTTTTCAAAAGTAAGGTGCATAGTACCCGCAACAACGTGTGTATGTGGATGAATTAAAACGATGTAAAGGCCTGTTTAGTTATAAGTGACATCGCGCTCGGTAGCGATGCCGAATCGGTACGCGATATCGCTATCGCGTCAGGCGATATCGCTTATATCTGAATAGGCCTTAAAGGTCGCGTCTGTAGTTTCTGCCTACCCCAATGGGAAATAGGCAAAATGATAGATAATATCATTTACAGTTTTAGAAAAATATCCTTTACATTGGGTATACGTTCCTCTCAACGATGTAGGTTTGTCTTTGCCATCTTCCTCTTCCTCCGAATCATCTGCGATGACTCGATAGATAATAAAATTACACTCAATAAAATATAAAATCTTATTTCAGTTGATTACAAGATAACTTAGCTTCTATAAAATATTTTTAAAAAATGGATCTATAATAATTAATAATTTCTTTTGTCAATGGCAATCATGTTACACAATAACATGAATTCTACCAAGACTTGCCAGTGGTAAACCCTAACTGGCAACACTTGACAGTGTTTCCATAGTTAAAAACTGAAACACTGCAAGTATACAATAGCATTCCCAATACAAAAATGCAGCCCTTATTTTGTATTTCTTCGAGTAAAATATGATATGGGCAATATCAATTGAAATAGGTACTTCTGTCTGACTCCTGGTACTCCTATTTCTCAAAGTTTAGCTTAGATAAATTGGCAGTCTCTATAAAGACTGCCAAATACTATGAACGATTTGTTTCAGGTTATAGGAACTATAGGCCATTGATCGTTACATCTTTGATGATAAACGGACCCTTGTCGTCCGTGATAAATGTCTATAAGTTAAACATCATTCCAACCTTGCTCGAACACTTTCGCGAATAATCAATAAATATTCCCTCACCCACAGAACCATTCTAGAAACCTATGGGAACACACTTGTCTCACACCACATATTAGGTGTATCTGACATAACAAATGAGACAAACAGACATATTTTAATGCTGAGGGTGCTAGGCTTTAAATCCTCAAGGAAATAATTGAAAGAAGATATTTACAGTCCTTTTACAGTTACTTTACCTCGGATTCTGCGTAACAGTGACCTTTATTCTCGTTACTATAAGGTTGCTATCAGTGGTAAATTATCGAACTGTTAAAGTATTAAACTTCCATGTTGCAACGTAATTCGTAGATAAAACATGCGACATAAAATCTCAGAATTGGCAAAGGAATATTATAAGAAATGACAATATTTTTTAAGATGGCACCCCTATTTAAGTGGGTATCATTATCAACATTCTGTTCGCTAACCTACTGCAAATCAAAATTGACATGAAAAAGCAATTTTCATAAAATATTTATTAAAAACAATTTTAGGAAACACGAATGGCTTCCAATTGTACTTCTCAAAGATGGAAGACCATCGATAACAATATTGTTTTAAAATCTAAACGTGCAACGTAAACCTGACATCAATTTAGATAATTTGTTATCTTATCAGTAAAAGAGAGAGAGGTAGAGTAGAGATAGTCGATGCAATGTTTTCAAGCTATCAATCTTATTGATAATAATCATTATCGAACATTTAACACGGACACTTCAATTTTATCGGGCAATACTTTAGTAACATTACAGTGTTCTAGGAATGTAAACAAATCTTTTTTATATTAAAAAGAAGTGCTCATTCACTAGTAGGTACCTACTCGTACCTTTGTTAGGGCAACATTAAAAAACGTTCACAAGTGGCAATACTTAAAATTTCGTCCGTTCACCCTGGGCAATTGGACCCGCTACAATATAGGTGATTGACTAATATTGTTACCCGACTGTGTGATAGCAAAGACAGGGTTATGTGTTTTACTACAGCTTTGATAGAAGAAGCATATGGGAGCACTAACTAGTTTACAATAATATTATCAGCAATCAGCAGATTGCCTTTAATTTTGTTTTTCTGGAATTTGATCTTTTAAGACACGTCAATATTTTAAAACTAGATGGCCTGGCATTTCCCACCTGACTGACTGACTGACTTTTGCCTTCAGTACTGGAATTGGAACACCTCTCTCTCTCTCTCTCTTTCGTACCGGCACAAATCTAGTTCATAGAACAAATCATATTGGAATTTCAAAAGGGATAAATACTTACTTATTTTATTTAACCCACACAATGAGAGAAAAGGTTATTCACAAAAAAAAAATTAAAATTGTGGGAACTGTTTCGTCAAATTGAAATTCTCACCCACTCTCTCTCTCCATTAACAGACAAAAACAATTTAATTTTTTGCATAATGATTCCTACCTTTCCCGCGCTGATTTTTGCCGAAACCCTTCTTTTCTTCATTGGTTTGTTTAATAAAAACCTTGTAATTCAAAGCGCCGTTGCAGACAAAAGTGTTAGCGTGCCAGATTGGCAACACTGCGCACTCTCCCACCTTAAAAACATCTTCTATTTTGTCGATGGAAGCGCAACAATTGTCTGTGTACATATATTTCCGGCGGTTTTCACTTTTGTTGTAGACGTGTATTTCATACAGCCACTTCATGGCGCTGAATTTCGTGCCGATAAGCTGAACGGCCATGTAGACTTTGCCATCAGTCTCGGACACTTTTACATGTAGCAGGAAGTTGTATGATCCCAGGACGATGAGGTTCACTTGTTGACTGTTGTTGCGGACGTTCGTAAGTTGCATCTCCGAGTCCACGTTGGTTTGACAACCATTTGGATGCACGTCTTCGAAATGGCTCGATATTTGACTCAGTTTACCTGAAATTTTGGGAAGAAATTGTATTGTATTGTATTGTATTGGTGTTAAGTGTTCTATGTTCCCAGTAACGCGCACCCTTCTTCATCTGGCTCGCCTTCTCTCGACTATGTTGAGGTTGGGTTCGAATTTAACCAAATAACGCCTAGGCCTACCCTTAATATTGGGAATCAATTAATAAAAAACCGGCCAAGTGCGTGTCGGACTACGCACAATGAAGGGTTCCGTAGTTGGGATGAATCACAAACTTAACATTCTAGTTGAAAAACATGTTCTCCCATACATTCCAACTGCAAATGTAAGTTTGTACGCACAATATTGAGAGATTTACCATGTTGTTTTGAGACCATGGACTTCTTATAGGTTTTCTCGTAATCTATTTTATGTATTTTTTCAAAATTTTGGGCTCAGTACTTTCGGAGATAAGGGCGGGATTGGTCAATTTCCGTCTTTTTTCATAAATAACTTTAAAATTATTTATTATAAAATTATAAAAAAATATATATATTTGAGACCCACAGAAAGCCCTTTCATTTGATATGTAACACGGTATACATACAGTTTGCAAAACTTTTATTTTTATTTTCTTATTTGCCCCAAAATTGACCTCCATATTCAAAATTCATTTTTTTTGTTTGGGTCACAGAAATACATACGTGTACCAAATTTCAACTTAATCGGTCTGTTAGATTCGGAGCAAATTAGTTGTGACAAACGGACCGAGTGAACCTATAAGGCTTCCATTTTTTGCTTTTGAGGTACGGAACCGTAAAAATCAATTGTTCTTACCTTTCCAGCGACAGGTACCGAATACTGCAGTGAGGGGACAATCTTGTTCCTTGAAAGGACACTCCTTGACGTGATTCTCCATGTCTGCTATCTTTATGAACAGCTTACAGCCTTCACTAGTGTGAGGGCATGGCGCTTTCGACTGAAATGTAAAAAGAAAGCTTTTTATTTTCATATTGACGTCTTTATATCCATTTATAATAGGATTTTTTTCCATCCATTTTTAATTTTCATCGCGTAAAAATAATACTGTTTACGCCATCTAGCGAGTTTGTCTCGTGGGTTATACCTGTAATCATTACATAAATTTCCCGAACCATTGCAATTTGTGTTGCCAGGTACAAAAAACCTATTTTCTACAACTACAGGATGTAAAATCCCCATCACAAAGCTAAAGTAGTCATCTAGGTAAACTATACTACAGTCCGGCCGTCGAGAGAATGCCTTCCTAACATCTGTCAGTTGGACTATTTCTACTATAAGGAACTCTACTGTAAGAACAATAAGGATCAAATTCGCAAAACACATATTCGTTAGTATGATACTGACAGGTGTCAAGAACAAAATTCTCTCGAAGACCGGACTGTAAGTTACATTTAACAAAAATAATTGCTGGGAAACAACTTTAATTTTGGTGTGAAAAATCGCTGCTTATGGTAGCGCGTAATGTAGCGCATTGCGTTGCATGCGCAAAGGTACAGAGGCCTTAAAGGTAGGTAAAGTTAAGTTATACATTTAAAACTTATTTTCATCAAAAAATTTCCATAAATGTTGGAACTTTGACTTTCAATATCTCCGTAACCAGAAGGTTCCCAGGTATGCTCCAAATCACAAATATTATCATTATAAGGGGAAAGACAAGTGATTCTCGGTTTCTTTACCTATGCGTGTTTTACACCCATTATATATATATTTTTTAATAATAATAATAATATCCTGGGACATTTCACACACGGTCATCTGATCCCAAACTAAGCAGAGCTTGTACTATGAAAACCAGATAACTAATATACTACATACACTACTTTTTTTTTGTAAATACATACTTATATAGATAATTACACCCATACTCAAGACAAACATAATAATAATAATAAAAATGTTTTATTGACATAAAAATAGATCATTTTCAATTGAAGCCCTAACTCCTGAGCTAGGTGGTACCTGTGTTACAGGAGTCAGTGTCTTCACCCGATCTTAGAACATTAACAACTATGTAATAAAATTTAAATTAAAACATCATAAAACGAAGGGAATTTAGTGCATGCATGCTCTTGCACACGAACAGACATGTTCATGCACACAAATGTTTGTCCTGGATGGGAATCGAACCCACGACCTCACTATGGGTTGAATCCGGAACGAGGTGATCCGGCAGAGAACCAAAGTTGTCGACATAGCTTACAGAAAAAGCAGGCTGAAGTGGCAATGGGCCGGCTATATTAGCCGTAGAACCGATGACCGTTGGGGTAGACTGTGTTCTTGAGTGGAGACCGCGAATCGGCAAACGTAAGGTAGGATGCCCTCAGGCTAGGTGGACGATCTTCGCAGGGTGGCTGGTAGCAGCTGGTTCAGTTGCTGAGAATGGAGCTGAATGGCGAGCAATTGGAGAGGCCAATGTTCCGCAGTGGGCTGCTATAGGCTGATGATGATGATGAAATATGTATAATATTCTTTTACCTGAGCAACATGATTCTCAACGTCATAATTCCTCAAGTTGGTTAGACTCCTTCTGCAGATGCCGCATGCACGCCCTCTTATCTTGCAGTCATTGCAGGAGCTGTGTCCATTTTCGCACTGGAAGATCCTCATGCCAAATCTTGAGTGGCAGGTAGGGCAGTCTAACACATCACGTTCCCTGGGCGAGTTGCGAGTTCTGGTGGGAAAATTAATTGTTTGAGGTTATTTGAATCTGGCGGGCTGCTTTAGCGCGTCTCCTAAGCTAGCCTGTGAAATTCCAAATTTCTTACGTTTTTTGCAATTTGTAGTATGTATTGTTGTATGTTGATCAAAACCTTTCCAAAACAAAACACCCGACTTCAAAAAAAAAAAAAACAACTACAAAATGAAAAATAATTAATTTCGGTGTCTTTGGATCTGTATTTTAGTGTTTTAGCACCGACTAAGTTACAATAGCCTAATGTCAACTGCTCATCACCTTTTACTAAATATTGTTTTTCCCGATGCAGGGACATTAATTGTTGAGGAATTCTTCTGGAAAGTACCAGGAAAACTGGAGCTGATGGTGAATTCACCATTAACTGGCATATACTGGGGTTATCTGAAGTTCGAAGACAGGGGGAGGAATCGGGAGGATACAATAACCCTGATGTCAGGTCTAGATGGCCTGACATCCGCGAAGGTAATCAGCTCTCTCAAGGCGGTGTCGGCTTCCTGGTCAACAAGGAACTCACTAGCAGCGTTGTAGAATATGCGCTAACCTCGACATTGCCAAGGCAATGCACAGTACGACAAAAGCCCACTACAATGTTGTTATGGGGGACTTCAATGCCAAAGTGGGAGTACAAGGACGCCACGAATTGAAAGTCGGACCGTTCGGCTTGGGGCGCAGGAATCACAGGGGGCAAATGCTGATCAACTTTTTAGAGTCGCAGGGACTCTTCTTGATGAATTCTTTCTTTGAAAAGAAACCCTAAAGGAAGTGGACCTGGCAGAGCCCCGATAACGTAACTAGAAACGAGATAGACTTCATCATGACATAATAGGCACATATTTAGAGATGTCTCCGTGATCAGCAGGATTAACACCGGAAGTTATCACAGACCGAGGCACTCTAAATATCAATTTTCGAGCTGTGAGAATTCGCATGTTGAGGTCTACCCTCCGACCTAAGCAGCCCCAGGCCGCTCTAGGATCCGAAAAGTTCCAACTGTACTTCAAAATCGATTCGCCCTGCTGGAAACCTGAAGCACTGTTGACGAGAAAGCTGACGTGGTGGTCAAAGCACTACGCGACGTATCGTGGAAACGTCTGCGGGGACTTTTCCCGTCGCAGAGAAAAACCAAGGTGTCCAAACTTTCCTCCGAAGCTCCTGGACTTACGAGGGAAAGACGAGAGTTACCATCCACGAAAATTTCGTCAGATAAGAGGGCCTTAAACCTAAAAATTAGAAAGCAGACGTGACGCGACCTTCGGTACTCAACACCTGCAACATTAAGGTCGCGATTTAGCAAAACCGAGGGTCGAAAGTATTCGCTTAACAATTAGGGAGGTCACATCTGACGAAACTAAGAACTGCGGATGGCAGAATCGTGACTTCAGTTTGAGATACTCGAGGAAGTCAAGGATTTCTACGGACATCTATACTCAACGCGGACGGCGAAATCAGCGGAACATAGTGCAGATGACCATTGAGCCGAATTAACGCGCCACTATACGGAGGACATCCCGGATGTCGACCAGTACGAGATTAGGGTGGCTCTTGAGCAGCTAAAGAACAAAAGAAATCTGGTGATGACGGAATAACGAGAGAGCTCCTTAAAGCGGGCGGAGCTCCAGTCCTGAGAGAGCTAGCAAGTCTCTTCAACTCCGTCATCCAAGCACACGGGTACAACGCCCGAGACGCTCTAGCACAGGTGCGATGGTGATTTCACTTCTGAGCCACGTCTACAAGCTGTTCTCGAGGGTCGTGACGAACCGTCTCGCCAGGAGACTTGACGAGTTCCAGCCACTACCACTATATCAAGCCGGTTTTCGAAAAGGCTTCAGTACCGTAGACCACATCCATACTGTTCGGCAAATTGTACAGAAGACCGAGGAGTACAGCCAGCCGCTATGTATGGCATTTGTGGACTACGAGAAAGCCTTCGACTCCTTCGAAATATAGGCAGTTCTGGCCTCTATGCAACGATGTCGAATTGACTGGCGCTACATAGAAGTTTTATTCGAATGTAATTAATGTAAATCATCATTTTTACTTTATTCTCGAATAAATGTATATTTATTTTATATTTATAGAAGTGTTGAGATTTCTGTATGACGCTGCCACGATGACAGTGTCAGATCCAAGATAAAAAAACCAGCCCCAGCCAACTGATCAGAGATGAAACAGGGGTAAGCAATATCCCCGAAACTGTTCACCAACGCGTTGGAGGACGTCTTCAAGACGCTGGACTGGACTGGAATGGTGAACAGCGAGTACATCTCACACCTTCGTTTTACCATCGTCTTAATGGCAGAGACGCTGGAACAGTTAGACCAGATGCTGTATAGCCTAAATGGAGCCTCTCGGCGGGTTAACCTTGGCATGAATTTGGACAAGACGAAAGTCATGTACAATTCACGTCTTGCCGAGTCCAATCCATATCTAAGGGTCTCTTCTCGAAGTTGTAAAGGAGTATGCAGGGCAAGTCATCCAGCTCGGTAGACACAACTTTGAGAAAGAAGTCGACAGAAGGATCCAGTTGGGTTGAGCAGCGTTTGACTTCGTCAAGTCTTCTCGTCGCAAATCCCGCAGTGTTTGAGACTAAGGTTTTCAACCAGTGCGTCCTGCCCGTTATAAAATATGTCAGGAATGAAGTTATCCGGAAAAGAACTGGAGTAACCGACATAGCTTACAGAGTAAGCAAACTGAAGTGGTAGTAGGCTGGCCATGTTTGTCGAAGGACCGATAGCCGGTGGGGCAGATGAGTCTTGGAGTAAGTATAAGAGTAGGAGTCTTGGTAAGCGTAGTGTGGGACGCCCCCAGCTAGATGGACTGACGACCTTAAGAAGGGGGCTGGGACAGGCTGGATGTGGAAGGTGAAAGACTGGGTGTTGTAGCGCAGCCTAGGAGAGGCCTACATCCAGCAGTGGACTGCGATAGGCTGAGTTGATTGTGCCTATAATATTTGAAGTTCCGTCTATTTCTCCAAGATCCTATCATCAGATCCTGACCGGATGACAATGGGATCAACTAGAAAGTATATATATCCTTTCAAACAAAAAAACGAATTTTCCAAATCGATCCAGCCGACTTCTATTTAAACCCAAAAATTCATACCTTAAGGTACGAATTTTCAAAAAACCTTCCGTAGTACTCACCTTACGCTTGTGCATAATTTCATGCTTCTAGACAGTTCCAGACCTAGAGGTTTAGGTTGTGCGTTGTCTGGCAGTGAATGAACGAGTTAATCTAAGATTTTTATTAAGTAGTTTCTAATAATTCTTCAACGTAGGTAAGTAATATGTAGGACATTAGGACATACCTGCTTACAGAGCGCGTTCTCGGAGAAGGCCCGCGAGGGGGCGCAGGAGCCGATGGAGATGGCCCTCGCCTATTATAGCTGACAACAACAAACATTCACATAATTCATTAAGGTATCATACCTAAGGTAATTAAATCAACACCAATACATAGATCTCCCTATTCTCACTAGCAATTTATATAATTTAATTTTTTAAATATTTTTTCACCACATGATCTCAGTTTTTTGTTTATAGTTTTATTTTTAAGGTGTTTTTTTTTTGCATGCTGAAAAAAGTAAGCAAAATATGTGGAACTATTTATATTTAAGACCTCTTATGTACCATATTTTATGCAAATAAAGATATTCTATTCTATAAGAAACTGTGCTGTAGACCGAAGGCCACGTCCTAACTAAAACGATCGTCGCCTTAAATTTTAACCGACGAAAAAAAGGAGGAGGTAGTAAATTCGACACGTAAATACAGCGTGAAATTTTAATGGTTGTTTTCCCGAAGCGAAATGATTTTGTCTTGATAGTACAATCGATTTATAAAAAAATAAAAATAAAGTATTAAAAAATGACAAATTTACATTTGTGAAAAACAAAACTCGAACGCGATCTCGAACCAATAGTATAGCTACAGCGCAAACGGACGACTGCGCGTGACTTTGAGCCTTGCGCTACCCACAGCTGATATGATACTACGTAGTTACGTACTCTTTTGCTATCGAAACACAATAGGTAGGTACTTATCTAAAAGTTATTCCAATTTTCCCTTCATACTTTTACGGGCTTAGGACCGTCATAAATACTTTTTTAGGCTTCCATACCCAAAGGATAAAACCGGGACCTTATTACTAAGACTTCGCTGTCCGTCCGTCTGTCTGTCACCAGGCTGTATCTCAAGAACCGCGATAGCTAGACAGTTGAAATTTTCACAAATCTGTTGCCGATATAACAACAAATACTAAAAACAAAATAAAATAAATATTTAAGGGGGGCTCCCATACAACAAACGCGATTTTGTTGCCCTTTTTTGCTCGATATCAATAATGGAAACAGGTAGGCACTTGAAATATTCACAAAATACTCAGTTGTATTTTTACTTTAATAATAAATAATAAAATTAAAATAAATATTTAAGGGGGGCTCCCATACAACAAACGTTTTTTTTTTTGGCGTTTTTGCCTTGTGGTACGGAACCCTTCTTGTGCGAGTCCGACTCGCACATGGCCAGTTTTTTTTACTTACAACTTTCTGAACACGAAACTAAGAAACAAGTTTATGAATAACTTACAAAACATAATTTTCTGAATAACTGGACAATGAATTAAGTATTTACGGCGTATTTAAAAATTTGGAATCAACTTAGTTACAATGATTTTAACTAACTAACCTACTTTTGTTATTTACAAAGATACGAGTAGGTACTTACACTTCACGGTATCGGAGTAATTGTTCGAAGTGCAAGCCACTGCGTTCAACACATAATCGAGCACGTTTTAATAGATTGTCTTTTAATTTTAATAAGGTGACATTGACCGGTTCCTAATCCCGCGAAAACGGAGCGACTCCAGGTGATGCGGCTCCGTGTAAAGTCTCCGGGCAGCGTGGGAGTTATAATTAGCCCTAGCGTACAGTTGCACCATAGCGACGTACTCCAAATTTGAAAAACTGTAATGGCGATCCTTTTTTTATAAATTACGATAACGCACTGGCACTGCGCGTGCGACGCGCGGCGGTTGCGGGGACGAGGAACAACTGAGTGACAGCCGGCGCGTCGGCGGGGGGCGGGGGGTGCGTGGCGAAGCGCTCGCCGCGTGCTTGCGGACTAGATTATGCCGTATCACTTCGGGCGACAGTTTATTGTGCTCTAAACATTTACGAATCGCTCATCACTTTGTACCGCGCCGCCGCGTGCTATCTTCAAAGATGGTAGGTAGCGGGCGGGCGCATGTGAGTTTCTGTTGATTCTCACGCTTTCGAGTTGAGATCATATTTTTATAATTATTTGAAAACAAAAACATTTTTATTTTATAAATTTAACTCCATGAATCGGTAGCTCTACTGAGTGCAAATCGTTCTGCCGCAGGAAAACAACCAGTAAAATTTCACGCTGTATATACTCGAAAACTCCAAATACGAAACCAAAACACCGACTTCCGAAATTGAAAGTTATTTTTCACTTTGTACTGTTTTCTTTGAAGTCGGTTGTATTTTTTTTTTTGTAAATGGTTTTTGTTCGAACCAGAACGCATGATCAGATTTTCCGAATAAGTGAATAACGTAAGTACGTTAAGCGCTTAAAACAACTTTTACTATGGGACCAAGCCTTTTTTTTTTTTTTTGTGGATGGGAAATCATCAAATAACTTCTCCCGCTCTGGGTGGAGCGGAAGGGCGTGTCAGACTTTTAATGACTAAAACCCACCCGTGTTCCTTCAGTTGCCTATGCCAGGGCCACGGTATCTTTTTCAAACAACCCGCGACCCCAGCGGCATCGGCCCTATTGGACCCCATCTTTTGCTGACATCTCTTTGAGGCGCGCGTGGAACACAACGCGCCGTCGACCCGGGCCTGGTCCTCACCGGACGGCGAGCTACCCACTACTCACCGTCCGATGGGACCAAGCCTGAAATCGAAAAAAAAAAAAAAAAAAATCAGCTGTTCACTACATTTATGTTCGCATAATTCGTCAAAATGTACTGAACAGCTGATTCTTTTTTGCGATTTCAGGTTTGTTCCCATAGTAAAAGTTGTTCATAATGATGAGTACAATGACCCCTTAAGAGGTTACTGGTGTTTTACAAATAACCCTGTATATTTTGAAAGAACACTAATTGAAATACGAGATATGAGGAATTTAAAATTTCTATACAAAACTTATTTTTCTCATATTTCATGTTTAAATCAATGTTCTTATTTAATATATATTTGGGAACCTAGATATTCTGTAATCCAGTCGGAATGAACATACACTAAAGAATATGTTTGATTTAAGTGCAAATTATTTTGGTATTTCGTTTGTATGAACAACGCATGCTCCGGGAGCCTCTTAAGGAGTTGTATTACTGATTCTAATGATTATAATTATGTAAAGACATATTTGTTACGGTCGCAAATCACACTTTAATATTAACATACAACCTAATACTGACTTGCAAATTGCAAACGTAAGAATATTTGAAAGTTCGCGAGCTACCCTGGGTAATGGCGCAAACGATAGTTTGGTTAGGACGCGGGGACAGGCGTCTTGCTACTGCGACTACGGAAAAAAGAAAATGAAAGAAGTTGTTGACAGCAAGCCACGAGTCACCGTGGCACGACGCACGAAGTGACGACGGACGGAAACAAGTGCCGTCTTGCTTGACGCAAGTCGCGTCGAAATCTCAAGTCGCATCGCTCGAGGCCGTAAACGGAACCTTAAAGCTAGCTAGACGAGAATACAATCAGCAAGGTTGATATATAAGAAATGTATTCTGTGGTTGATACCTAGGTGTACAGTGGACCGGACGTAGTTAACACAATGACTGTCCAGTGCATTACATTAGTACACAGTTGCACAGCCATTGTTAAACTATTGATTGTGCCTGCTACAGGCAAAATATCTTGGCGAGTCCGAACTTCGCGCAAAAAGCTGCTCGGTAACATTTTTTAGGAACCAAATGGTGACATGAGGCGAGAGTGAGTGAGAAAACATGCTCGAAAGTTCGCAGAGCCTTGTTCAGACTCGCCGAGATATTTCGGAGGTAGTGTACACGGATAGTTTAGCTCTGATCAAATTGAGACAAAATCTGCGCGGGATACAGCTCGCGTCAATTGTGACAACTATCTTGTATCACTATCCTCATTACAGCCTAAAGACGTTTAGGTACTGCTGGATATAGGCCTCCCCTAAGCCTGTTCTGTGCTTCTCGCATCCAGCGAATTCCTGCGGCTTTCGCCAGGTCATCAGACCACCTTGTGGGGAGGCTTTAATTAACTTGTATGGAGGCGTTCAAATTCAAACTGGCGCAACTTCCTAATCATTAAAACAATAGACGCGCGCAGTTGCGTCCCGCCTCCCTCGCGTGATTCGCCTCAGATTGACCAGACCTTTAACGTGGCAAATGTTTTCAACTTAGCTAATGAGATTCAAACTTACATCTTTTTGCTCTTTAGGTCGTAAGTCGATCAAAATGCAGTTCCCGACAGTAGTACCTAGACATTAAGATTTAAATTACCTTGAAGTCTGTCCATAGTTATTGACAAACACGTAGTCTTGATTTGGAGAAGTTGGCCGGAAAGGGTTATTATTGTTGTACATGTATTGCCCGTTGTTAGGGCCGAAGGGGCCGAGGTTAGGGTAGACATTATTGAATTGAGGTCGTGGTGGCGCTGATGCTGCGGTCGGCTGCATTTGGTTCCCCGAATAGCTGTAGGGCGCTCGTTCTCTTTCAATACTGTAAGTAAATTAACACACGTTGTGGGTTTATTTATAGAAAAATAATATATAATTTATAGTGGAACAGGGTATAAAGTTCACTCATCCTCCACAGAAAAGGGGGGATCCAGTGACCAGACGAGTGTTGTGTCTGGTGGGCTACTGCGCGACGGTTAATGTCGGGATGTTGTATACTTATATGCCAGTCACGCGGTAAACTCTGCTTGCGCGATCTAGGTCTTTGTGTGACTTTTGATGCGCAGTTCGCTTGTGGCGTTGTAGATGCCGCCACAAATTCACAAAGGGAAAAAAGGACTTCTGGTAATTGTTAGAGCAAGATCTCAGGGCCGCCAGACCCTAGACCTTACTTATTTTCTGATTAACAAAATGTATGAGATTTTTCGTGGAGACATGCTCATGCATACTGTACTACTACGGGGAGATAGAGCAGTTATGTGGGACTCCAACCCACTAAAACTCCACGGTATCATCCTTTCCCGCTTGTGGCGGGAACACGGGCAAGCGTTAGCACTCACAGCGAACCCGCCGCGGCTGTCCGTCATCAGACCCTCCTCTGGGGAGTACCCCCTCTCACCGGCGCATCAGAACACATGGCACACGTGACCGCCCCAGGGACCAAACCTGCACATGGGTGATAGACGAGTCCGTGTCTAGGCACCCGTGCTCCCCCTGCGACTGGTCAGGTCAATGGCCCGGCCGCCTATAACCACTTTTCGGCCGCAGAGGATAGGGAGAGCGGCCAACGAAATACCGACACTCCTCCTCCCCTGCGGCCCCACCGCGTCCGCCATCAGAAGGTGGCGACCACGTCAAGCCCGCGGAAGGTAGGGAGAGCGGCGCACCGAAATACCGGCACTCCTCTCCCGCCGCGGCCTGCAACGCTCAGGCACGATGCCTCTCATACGACATCGCGGCCCGCCTCAGTTGCGATGTCGCCCAAGCGGCACCGCAACCGTGTTGTACTTCGTAGCACGACCATCAACGCATTAATTATAACTTTAGACCTAACTTTAAATAGGAGTACATAGTGAGTACAAATTTTTAGGCATGCTCCCGTTTCATAAACTTCTGTCAGCTGGAATTTTAACGTGGTCGTGACTCGTGCTGGGAAGGAATCTTGCCAGCACGACCTGCATATCTACGATAATTGAGAGGTATAACATTTCTAATTAGTAGTATAAAATAGTACAAATTTAAAGGATTTTATTACCATCTAAAGTTATAATGAATGCGTTCATGGTTGTGCTACGAAGTACAACACACCGCAACCTACTCGTTGGCCGCTACGTCGTCGGCTGGAAAAAGCCGTGACGAGGGGCCCCTCCTCGGGTTCCTCTTCGCTTCACCGTGGGTGACCAAGTCACGGCTACTGAGCCCCCTTTGCCTCGACAATGCGGGAACCCACCGGGGGGGGGGAGCAATACCTGCATAGCTTACAAAGTTAGAAGCAAACTGAAGTGGTAGTGCCTGGTCGTGGCCGTTGGAGGGGGCACAAGAGTCCTTGAGTGAAGTCCGTGAATATATGAACATTGCATAGAACACGCTCCAGCTAAAGGGGCTGATGACCTTGCAAGACTGGATGGCGAAGAACCAGGCATGTAGGCACTGGAGCACAAATTATGCGAGCCTTGCGTCTAGAGTTACCATCCGTCAGTATTTGTCCAGTTATGTCCAGGGACAAGCCCGATCATGTCATTAGTCCGAACTTTTCGACTTAGGGCTTTCGATTTTTTTTTCGTCAGGACTTTCTAATTTCGAAATGGTAAAACCTACCTACGTCTAGCTGCAGACTGCGATAGGCTGTGTCGAATGAAGATTTTATATTTAGTAGAAGGTACTTACCAATGCGAAAATAAGCCAGTACTATTTTGATTTGGTGACATGTTATTATAAGTTGAGTTGTGCGCGGCCTCTTCCTGCTGTTTCCGCTGAGCGGCTGCTCTAGCGGCGTCATCTTGCCGCTTTTTCTCTGCGGCATTAGCGGCCTCTTCTTTTTTTTTCTGAGCGGCTGCTTTTGCGGCCACTTCCTCGAGTTTTCTCTCGTATTGCTTTCTTTGGGCTTCGAGGAGACGCTTCACCTGATCCTCGGACATTTGAGGACTGGACAGAAAGAAAGAGACGATTTTGAATAATAATAGGCCCACAGAAAGTGATTACAATGTGAACATATGGGGTGAAAATTAAAACTTTCAAATAATAGCTTTCGCGAGCTTGCTTATAATGAGTTATAGGGTTCCGAAACCAAAGACGCTTACGTATAGTTCGCGTCAAATTACTTTGCCGCTCTGAAACCAGGCTTTTCGATACGCATGGCATGGCGCGCTGCTGTTTTAGTATATAGATATTAACTACTGCTACTGCGCAGTCTTTTGCGCGAATTTATTTGACGCGAACTATAATACGCAGCCAGTTAAAAGTTTCATTTTATTTTATTTATTTGACTCGCCAACAATTGAATACACCGATACAAAAATATGAGATACATCGAATAGACTTATGAACTTAAGAAATTGGTACTAGCAATTTCTTACAGGCAAGCACAACATGCATTACTTATTGGTCGATTGATATTGAGCGCCTACTTAAAATTAGACGAGTTCTTATACTCACCAAACCTAATTATGTTTTCAAACATTTTCTAAATTAAAATAAAAATCACATGCAATCAAAATTAAATAAAAAATAAAAATACAATTAAAATAATATCAAAACACAATCAAAATTAAAATCAAAATCATTATTCAAATTAAGATCAAAATTAACACCAAAAATAAAAACCAAATTCAACACAAACTAAAATCAAAATGAAATTTTTACACTAAAATTCATGGCAAGTACATGGTATATAAAAATTAGGCCAATTTTGGTGGCACGGACTATGGGACCACAAGTAGCCCTTGTGCGTAGAAGGCCTACACTGTCCTCCCATATCTATTGCCACTTTTATTTGAAAATATTGAAAAAGGAACCGTGCACCTAGCTCCTGACGTTTCATAAGTGCCCATGTAGGTTTATGTGAAATAAAATATTTTGATTTTGCGCGAATTCGACGCTAACTTCAACAAAGTGAAAAATAACTAAAGTCGGTGTTTTGGATTTGTATTTTACTTTTGCCACCAACTTCCGAAATTAAAGTTATTTTTCACTTTGTGGGGTTTTTTTGGAAGTCGGATGATTTTTTTGGAAAAAACTTTTTATTTTTCACTTTTCAATGGGGCAGATTGTAATATTTTAAAGTTACAATATCCTGATGTCAACTGCTCATCACCTTTTACAAAATATTTGTTTTCCCAATGCAGGGGCATTAATTGTTGAGGAGTTCTCCTGGTAAGTATCAGGAGAACTCCACATCACCATAAGCATTGTGACGAGCATAAATTACTTAGCAACTATTATTAAAGAAGGTACCGAATCGAATCGCAACCCTTGAAATACTTATTATTGAGTAGTTCCGGCGACAACTGTGATCTTCATCATCAGTTCCACTTCACCAAATGGTATTTTCCAAGAACAAATGCACGAGTCACTATGAAAAATAGCCAAATCGCTATAAGTGTGCCCATAATATTTGAAGACTTCCGTCGATTTCTCCAGGATCCCATCATCAGATCCTGACCTGATGACAATGGAACCAGATAGAAAGTCAAAAAAAAAAGAATAAAAAATCAAGTCATTAAAACACGGCTGAGGATCAGCACTTTTCGAACGTCAAAAATACAGTCCCCGAAAACGCCCACCTTCACCACTTCCTATTGCTTTAGCTGGGAAGAAGAAGTGGCGCAACAAACTCCCCAGCAGCACAGCTGTCTGTTCAGTTAAAAACAAAATTGATTCTATACAATAGTACGCAAAATAATTTAGGCAGTCGACTCTCGATAATTTGAATCTCTCGATAGTTTGAAATTTTATTCCGGTCCCTTGAAAAACACTCGATAAATTGAATAAAATCAATGTTAATTGGTCCTCTCGGTAATTTGAAGTTGACGCAATAGTATCTTGCCCGTTAACATGCAATAATTTAAAGTCCGTGCTTCCCTACTCTCTATAATTTGAAGCGTTTATCATGCACCTATCGTTTGTTTTTGACGGAATAGTATCTTGCCCGTGAACATGCAATAATTTGAAGTCCGGGCTTCCCTGTTCTCTATAATTTGAAGCGTTTATCATGCACCGATCGTTTGTTTCGACGGAATAGTATCTTGCCCGTGAACATGCAATAATTTGAAGTCCGGGCTTCCCTGTTCTCTATAATTTGAAGCGTTTATCATGCACCGATCGTTTTTTTCGACGGAATAGTATCTTGCCCGTGAACATGCAATAATTTGAAGTCCGGGCTTCCCTGTTCTCTATAATTTGAAGCGTTTATCATGCACCTATCGTTTGTTTTTGACGGAATAGTATCTTGCCCGTGAACATGCAATAATTTGAAGTCCGGGCTTCCCTGTTCTCTATAATTTGAAGCGTTTATCATGCACCTATCGTTTGTTTTTGACGGAATAGTATCTTGCCCGTGAACATGCAATAATTTGAAGTCCGGGCTTCCCTGTTCTCTATAATTTGAAGCGTTTATCATGCACCGATCGTTTGTTTCGACGGAATAGTATCTTGCCCGTGAACATGCAATAATTTGAAGTCCGGGCTTCCCTGTTCTCTATAATTTGAAGCGTTTATCATGCACCGATCGTTTTTTTCGACGGAATAGTATCTTGCCCGTGAACATGCAATAATTTGAAGTCCGGGCTTCCCTGTTCTCTATAATTTGAAGCGTTTATCATGCACCTATCGTTTGTTTGTTGACGGAATAGTATCATGCCCGTGAACATGCAATAATTTGAAGTCCGGGCTTCCCTGCTCTCTATAATTTGAAGCGTTTATCATGTACCTATTGTTTATATACATGGACAGACCTGTCGATTGTTTACATAAATAAGATATGAGTGAGTTTACAGTTCGCATTCCAGTCTACCTTTGAACGTTAAAGTGAGTCAGCTTGTTTACTTGATTGTTTTGTCCCAAACCAAGAGGGACTTGGTTATTAAAAGTCCTGTTATTTAGAACTCTTGGTAATTTGAAATTTTTCTCTGGTCCCTTGAGTTTCGAATTATCGAGAGTCGACTGTACTGCACAGCAGCCTTCTGCGCGAAGTTCGAACTCGCCAAGATATTACGTCGGCCTTATTGTATAGTTCGCGTCAAATAACTTTGCCGCTCTGAAGTTCGCGCAAATGACTAAAACAGCAGCGCGCCATGCCATGCGCATTGGAAAGACTGGTTTCAGAGCGGCAAAGTTATTTGACGCGAACTACAGGGTTATTGGTAAAACACCAACAACCTCTTAAGGGGTCATTGTACTCATCATTATGAACAACTTTTACTATGGGACCAAACCTGAAATCGCGAAAAATAAATCAGCGGTTCCTTACATTTATGTTCGCAAAACTCGTCAAAATGTATGAAACAGCAGATTTTTTTTTCGCGATTTCATGTTTGGTCCCATAGTAAAAGTTGTTCATAATGACGAGTAGAATGACTCCTTCAGAGGTTGTTGGTGTTTTACCAATATGCCTGTATACATGGGATGATGGGACTTATAGCGAAATGTGGTTCTCTAATGTACACACGGCTACATATCAAGCTATAATTTCTACTATTAGCTGAGCTCGCATTGTATAGGATTTCCGTACAATGGGACGTCAGCTTATACTGGAATTTTATAGCTTGATATAATGTAGCCGTGTATTATAGGCTCTGGTGGGTGACGTTATACGTGTTATGTTATTATTTTTAAGTTCCGATTATTTTTACTGAAATACATACATCCTACATCTTTGACATTGTTGTTTTTGGTTCGAAGAATAACAAGTTTTTTTTATCTTTTTTACTTTTTAACCAAGTTATCGCGTCGAATAGGTACGAACGAACGACCGGCACGTGTATAATTAAGACGCAGATATATGCCAATGGCCTTGAGTGCTGAGCTCACGCAACGCGTCGTACGTCCATCCAGCCAGGATAGGACTCGCCCATCAAGGAGCGCTGTCCCAAATTACGACGCATTATTAATTTATGATAATTATGATACATAAAACAAAAGGTATATAAGTATTAAAACACGTATACTAAAAAAAAAAATTTCCAAATCAGTGCAGCCGTCTTCGAGTAATCGGGGAACATATCAGGTTGGCACAAAAGTAATGAGACACTTGGTTTACGTTTTATAGTTTTTAGTCATTTGCATCTTAGACTTCTAGCCAACGATCCGGCAAAGTTTAGATGCCTTTCACCCAGAACTCTGATGGCTATGCCTCGAAAAAGTTGTACAACTCCGCCTCTACATCAGAGAAATCATTACATCGTTTACCCAGCAAGTTGTTTCAGGGCTCTAAACAAATGATAGTCTGATGGGGCGAGGTCTGGGGAATAAGATGGGTGGGGTATCGTCTCCCAGCCCAACTGTAGGCGAACGGCAGATGCGATATGAGGTCGAGCGTTATCGTGTAGTAAAACTACATTGACTCGTCTTCGTCGTTTTTTCTTGCTAGCAGCAGATAGTTTGGTGAGCTGGGTTGAAAAAACTCAAAAAACAGCATGCCTTGCCCGTCTCAGAAACAGCAAAGCAGAGCTTTTAAGCAGTTCTTTTGACTCAGTTTCGGTTGAGTTGGTGGCGTTTCTTCTGGAGGCAGCCAAAAAGCACGACGTGTATCGTTCTCGTAATGATTCCATGATTCATCTCCAGTAACCAAATCAGACAAAAATTCTTTACGTCGGGGTCGCAGCAAAAGTGATTGACAGATAGCTACACGGACTGCACGACTGGCTTCTGTAAGGATGTGCGGTACCCACCGAGCCAAAACTTTTCGATACCCAAGCTCATGCTCAAGGTTTTCCACGGCGTGGTGACTGTAGTTAAGTGCTTCCGCTAATTCATCCGGATTCGACTGCAGTTCGAGGCGTAAATCGTCATCATTCACTGCGGGTGGTCGCCCAAGACCGTGGCTACATTTCAAGGCGCCTGTCTCCTGATTTAAAACGGTGAAACCATCGGGCCACCGTCGCATGGCTTGTACTTCCAGCGCCCAATGCAGTGTTGATATTGTCAGCCGCAGCCCGCGCACTGTGGCCTAACAAGTACTCGTATAAGTATAGTGTTCGAACTTGTCGCTCGTCCATTTTTCTTCAAACTGACTAAACCGATTTTTTATTTTATAAATGGCATCTCGTAGTTAGCCTAGAGAGGCCGTGACTACTTAACCGGTCAATCCTGTGGCTGCGTTAAGCGAACTCAAAGCCTCCAGCCAGGGCATAAACTTACGGACTAAGCGACTACACGCTAAGGGCTCCCCCTGTGGGGAACGAACCTCGGCTTAGGGCGTCGCTGGGGGGGGGGGGGGACAGCAAGATGGGACAGGCTGGATCAAATTAGAGTAATTATTATTATCAGAGGAGTTTAAAGCTACTGGCTCAGCTACGCCACCAGCTGGCACTGCATTACCGAGCAAGGGACGGGGGGGAGGACGATTACTTCGGGGTCGCCGCGAGGGTCCTCGGCGGCGAGGTCGGAATGTCGATTTGTCGAGGGCAGCTTTATACACCCCCACATCACAAGTACCTACAATGGTCCACAACATTCTAGAATATTTTCGAAAACAATTAACTTGAAACAGGAAATGTATAGAGTTTTGTAGTGTCTCGACTTTTGTGCCAACCCAATACATAAAAAAAAGATTCCGAGGAACTGAGAACCTCCTCCTTTTTTGAATTCAGTTAAAAAGATAAATAATTAAATTATCTTTAACATGGTGAAGGTTTCATACCCCCCAACCGTCCCCCCCCCCCCCCCCGCCTCATGCTGAACTACCCCTACCGAAGAAGACTTTTGGCCGCAGAACGTGGTGTTCCGTCGCTTCCGTGGAAATGTGTCACAGCCCAGGACAGCACAAAGTCAAGCTAGTGCAAAGTGAAGTGTTACTAACATAGTCTTTAAGACTTATCTACTAACACAAGATTTTGTTTATAAATATACGTGTGTTTTAGGTTAAGGTATTTACTCTATGGGTCTATGTCGCCTGAAATAAACTGTATTATTATTATAAAAACACGCTTCAAAGTTTTTGCTTGAAGGTATTTCTCTATGGGTCTATGTCGCCTGAAATAAACTGTATTATTATTATAAAAACACGCTTCAAAGTTTTTGCTTGATTCTCGAATTTTTATCCGCGCGTGTCGTAACTTTACAAATGTAATATAATATAATCATAATCTAAAATATTCACAGATTAAGTTATTAAGGAAATGTTCGTCTAATTTAACACATTTTTTCCAATTCATTAACAGTACTCGTTTAGACGACGTGGTTTTCCGTTTAAAATCATTAAAAGTCGATTATCGTCGCCTTACTTAGGCTCATTTTCACCATACATCAATAAACGCGTTTAACGCTAAACGAGTTTAAAACATCATTCTGTCTCTGTCATCTTCAAACGAAAGAAAGTTACGGAGCGATGTTTTTAATCTCGTTTAGCGTTAGCGTTAAGCCTTAATATTATTTATCAATATTCTACATTATAGAATATTGTTCATAAGGAATTGAGGAATGGTGTTTTAGAATTAATACTACATTATAGAATATTGTTGCAAGTTCCATCAGGATTGTTCGGCAATAACGAATAGAAGAACAAGCCGGATTTTGCCAAATTACCTCATTTGTTCTGTGTCAGGTGTCAGTCAGCTTTACTGGTACCAATGACGCTATAAATAAGTTTGCATCTGAGACTAAGTCACTCTCATCTGTTAAAACTTGTTTATATTCACTTTGCCCCGATGAACCATCACATCCCCACTTGGTAAACTAAGAGATTCTCTTGTTGTAAACATTTTCAATCTTTAAGATGAGAGCAAAAGTGTGATCCAGCAAATCTTGTAGATTTACTTTAGCACTTATATCGGTTATTTGAATGTTGGATGGTGGAGGATAACACAGATTTTTGGCGTTCGTCAATATATCGCCAGACTTGCTCGAAGTATTCCGTATTGTGATTTCTAAAGATCTAAATCTGGAAATATCCGCCGTCAAATCTCTTTCACGCAATATTTTTTCCTTCATGATCCTTTTTTCATTTCTATTACAATTCCAAAAACAACAGTAGCTTCTTCCAATTCTCCTTCAGACCGCAATCCTTGAACGTATGCATTATGTATATACTGGAGTCCATATTCTTGTACCAACACCATATTCTTCCTTTTTTCGATTTCTCTGATAGATCTTCATAAGACTTTGGCGGACGTCCACGTTCTCCAGATGTTGTAGGTGTAATATCCATCGGTGCTTCTTCGAATTGTACCTTAAATTCGCTGTCTAACCACAATGTATTTTTATTAAAGAAACGTTCTATAGTTCGGTTAGATTTGGTCCACCGATCGTTAAACGCTGTTATAAGACATTTTTGAATACGTTTCACAACTAATTCAATTTTTCAGACGACAAATGGTGGTGTTCTTCTAAGTATTTTTGAACATCTTCTGAATTTGTTCCATGATCAATGAAAAATTCGCGTAATACTCGTCGAGGCACAACAAATTCCCTCATTTATAGTTTCGCTTCTCTCTTGATAAAAGAACAGTGCCGAAATCCTGGAAGCTTGCAAATGAACAACCAGTGCCCAAAAAGGGCGACCGTGCAATGATCTCCTCAGTTACCGTCAATATGGCTTTCGCCGGGGACGGTCAACTAGCGATCTTTGTATAAAACATAAATATAAGTTAAGTATTAGATGTGGCACTCACATCACATTTTCTGTATCTGTGTGCCTCTGTCAAATAACCTTTGTAACTTTGTACCGTGCTCCTAAAGAATCAAGTTAATAGTTGAAACTATAGTAATTTCATTTATATACAATTTCCATTGTGTCCTACAATATTCTTGTGTATGTCACACACTGTTGTGGCGAAGCCATCGAGAAACACGGCGAAGCACTTGCTGTATCGCTTGACATCTCGAAGGCCTTTGACAGGGTCTGGCACGCTGCTCTGCTCAGCAAGCTTCCTGCTTATGGCATCCCAGCTGATTTTTGTAGCTGGATATCAGATTGCCTTAGTGAGCGGTCGATCAGAGTCGACATTGACGGCTGCTCCTCTAACCTTATGGCTATTGATGCCGGAGTTCCTCAGGGGCCTGTTCTCTCCGCAACTCTTTTCCTGCTGCACATCAATGACGTGCTTCAGCCTGGTATTGTTGGGTACGCAGATGACAGTACAGATTCAGAGAGATGTCCAGGCGCAAAAACCAGCGGGGCCGAAGACCGTTCTTTGAGAGAGGCCATGGTAGAGCGAACAGATTTGACCATAAGCCTCATCTCCCAGTGAGGTGATGACAATCTGGTGTCTTTTAACGCCTCCAAAACACAGGCGTGTCTTTTTACCGCTAAAAGAAGTCGTTTCGCCCAAACTCCTACTTTTCGGGGTACATCTGTTCCTGTAACTGATCGGCTTGAGCTCCGTGGCATGGAGTTGACATCTGGTCTCAACTTCGGCGCCACCATCGAGTACAAAGCTCAACCAGCGGCCAAAAAGCTGGGCATCCCAAATAGGGTGAAGCGATACTTTACGCCTGGACAGCTTTTAACCCTTTACAAAGCGCAAGTCCGATCTTGCATCGAGTATTGTAGCCACCTTTGGGATGGATCAGCTAAGTACCAACTAGGTGCGCTTGACTCGATGGAACGCAGAGCTAAGAGGCTCATTGGCAACGTAGAACTGGTGGATGCCAAGCTTCACAGCTTGGCTCATCGCCGCAAGGTTGCCTACTTGTCGGTCTTCTACAGATTGTACTTCGGTGTGTCCAAAAACTCCACGACTTGATTCCACCGGCTCCCTTCTACCATCGGACATCTAGACGCACTGCTAGTTACCATCCCTACCTGGTTGATATTCCACCAATTCGCACTAAGCGTTTCCAAATGTCTTTTATAATGCGCACTGCAAGAGTGGAACTAACTACCTGCGTCTGTTTCCGAGCGCATACAACCCGAATCTCTTCTAATTGAGAGTGAGCAGGCTTCTTCTGGGTAAGCTCAATCCATCGTCGACTTTGTCTCTGTCACCTCTGACCTAGACTAGAGTCAAGAAGAGCAAACCCATCTCAAATAAATAAATATTTTAAATTTTCGTTTAACGCTACAGTTCATCATTTCATCTTGTTTTTTTCAAATACGTACTTAGTATAGGGGGGTTGGGTGGGGGTCTGCGGGGTAAGGGTGCTGGGAAGGGGGAGGGGTGCGGGGATTTTGAAAAGGGGGTCAAAATTTGTTTTTTTCGTGAAAAATAAATTGTTTTTTTTTCAACTTTTCAAAACATCAAAGCAAAAAATTCGAATGAAACCTGTTTCTTTCCAAAGGATTCTTTCGTTAATTTTTCAATGTAACATGCTCAGACCAATAAAAAGGTATTTTATTGGTCTGAGGTAACATGCAATAAATATCATACGACCCCGACGCCATGGAGAAAAAATGTGACCGGCTCACACGAACGCTAAGCGTGCACTAAGGCCACTCGTGAACGCTTTTCCGCCGCTTGCATGCAACGCAGAACGCCCCGCTGGACGCGTTTTCACTCGGGCCGTACACTGATAGTGTTAAGAGTTTCATGAGTATTTACTGTTAGCATTCATTAACACGTTAACTGCCATAGTAAAATTTTGATGACGTTTTTTTTTATTTTTGTTTTTTGGTTGTATATTCAAGTAAATCACATTATATGACTATTTTAATTTGTTTCCGGTGATTATAATGTAAAATAAAGCAAAAAAATAAAATGTCTGGCATATGTGCCTGACGAGGCCCAAACGAAACAAAACATAGCTATTGGGCCATGTCAGATATTTTGTAAATTATATATTATATTAATTAATTATAAATTATATATTATTTCTATCTAAATTATATACTGTGGCGTCAGTCACCCGGGACTGACATGGCCTTAACAGGTGCTATGTCTGTCAAGCACCGGTGCCTGACATGGCAGTTAACGTGTTAATTCACGGGAAATCCCCTGCGAAAGTAAAGCAAAGTATAGAGCTAAAGCGTTTTGTTACTTCCCGCGACGCTGCATCTAGTTCTGCGGTATTCCGGTATTATTTTAATTGTTCACAAACTAAACTAAAGTTCAATGTATCTTTTTCTTTCTATTTCATTATGAAAAGGACAGAAGATAAATATTAGTTTAGTCCTGTCAAATTGGTCAGCGCCTGACGTAAATTGACGTATTTTTAGTAGCCAATTTTTAAATCACGTCTAAATTTGTCTATGAAGTAATTAAATTAAGATTAATTTGACAGGACTAAACTAATATGTATCGTCTGTCCTTTTCTTAATGAAATAAAAAGAAAAAGATGCACTGAACTTAAATTTAGTATAGTTTGTGAACAAGGGAATCGGCGCCATTGATAATTAATCAACAAGATCGCTATTTAGTGCTAGGTGCTGTATGTTATGATTTGAAAATAGTGCCAAATCTAGCACCGAAAGTGCTAAGTTGGCAACCCTGTGTGCAATAACATTTTTTTAGGAACCAAATAAATAGTGACATGAGGCAAGTGTGACGTGTGATTGAGAGGACATGCGCAAAGTTTGGAGAGCCTAAGTTCAGACAGGCCATGATTCATCGGCGATACACGGAGGTTTTATATTTCGCAACTAACTTCATTCGAATCGCGTTACATAATTATGCTCGTGGAAGGATCTTTGTTTTATTATTATACACCGACCGATAAGCTCAAGAATGTGATTATTGATCGTCAAAGTCCAAGTATAGGTCCAGCACCTCCTCTCCACTCCGCTCGTCGCCGCCTCAGTGGAAAAGTTGAAACCTCAAGAACGTCAACCATAGGTCTCGTGGTATTTTTTGTAAGAACGTCGGGTTCATAATCTGGCAACTCGAGGCCAAACGAACGTATTTTTTTGAGCTGTGAGTCGCGGAATTTATGCTGCATTTTTAAAGTCCTGTGTAAACGCGACTCATTTTACGCGACTCACAGCTCAAAAAATTACGATCGTTTGGCCTCAGCCAAGTAGGTACAGACGCCAGCACATCAAGCTACTATAATCTGTCAAATTTCTTTAATAGATTTTCAACTTTATCGCTAAAGCATTAGGTTCAAGGTTGATTGGGAAAATTTGACAGTTTCGGGTAGCTTGACCTGCTGGCGTCTGTACATAATTATCTAACCTACTTGTATTTTTCATGAGTGAACTAATCAGCATCTCAAATTTAAAAACTTATTCTGTATATAATTTTACGATCATTTATTTATTTAAAATGTAGGTAGATCACTGCCACAACAAAGAAAAATGATAATTCTGTAGGTGAAAGCTATTGGACCCTATAGGTACCCTAAATTAGTTAATAAAAACGACAGTGTATAAAAAGTAGATAGTGTATCGTTGCAGAAAAAAAATATGATTATGAAGGTTTATTAAGCTATTATATTGTGATATTTTTTTGACAAATAAGGCAAGGACATCCTTAAGGCTGTAAAAATAAAAATGGACTTAAGGTCCTTTAGCTTTCACCTATAGAATTATTGTCGAATGGTAGTATGGTAGTAGGCGGATGAGTGCGCCACTGTGTGCAGATAACAAGATAAAAATAACATCTTGGTAGGTATGAAATGAACCATTACCGGCCATTACATCATCGTACAGTAGCCATATCCACCAAACAAGTTGGCAAAAGTGGGCATGCAAGTACGGAGACACACGAGTACATTTTTATATTAGATATACGGAGTCCTGTTGCGAAGACTGTCTAGTGTTTGTACTTACATGCAATGCTTTTGTTAGGTAGCTGTAGGTATCATGTGCGAACTTAAAACAATATTATTGTAAATGCCTAATAACTTGAAATATCAAAAGAAATAAATAAACAAAAGCACTTACGGTGATGGTTGTTGATATCTCCTATGTTCATTAGATTGTTCGGCCCCCATGTTGAAACTAAAGTTTTTACAATCAACTTTAATGACAAATTCAACAAATAGTCCATCCAACGATTACGGACACTCTTACAACACGATATCACTACAGATACTGGGTAAAACAAAGCACAACAAAGTGTATAAATAGCCGGATAACTTCTCTATATCAATATTGCACAAACAAAGTGCAGCGCATAAACGTTCGTCGCGATTGGGGCATAGACAAATCCATTATCTTTAGGGATGGGAACGTATCGATGAATTAAATAATAATGCTCTATAGTTTTAAAGGACGTTGAAACAGCCTGATAATAATTATGATGATACATTAGTTACGTTACAAATTTATTTGTATCTGACACGTGTTACTTTTCAACTTTTATGGAGCATAGGTATGCTCCAAGATGTAATGTAGGTACATTATTTATTTATTCATACACACCGTCTAAATACAGTCCCACCTTTATTGGTTTTGTACATACCATTAATCCAGCGAGGTAATTGGGTAACACACTTAAAATTGCAATGCCTTTCATTTTTACAATTCAATAACATTCATTGTGATAATACGTTATCGAGTAATTGAATTTTTCAAACATTTAAAGCAATGGATTACAGTTTCCTTCTAAATCCTTCGTATTGCGATAGAAAGTGAGTTACGCACTTGGGGTGCTGATATGGTAAAAATATGTATTGTGATTTTATGCTATATCTTATAAATGTTATATATTTTTGATGTGTAACATCTTTCCTCTTGCTTTCCTGCAATTCCTGATGTGGGAGTGATTTCATGAAAAGAGATGGAAGTGTTTAACAGAAAAAAAAAGATAAATAAATAATAACAAGAAGCCTGGGAAGTGCGCGCTATTTGATTTGACCAATGAGCGCGCGTGGTGCTAGAGTTGGCCGTCAGATGGTACGAGTACCAACCCAAACAGATGTCAGATGTTACATATCACATGGGACTACTGTAAGCTCGCTCGCTTTTTTTTTACGAAACGTCTTCTAAAAGACTAATATTTAAATAAATAACTTTGACTTAGGACGAATAATGATTTTAATGTTAAATAAATATGGAACAAACATTAAATATTGTACACCTTATAGGTATGTTACAGCGATCCTTTAAAATAATCATAAGAACTGATATTTCACCTGTGACAAACAATAAATGAATTTGAGAACATTTATTTTTACGTGTTATTAAAGGACAATTGTCGATTGTGATATCATGTAGCTCCATTTACGTGTAGTTTTTTTTTTTTTTATATTTTCGATGGAGAAAATGTATTTAGGTACCATGGTACAGTCACGAACCGGGATTGTTGAGCCGCTAGCTTATCATCTTAACTTGGTTGTGTTACACGAATGCCACCCGATTTTCGTTATTGAAATGTCACATGTCAAATTTCACGGGCGGCATTCGTGTAACACAACCAAGTTAAGATGATATGCTAGTGGCTAAACAATCCCGGTTCGTGACTGTACCATCAAAACATTAATAATACACATTACCTAATCACATTCCTTATTATCATCGATAACAATGGGATCCATAAGTCAGCACTACAACAATAATACCGGAATTCACCAACCATAAACAATCAAAGCATTTTATCTCCGCGTTCCAGAGAAATATATTGTAATACTTATAACATAAAATGTTTATTTGACGATTTTATTTTGTAATGTAGTAAAAACTATAACACATTTTGTAAAATTAGCATACACGTAATTTATAATTATTAGACACAAACAAGTAGTACAATCCACAAATTGAACTAAAACTAATTACTCAGCAATAGAATGATATACAATTCACGCCCAAAGATTTAATTTATTTTATTTTAGGTATTTATTCATAGCTCTCCAACGGTTGTTGGGTGGTTCTCGCTGTTCTTTTTTCACTAGGTCCATCTATCTACCGATAAATATTGCATTACTATTGACTATTGGTAATGACATTAAAGTGATGTGACATTCACAGAGTAGGTACATTGAATGTGACATTGAGTCTTGAGTGTGCTGTACTGTCACTGTGTTAAAGATACGTGCTCGTCTGAATTTGCCATTTACCGATTGCGATTACGAAGGTGAATCACACCGTTTGAAATTAAATAATTATCTAATTAAAAAGGGCCATAATGCCTCATTTCAGAATCGAAACTAACGTGCCTAGGAGTAAAATTCCTCAAGATTTTGTGTTAAAAGCCGTGCCGGTGTTAGCGAAGGCTCTCGGGAAACCAGAACAGGTAATTTTAATAATCTATTTACAGTACATAACACCACGCCTGGGTCAGTGGGTCGTCTTAGGGGCGGAGACTGTATTTTCCTTTATATAGTTATTCTCTCAGATGAATAAAATTCTACTCTTTGCCGTATTCTGCGAAGGGTTAAGCAGTGTATTCAATGTACTCAGCACACCCACATTTGGCCACCTGTCCCAGGATCTCCACATTCCCCTAATTACCCTGCTATCAAAATAAATAAATCAGATAAATCATAAATTAATCAAAATACGTCTCTTATGTTTTAAAATATTGTGTTTAAAAAAGATATTTTAATCCAAAAAGTTTTAATTTGAACTGGTGATTTTCCTGGATTCCTGCCTGATTAAAGCAATAGGTTCCCTTATCAGACTGAAACATAAAAGGTGCCGTATATTATGTCATCTAATAATAAATATTATTTATTTATTTTCATACATCATGATCCATTTTGTTAGTAAAATATTGCTTAAAACTAGGTTAGTTCACACATAAACGCATACAATGTTTGAAGAATGGACATTCATACCTGTCCACATCACACACAGGATGCTGTTGCTACTCTGCTGCCTCTTTCTTGCATAAAATTGCCACAAAACCACCTGTGCATGCCTACATGAACATGGCGGACGCACTGCAAATTGTATGGACCCTCAACAGTATTCTGAATGCATTAGTGTATTGGACCCGCAGAGCATTGACAGCCCTTTGCGTATATACTGTTCACAAGTCGCTGGAGTAAAACATCTGACAAAAGGAATTAAATAACGAAAAATTTACCTCTCTTGTGCAGCGATTTATCTAAATATGCAAGAAGAAAATACAACAGAAATATTGTTTAATAATAGTTATTTATAACCACTGGTCGGAGTAGGTAGAGCTGTTTTTGCTACTTGCGACATGCGGACATAACATGGATATGCCAAATATTTCCCGGAATCCCGGGAATTCTCGGAATTAAAAAACCATTGTTTAAGAAGTTTTTATAGGAGTAGGTAGAGTTTTACTTAATTAATTCATATTTCACGAAGCTACCTCTAACAACATTCCAGGATCCCTGTGTGTGTATATAAGTAAGTATATACTGTTTGGGTGCTCACCTACCACCTGCTCATAACTGCCCACTTACTCATATTAAGTCACTTAAATCAATCAACAATTTCAAAATCCTGGGATATCAGAGGCATATCCATGTTAACATCAATGTTTGAGGTCATTCACCCCAAACAGCTCTACCTACTCCAACCACTGTTTATAACCCAAATCTTTTCAGTACTGTGTGGTGTCTGTCATACCTGATGTACCAATGAGCTTCGGTGGCACCACAGAGCCGTGTGCAATTGCCAACCTCATGTCAATCGGGGCACTTGGAGTGGAACAGAACAAGAAACATGCCAAAATACTGTTTGAGCTGGTGGAACAAGAGCTTGGGGTCAAGACTGATAGGTAATGTATTTTGTCTTATGGGTTAATAAAAAAATAAAACAAAATGGTTTATTGGCACATTCAAGTAAAAAGTATAGTGTACAATAAAAATAGGCTTTAAGGTAAGTAAGGTCGCATGTTAGAGTTGCAGCTAATACCTAAACTGAGATAATATCTTGTAAATAGTTAATATGTGCCTGGCCTGTTTAACACGTTCTGTGCGGCCGACACGTATGTGCGATTTTCGAACGTTCACCAAGTGCTACCGTCGCATATGCGTGTCCATACAATTTATGTACTTCCTTCGAATGCGGCGCGCCGCACCTGTGGGTTTTTTGTAGCAGTGAATGTGTTAAATAATTTAAAACAAATTTATTATTTATTTTATTTATTTATTTATTAAAAATATAAAGTTCATAAAAGTCTTAACTTAATAACTATGCCCTACAAAACCGTTTTCACGATTTATCTGTAGGAACGGAACATACAGCTTTGAGAAAAACATCTTGCAGCCCCAACATAAATTGAAGAATTTCTAAGAGCCTTGTTAAGCTTTATTGTCTCAGCGCTTTTCTGGTGGTTGCCACTGTTGATGCTGGAGTTGTAGTGACTAGGAAGAGAAAGACTGCTGAAGCATGCATCCCAAATGAGGCTTGGGGTTCTTGTGGAAAAGGGGGGTGCTATGTGACATTTACAGCTCCATAGCTTTCTCACTGGACTAATAATGGCTCTAAAAAATCAAATCAATTTTTTTTTGTTGAACTCAATATTAGTATAAATATATTGAAAGTTGTTGAGTGAAAGCACAGTTCACTAAGTGCATGCAAAAATTATAATCATTTCATAAAATCACAATATAAAAATAAAATAAATCGGATGCAGAAAAAGCATTCACCTCAATGTGACACAGAGGGTAATCCTAACTTATATTATAAATGCGAAATTAAGTTTGTTTGTTTGTTTGTTTGTTTGTTTGTTACTTTTTCATGCCTAAACCACTGAACAGATCATCATGAAATGTTGCATATACTTTGTCACGTGTACAGAAACGGACATAGGGTACCTTTCATCCCGAAAAAAAGTACAGTTCCCGAGGAAAACAACAATAACGTTCTTATGATAATAGATGGCGCCACGTGTCTTTCGAATCAAAATTGAATTATATTATTATTATAGAAACTTTAGAGTGTGTTAAGAGTTTTTTCCGACAAGTACGCGGGTGAAACTGCGGGTAAAATCTAGTAATAAAAACAATTGAATTAATCTCCTAATAAATAAGATATACTATAAAATACATGAGTACCTGTCAGATAGAAATATTTGATTTTATGATAATCAAATATTTCTATCTGACAGGTACTCATGTATTTTATAGTATATCTTATTTATTAGGAGATTAATTCAATTGTTTTTTGAAATATTCATATTGTTACAAAATACATCAAATAAAATAAATAGCCCTAGATATACCATGCCCTAGGTACCGTTTTGGGAAAGGAAGAAAGAAAAATAAGGTTTATTTGTATCAGAAACACGTGCATATAAGAATATAATAGGTAATAATGGTCATTCAGTAGTCATTGTTCTGAATGTAAGGCGATAATGAGTCCATTCTTAACTTTTGTATATGTTACGCGCCAAATCCGATTTCAGGCTAAACTAGTTTGTCCTAGGCCAAACTGATTTATCCCACGCGTATTATACAGGGTGTTTGGTGCATCGTGTGCCAAATTGAAATGGTCGACTGGGGGGGTCACCTTCTATCCTTTCAGACCCCTAAACACTTCTCATGCCCTGTGGCTTTTTTTTCATCGACTTTTTATTTTTTTATAAAAAAAATACCCAAATTTTGCATTCAATTACAAAATAAAAAAAATGTGTAAGTCGTAGACTCTGAATTTTAATTTTATTTAGATGTGTATTGTATTCAGTACTTTTAAATTAAAAATTAGTGACATTAGCCATCTAGTTTTTTTTTAATTTACTCGCAAAGTTTCGGATTTCAATTAAAGCTGTCCATGTTACAGCTATTTACATGGCTATAAAAAAAAAACCAAAAGCGACCGGGATCTTCCAACTCTCTCAAAAATTCTCTAGTCTATCTTCTTGCTAGTGATGTGCCACATGTCATAAAAATCTTTTTACAACTTTGTAAATTAGCTAGAATAATTGTGAATCGAGTCACAAAATATTAAATTCCAAATTCAAAAGAAAAAAGTCTTTTTGCGTAATTGTTACTTAAGTAACAGGTAAAATTTGTTTTCTCACTCTCGCGAAGTAAAATCTATCTTCTATCTCTATCTTTCTTGCATAGCGTACCTAAACTAGTTTGAACAAACGACGAACTGCCACCGACGCGGCGACGCCGTCAATCCGTCATTCGTCAGTCAGTCGAGACATCACTGCCTCTGCTACCTGACGTGTGTGTTAGTTCACCGTACTCCGCGATTTTTTCATTTTGTTACTTTGTTTTGTTGGTTTTTGTTACGTTTTAACTTTTGGTGTTATTGTTAAACTTTGTTGATTTTTTGTTGTTGCAATGGCGACGTTCTCTAACGAGGAATATGCTGACATCATGATGGCTTATGGAGCCGCCAATGGTGTCGCTCGTGCAGCGCAACGAATTTACCAGGAACGTTTTCCTGGTAGACCACTACCTGGCCGCAGAGTCTTCCAAGACACATACCGACGCATACGCGAGACTGGCAGTGTCACTTTTCATGAACCAAGGGGCCATATTGTGCGACATAATGTTGAAGTGGACGAGAGAATACTGGCACTTTTTGAGGAAGACCCTACAAGAAGCATCAGAAATGTGGCAGCACATCTTGATATTTCAATATGGAAAGTGTGGAAAGTTCTTCAGCAAAACGAAAAACATCCATTCCACTACACTCCGGTGCAAGGTATGTAATTTTGAACTAACTTTAAACCCGTACACACTTTGTTTGACGATGCCTTTGTTTAGCAGGTAATGGGTATGACGTCACTACTTCCAGGTAGTGAACCAGCCCATACAAACGGTCCGACGCCGCCGGTCATTAAAAATCTCATTGTGCAATTATTTACTGCTCAACAGGAATTTAAAAGAGTTCTTTGTTTGTAGGTCTTGAGGGTGGCGACTTTGACAGACGAGTGGCATTCTGTCGGTTTATGTTACACACGGATGTGGATGATCCTAATTTCTTAAAAAGAATATTGTGGACGGATGAATCCAAATTTACCAAAGAAGGGATCCTCAATCTTCACAATCTGCATCACTGGACAAACAAAACGGAAAACCCACATGTTAAAAGGCAGAAATCTTTTCAAAGGAGGTTTAGTGTAAACGTTTGGGCAGGAGTGATTGGGAATCAGGTAGTTGGACCGCATTACCTGCCCGATAACCTCAATGGCGATAACTATTTGGAGTTCCTTCAAAATGACCTGCCCGAATTAGTGTCCGAGGTGCCCGTATTTAATGAAAATGTTCCCAAAGTATTCCAGCATGACGGCTGTCCCGCGCATTGGCGTTTGACTGTGAGGGAATATCTTGACGATGTGTTCCCAATGCGTGGATTGGTCGCGATGGCCCTATTGCATGGCCGGCACGTTCCCCAGACCTAACTCCGCTAGATTTTTATGTCTGGGGACGTGCCAAAGAGCTGGTATACGCCACGGAGGTTCCGACTAGGGAGGTACTACTTCAACGCATTGAAACGGCGTTTAATCAAATTAAGGAGGAAATACGACTTCGTACAACAACTGTGGAAATACGAAATAGATGTCGGGCCTGCATTCGCAATAGCGGCCAACAATTTGAGCAGAATATGTAAAAAATGATTAAATAAATGTTAAAAATGCAATTATTTTTTATTTCTAGTAACCGTCCCCCCCCAAAAAAGAGAGATACGAGACAGATTTTACCTTACAAGAGTGAGATAACAGATTAAATAAGTTCTTGAGGTATAATTTAAGTAAAAATATTTTTTTAAATCATAATTTCAAATTTAGTATTTTGTGACTCGATTCACAATTCTAGCAAATTCACAAAGTTGTAAAAAGATTTTTATGGCATGTGGCACATCACTAGCAAGAGGATAGACTAGAGAGTTTTTGAGGGAGTTGGAAGATCCCGGTCGCTTTTGGTTTTTTTTTTATAGCCATGTAAATAGCTGTAACATGGACAGCTTTAATTGAAATCCGAAACTTTGCGAGTAAATTAAAAAAAAAACTAGATGGCTAATGTCACTAATTTTTAATTTAAAAGTACTGTAATACAATACACATCTAAATAAAATTAAAATTCAGAGTCTACGACTTACACATTTTTTTTATTTTGTAATTGAATGCAAAATTTGGGTATTTTTTTTATAAAAAAATAAAAAGTCGATGAAAAAAAAGCCACAGGGCATGAGAAGTGTTTAGGGGTCTGAAAGGATAGAAGGTGACCCCCCCAGTCGACCATTTCAATTTGGCACACGATGCACCAAACACCCTGTATTATGACGTCGCAACCAACTAGTTAGCCGTTCAGTTAACAGCCTAGCCTTTGGAAGAACCGGCTCGCTTTGCTCGCTCGGCTCCCGCGTGGTTTGTCACATAACCTAACCTTAAGGCGATATGTAAAAAGCTAACTGAGCGGTAATAAGAAAGTGACAGAGTCATTAATATCCACATGCGAAAAAAAGCGAAAAAAAAATAAAAGCGCCAAACCAAATAAAAATTGTTCAAAAATAAATTAAGCTATCTGTCAAAAATATGTTCAGCCAGTTTTCAATTACCTAATACGCACATTTTGAATGCAATTTTGCAATGAAATTACTTAGGATTTTAGAATTACAGAAACAAAAGTAGAGGTGCTTTCGGAATTAAATTCTATCGAGGAAATTTAACCCAATAGTGTTTTCCTCCAGTCAGAGTATTAATCAAATCTATAATATAAAAATGAATCGATGAATGTGTTGCTAAGCGCAAATCTCGAGAGCAGCGGAACCGATTTTGCTAATTCTTTTTTTAGAATATGCCTTGAAGTACGAGGATGGTTCTTACGGAGAGAAAAAATTAAAAAATTGCCTGAAAAGGTCTAAAAACAACACTTTTCTATACTCCCATACAATCGATTCGTAATAATACTTAAAAGTCAATTTGAACTTCAATACCATACCATAAAGTTTAAGTGTTAGTGGAGAGGTTCCGGGAAGGCCAAACAATTGAGTGACGTTAGTATTCCTGAATAGTAGTAGTCCTGAATATAGCAGAATAAGTATTAAAAAAAAATAATTAAAGAATCGACTGTTAGGCGGTACGAAGTTCGTCGGGTCAGCTAGTAGTCAATAAAAATATATCCAAAAATTAAATTCATACATTCTGTAATAGTGAAATAAATGGTTACGAAAAAGCCTATAAATATATATTTTGGTATCGCCTTAGGCTAACCCTTTTGGTTGGGGTGCCGCGGCTTAGTTATAAACCGGTTTGGCCTGTAATCGGGTTTGGCCGGTAACATATACAATTCCTCGTTGACTAGCATTTTTTGTATTAATCTATCTACGAAATTAAACCTGTAAGTACCTGGGAATTAAAGCGATGCCACAGATAGCATAATAGTGGTGATGCTACAGAAATTGAAAGACTAAATCGTGTAACGCACTGGGAGCATAATTATTGACGGTAGACGCCATTAGCCCGGTCCAAACTTAGTATTTTTGTAAACATTACCTCGAATAAAGATGTATAATTGTTTATTTATAACAAATAACGCTGGATCAGAGCCAAGTTTATACAAAATATTGATTCCTTATCATTATTGAGTAATCCTAGTTGCTTGTGTACTACTGAACTATGGACTACAAATAATTTTATCTAAGAAAATATTTACTAGCTTCTGTTTGTAATTTCTTGATCCCTCGACCCACCGCGTCGCATCGCATCGCATCGCCTGCCCGTGCTATTAAATTACTTCGTTTTCGCTTGGTTCTTTCTAAATTTTTGCTTGGCTCCTAAGGGTAAATAGCCACCCACCTACCTAAAGAATTACACCTGCACCCACCTACCTCAACACCTTACCTACCCCAAGAATCTATGAAGAAGAAGAATCTTGGGTATACCTTCAAGAATTGGGCTATCGAATGATAAACTAACTCATCGGCTTTATTATATTACTTAACTAGCTTTTGCCCGCGGTTTCGCCCGCGTGGCTTTCGGAAATTATCCCACGGGAACGCACTACCGGGATCAAAAGTATCATATGTGCTAGTCCAGGTTATAGTCTACACATGTGCCAAATTTCATCCAAATCTGTTCAGCGGTTTTAGCGTGAAAGCGAAATAAACAAACTCACTTTCGCATGTATGAGAAACCGGTCTATCGACACTCTAGATCTAGACTCACAATTTACTTAAATTATAAAAAAAAAAAAACTTAACACTACTAAAGTTCATGATTCGCAAGACACGTGGCGCCATCTATTATCATAAGAACGTTATTGTTGTTTTACTCGGAAACAGTACTTTTTTCGGGATAAAAGGTACCCTATGTCCGTTTCTGAACACGTGACAATGTATTATATATACAAAACAGGATGATCGGTTTAGTGGTTTAGGCGTGAAAAGGTAACAATCAAACTTACTTTCGCATTTATAATATTAGTTAGGATATAGATAGATATGCCTCGTTGATCTAGTGGTAGCAAGTCGCTAGCGCGGCTGCTGAGCATGGGTTTTGGTTACCTACGATCCCCATTCCCCAGGTCATTCAGTGTTATCGAGTTTCGTTTTCTGATTAGGAATTTGTCAGGTTAGGAAAGCAGGAAAGGAAAAGAAAATATAACTGGCGACATGTACGGGAAGTCAATCGTGATATCTTCTCTACTTATGAATCTCAAATTCATTCATTCACTAACAGACAACGCTCAGCTTAGACCGCTGTGTCTAGAAGCATGACATTTTGCACAATCTGTGCTAATAATAAAGCTGAAGAGTTTGTTTGTATGTTTGAACGCGCTAATCTCTGGAACTAATTGAAAAAATATTTTTGCATTTGATAGCCCAATTCTTGAGGAAGGCAATGATACAATACAGTGCCTAAAACGTTTGCCCACATAAACTGCAGGTCTTTGTCAGAATTAGTCACTATAATGTTATGAAATTATAACAGTTAAGTTAGGCACACTGCTACTAAAGTTATACCCTCTAGCTGGTTATATTCTCTAGCTGCAGAATCTACAGTGGCGTCGAACCAGGAAAGTTGCAATTTCATCATTTCATAGGCTATATAAATAACATCACACTAGGACCCTTACGAGCCGAGCAAAAAGAAAATATTTAGTAAAGAACGCTAATCGAAAACGAAGTAATGGCACGGGCAGGCGAGGCGATGCGATGTGACGCGGTGGGTCGGGGACCAAGAAATTTCACGCGGACGGGGAGAAGATAGAGTTTCTAATAAAATAAAACGAAAGTGAACACTTAGGAACGATTTTTGAAAATTTACTCCCTAAAATGGTTAATTAGGGGATGAAAGTGTGTATGGAAATACGTCTCAAAATACCATTTCAGACACCAATCTACATGGTTTTCACATGAACTGACCAAGATTATGATACGAAATGCCGATTTCGCTGATTTACGTGATAAGGTAAAAAGGAACCCTTATGGTGCGACTCAGTCTGTCTGTCCGTCTGTCACAGCTGGGTATCTCAAGAACTACTAATGCTATCTACTTGAATTTTGGAATGGTTTTAGATGATGTTTGCTCATTTATTTTGCAAATAAGAAAGAAATAAAAATATATATCGAGGGTTCACGGGCTATTTGTATTAAGCGACATCCTGGCCGATATTGAGTTATAACCATATCTATCTGCATTAAAACTGTAAAATAACGTCTGTAAAATCACGTATATAAGCGAAATCGGCAAAATTTCGTATACGGCCTCTTAAAAGAGACCTGAGTTTCGGCCTTTCTTCTCAGAGTAGTCAGATAAGAAACGCCGACCTCATCTAGATTTTAAAAACATGATTGACGTGTACTTACAGAAATAATAAAAAAACATTTTTGCCGATGAGAAATTCTATCAGGCGTACTTGTAGTGTATACGTATAGTATAATTCTTTAAATAATTCCCATGGAATATTGCAGTAGATTCTCTGGTGGCCAAAGGAATGTTTATATAATTGTCAGCTAACGGTCTCATTGTTCACCTGCAATATTATGAGAAACATCAAGTAGATATGAAAAAAAAAAACTGAATGCATGCGTCATGTTCGTGAACGAGCGTCGTCAGTTCAAACTGATCAACTCTAACTGCCAGGGTATCTTTAATATTATGTTTTTAATTGTTTATTTTTTTTTACATTTTCCTCAGTTATAGAAACAAGATACCCAGAGTTTTATAATATTTTGAGATACAAGAGTGTCCCGTGTCCCTGTAGTTTCTTGCCCGATCTTCTCCATAGAGATCTACGTTTTGGAATAGGCAACTAGCTTCAACTTTGTGACTAACTGACCGACTCCTTAACAATTTAAAAATGCATGTACCGACGCGGACGCCAGCACATCAAGCCACCCGAAACTGTCAAATTTTCCCAATCAACCTTGAACCTAATGCTTTAGCGATAAAGTTGAAAATATATTAAAGAAATTTGACAGATTGTACGAGTAGTAGCATGATGTGCTGGCGTCTGTGCCTAATCGGTTTATTTGAAACTAGCTTTTGCCAGCGGCTTCGCTCGCGTCAACTTCGAAAACGTAGGTACTACCGGGATAAAATGTAGCCTATGTGCTATTCCAGACTATAATCTACCTCTGTGCCAAAGTATATCCAGATCCGTTCAGCCGTTCGAACGTGATTGAGTAACAAATATCCATCCAAACTTTCGCATTTATACTATTATAGTAGGTAGTAGGATAGTTAGGAGGATGGAAAACCCATCTATCGACACTCTAAACTCACAAAATGTATTAGGTACTTAAATAAAATAAAATAAAACTCTTAACACACTACTAAAGTTACAATCATGATTCGAAAGACACGTGGCGCCATATATTATCATAAGAGCGTTATTGTTCTTTTCCTCGGGAACAGTACCTTTTTTCGGGATGAAAGGTACCCTATGTCCATTTCTGTACACCTGACAACGTATATGCAAAATTTCAGGATGATCGGTTCAGTGGTATAGGCATGAAAAGGTAACAAACAAACAAACAAATTTACTCTCGCATTTATAATGTAAGAATAGTTAGGATACATACTCGTACATGCTTTGAGTTGAGTTCGAGGTAGTGTAGGTACCTTGCTATCGTGAATCGACATGTGATTACTTTATCACAGTTATTCAAAAGTGCCTCTTAAAGCCACGACCGCGAAATGAACGAGTTTTCTAGACCTAAATGGCTATTAATACCACTAGGCTTGACTATGATTGTGTTATTTATGTATTGCGTTATTGCCAGACATTATTAGCCCCTTTTTTTTTTGTGGATGGGAAATCATCAAATAACTTCTCCCGCTCTGGGTGGAGCGGAAGGGCGTGTCAGACTTTTACTGACTAAAACCCACCCGTGTTCCTTCAGTTGCCTATGCCAGGGCCACGGTATCTTTTTCAAACAACCCGCGACCCCAGCGGCATCGGCCCTATTGGACCCCATCTTTTGCTGACATCTCTTTGAGGCGCGCATGGAACACAACGCGCCGTCAACCCGGGCCTGGTCCTCACCGGACGGCGAGCTACCCACTACTCACCGTCCGCACATTATTAGCCCCTAGAAATGAGTTTATTAGTCGAGTTTAAATTAGAAGCAAAAACTTATCTGTGACAACAAAACTTCACGCCTGTTCTCCCCGAACGATTAGGTAGATGTGTATCCAAAGTAGTAGGTACCTACACCGAGGTATGTGTAACCTAAGACAATTCGGACAGAATAAGTAGACTCAAGTGGGCTGGTGATCCATACAAACGATCTACTTAAGGAGGAAGCGTCAGGGTAGCCCGCGAAATTCAAATTAACTTACGTTTTTTTGCAATTTGCAAGTCAGTATTAAGTTGTATGTTAAATAAAGTATGATTTGCGGCCGTAACAAATATGTATTTACAGAATTATATACAATAGAATCCAACAACTCCTTAAGTTAGTATAATCCTAAAATGTCAAGATTTCATGAAATGTCATTTTTTAGGATTACCTGGTCTTAAAGAGTTGTATTGATCACTTTAATGATTCTAATTATGTAAATAGATACTTGTTATGACCGCAAATTATATTTTGATCAACGTACAATATAACACCGACTTGTAAATTGCAAAAAACGTAAGAAAATTTGAATTTCGCGGGCTACTTTGACGCTTCCTCCATAACACTTTCGACTCCACCCACTTTTCGTAGAGCTCCTATGCCATACCGTTATACATATTGCAAATAGACCCTCCAGGAGGGTCGCCGGCATTACGTTTGCGCTAAAATGAACCCTCTAGCAGGCATAGATTTCGCTACGGAGCGATTCTATTTCTACAATCGCTATCGACGCATCTCTGGTTGTTATCGTTGGACGCTGTCAATTCGTTGAACCATAATCACGTGACATTTCGATAGCTTATGTCAACCCCTTACCCCATACATTTTTGACTTTTCTACTAGCGTCATCGGTGATCGAACGTTACTTTGTCTAGACCCTCCAAGCACTGGACGATGGACGTGTTAATAAAAATCTTAAATTCACTGACAGACAACGCGCAGTCTAAACCGCAGGGTCTAGAAGCTTGAAATTTTGCACAACGAGTTCCTTATAAAACGAAGGCGTGCACTAACGAAGGATTTAAAAAAATGGTATCCTAGAGGGGTTACATAGGGTATGAAAGTTTGTCAGTTTTGACGATGGGATTTCCCGTCCAGCACACGGCTTCTATCAAAAATTGCCTAATAATACCTGTGCTACTACGGCTGCCCCATTTCAAAACCTACCTAGTAATGACTTAAAACGAAATTTTATAGGAGAGCGCAAAAACGTAAAGTGGTCACGGGGCAGTGAATGGAGCACTTAGGTTTTGGTGCTTAAATATATCTGCTTATTTGTGAGTTTTTGGTGATGGGCGGGACTATGGGTTTTACCGAATACGAATAATCGGCCGAATGTTTGGTAAAAATTTTACCGAACCGAATATTCGGCAGGAGAACTAAAAAGCTCTATGGCTATTGAACTTGATATAGACAGGGTGTCCCAGAAATCAACGTCAAGCCGGAAATGGGTGATAGACAAAGTCGTGACAGTTATCAGAAAAATATAAAAAAAAAACCAATTGTGGTCACGTACTTTTAAAATTAAAAGTACCTATCAAAAACTAAATCGTAGAAAAAGTCGTGACAGTTATCAGAAAAATATAAAAAAAACCAATTGTGGTCACGTACTTTTAAAATTAAAAGTACCTATCAAAAACTAAATCGGAAAAACTGACACCCTGCAATGATCTTTGAAGTTCTGTGACTACAAATATTAACCTTTCTTCGATTTGGTTTTCTGATTAATAAATAAAATACAACTTAAATTACAGTTTAAAATTAATATATAACTGCCTCAGTTTTAAATAAAACTTTAGATTTTTGCCCAACATTGAATTCAAAATAATTACATCACCCCCATCAGTAACATGACGGGCGTATCTTCTCAAGTTAAGGTCTTCAGCGGCTTAAGGTACTGAGCTATTCGGTAAATTAAACTCATTTATTGCTAACTACCTACACGTGAATGTCACCAAACAAGAGTGCAATCCTTCGAATAGATAGATAAGATTTATTGTGTTACTTTTATTTGCTGATTATTAAAATATTGTGATAACGTAGTTTTCAAAGGCTGTATAAAGTTAAATAATAATAAGATTAATACAATACAAACCTATCCCTTTTATTTCTTCTATTATGCATTAGTTAGACCATAACTGCTTCTAATCGAAGCAATATAAGATACTATGTATCTCTTTACATAGGCAAAATAAATGATAAGACACACTTGATATGGATACAATCATATAATTGTGCTATTTCATAGCAATTATGCTTATAGACTTATAGAGGCAACTTTCTGACACAATAGGTATTATTCGGTAGAATGTTCGGCATTTTTGCCGAATACGAATACGAATGTTCGGTAAACCGAATACCGAATATAAAACGAATATTCGGCCCATCCCTAGTGTTTTTCTATTTGGTAGGGACTTGCTAAGTTAGCAAGATTATGCAATAAAACGATTTTTGTAAAAAGTGTCCCTTACTAGGTTTTGAAATGGGGCAGCCGACTACTATTAATCTGTGCTACTAGGAACCTCAGACTAAATAGTTTTTTTTATTTGGTCTGAGCTAGAAACAAGTAGTACTTAAACAATTTTAAGAAATCATTTGTAAAGTTAACCTTGAGATGGCCTAAACTGGAAAAAGAAAGCACTCAAAATTTCCTGTCGCGGGGTCCAAATAGCGACTTTTTGGGACCGGTCACCGCGTCGCGCCTTTTGCGAATTCGCTCCCAAACAATTAATTATAGATTATATGAAGCTGATGAAGCATCTCGGCTTCCGATACTCAAACGGTAATAAATACATTACCAATTTATTAATAGTTATTATTCTTCTTGACCTCTGGTTTGATCTTATGGCCTGGCAGGCCGGCACAAATTGCGACTGCGACCTCTAGTTTCCAATGATCAACGGTACAATAATAATTCCAGTTTATTATTGTACCACTGCAGGCCAAAGCCTTCTTCTTATATTGAGAAGGCACAAGCATTGATGACCATGCTTGCTCAAAGGCGGGTTGGCGACTGCAGACTTGTACAGGGTTATTTGTAAAACACCAGCAACCTTTTAAGGGACCTTTACTATGGGACCAAACCTGAAATCGCAAAAAAAAATCAGCTGTTCAGTACATTTTGACGAATTATGCGAACATAAATGTACTGAACAGCTGCTTTTTTTTTTTCGCCATTTCAGATTTGGTCCCAAGTTGTTCATAATGATGAGTACAATGACCCCTTAACAGGTTGCTGATGTTTTACAAATAACCCTGTATAGTAACTATAATTAGTATAAGTCTGAAGTCGCCAACTGTTTACGATGTTTTTCTTTATCGTTGTCAGTAAAGTTCAAGATTAAGACGAAAGCTCCAGGTAGCCCGCGAAATTCAAATTTTCTTAAGTATTTTGCAATTTACACTTTGCAGGTCAATATCAGGTTGTATGTTGATCTGAATATGATTCGCGACCGTAACGAATCTGTATTTATAGAATTATAATCATTAAAATCATCGCACGAGGAGCTAGTGGCTAAATAATAACAGCCGCATGGGTCGATCCATCAGGTTAAGCTACGCTTGCCGGGGTTGGCCCGTAGATGGGGACCATCTTTACATACCGAGTCTCCTCCGTGCCTTGGAAAGCACGTTAAGCCGTTGATCACGGCTGTCATTCGTGGATCTTTGGCAGTCGTTACGGGTAGTCAGAAGCCCGAAAGTCTGACAATCAGTCTTACCAAGGGATATCGTATTACCTAATAACTGGATTGTGGAGGTCAGATAGGCAGTCGCTCCATGTAAAATACTGGTATTCAGCTGCATCCGGTTAGACTGGAAACTAACCCCAACATAGGTGGGAAAAGGCTAGACAGATTGATTGAATCATTAAAATCAACAATGCAACTCTCTGTTCATATAATCCAAATGAATGACTATTTAATAAAATCTTGATATTTAGGATTATACTAATCTAAGGAGTTGTAAGTATTACTGATTCTAATGATTGTAATTTTGTAAATACATATCAACAGACAACTTCATACTGACTTGCAAATTATGTAAGAAAACTTGTATTTCCCGCGCTACCTACGGTACCTACTATCGGTACAATGTCTAATGATAATTCTTCTTTCAGGATGTACATAACATTCCAAGACGAACCCACGGGGAACGTCGGCTTCAAGGGCACCACATTCCATGCTATTTTTGGATAAACATTTGATTGTATATTTTTCATTACGATGTATCCGCACCTACTGTTACTTTTTGTAGAGCAACGCAGAAGTTACATTTATGTTATCATGTTGTAAAATGTGGTCCTACAAAAAGTAACTTCGGTGTGTATGCATCTATATTGTTAGGTCAGTAGAGCATAATTTGCGTCGCACAAAATGAGCTGAGGAATTTAAGATCCAATCAACATGCTTATTTCCCATCGACGTAATGTTTGCCACCGCCATTCAGCGCTGCGTAATTTCGGCGACTAACTTTGAGCGGCGCAAATAACGCAGGGTTATACTCGTCTGGCCTCCCTTATTGTTATTGGCGATTGTGTTCCCTATTAATGTTTTAAAAGAGACTGCCGCTCTGCATCATATTTATTTCACACGAGTCGCCAATAATGATAAAAACCTTTACTATAAATCCACATGTTTTGCTTTTTGTATTACTGAGACTCAATGAATTATTCAAGTATTATCGATGAAATTAAAATTGTTCGTAAGGGGAATCCATTTTGTCGCACGATTAACTTAACCTAGCCTTAGTCTCTAGACAGACGGACTGCATTTCAACTGCAACTGCACGCCAACTGCACACCGACTGCAATCGGGCTGCGGGGTTGCTTTGTAGTTTTATTGTAGTCGTGTTCTAACTGCATTTAAAATGCAAATTGGAAATGCAGTCCGTCTGTCTAGATTAGACACTAAGTTCCACATTTTGTTGTATACGCTATACGCATAAAAATATTGTCATCTTTTACTAAAGGGTAAAATAAGAAAGGGATAAGAATACTACGAAAAAGTCAAACTACCTCGCTGAGGTATCTAAACTCCCCTATATAATTTTATTTCAACCGAAATTGATCTCTAACGCCATTAAAAAGGAGGTTATGCATGTGGCGAGATTACTGAAGTGAAAACTTCTTTATATATATACAGCGTGAAATTTTAATGGTTGTTTTCCTGCGGCAGAACGATTTGCACTCAGTAGAGCTACCGATTCATGGAGTTAAATTTATAAAATAAAAATGTTTTCGTTTTCAAATTATTATAAAAATATGATCTCAACTGAAGATAGCACGCGGCGGCGCGGTACAAAGTGATGAGCGATTCGTAAATGTTTAAAGCAAAATAAACTGTCGCCCGAAGTGATACGGCATAATCTAGCCCGCAAGCACGCGGCGAGCGCTTCGCCACGCACCCCCCGCCCCCCGCCGACGCGCCGGCTCTCTCACTCAGTTGTTCCGCGTCCCCGCGAACGCCGCGCGTCGCACGCGCAGTGCCAGTGCGTTATCGTAATTTATAAAAATGGATAGCCATTACAGTTTTTCAAATTTGGAGTACGTCGCTATGGTGCAACTGTACGCTAGGGCTAATTATAACTCCCACGCTGCCCGGAGACTACGCGGAGCCGCATCACCTGGAGTCGCTCCGTTTTCGCAGGATTATGAACCCCCAAATCCCACAGGCCCGGACGATCGTAGCGGCGACACAGCGACTACTCGATCATGGGCAGTCCAAGAGACCAGCACATGCACAGGGCAGAGGTTTTTCGGCCGTCCTCTCGCCAGAGCTCGACGAGGAGATCATCGTGTACTTCGAAAGGAATCCTCGTCAAAGTACGCGTCTGGCTGCAGCAAGGTTTGACGTAAGCCAATATTACGCCTGGAAAGTGCTCAATTCAGAAGGACTGCATCCTTATCATTTCCGAAAAGTACATAAACTTACGAAAACCACGCGACGGCCAGAGTAGCTTTTAGTCAGTAGTTTATTGAAAATCTATAGCAAAATGTGATAGCAAAAGAGCTGTAGGTAGCGCAAGGCTCAAAGCCACGCGCAGTCGTCCGTTTGCGCTGTAGCTATACTATTGGTTCGAGATCGCATTCGAGTTTTGTTTTTCACAAATGTAAATCTGCCATTTTTTAATACTTTATTTTTATTTTTTTTATAAATCGATTGTACTATCAAGACAAAATCATTTCGCTTCGGGAAAACAACCATTAAAATTTCATGCTGTATATATTTTTTTAATATAAATTGCGCCAATTTGGGCTGTTTCAACAGTGAACGAAACTGAACCGTCACGCTCGGATCGGTGACGCTGAATCGGGTACCGATACTCAGCGCTGATTCGCGTATACTGGACTTCAGTCGTAAGTTTTCACTTCTATCGTGTCATAAACTCATAAGCACATACCCTCTTTTTAACAGACTTCAAAAAAGAGGAGGTTATTAAATCTCTTTTTTTTTTTGTTTTGCTATATTATGGGCTTACTGGGTTTCCACTCTCACTCAATTCCTATAGCTTAGAACATGCTAGTCACAATCTCCGCCTGCTCTTGTCGAAATGTGCCAATGAAAACACGTCATTAACGCTATACGAGGAGTGACAAGCTTGTTCCTGGCTTTCAAATTCGGTCATCATGGGTCATCAGCAATCAGATTATAGTAAACATCAAGATCAGTCTCAGTCGCGGTCGCAAAACGTGCGAGTAGGACAGCGACAATTTAAAGTACTAGATGTCTCGCTCCCTCATTTCGGCAAGCACCCCGGCGGCTGTCATTTGTAGATCTATGACAGTTGTTACGAGTAGTCAGAAACCCAAAAGTCTGACCACCAGTCTTAAAAGTGGGTATCGCATGGCCTAGTAACTGGGTTGTGGAGGTCAGATACGACAGTCGCTTCATGTATAATACTGGTATTCAGCTGCATCCGGTTAGACTGGAAGCCGACCCCAACATTATGTATAGTTGGGAAAAGGCTATGCAGATGATATTGATGACCTCTTGTTCCCTCATTTTATGACCGCGATTGCCGCGAACGTTGGCGTCTAGCTGGGTATAATAATATTTCTTTTATCTTCTGTGTTGTTTGTTACATTTAAAATATTTATGTCTGATGTTGGAAATTGCCTTACTTATAATATTATTTCATTAGAAGTTTAAGAGTAACCTACCTATTCTGTATTTTTGAGATCAGAAAAATAAATTATGTACCTATTTAATTTTCCCGTGGTTTCTATTTCAGATTTCCTTTTCGATGATGTTTTTATTTAATATTTTTATTAAAGAGGTTTACGAATTTCAATAATTGCTAGGAACCATTTGAAAGATATATGTTTTCAAATAATAGAAAGTGAAAAGTTACATCATTAGTCATGATCAGCAATGATCTTCCATTATCACTTGGTGAATATTCGTTTACGCTCAGACAAAAAGCGTTTAAAACTATTGTATGTAGGTAGATATCTACTAATTGAAACTATTAAAATATTAGGTTGGGGAAAAAGTCTTTTCGCATTATAGTATGTATGAACTTGTAATAAAATTTCTTTGGCTATACTATTTGTATCTGGCTGGTTTTGGTATCATTGAAAGTTTAAATTTTAAAGAACATAATTCCAAATTCAAATTAGGAAAATGTGTGATTTTCATTTGTTTTTCGTACTGTCAAGACGAGTGAATCTAATGAAGAAATTCGATACATTTTAAAATTTTACTACAAAAAAGGTAAAAATGCAACGCAAGCCGCGAAAAAAATTTGCGATGTTTATGGACCTAGTGTAGTGTCTGTGAGAGTAGCACAAATTTGGTTTAAGCGTTTTCAATCCGGAAATTTTGATGTCAAAGATGCACGTCGCTCTGGTCGCCCTATTACGGATAAAATGGATGCCATTTTTGAAAAAGTGGAGCAAGATCGGCATATCAGTAGTTACGACGTAGCTGAAGAACTGGCAATTGACCACAAAACAGTTTTGGCGAATTTGAAAAAAAACTGGGTACACAAAAAAGCTAAAAAAGAAGAAGCTGATAACTGGTGATGAAAAGTGGATCACGTATGACAAGAACGTGCGAAAAAGGTCGTGGTCAAAGGCCGGTCAGGCTTCACAGACTGTGGCGAAACCCGGGTTAACTCGCAACAAGGTGATGCTGTGTATGTGGTGGGATTGGAAGGGCATTATTCATTATGAGCTGTTACCACCAGGCAGGACCATCGATTCTGAACTCTACTGCGAACAACTGATGAGATTAAAGCAAGAAGTTGAGAGAAAGCGGCCGGAATTAATCAACAGAAGGGGTGTGGTTTTTCATCATGATAACGCTAGACCTCACACATCTTTAGCCACTCAGCAAAAATTAAGAGAGTTTGGCTGGGAGGTGTTAATGCATCCGCCGTATAGTCCTGACCTTGCACCTTCAGATTTTCACCTGTTTCGGTCTCTTCAGAATTCTTTAGGCAGTATCAGGTTAACATCACGAGAGGACTGCCAAAACCACTTGTCGCGGTATTTTGACCAGAAGTCCCAACATTTCTATAGCAATGGGATCATGTCCCTACCTACAAGATGGCAAAAAGTTATCGAAGAAAATAGTACCTACATACTTTAGTTAAATGTAAATAAACTATATTAAAAAATGATTTGAATTTTCTTAAAAATGCGAAGAAACTTTTTCCCCAACCTATTATGTACAGACGCCAGCACATCAAGCTACTACACTCTGTCAAATTTCTTTAATAGATTTTCAACTTCATCGCTAAAGCATTAGGTTCAAGGTAGATTGGAAAAATTTTACAGTTTCTAGTAGCTTGACCTGCTGGCATCTGTACATACGTACAGCACCCTAATTGCGTAACACACTATCAATCGGAATCGGTTTTGACAGTTCAGCAGCATTCATTCGTTATTTACGGTGTTGAGAAGACCAATTTTTCGAACATGTGAAGTAATGGATCAGCAATTTGCTTCAAAATGATTCAGATTCTGATCGATAGTGTGTTACGCAATTAGGGTGCAGGTTTGGTCGTCGTCAGTTTCATACTAACGAATTATGTTTTGCGAGTTTGATCCTTATTACAACTAGAAATTGTCCAACTGACAGGTGTCAGAAACGCATTCTCTCTGCGGCCGGACTGTAGTCTAACCATAACAGGTCCAATGGTTCATTCCTATTATGGTTATTAATGATAAGCGCCAATAGGTAGGTTTACTAGTGAAGCTTTTTCGAATCATTACCAATAATAATAGTTAAGGCATAATGCATTTATTCATTTCTTTAACATAAGTACAGACGCCAGCACATCAAGCTACTACAATCTATCAAATTTCTTTAATAGATTTTCAACTTTATTGCTTTAGGTTCAAGGTTTATTGCTTTAGGTGCATTAGGTTCAAGGTTGATTGGGAAAATTTGACAGTTTCGTAACCGAAACTGTCTTCTGTCCTTCCCGAACTTGACCTACTGGCGTCTGTACAATACATATTATGTCATGGGTTGGTTTTAATACATATTCACAACTCCCTCACTCATAATAAATCATTATGTCAAGGTGAACTTCATCGATCGATCGAACTTGTGCAAAGTTCCATATAGATGAGGTCAAGCAATTTTACTGCAGTTTAAATTAAACACATCTTTGGATTTCGATTACCTACCTAATAAGATTGCATGAAAGTGGAAAAATATTTAACCCTTTGACCGCCAATGACGCTTTAAAGCGTTAATTACGATTTCACTCCAGACGCCGACGACTCTTTAAAGCGTCAATTTTAAGCCTTATGTTTGACATTAAAATACACAGTAATAAACACTATTTTATGTAGTTTTAGCAACAGATAACGCTTAAGCATAGACTAGGCCTTTATTCTTAATGCATAAAAATCTACAAAAATCCATATTTTAAGCAAAAAATGATATGAAAAACCAAAGACTACAATTTGAGTTTTAAAGCATTACACTGATCGCCATTGACGACTTAAATCGTCACGTAGTGACGTGGCCATTCGCACAAAAATACAAATATAGAGGTAGATGTACAATAAAAATCCCCACTTAACAGGTGGAGATTTTTATCTCCACCTCATTTCTTGAATGTTTCCACAAGCAACTGTTAACTTCTTAATTGAATTGGTGCGTGTGTGCATTTTTAAATATGCAAAAAAATAGAGGTAAGTTGTTTTAATCATATTTTAGATATACCTAAGTACGTAATTGTCTAATGGATTCATAGGTAATAGACTATGAACATTGTTTTTACTTATGGAGCATGTATCGTCCAAGTGTAGTATTTTATCCCTTTGTACTTCTTTCTGTCTTGTGTTAGAATGGGCCATTCTTTTAAAGAGGTATCAAGGTCATTCAGCGATTCTTTATTTTATACTGTGGGAACCAAATAGATGTAATTTTATCTATAATTCATTTCTCGCTTACTTTTTTTCAGATTTAAAAAGATCGAGGGGATGGACGGCCTCGCCAAATATTCTTGAGGCCGATACTCAAGATCATTATGAAGCATCAGTTGCAACTAAGCAGGCGGCAACAAATAATTCTAAATGTAAAGATTGTGAAAAATACAATTCAAGCGACAACCGAAATGAGCATTTTTCTCAACTATTATGTGAAGAATTTGGGTATATACAACCTTGCATACGTACCAGTTGTTTTATTAAAATTTTTAGATGAAGCTAAACATAATCACTGTCATGAAATAGATATTATAAATACACAACAATAATAGATTTTGTGTATTTGATTGTCATGGTATAAAATAAAAACGAGTCAAATTTGTATTTTGTTTACTTTTAAGAATTACTTAACAAATAACTCTGAATATATATACTTGCCATATTTAACAAGTGTTATAGTAGATAATTGAAATGTCACATTACTAGAATGTGGGTAAGTAAAAATAAACATCGATATATCTACCGTACCACACTATTTCATGCACATTTATCCATATCGCGGACGCCAAAGACGCTTTAAGTTGTCCGCTAGTTACGTCATAAACGCTTGCCTCGTTCTTATTAATGTGGGGACATGTCGGTAGTGTGAAATAAAATCTACCTTCAAAGGAAATTATAATATTTATTTATTATTATTTTAAGGTAAATTTTATTTAAGTCTACCGACATGTCCGCTTTCCAACACAAGTTTCGTTTCGACGTACCAATTGCTAATTGGCATCCACACGATTTGTTTTACTATTTTGAAAAAGAAAATGGACAGTGAAGAACTTATTCGCATTTTGGAAGGCGTAGACGACAACGAGGTCGTGTACTTAAATTCATCTGACAGCGAAATAAAAAGTGAGTAACCTTACAATTTAACGTCATGTACAGACGCCAGCACATCAAGCTACTACAATCTGTCAGATTTCTTTAATAGAATTTCGACTTTATTGCTAAAGCATTAGGTTCAAGGTTGATTGGGAAAATCTGACAGTTTTGGGTAGGTTGACCTGCTGGCGTCTGTACCTATAACCTGTATCAATATGGTGATTATGTATAATCCAATTATGTATGTACATTAAGGGTAAGTAATAATTCAATAAATTCATTAACAACATTGAAAGTTATTTTATTTAATTTTATTCCTACAACATAAAACATTATTATTAAATTATAATATCGATAACAGTTACGAACAACACTATTAATTTGATGAAAATGTGTTGAAACTACAATTTGGTGTCGCCGTTGACGTCTTAGGGCGTCGACTAGTTGCGTCAAATTTCTGAATTGTATATTGTATTTGGGAAGCAAAAATTGATATTGTATTGTGTCCAGTCTTAATTTTATGGCGTAATTAGCTGTCTGTTATATTCTAATACGTTTTTAATGCATAATTTTAACGTTATGTATAGTTTAATCATAAATAAACTCAATATATCACGTTTTGCAATAATTATATCGTAAGAAGGGGGCACATCACTATAGTATCATGCGAGAAATTATAGCAAAAATAGGCGTGGCGCTGGTGGTCAGGTTTTTAAGATTGAGCGTGGCGGTCAAAGGGTTAAATCTAAAAAAGAAAGAAAAAATATTTATTCTGCTCGAAACAAAATGCATAAGTACCTAGGTACTTAATATGATAAAAGACAAACACTTATCGGCCAAAAGCCTCGTATACACTGCATTTGCAACCTCCAGCAGCAGTCAGCAGGCTATTATTTTAATCTTCAGTACCGACGTCCTCTTTCCCACTGAAGTACTCGTAGGTACCTATGATTAGGGCCGATGCCGCTGGGGTCGCGGGTTGTTTGAAAAAGATACCGTGGCCCTGGCATAGGCAACTGAAGGAACACGGGTGGGTTTTAGTCAGTAAAAGTCTGAGACGTCCTTCCGCTCCACCCAGAGCGGGAGAAGTTATTTGATGATTTCCCATCCACAACAAAAAAAAAAAAAGGTACCTATGATTAAAATTTTACTGCTATTAAAGGTGGTGGTATACCCGAATCGTTTTAGCTCATTGCTCTTTCTCTAATATATCTCTCCCCTCCCAACGGAACCCTTTTTTTGGGTGGGAAATCATAAAATAACTTCTCCCGCTCTGGGCGGAGCGGGAGGGCGTGTCAGACTTTTACTGACTAAAACCCACCCGTGATCCTTCACTTGCCTGTGCCAAAAAAACCCGCGACCGTGGCAGCCCAACGGAACCCCTAAAGGACCACTCGTGTGTCTGTCTGTCACAGCCAATTTGCTCTGAATCTAATGGACTGATTAAGTTGAAAATTTGGTACACATATGAACTTCTGTGACCCAAATACGGGCGTGTAACGTAAATAAATAAATTTTTAATATAGGGTCACTTGGGGGGCAAATAACAAAATAAAAAAAAGGTTTGCAACTACCGTGTGACATATCAAATGAAAGGGCATACTGTAAGGGTCTCAATATACTTTTTTACAATTTTAAAATAAATTGTTTTAAAGTTATAGAAAATTCACCATTGGGGAATGGTGAATTTCAAGGGGGGCCGTATCTCCGAAACCACTGTGCCTTAAATTTTGAAAAAAATACAGAAATTAGTTACTATACCTATAGATTACAGGAAAACCATACGTTGACGACCATACACCCAATTGCTTGGACCTTCTGCTGACAACTGATCCGGACAGTCATTCAGTATCGGTCCCAGCCCCGCTGGGAACGTCTGATCACAGTCTGGTGAAATCCGTGTCAACCTCCTTTCCTCCAGATGAGAGTCCTAGAGGCACGAGGCGAGTATGGCGATATGAGTCAGCAGACTGGGATGGGATGCGGCATTTTTTTGCGTCCTATCCATGGTGGCAAGTGTGCTTCTCCTCGAATGACACCTCGTGCTGTGCTGACGTGGTTGCGGACGTGATTTGGCAGGGGATGGAGTATTTTATTCCATTCTCCGACATCGCGCTCGGTCACAAATCCCGGCCTTGGTATAATGCAGAATTGCGCCCATGCTGAGGCCCGAAAAGAGTCTGCCTACCAAGCCTGGGTCAAGGCCCGCGTCCGCAAAGTTAGAGCACGTAGGGTTCGGTTTAGGGCACGCGAGGAAAAGGGCCTTTAATTCTGTCGCCAAGTTCTGCAAGCGCGTTTTGACCATGTCGCACGTATCGGGGCTAAACGAGCTTCGCACCCTCCGGGTAGCAATTTGGTGCATGTGTACCTCGAGGTACACGTGCACCAAATTGTAGATAAAAAATAGAGGAATTCCAAAATAATTGTATGTATTTTTATTCTTAAATAATTTAAAACCACATAATAAATTATTAATGATGATGATTCAGGACGTTAAGAGGATTGTGAAGCTGTAAATTTTCATACAAAAAGAGATAACGTTTTTCGCCCCGTAAACATATCTAATTTTTGTAATTTTTGGAAATGTTGTAGGTATAATGAAAAACTAGGTCCGTAAGTTTTTATTATAAAGAAATATTGTATACGATATAAGTTATTAGCATCTAAATATCTATATTTTTGACATAAAAACATCCTCGAGCATTTTTATTTTTTTTTTAATTAAATTAATTTGAATTACTTAAAACGAAAAACGTACAGACCTAGATTAAAGTATACTAAATATAATGAGATCAAAGTTGTCTCATTTTGTAAAGGTTTAGGGGAGTAAAAACGTTATCGCCCGAAACAATATTTATGTAAATAATTGTATGAAATGTAGGTAATTGCCTCCAAAAATCGCGCCGCGTATCGGCACTTCACAATCCTCTTAACGGATTTTCTTTTTCAGGGGCAGAATGGCACGGTGAGGGCCAAGTTAATGCAGTGGCTGAGCGATCGGCTTCTCACGGGTTCGATTCCCACACGCAATTAATATTTACGTGGCCTAAAGATAGTCGTAGGCCTGAGTAGGTATTTATTTATTTATTAAAGAACACCAACAGCATATACATTCAACATTAGTTTAGGAGGTTATAGGAACATTAGATTACTGCTAATGTATACACAAATTATAGGTGTACATAACATTTAAAGAAAAAAAAAAGACATTGGACAGAAGCTGCTTATAAACTAAAAGTAAAATTTAAAATTTCAGCAAAGTTATTTAACTTTAACAAAATCGAATTGAATTGTAGGTATACAACATAAAATAAAACAAACATAAAACAAGTTAATGATAAAACTAAATATAATAAATTATTAGTGCATAATGTTGGATTAGCGACTTGCATCTGTACCTAAAAGAGATGAGCTTGCAATAATATCAGGTTGGCACAAAAGTAATGATAATGAGACACTTGGTTTACGTTTTATATTTTTTTATTATTATTACAATACAAAAAGCAGTCAATGATGTAATCATCATTAGCATCTAAGACTTCTTGCCAACAATCGGGAAAAGTTTGGATGCCTTTCGCCCAGAACTCTGATAGCTGTTCCTCGAAAAGGTTGTTCAGCTCCGCCTCTACATCAGAGAAATCATTAAATTGTTTACCCCGCAAATGTTGTTTCAGGGCTCTAAACAAATGATAGTCTGATGGGGCGAGGTCTGGGGAATAAGGTGGGTGGGGTATCGTCTCCCAGCCCAAGTTCTCCAACTGTTGGCGAACGGCAGATGCGACATGAGGTCGACCGTTATCGTGTAGTAAAACTACATTGACTCGTCTTCGTCGTTTTTTCTTGATAGCAGCAGATAGTTTGGTGAGCTGGGTTGAATATTTGTCAGCGTTTATAGTTTCATTGTGTAATAGTTCATATAACAGCATGCCTTGCGCGTCCAAGAAACGGCAAAGTAGAACTTTTAAGCGGTTCTTTGACTCGGCTTCGGTTGAGTTGGTGGTGTTTCTTCTGGAGGCAGCCAAAAAGCACGACGTGTAGGTATCGTTCTCCTGATGAATCCATGATTCATCTCCAGTAACCAGATCAGACAAAAACTCTTTACGTCGGGGTCGCAGCAAAAGTGACAGATAGCAACACGGACTGCACGACTGGCGTCTGTAAGGATGTGTGGTATCCACTGAGCCAAAACTTTTCGACACCCAAGCTCATGCAGATGGTTTTCCACGGCGTGGTGACTGCAGTTAAGTTCTTTCGCTAATTCACGAGTGGTGGTATCCGGATTCGACTGCTGTTCGCGGCGTAAATCGTCATCATTCACTGCGGGTGGTCGTCCAGAGTGTGGCTGAATTTCAAGGCGCCTGTCTCCTGATTTAAAACGGTCAAACCATCGGGACACCGTCGCATGGCTTGTACTTCCAGCGCCCAATGCAGTGTTGATATTGTCAGCCGCAGCCCGCGTACTGTGGCCTAACAAGTATGTACTCGTATAAGTATAGTGTTCGAACTTGTCGCTCGACCATTTTCTTGAAACTGACTAAACCGATCGCGAGGGTTGCTTTATCTACCTCCACATCACAAGTACCTAGAATGTTCTACAACTTTCTAGAAAATGTATAAAGTTTTGTAGTGTCTCATTACTTTTGTGCCAACTCAATAGTGGGGCCAAACAAGAATAACGGAATGAATAGAGCGAAACCTAGGCTGTAATGCTAGTCTAGCTGTACAAGGATTAAAGTGAACTAAGCTGTGATGGTTGCGATCGATTGTAGCTGCCCAAAAAGTAAAGTGAACCACATCAAACCACTTGTCTTTCCGATGCTATTCCGCCTAACGATTTGAGCGTGTTTCTTTTGAAATCATCAATGGCGCCGATTCCCTTGTTCACAAACTAAACTAAATTTAAGTTCAGTGCGTCTTTTTATTTCTATTTCATTAAGAAAAGGACAGAAGATAAATATTAGCTTAGTCCTGTGAATTAGTCAGCGCCTGACCTAAATTGACGTATTTTTAGTGGAAAACTTTTTAATCATGTCTAAACTTGTTTGGAGTAGGTATCTTATTTTGACAGGACTAAACTAATATTTATCGTCTGTCCTTTTCTTAATGAAATAGAAAAAAAGATGCACTGAACAGTTTAGTTTGTGAACAAGGGAATCGGCGCCAATGTTAGGTTTTCCGTTCTGCAGACCGAAATTATTAAATCAATTTTGTTTCAGGATGTACAGACGCCAGCAGGTCAACCTACCCGAAACTGTCAGATTTTCCCAATCAACCACGAACCTAATGCTATAGTAATAAAGTCGAAAATCTATTAAAGAAATCTGACAGGTTGTAGTAGCTTGATGTGCTGGCGTCTGTACATAACATTCCAAGACAACGCTACTGGCACCGTTGGATACAAAGGCACCACCTTCCATGCACTATTTGGATAAATTAAAAATATAGTGTGACCAGTATATTGTAGCGGTTTGTTCTTGGCCTAATGATGAATGTACTTATACATACATACAATATTTATTCCCTTCATTTTAGGGTTCCTATTTCGCCATCTACTAACCGATACTGGGCTCTGGTTTATAAAGAGGTTGTAAAGACTCAATAAAGCATCTTATTTTTGTTCGCATTTTTTTTTTTGCTGTTCTAAGACTTCCAACTTAATTCTTTTATAATATGAGCAAGTAACACTGAGGGACACTATTCGACCGTCCCAATTAACAATGTCGGATATACATTTTTACCAATATTCACTTTTTTACATAAATCGAATTACAATTCAAAAAAAAATTCTTCACTGTCAAAACAAACTTTGAACTGAGGGCAGTTCAAAGTTTGCCCTAACGATAAAAATGAATTTTTATGATATTAACAATGTCAGTTCTGCGAAAAAGACCACTGTTCAGTAGGGACTAAACAGTAGTCTCCCTGCAGAACCGACATTGTTAATAGGGACGGTGATATTGTGTCTCGTTCAGTGTGCTTGGAAACGTTAATTTATGTGTCACTAAAAAAAATAATCCTACTACAAAACGACAGGGTTCAAAGTATTCTTCTCAAGGTTCTCTTCTCTAAAGCTACTGCTGAGGTCCTGGGTTCGATTCCTAGGTCGGGCAGTGTTATTTTTTTTTTCTATCTAGAATTTCTCAGTAGCAGCCTGGAGTCCCCAGTTGACGGCATTAGGCTCGTCTCCGTAAATATGGGACTTAAACATAACTGGTCAAATGTGGGTGAACTATTGTGGGGTTATTATATTATATAGTTACACCTCTGTGTCTAACCCTTCGGGAAATAAGGCATGATGTTATGACATGCTCAGCAGTAACATATAAGCACAGCACAGTAGTCAAAGGAGCTGTCGAAGCCGAAGGAAACTAAAATTAAAAATGTATCTTTGTTTTTATTTTGGCGGGTCAGACCGTTTGTTGGCGTGGCGTGGCGACGCACTCGTAAGTGCTCATACATACACACAAAATAGTTTCGATGTTTCACATCTGCCAGCATAGACTACATAGAGATACTACGTATTCTGCCAGGCGCACAGTGGTCTGGAAATCGAGCTCCATACTCATAGAAACTTAAAGTAAAGAATTGTAATGGCTCTGGTATACCTCCCTTTACATATTATTAACGTATGGATGGTACAAGTAACAATACGCGTGAGAAAAAAAGGTGTTTTTTTTTTGTATGGGAGAAAACATTAAAAGTACGTTTTTTCGAAACTTAATGGAACTGTTAGGTTGGTGCTCACACGAGCTATAGCCCCATACACGGCGATCAAGATGACATACGATTCATGTACCTTTAGGCACCGCTTCGCACGTAGCTAATTTTTGAACTTTTGAATTTTCTAAATATGAGTTTCAAATCTTTGCCGTGGTAAAATGACGTTGCCGATAGATTTACTTATATTATAGTTAGATTTAGCCTGCTAATGACCTTTATGATGACAATAATTAAAAAAGATATTGATTGTATAGGTTTTTTTTTCATTTCATTCCAAGAACTACCGTAATTTGGTCCTACTTTGCTCCAATATTTGCTCCAAATGTTGAAAATTATGATTATTTTTAGAAAATCAACTATACAATTTACTTAATGTATTATTTTATGGATATATAGCTTATTTGACAAGTATTTATATAGGGAAATAGATATTATGAAGTATATTATGAATTTATTTTTGACAAATAATACTGAGCAAAATTACCCATGGTGTTGGGTATCTTTGCTCCTAGATATAGTTTCTATGGTAATCTCCATTGTTAAAACTGTTGGAGCAAATTAATGCTTTCCTAATTCAAACTCTGCTTCAGTTATAATATGTTTTGCTATTTTGGATGATATAAATTGGTGAGATATGGGTAAAAACGAAAAAATGGATAAAAACGGATGCGTTCATAATTTAATTAATTGTTGCAAAATTTTTAACGTAGAATAGGCGAAAACATTTTACAGAACAAGAGCATAATTACACGTAGAGGAGCAAAGTAGGACCAAATTACCAGTAACTCATTTGTTAATCACAGTGATTAAGGTTAAGATATTATTAGATACTAATGACATGAGCATTAACTAGCTCTAGCAGGGCCAAATGGGCCCTAGTCACAATACAATTCTATTGTCTGTAATATAGGTAACTAATTAGAAGATAGCGAACGATAATGAGGGTAGTTGTATACAAACAGGGCATTTGAGTCCGTAGACAGAGAATACTATAGACACCTAGAAAGCGTGTCGCAGAAAGAGACAAAAAAAATACGTCACTGTATTTAGGGTTACCGTGTGAAGAAAAAAATACCCCACAATTTGTGTGATTCTAAATACAAAGGTGTTCCGCTACCGAGAATGGATAGAATTAGAAATTAGTAAGAGAAAGCTTAAACGGATGATGATGATGTGATTCTAAATACCTACCAATTCTTATTTAATAATAGGTTCTAGCTTTGTGAGTACCTAAATACACTCTTATGAAAAAAAAAAAACGGGCACCTTACAGTCATTGGCTTTTATTAGGTTGGGGAAAAAGTCTTTTCGCATTATAGTATGTATGAACTTGTAATAAAATCTCTTTGGCTATACTATTTGTATCTGGCTGGTTTTGGTATCATTGAAAGTTTCAATTTTAAAGAACATAATTCCAAATTCAAATTAGGAAAATGTGTGATTTTCATTTGTTTTTCGTACCGTCAAGATGAGTGAATCTAATGAAGAAATTCGATACATTTTAAAATTTTACTACAAAAAAGGTAAAAATGCAACGCAAGCCGCGAAAAAAATTTGCGATGTTTATGGACCTAGTGTAGTGTCTGTGAGAGTAGCACAAATTTGGTTTAAGCGTTTTCAATCCGGAAATTTTGATGTCAAAGATGCACGTCGCTGTGGTCGCCCTATTACGGATAAAATGGATGCCATTTTTGAAAAAGTGGAGCAAGATCGGCATATCAGTAGTTACGACGTAGCTGAAGAACTGGAAATTGACCACAAAACAGTTTTGGCGCATTTGAAAAAAACTGGGTACACATAAAAGCTCGACATTTGGGTACCTCACGAGCTCACTGAAAGAAACCTAATGAACCGTGTACTCATTTGTGATTCTTTATTACGACGTAATGAAACCGAACCATTTTTGAAGAAGCTGATAACTGGTGATGAAAAGTGGATCACGTATGACAAGAACGTGCGAAAAAGGTCGTGGTCAAAGGCCGGTCAGGCTTCACAGACTGTGGCGAAACCCGGGTTAACTCGCAACAAGGTGATGCTGTGTGTGTGGTGGGATTGGAAGGGCATTATTCATTATGAGCTGTTACCACCAGGCAGGACCATCGATTCTGAACTCTACTGCGAACAACTGATGAGATTAAAGCAAGAAGTTGAGAGAAAGCGGCCGGAATTAATCAACAGAAGGGGTGTGGTTTTTCATCATGATAACTCTAGACCTCACACATCTTTAGCCACTCAGCAAAAATTAAGAGAGTTTGGCTGGGAGGTGTTAATGCATCTGCCGTATAGTCCTGACCTTGCACCTTCAGATTTCCACCTGTTTCGGTCTCTTCAGAATTCTTTAGGCAGTGTCAGGTTAACATCACGAGAGGACTGCCAAAACCACTTGTCGCGGTATTTTGACCAGAAGTCCCAAAATTTCTATAGCAATGGGATCATGTCCCTACCTACAAGATGGCAAAAAGTTATCGAACAAAATGGTACCTACATACTTTAGTTAAATGTAAATAAACTATATTAAAAAATGTTTTGAATTTTTTTAAAAAATGCGAAGAAACTTTTTCCCCAACCTATTATAATTAATACACACTGCAGAATACATATTTCCCATAATAGTACACGACATCGGCGTAAGTTGCTCTTTTTCTTGTGTGAATGCGACAAAAGATATCAATTTGTCTATAGCATTCTCTGTCTACTTTTGAGTCTAATTTTATCAGTAGTTCTCAGTACTTGTGCGCGCTAACTTATTAGCTTATATTTGTTATTGTGTTGTGGTGGAAGGTTTTGGTACCAATTTGGACATTTTCATGTTTGTGGCAAACAACAGTAGTTTTTCAAAGCCCAATGTTTTATTTGAAGCTTTTGAGAATATTGTTGAATTGTCGGAAAATGAAAAGAAGGAATTGAAACAATTCTGTCAGAGTTATGTGAGTAACTTGAGGAAGAAATGGATCTCGTGTAATCGCACGAGACATACATACAGGGCTATTTTTAAATCATTAACTAAACTTTCACAGGGTGTTCTACCCATGAATATGAACAACTTTCACTATGGGACCAACTCTGAAATCACAAAAAAAAATCAGCTGTTTCATACTTTTTGGTAGAGTAGGTATTGAACTTTTGTATGAAACAGCTGATTTTTTTTTTTGTGATTTCAGAGTTGGTCCCATAGTGAAAGTTGTTCATATTCATGGGTAGAACACCCTGTTAAAGTTTAGTTAATGATTTAAAAATAGCCCTGTATATAAAAAAAGTATGAGACATGGCTGCAAGAGAACATCAAATGGCCTGAGGTCGTGAGGGAAAAAATCACTACTTCTGTAGTGTCGCTAGAGCAGCAACCATGTTCCAGTTCTGACTTTGGTGTAAATGAGGGTGCATCAACATCCTACACACCGGAGACGTGCAGTGTTGGAACATCAACATCCTACACACCGTAGACGTGCAGTGTTGGAACATCAACATCCTACACACCGGAGACATGCAGTGTTGGAACATCAACATCCTACACACCGGAGACGTGCAGTGTTGGAACATCAACATCCTACACACCGTAGACGTGCAGTGTTGGAACATCAACATCCTACACACCGTAGACGTGCAGTGTTGGAACATCAACATCCTACACACCGGAGACGTGCAGTATTGGAACATCAACATCCTACACACCGGAGACGTGCAGTGTTGGAACATCAACATCCTACACACCGTAGACGTGCAGTGTTGGAACATCAACATCCTACACACCGGAGACGTGCAGTGTTGGAACATCAACATCCTACACACCGGAGACGTGCAGTGTTGGAACATCAACATCCTACACACCGGAGACGTGCAGTGTTGGAACATCAACATCAGTTGTGACGCCAAGAAAACCATTCGTGGAGCTAAGCTCGCTACAGAAGAGAAGGAGAGTGGAAGAGCTCCTAACGCATAGCACTGAAAGCCTTGCTCATGCAACTGGTTTGAAAGCACAAAACAAGAATGTAACAGATAACATTAAACTGGTATCGGAGCATCCCGAAGAGGCTACAAAAATAAAGGAAAACAAAGAAAACTGTGCCTATATATTCCGCTGGCAAAGCTTTAGGTATTTTGACCTCATTGAAGCTTTCGAAGTGGCAGTATATAACATTAAGATCTTGTGCAAACGAAGAAGGAATACCACTGTATCCTTCTTATACTGCCATCCTTAAGGCGAAGAAGGACTGCTACCCCTCAAAAGATACCACAGACATCACTGAGAGTGAGGTAAAAGTAAAGCTCCAAGCAATTTTTGACAAAACTGTGCTAGGCTTGGAAAATTCTTACGTGTGGAATCTTCGCCGGATGGCAAAGAGTTGACACTTATATGCAAGTGGGGCTTTTATGGCACCATCAAAGCACCGCTTTGATGGTGCTTCAGGACGAAGTTTGTATAAGCAAACTATGGCAGACGAAGACGATTCCAGTATTTTTATGTGTCCTTTTGTGCCTCTGCGCTTAGTTTGTGGCGTTGAAAAGGTATGGGAGAATCCAAAGCCATCTTCCACCATGTTTTGCAGACCTATTTATTTTAAGTTTTTGAACAAAAACAAGTTAAACATTGTGGAAGAACAGGCTTTGATTGAGGCTGAGATTGAAGCACTGCAGCCTTCTATTATGGGAAGCCATGTTGTAAAGCACTCAATGCTTATGACCATTCCTATCAAATACCTCATCGCATATATGTGATATAGGAAAGCTACTCCTTCGGAAATGAATAAGTTGGAGAAGATCTCAAAGTGAGTTTTCAATAATTTAATAAATTAATGTCACTGCAGTACTTCAACATTTATATTCTTTTTATTAATTTAACCATTTTATTTTCAGAAAACTGGTTCAACAGAAATGTTTAAGTACGGGTTATCTACTCTTCATGCTTGGATCAGGTGTATGGAGTGCCTTCTCCATATTTCATATAGACTGGACTTTAAAACATGGCAAACCAGAGATGCAAGCAGTACGGAGTCATTGAAGATTAGAAAACAAATCATACAGCAGAAGTTCCGTGATGAAATGGGCCTCCTGGTAGACATCGTCAAACAAGGTGAGATAAAATAACTTTTAAATCTACATTTTTTCAAGTGACATTATTCATTTACAACTTTTTTCTGCACAGAGTCAAGAATTTTTGTTTTGTTTCAGGTTCGGGAACTACAAATGATGCGAACACCGCTAGGAATTTTTTAGTGATCCTGCGAAAACCGCAGCTATCACAGGATTGGATTTCTGTTTGATCCAAAGATTTTCAACACTTTTGCGTGTAGTAGCTAATGGGGAGCCTATAAATATTGACGCGTTTGCAAACTTTGCACACGTTACTGCAGAAATGTACGTGGAGCTCTATGGCTGGTATTACATGCCTTCGAGTGTCCACATACTTTTAATGCATGGTGCTGAAGTTATCAAACACTTAAATATTATGCCCATTGGCAAGAAAGAAAGAAAGAAAGAAAGAAAATACGTTTATTTGCGATAAACATGGCGCAAAGAAATAAAAAACAAAATAAAACAAAGAAAATTAAATTATTATTAAAAAATTATTTATTAAATTAAATTATTAAATTAAATAGATAATATTTATATTTATATTAAATATTAATAATATATAATATAATATAATATTAATATAATATAATATAATATTAATATTTATATTTATATTAATAATTATTTATATTACCAATATTTATATTAAATTAAATTATTATTCAAATTATCTGAAGAGGCAACGGAAGCCAGAAACAAAGATTTCAAAAAAATCCGAGAACGCCATTCACGCAAATGCCGTAAAGCGACAAACGAAGACATTTTCAATGCTCACCTTGTATCATCAGATACCTACCTGTCCAGCATAAGACCTGTGCTACGAAAGTCCACAAAAAGAGCTGTCACTGATGATATGAGACCTCTTCTCATTAGCGACGATTCAGATGTAGACAAAGATAACAGTGAATTTGTCTATGTTAATGTTAGTGTGTTAATTGTGGACTCAGATTTAGAGGACTCTGATGAGGGCGAAGATACTGTCTGTTAGCAGTAGTTTTTATGTTTACTTTAGATAGTAGTCAAAAATATGTAAATAGTTATAATTAAATGTAGTAGTTAGAGTTGTAATAGTGGTAAAAGACCGCTGAAATAGTAATGAATGAACTAACGCTTATTTGACTATTATTTGAGCTATTTACCTATTTTTATAATTTTAATACTGGCTTTGTTATTTATTTTTGTTATCCTTGCTGTAGATATTTGTAGTGGATCATAATGTTATAGATGTATTTTGTTGTAATGTCTTGATATAAGTATATTTTTATAATATAAAATATTTATTTATTTCTACAAAATCGTTCATGTTTTCGAGATTTTTAACTTTATTTTCTTTGAAAAAATGAAAATCGGTTTACTACGCATTTTTTTCTTTTAAAATGAATGTTTATAAAGCGGTCGGAAAAACTACATACTTAAAATTCATAACCTCAAAAATTGCTACGTGCAAAGCGATACCCAAAGTTGCATTACATTAATGCTCTTGTCATTAGTATCTAATTATATGTCAACCTTAATCACGGTAATTAACAAATGGGTAAGTTCTTGGAATGGCCAAAAAAACCTTTACAATCAATGTCTTTTTAAATTATTGTCATCATAAAGGTCATTAGCAGGCTAAATCTAACTATAATACAAGTAAATCGATCGGCAACGTCATTTAACTACGGCAAAGATTTGAAAAATCACATTTCGAAAATTAAAAATTTCAAAAATTTTCTACGTGCGAAGCGGTGCCTAAAGGCTCGTGTGAGCACCAGCCTGACAGTTCCATTAAGTTTCGAAAAAACGTACAATTAGTGTTTTCTCCAATACAAAAAAAACACAAATCTTTTTTTAAATCTTTCTTTTCTCACGCGTATTGTGACTTGTACAATCCATACGATAATAATAATGTAAAGGGAGGTATACCAGAGACATTACAATTCTATTTTTTAAATTCTTTACTTTAAGTTTCTATGAGTATGGAGCTCGATTTCCAGACCACTGTGAGGCATCCCGAGACGGCTCAATTTTTTCCATCTTATTTCTGTTGATACAACTGCAAGTTCTTTTTCATTAGCACCTGACTTAGCTTGAAAGCCTTGGTTTCATTTACAAGCTACCGTTTGCAAAAAAATGTAGCTGTCAAAAACTATTCAACAAAAAAAAAAAAAAAAGAATGCAGCAAGCGAGCAATGTTGTTCTTGTTTCTTCAAATCGTGTTGCAATTACAATGCATGTAATAAATAATTAAGTATCGTGAAAAATACGCCTTCTTTTGGTCTTTTATAGTTGCAGCGTAGCGCTAATTTTTACCGCCATAGTCAATAGTAAAAGACGTAAAAATGGATGACAATAACGTGGAGCAGACGCCAGCTTCACAAAGGCTAACAAATGAGGACTTTAGGAAGCTCCTCATGACTCCTAGGGCTACGCCCGGGGGCGCTGGGGGCTCGCACCCCACGGGCTCTGTGCGTGAGGCCATGGCAAACTCGGGGTAAGCTGTTTTTCTATCCACATTGTTGGCCTTGTTGTCGGAGCTTGTATCTTTCAGAGTGAAGATAGTAAAGTAAGCCGGTTATTTACCCTTTGGATGAATTTACTCTTTACTGGCTCATTATCACGTATTTTGCAGTAATTAAATGAACCATTAGCTTGTGGTATTTTGTTAAAGTTACTACTAAAATCACAGCATTTCACAATTTCATCTTAAACTTTTAGGTCAATGCCACCACCTGCCGAAAATAAAGGTGAACTACGTAGAAAAAAGAAATCTTACTATGCAGCACTCAAGAAGCAGGAGGACAATAAACTGGCTGAACTAGCAGAGAAATATAGGGACCGAGCCCGTGAGAGACGAGACGGTACCAATGAATTGGGACCCATGGATCCTACGAGCAATACTAGTAGTGCATACAGGTGAATTTTGGATTTAGCCCTATGTTGGTTCACTCAGAGACAATGTTGAAAAACCCTACATGTTTGACTTCAAATGTATGGTGTAATCTCTGTTTGAAAAGCATTTGATGAAAGTGTAAACAATGACCGATCAGAAAACATCTGCCTGTGGGTACCAAATTGTAGTGTAGCTTTGATTACATTTTTGAATATACTTGAAATTCTAATTTTAAATCAGCTGAAAGATGTTTTTCATGACAAAAATATATTGAGGTTCTTTTTATAACCTCTTTTTCGTCGACGATTTTTCAATTATAATTTAATTACGTTTTTCAAATAATAATTGTTGTAAAAAGTGGTGAAACCTTAAATACAGATTTAAGTGCTATTCATTCTTTTTAGTGAGTGATTGTGTAAGACTATGCTGAACATTCTTTGTTTACACTTTCGTCTAAAAGTTTTGTTACAGATTATATCAGTATACATGCTATGAGGCGCAACAGTGTTAGGCCTCATAGCATGGCTAAGTAACAACAGCCGCACGGGTCGATCGATCAGGTTAAGATACGTTTGGCGTGGTTGGTTCGAGGATGGGCGACCATCTTTACTTACTGAGATCCCTCTGTATGTCCTGGCTGTCATTTGTGGATCTTTGGCAGTTGTTACGGGTTTATTTATTTATTAAAGAACGCCAACAGCATATACATTCAACATTAGTTTAGCGTATTTAGGAGGTATTACGGGTTGTGATAGTCTGGTCTAATGAGAAATGTAATTGAACACACATTATATTGTTATGTAATATATTACTTAATAGATGTTACACAATACAATCAATACAAGGAATGACAAGTCTGTTAGAAAAAACTCCATAGCAATGGTACATTCTCTATGATTCATACAAACTCCTCATCACTAGCATAAGCGCTATATTAAACCAAGTGAAGTGATGATCTCAACCCATTAAGCCTTGGTCCAGATAAACTCTTAGTCAACATATCTGCCTCCATGTGGGTACGTGGACGGTATTCTATTTGAACTTCTTTCAGCTGTCGTATGAAATGTAGTTTCGTATCAACATGATTTGTCAATGCCAATCATAGGAACTTTCGTCAATTGTATGGCAGCCTGATTGCCGTTATATATTTTGATGATGGTTTACGTCCATTCTGATATGCACTGCTTCAGCCACACATGTGTACTCTGCTTCGGCTGTTGATAAGGCTACACTTTTTTGTTTTCTACTTTCCTAGCTAACGGGAGCACCGGCGAGTTTAAAACGGTAGCCACTGTACGATTTGCATCAGCTTGACTATACAACTCAATTTCGGTTTTCTTGTAGCACAGGCCTGTGCCTTTGGTATCTTTTAAATAAAATAAAAATCTTTAATTTATCTGGACTTGGCAAGCTGTCAGAATCAGAATAATTTATTTGTATAACATAGGTAATAATTATATACAAGATCTTAAAAATTAATTAGTGCGCTATGTTTTGCCAGATAACATACAAATTATTATATGAGTGGGTACTATTAAATCACAATATAAATTTATTACAATTTATAAATTTAATTATTCATGGTCATTTCATGTCAAAATTCGTGTTCTATTGTCTCTTGTTTCGATTGCAATTCTGAAATTTTCGAAACTTTGTGGTAGGCTATACAGCATCAGAATGTTCTGGATGGATTTCCTCACCCATTGTTGCTAATTTATCAACCACATCCATAAAATTGCTCAAGTGACCCTGACATCGTCTTTTTCAACCATTTTCTGAAAAAGATGATCTGTCTAAGCAAGAACGAGCTGTCTGTCAGAACGAGCTGTCTGTCAGAACGAGCTGTTTAAGCAAAGTTGGTATTCGCGCAGGTCCCGAACTTTGATGAATAGACTTTAGCTTGTCCCAAACCTCTTTAGATGTTTTACAGCCAGTTACCTGCTTGAGCTGAGATGGAGACATCAATAGCATGATCTCAGCACCAGCCATCATGTCCCTTTCGCGTTTACGGATAATCAATCTCGATTTTTGTTAGGATAGCCTCAGCTTGTACGCACCAGGTATCTATTATAGTTAGTTTTACTAAGTGATTCTATAAGATACAATGATGACATCGTTCCTCGAACAAACCACGCTCTGCTACCAATTGATAGTTTGGCACAGGCTAATGAGAAATGTAATTGAACACACATTATATTGTTATTTAATATGTTAGTTAATAGATGTTACACAATACGATTGATACAAGGAATGACAAGTCTGTTAGAAAAAACTCCATAGCAATGGTACATTTCTACTAAAGAGAATATGCTCTGTGATGCATACAAACTCCAACAGGTTGTCAGAAGCCCGATAGTCTGACAATCAGTCTTACCAAAGGGTAGCATATTACTTAATTAACTGGGTAATCTGGATAGTCATGTGGAGGTCAGGCAGTCACTCAATGTAGAATACTGGCATTCAGCTGCATTTGGTTAGACTGGAAGCTGATTCCAACATAGTTGAGAAAAAGCAGGTTGGTGATGAGTCTGTTAATATGTAGAACATGCCTAGAATAATGCAGGAGGTCTGTAAATGTTTGCAACTTTTTCATAAGATAGATGCAGCCTGAAGATATTAGTTAAAATTTTGTTTTTAGGGTTTCATACCTCAAAAGGAAAAAACGGAACCCTTATAGGATCACTGGTGTGTCTGTCTGTCTGTCCGTCCGTCTGTCACAGCCAATTTGCTCCGAATCTAACATTTTGAAAAAAAAAAGAAGTTCAAACTGGTGTGACATATCAAATGAAAGGGCTTACTGTGAGGGTCTCAAATATATTCTTTTGTTATAATTTAATCATTTTAAAGTTATTTAAGAAAATAGACGAAAATTTACCATTCCCCCCTTATCTCCGAAAGTACAAAACCTAAAATTTTGAAAAAAAAAATACGAAAAATAGTTAATACCTATATTACAGGAGAACCTATAAGAAGTCTGTGGTCTTAAAACAACATGGTAAATCTCTCAATATTGTGCGAACAAATTTACATATGCAGTTAGAATGCATGGGAGAACATGTTTTTCAGCTACAATGTTAAATTTGTGGAACCCTTCATTGTGCGTAGTCGGACACGCACTTGGCCGGTTTTTTTTATTGCTATGATGTTATTTGTAAAACACCAGCAACCTCTTATGGGGTCATTGTACTCATCATTATGAACAACTTTTACTATGGGACCAAACCTGAAATCGAGAAAAAAAACAGCTGTTCAGTACATTTATGTTCGCATAATTCGTCAAAATGTACTGAACAGCTGATTTTTTTTCGCGATTTCAGGTTTGGCCCCATAGTAAAAGTTGTTCATAATGTTGAGTTGAGTTGCTGGTGTTTTACAAATAACCCTGTATGTATATTTCTCTGAACTTTCTGTATTAGGTTTCATATTAACATTTTTCATCACATTATAATTTTCGTTTCACAGAGCTGTAGCACCAGATTTGAAATCAGGAATGGATGCCAAAGAAAGAAGAAGACAGCTTATCCAGGTTTGTATAATACACAATGGCACAATTATTTGTGTTATTCCATTCTTAATAAAAATATTAAATATCCCAGTTATTTATTATGTCTGTCATTTAGACTTTACCTAACATTAATACTGTTTTTGGATACTAAAATTAGTATTTATTGTAATATATAAATTGTACACCACAGACTACTCACAGTATGTCTCTCCTTCTCCCTTTAATCCATTCAAGATTGTCTTTAAAAGATAGCTTTTTCTACTATTACTATATACGAATTTCTACATTATTTTATATTTGTAATTCATACGGTGTACATATATCACAGATAATGCTAGATGATTGAGTAAACCTAGGTTTACCTGGCTTTACTTAGAATCACCCAAGGAGTTTGGGTAATGTCCGAATAATAGTAAAAATAAATTTTAATACGGGATTTACCCATACTCACCTAGGTCTACACAATGCTGGCTGGGTAATGTTAAAAAGGTTAGGCTAGATTAGAACTGTGACTACACAACGTAGGAGCCGAGCGAGCGGTGTCGCGGCTGCGGCCGCCGCCGCCGAGTGCCAGCGTCCTTTTAGGTTTAGGCGCAAGACTATGTAATTACCCAGCCAGTGTTGGGTAGACCTAGGTGTGTACGGGTAAATTCAGAATTAAAATTTATTTTAATTATTATTATATAAGGTATATCTATTCATACACGAAATCTCTACACAAACAAAAAAAAAAGAAATCAGAAATCGAGTGTGACAAGAGAACAAAATTAGCAAAAAAAAAAAAATATATGATAAGGAACTTATGATCTCATTTTAAACAGCAATATGTAACATTTATCATTTTATGTACAGGAATCCAAATACCTTGGTGGTGACATGGAACATACTCATTTAGTAAAAGGTCTGGACTATGCATTGCTACAAAAGGTAAGTTTTCACCTTATTTTTTTTTACTTATGATATACTAGTCGCGCCCTGCGGTTTTACAATAAAACATTTCTTTTGACACTCGGTAATAGTCTCGCTTTCTATCAAAGAAATATTTTTTGTAATCTACCAATAATTCTCAAAATTTGACAATTGTACAAACTAATCAAAGCTAGTATAATAAGCATAGATGGTATCGTACTCATTTTAGTCTTTAATCCCGAAATATTTTTTTTATTACCTGCATGAGTCATGAGACTGCCTCGTTGGTGTAGTGGTCGCAAGCACTACTGCTGAGCATAAGGGCCTGGGTTCGATTCCCGGATTGGGGAGTTTTATGGGGTTTTTGTATTTCGAATTTCTCAGTAGCAACCCAGATTCTGGATTTGAGCCCGCTTGATAGCAATAGGATTCCCCCCTATTATATGGGACTTAACAGTGTACTATAGGTACACGTATGCCTAACCCTTCGGGGAGAGCAGGCGTGATGTTGTTTGTTTATTTATTGTATTAAAACTTTATGCACAAGTAAAAAAACAAATACCGTACAAAGGCGGACTTAATGCCTGAGGCATTTACTACCAGTCAACCTTAGGGTGATGCAGAGAGAAAACATGGCAGGTGCAATATAAAGGATAGACAACACAAAAATAACTATAAAATACAAGAATAAATACATTAATATATACATATAATCAGAATTGAATTTGTCAGGAGAAATAACAATCAGTAGAGGAGAAAAAGAATGATGATGAATGAGATGTTTCTGCCGACTTCTTACGTATATATGCTCACGTATCTTCACTTTAAAACACAACCGATTATGTTACGTTATGACTCAGTTTGTTTTTATAAAAACTTGTGAATTGGCTCAGTAGGTAGGTACGTTGTACGGTCAGTGCTATGCATTACCTGACCCCTTTTACAAACAAGAAAAGGGGAAGAGGGGTCGGGTTATGCAGAGTACGTGTTTTGTGTGCAGGTTCGGTCTGAGATTCAAACACGGGAACAAGAACAGGAGGCCGAGATGGAGCGCCTGGTGACTGCGCCCGTCGAGCCCGTCAAGGAGAAGACGAAAGAAGTACCCGTTGTAAGTAGATTATACTTGTATTCAGAATCCATGCTAATATTACTAAGGTGGATTGAAAAATTCGTAGCCTGGCATCGAAGTGACTAACCAATAATTTTTAAAGTACCCTCATATTTTGCTCCAGTCCTTCAAAATATAATGTGCAAACTTCGAGTCGTTTGCGAGAAGAAATCATGGAAAAACGTCCAGGAATGATAAGGGAAAAAGGTGTTGTTTCATCAGGACAATGCTCGAGTACATGTGTACAAATAATAAAATTCATAATTGCGGGTTTGAATTACTTCAGCGACCTCCCTATTCACCTGATTTAGCTCCGTCAGACATTCATCTATTCCCCAAACTGAAAAAAACATTTAGGCAGGATGAAATTATCGTCTAATGAAGAGGGTGAAGCCGCTCTAAGTAGCTTTTTTTGAGGGTCCTGAATAATCAGTTTTTTAACTGGGATCAAGGCTTTACCGGAAAGGTGGAACAAGTGAATTGAGCTTGGCGGTGAATATACAGAAAAATAAAAATACTTTTGTCAGTGACTTCTTTTGTTTTCATGATAGGGCTATGAACTTTCCCATCCATCCACTACAAATGCGAAAGTAATGCTGTTTCTCTGTTACCTTTTCACGCCTAAACCACTGAACCGATTGTGATGAAATTTGGCAGATAGGTAGCCTGGGAGAGAAGGACATGGGCTACTTCTCATCCTGGATGTTTGTATTAAAAAACTAGCTGACCCGACAGACGTGGTCCTGTTCTTGAATCGTGAGTTATGGTTCATACAAAAATTCCACAGAAAAAATATGTTCGGTTTTTCCCGCATTTGAACAATTTCCAGGAAACTTTTCCAATTTTTCTGTACATTAAAACCTTATTTGGACTATTACGAACATTTTAAAACAAAAATAGCGAAATCGATCCAGCCGTTCTCAAGTCATGCTTACCAACGAACAGCATTTCATTTTTATTTATACAGGGCAATTTTTTATTGGGTGCTAAATTTTCACAGGATGTGCTACCCATGAATATGAACAACTTTCACTGAGGGACCAACACTGAAATCACGAAAAAAAATCAGCTGTTTCATAGAAAAGTTCCAATACCTATTCAGTAAAAATGTATGAAACAGGTGATTTTTTTTCGTGATTCTGAACAACTTTCTCTATGGGACAAACATCGTAATCGAGAAAAAATATCAGCTCTCTCCTATAAAACTCCAACTCGACCCAAATGTATGGGACAGCTGATAATTTTTTTCTTGATTACGATATTGGTCCCATGGAAAAAGTTGTTAAGTTTGATGGTCTGTACCACACCTTTAAAGACCATACCGTTCTGATACACCCTATATGTAGATAACGAAATACAAAATAGCACGCAGACGGGGATTACAGCTAGTCTTAAATAATTTATAGTTTTTGAAACACAAATTCAATGTCATACGACAAAGTTGAAGGTCCATTACAATAAAAATTTATTTAGGATATTTTTTAAGAGTTCTTTGATTGTAAATAAATAAAATTGTTATTAGCAGGAAGAAGAGATGCAGTTCGATACGACGGTAGCTAAGAATATCTACAATATGATACAGGATCAGAAGTAAGTGACTCTTTCATATAAACACAAACTTTGCGGCTTTGGGTTAATATTTGATAAAACGTCTTAGGCATTATTTAATATTTCTACCTTCAATTATTTAGTATAATGTATTAAGAGACGGAAATATATAGTATGCATATCTAAGAGCCTGTTCACAGGATGCGTTGCGGCCGGAACAGGTTCTCGTGAAGCCTCAAAAAAGGTCTTTGTAAAAAGATTTTTATATTCTAAGGCCCATTTCTACAAAACTAAGTCTATACAGGGTGTCCGTTTACGGTGTAGCGAAAATTAAGGGTGTGGTACAGACCATCAAACTGAACAACTTTTTCAAGGAGACCAACATCGTAATCGTGAAAAAAAAATTTGTCGTTCCATACATTTGGTCAAGTAGGTATTGAAGTTTTGTATGAGACGACTAATTTTTTTTTCATGATTACGATGTTGGTCCCCGGGAAAAAGTTGTTCAGGTTGATGGTCTGTACCACACCCTTAATTTTCGCTACACCGTAAACAGACAGCCTGTATAAATTGTATTACTTTAGCTTTATTAAACAATTTCATTCATAAACTCACGCCTTCTTCCCATGGGGATAGGTAGAAACTACAGAACGCCATCTGCTACGATCCTTACATACTCCTATGTTCTATGTTATCGGCTTTAGTTTTCCGCACTTAGTCCTTCAAGTGGACTATTGTACGTACGTGACTCGACCTACGATCATTACATACTCCTTTTGTCTTGTTTTACGTTCATACATCTCTGGTCATATACGCACGCCGGTGCCGAGTACTACGCACCTGACCTTTGAACATCACCAATAAGGTCTCTACAGGGTTATTTGTAAAACACCAGCAACCTCTTGAGGGGTCGCGAAAAAAAATTCAGCTGTTCAGTACATTTTGACGAATTCGAATATAAATGTACTGAACAGCTGATTTTTTTCGCGATTTCAGGTTTGGTCCCATAGTAAAAGTTGTTCATAATGATGAGTACAATGACCCCTTAAGAGGTTGCTGGTGTTTTACAAATAACCCTGTATAATGTCCTTCTAGGGCGTCCCCTCCTGGCGTTTCCACTCACATCTAATTAACATCTAATTATTATTATTTCTTTTTTTTTTTTTTTAAATGTACTTAATTATTTACGAGAACCATCGCATATGCACAGACAGAAAAACTACTTGTCATCTGCAAATAGACCCGCTTACATGCTATTTTACTACTCATTGCTTACATTAAGTATTTATGAAATTTCTAGCCCGAAGCAAAAGCTCAAACTCGTTCAGGGAAACGAGATTATTATAATACAGGGTGGCAGGGTGGGGACATCCACGCATAACCTGTTACAATGGATTCAGTACATTAAAATTTTTCGTTGGTTATTAAAAAAAAAAACAGCTGTTTCCTACAAAAGTGCAATACCTACGCGGTTAAAATGTATGGAACAGCATTTTTTTTTTTAATAACCGACGGAAAATTTTCTATATGGTTAAATCCTTATCAGTCAGCCAATCAGAACTGTTTTAACGGCTTCACAGATACATCAACCAATTTCTTTCTCAGCGCTTAACTATTTTATCAATCAAATCACCCAAACTCTCAACAGAAACAAAAAAGTCCTTCGCAACGAGATGTTCGCTCCCGGCCGCATGGCGTACGTAGTAGAACTGGACGACGAAGGGACTATAGACAGTGACATCCCCACCACGCTGACCAGAAGCAAGGCAGACGTGCCAGAGATGGACGAACGAAGCTCAGCATCCAGCGCCAATGATGTGGTGCTCGACAAACTGGCGCAGATCTTCTCTTACCTGAGGCACGGGCGCCATCGGAAGCTGAAGAAGACCAAGGTAAGCTGGAACTGAAAGGATTTATTTACAGGGACCTTTGAATTGTCAAAGGAGTCAGAAAGATGAAGCTAGTTGTCCATTCCAAAGCGTAGTAGATTCCTATGGAGACGATATCAATCTGCCTAGCCTTTTCCCAACTATGTTGGGGTCGGCTTCCAGTCTAACCGGATGCAGCTGAATACCAGTACTTTACATGGAGCGACTGCCTATCTGACCTCCACAACCCAGTTACTGGGTAATACGATACCCCTTGGTAAGACTGGTTGTCAAACTTTCGGGCTTCTGACGATCCGTAACGACTGTCAAAGATCCTCGAATGACAGACGGGACCAACGGCTTAACGTGCTTTCCGAGGCACGGAGGAGACTCGGTATGAAAAGATGGTCGACGAACGGGCAAAAATCTCCATGGACACTCTTTTTAGGGCTCCGTACCTCAAAAGGAAAAAAAACGCAACCCTTATAGGATTACTAGTGTGTCTGTCTGTCCGCTCGAACAATTTGCTTTTTTGAACAATTTGCTCCTAATCTAATGGACCGATTAAGTTGAAATTTGGTGCACATATGAATTTCCGTGACCCAAACACGGACGTGTAACGTTAATAAATGATTTTTGAATATGGGGGTCAATTTTTGGGGGGCAAATAAGAAAATAAAAACAAAAGTTTTGCAAACTGTACCTTGTGAGATATCAAATGAAAGGGCTAACTGTGAGGGTCTCGAATACATTTTTTTTTATAATTTTTAAATACATTGTTATAAAGTTATTTAAGAAAATAGACGGACATTACGATTCCTCCCCCTTGTCGCGCAAAATATTGCGCTAAAAATTAAAAAAAAAAAAAAAATTAAAAATAGTTCTACACTTATAGATGAAACAAATGAAAGTTTTTACGCACAATATTGAGAGATTTACCATGTTGTTTTAAGACCATAGACTTCTTATAGGTTTTCCTGTAATCTATAGGTATAGGTTTTTTTTTTAATTTTCTTATTTACCTCTCAAAGTTGACCTCCATATTCAAAATTTATTTATTTACGTTACACGTCCGTGTTTGGGTCACTGAAATACATATGTGTACCAAACAACTTAATCGGTCCATTAGATTCGGAGCAAATTGGCTGTGACAGACGGACAGACAGACAAGACAGACACACGAGTGATCCTATAAGGGTTCCGTTTTTCCTTTTGAGGTACGGAACCCTAAAAAGAAAGAAAATACGTTTGTTTGCGGTATACATGACGCATGTTATATTATGTTATGGGGGGGTTAGGTTTCCGCACTTACAATTAGTCCTTCAAGTGGACCATTGTGCGTGAGCAATGGCGGCCGTCAGTGAGTTACTCCAACCAACTTGTGGAGGGAGGTGGGCACCTCCCTCCACAAGTTGATTACGTCTGTTGAGAACATCTGAAAAAGACCTGGGTGACCCGAGGGTTTCTGTTCCAATCTTTATGACTCCTGTGCATTCAAACAGCACATGCGCAATGGTTTCCTCAGCCTCCGTGCTCGCTCTGCACAGGGGACTGTCCGTTATGCCTATTATGTGGAAATGTTTATTTAGCGAGCAGTGTCCCGTGATGGTTCCCGTCATCAGGCGCAGACCGTTCCTGTCCAGACGTAGTAAGCGTCTAGTTAGCCTTCCATCCAAGGATGGCATGGCTTCCTGCAGCCTGGTGTCGAGGTCCATCAGCTATCCGGTTGTGTGCTACAAACTGCTGTAGCCATCTACGTAGTTGTCAGAAGGGGAAAAAAACATGACGCAAAGAAAGAACACAAACACGAAATGAACAAGTTGGGGGAAAATATGCGTCACATCCACGGCCATCGCTCAGTATAATGCTGCGACCCTATGCGAGACAGAGCCCCAGCCCTGGTTTCATTATATTGCATGTATACTTGCAATACATTGTAGGTATATTAGGTTGGGGAAAAAGTCTTTTCGCATTATAGTATGTATGAACTTGTAATAAAATCTCTTTGGCTATACTATTTGTATCTGGCTGGTTTTGGTATCATTGAAAGTTTAAATTTTAAAGAACATAATTCCAAATTAGGAAAATGTGTGATTTTCATTTGTTTTTCGTACCGTCAAGATGAGTGAATCTAATGAAGAAATTCGATACATTTTAAAATTTTACTACAAAAAAGGTAAAAATGCAACGCAAGCCGCGAAAAAAATTTGCGATGTTTATGGACCTAGTGTAGTGTCTGTGAGAGTAGCACAAATTTGGTTTAAGCGTTTTCAATCCGGAAATTTTGATGTCAAAGATGCACGTCGCTCTGGTCGCCCTATTACGGATAAAATGGATGCCATTTTTGAAAAAGTGGAGCAAGATCGGCATATCAGTAGTTACGACGTAGCTGAAGAACTGGAAATTGACAACAAAACAGTTTTGGCGCATTTGAAAAAAACTGGGTACACAAAAAAGCTCGACATTTGGGTACCTCACGAGCTCACTGAAAGAAACCTAATGAACCGTGTACTCATTTGTGATTCTTTATTACGACGTAATGAAACCGAACCATTTTTGAAGAAGCTGATAACTGGTGATGAAAAGTGGATCACGTATGACAAGAACGTGCGAAAAAGGTCGTGGTCAAAGGCCGGTCAGGCTTCACAGACTGGCGAAACCCGGGTTAACTCGCAACAAGGTGATGCTGTGTGTGTGGTGGGATTGGAAGGGCATTATTAATTATGAGCTGTTACCACCAGGCAGGACCATCGATTCTGAACTCTACTGTGAACAACTGATGAGATTAAAGCAAGAAGTTGAGAGAAAGCGGCCGGAATTAACAGAGGGGGTGTGGTTTTTCATCATGATAACGCTAGACCTCACACATCTTTAGCCACTCAGCAAAAATTAAGAGAGTTTGGCTGGGAGGTGTTAATGCATCCGCCGTATAGTCCTGACCTTGCACCTTCAGATTTCCACCTGTTTCGGTCTCTTCAGAATTCTTTAGGCAGTGTCAGGTTAACATCACGAGAGGACTGCCAAAACCACTTGTCGCGGTATTTTGACCAGAAGTTCCAAAATTTCTATAGCAATGGGATCATGTCCCTACCTACAAGATGGCAAAAAGTTATCGAACAAAATGGTACCTACATACTTTAGTTAAATGTAAATAAACTATATTATAAAATGTTTTGAATTTTCTTAAAAAATGCGAAGAAACTTTTTCCCCAACCTATTATATTATGTTCGCATAACTTAGCAAAATGTTGGGAACAGCGGATTTTTTTCGCGTTTTCAGGTTTGGTCCTATAGAAGTTGTTCATAAATTGTGTACAATAAACCTTTAAGAGGTTTTAGTTCATTTCAATAACACCTTGTAATATACTAAGGTAAAGCTCAATCGCCGTTGTACACTCAGTATTAATTATTTATTTATTTTACTTTTAACATAAAACGGCTGTCCGTCTTATTACATTACTTAATTAAGGTAAAAAATTGTGATTTAAATGGTTATTAAATTTATACTATACTTTATTAAATTTTGGTGTATGTTACAGAATATTCAATCTATCCATCTATCGATTCTAATTCCTAAATTAATTTGTTAACAGGAAAAACAAACAGAGAAAGGTCGCGCCGACGACTCGATCTACGACGGAATAGGTGAATACAACGCGGGCGAGAGACAAGACAGGCGTGAAGAGAGGCCGCGAGCCGGCGGGTACTTTGACAAGCCAGCAGATGACGAGAAGGAAGGTGAGTTGAACAAACACTCTTCACGTCTTCCCCTTATTCCAATTTATTTGGGGTCGCCGCAGTCCTTCCACAAACCTTTACAACTCTTAAATTTTGCAACCATGGTAATACAAAATATATTATGTAAGTATGTACATACTTACATGGTTCTAACAGGTCTATTAAATCTCACAATCGCGCGTTCGTATTTCCGAAGACAGACGATAATTGCCGAAGCTCATACTTTGCTTAGGAAATCTGTAGTGTACTACGAGGATTTTTGGACGCCCAAATGACGTTGACAGAGGGGCGCTGTTGGTAAACATTTGTGAAATGATCACAGAAATTGTATTAAACAAACAAGATGGCTGAACAATCAGTTTGGCCACACGCCAAATGATTATTGTATCGTTATAATATATGTTTTAAATATTATATTGTGTGTTGTCCCCAGTGGAGCTGGCGGGCCCACGGCGTGGCGCGGAGGAGCGCTCGCGCCGCTCGGCCGCGCTGCTGTCGCGCCTGGCGGCCGAGCCGCAGGGCTACGCCGAGTGCTACCCCGGCCTGCGCGAGATGGACGACGCCATCGACGACTCGGACGACGAGGTGGACTACACCAAGATGGACGCCGGCAACAAGAAGGGGCCTATAGGTACGTGTCCTTCATATTATAGGAGCCGCAGGGCTACGCCGTGTGCTACCCCGGCTTGCGCGAGATGGACGACTCCGTCGCCGATGAGGTGGACTACACCAAGATGGACGCCGCGCGCCGGCAACTGACACATGCGTGCACTGACTGGACTGTTCCACTCACATCTGTGTAGTTTGTTTCTCAAAATACGATTTCAGGCACCAATCTACATGGTCCTCACACGAACTGACCTCAGAATATTTGGATAGGAAACACCAACCCGATCTAGTTTTAAAAACATGATTGACGTGTTAAAGTGTTCGTAACATCATCATCATCTTCCTGCCCTTATCCCATGTTACTTGGAGTCGGCGCAACATGTTTTCTTCTTCCATTCTCCCCTGTCAACCGTCACACTAACATTCACTCCCTTCTCTTTCATATCATTCCTCACACCATCCATCCATATTTTCTTCGGCCTTCCTCTCACTCTCCATCCATCAACATGTATATTCTATGTATCTCTTTGAGTCACATGCGTTTCGTCCCTTCTCATCACATGCCCATACCAAGCCAAACGATTTCCTTTCAACTTTTCTGTCACTGGCGCCACTTTCAAACTTCCTCTTATATACTCATTTCGTACTTTATCCATTCTCGTTACTCCACACATCCATCTCAACATTCTCATCTCCGCTGCATGCAATCTTTTGCATCCGTCTTCTTCACGGCCCAGCATTCAGACCCATAAAGTACGACAGGCCTTATCACGGACTTATAAATTTTCCCCTTTAACTTGAGGGGCATCCGTGGGTCGCAAGTTGTTCCTGTGACCTGTCACCATTTCATCCATCCTGAGTTGATCCGGTGCGTTACGTCTCGGTCTACTTCGCCATCTCCTTGGACTAGCGACCCGAGGTACCGAAAGTCGGAGCAGATCGATAAGGGCGTTCCGGCGAGAGATATGGGCACAGGACTGGAGAGACCGCCACAATCACAAAACAGATACTCAGTTTTGGTCCGACTTACTCTCAGGCCAACGGTCTCGAGTCTTTCCCCGTATAAACATACTTACAGAAATAAAATCATTTACCATAACATAACATCACGCCTTGGTATGTAGTACACCCATCTTTCTCCATTTGTTTTTAATTCCCACGTAATAGAGGGCGAGCTTATTGCCATCAAACGGGCACAAATCCAGACCGGACTGGATTCGGGGTGCTAATGAGAAATTCCAGATGGAAAAACCCAACTTTTTGTTGGCAAATCATTTCTTTTTTGGTCATATTTAGATATATCGATAGTTCGATACCCATCACGTCTGTGGAGTTTCGCTAACTAATTTAATTTGACCTTATAGTGTATGTTGTACATATTTTTCTCAAATAAAATAAATATTAGTAATACAGCATTTTACACTAATATTTATCAACCAGGTCGCTGGGACTTCGACACGCAAGAAGAGTACTCAGCATACATGAGTAGCAAGGAGGCGCTGCCGAAGGCTGCCTTCCAGTACGGCGTGAAGACGCAAGACGGACGCAAGACACGCAAGACTAAGGACAAGAGCGAGAAGGCAGAGCTAGATAGGGAGTGGCAACAGGTATAGTATATTATTTGTGCAGGGCAAAATGCTCCCTTTTCTCGATCCACTATTCCTTATCTACTGCTGCTTGTGGCCAGTCCTTATTGCAAAAGGTCGAGTTCGTCCCTCCGTCTCCGCCGACCTGCCGCGTTGCCGTTTGCTGCTATTTTAGACCCACTGCGTGGTTAGTATAGCCCATAGCTCTTCCAACATGCGACGGCATATAATAATGGGTGTAATATAAAACTTTTTACAAAAAATAAATAGGAACAACCGACTTCCAAATAAATCACTGCACATAAGCTGCATTTAGTAAGACTCGAAGCCGACCACAATAGAGGGTGATTTTTGCGATGGCACATTAGGGCTAAATTCAAAATTATGTAGAGAAAAGTGGTCTAAGGAACCATGGCCTAGATTTTAGGGGAAAATAAAACTCAATTTTATTTATTTATTTAAGGTAAGTATACAACATAACAGATAAATCGAAGGTGTTGTACAGCAAAATTGACAAAATAAGAAACAATGTAGAGATAAAAATGCAATCAATAGAAAAGTATAACTTTTTTTTTTACTTATCTACCTTTCATCTCTCATCTCACAGAATCTTAAAACATTCACGTTACACATCTAACCATCTCCCGGCAAACAAGTCACACCGGTGTTAATGTGAAAAACCTCCGGTGTTTTTGTAACATTGAGCGCCGAAACGCAATCTAATGTAATTATTTTTTGTTGCAGATCCAAAACATAATTCAGAAACGCAAGGCGCCACAGACTACAGCAGAGGAGCCTTCCTACAAATCCGCTAAATACTAGCATCCGACCATCAACCAAGCCTGCTAAGAAATCTTGCTAGGGCACAGGTGTACTATACACCTGCAGGACATTACAACGGTGGTGCAGTTAGGCCCGGACCTAATATCGGCCATGAAAATGTCACTATGCTTGGTACAATGATTTTTTAATGCTTCCACCCGATTTCTAAGAGAGCAATCGAACTTGTGTATTGTCATATCAAACTTATGTTTCCAGTCCTTTCACATTTATTTAACCTCTGATTTTGCATCACAGTGATCTTTATTCTCTTTACAATAAGGTTGCTGTTGGATCGATGCTACTGAGGAGTCTGTCAATATCACAATGACTTTTTTTGCTAGCCTACGCTGCCCCCCCCCCCCCCCCCCCCAGATAAAGGCCGCCATTCCTTTCATTTTTTGCGAGCTCTCGCGTCTGCTTTCCAGTTTCGACGGAACTATCCAGCTCGTCCCGCCATCTCCTACGTGGCAGGCCTCAGGGCACTAGTTTTGTGCTATGCTACAACGCTGGTAATTTATTGCAGAATATGAAGCAATTATTTATTTACCAAAATTCTATTGACTGGACTAAAAAATTAAAACACTGACACTTTAATATGTTGCTTGTAGAATAATCTGACTAAAAATCTGAATTATTGCATTTTCATTAGTATGGTTTTTAATCGTTAAAAGAAATTATTAGAGGCATCTTCGTGATTATTTTCTATCGTATTAAATTAGTTGTATTATGTTTTCAACACACTATCTAACTAGCATATATCCTGAAGAATATCATATATTTTTCTGATTTTGTTTACTGCAGTAGATCATATACTTTTGGCCATTATAAAACTTGCGTTTAGTTGCGTTTAGGTCATGTAGTCCTCTTAAGTTAGGCAGTCTTTTGAGCCACGTCAGCTATCTTTGTTTTGGAGCGCACGAACGCACACGATCCGGTAATTTAACGCCTAGTACTACACTCCTTTGCTCGTTGGCAGAGCTTGAGTTTGTACTTCTGGGTGTTAGTCAAAGGCCAAGTCTGTACACCATAGGTTAAGACGGGAAGAATACACATATTTATGAGCCTGCGTTTCAGTGCCGTAGGCAACTCGCTCAATGATCTTTATTCTCCATAAAATAAGGTTGCCGTTGGGTTGCTGCTATCAGAGGTAAAATAACTGCGAATGGACTGTACTGTTGTGATTAGCCGTAGACAGAGTTTACATATATACAAGGACACAATTATTAGAGCTAGTAATAAGAAGAAACGAGACAGAAATATATTTTCTCTGTGTCCTTCGCGTATGCAGTTTTTTTTCACCGATACCGCTGTACCGCGCCTTAGGTAAGTGCGCGGCGAGGGGGTGGAGGAGATTAGTGCAGGCCGCTCACGGCGTCCCGGTAAAGCGCGGTATAGCGGTATCAGTCAATCTATAGCCAACAATTGGTGTCTAATAAAACGTCTGTAACGGTACGATTTCTTTGTAATGTATTACCCGACTACATTAGAAGCAAAAAGATTTTTTTTTTTGAAGAAAATTAAAATATAAATATGGCAATTTTCACTCTCTTTGAAAATAATGATAACTGGCATTGTTAACTGAAGTCCGGTAGCTGTTTTATTCATGTACATGAGCAAGGCATTTGATGTTGTGGATAGACCACTACTATTAAAGAAGTTGGAGAGGTATGGAGTTAGGGGCATTGCTTTGAATCTTTTGAAAGTTGTTCTATTTGACAGCCGTCCATACTGCAGTATGCCCGAGATATAGCCTTTGTTAAAGGCGCGGTATGTACTATCGAGGAAACTTACATCTGACCAATTTGAAAACAAAATCTCGTGCACACAATGACCACATCTGTTAGCAAAGCGTTACTATATCGGCCGAGCGCTGCAAGCAAGAATAGTCCTTACGGTGTATATATGTAATTTTCCTCGATAGAACATTCAAACGAGCGCGTGGCAAACGACTGGGTTTTGCTCGCCTAAGTGAGCGCGAGCCGTAGGTTTTTTTTTTTTTGAGATTGGTTTGCTCTTGACTTTAGTCTAGGTATTTATCGCGTGACCTGGAACGAGTGACGCAGGCCTGGTAATATCTTACCTTAAGATTAATAAGTACTATTTGAAATGTGTCAGCTAAACGTGTCGATGATTTGTGACCCATCACTAATTTTGCACTGCAATGCACGAAGTGCCCTTTTAAAATTTTCTTGATTTTCTCTCAATCTAACTGAAACCCTGGGCGTACATTGTAAACACATTCAACTATAACAACGTGGTCATAACAAACATCCAAACTTATGCGTTTTCGCTTAGAAATAAGTATTTTAAGTGACCAATGCCATACAGGGTCTTCGAACCTTATGTATGACGCACGGGAAAATATTCAGGTTCATTGCTCATCGGCCTTATATAGCACATATTGAATTTTTTTGGAAATAATGTCCGCAGTGAGCGTTTTAACAGACTAGCCTTTGGAAGTAGCGCTCGCCGGCCACTCAGCGGCACCGCACGCTTCGCTCGCTCAGTTCTAAATAACCTAACCTATTGACTGCGACCAATTCGGCTCGCGCGTGGTTGGTCACAGTTCCAACCTAACCTATAATGTATATGATTCAGGCCGCTAGTTGAACGGCGCCGTTTAGTTAAAAGGCTAGGCTCTTAACTGAAATGGCTAATTAAGCTGGTTGACTGCAATACAGGATGTCTGGTAATTAATGGATGACCTTGAAATAGCAAAATAGCATATAATAGACCATTATGGCCGTTCTAAAAAAATACAAAAAAAAAATATATATGTTGTTTATTTTATTTTATTTTAATACTAGCCTTTGCCCGCGGTTTCGCTCGCGTTAATTTAGAATTTGACAATCAATTCACACTACTAAACACATAATATTTTGTAGTGAGAATTCGAAAGACACGTGGCGCCATCTATTATCATAATAAAGTTTTTGTTGTTTTCCTCCGGAACAGTACTTTTTTCGGGATGAAAGGAACGGTCATAGGTACCCCCCTATGTCCGTTTCTGTACACCTGACTACGTATGCAAAGTTTCAGGATGATCGGTTCAGTGGTTTAAGGTTGAAAAGGTAACAAACAAACTTACTTTCGCATTTATAACATTAGTTAGGATGTACAGTGACAGACTACAGACTAAGCTATTTCAGTACATCTATTACAATATACAGTACATAAATCTGAAGTCCAATTTTTTTTTCCATTACCTATAGTCACATTTTTTATTTTTTCTCTGTATAGTTTTAAGCTTTTTATTGTATAGAATTAAGTTATTTTTTCTTTGCTTTTTTATTATTATTTTATTATTATTATTATTTTTCTATTTGGTTGATGTGTGCACTTATGGCATGTGCCGAATAAACATGTTTTCTTTTTTTCTTTTCTTCAATTATTACTGTATGCTTCATTAGTGACGGTTAAGGTTAGCTAGAGTATGGAGAGGTTAACAAATGATAATAACAGATGATGAATGTTGTAATTACAATTTATACAGAGAATTTCTAAACTCGTTAAAACTGTTCAAAAACAAATCTACCTTAGAGCATATTACGTTATATTGACTGCACATTCTGGACAACGAACTGTTTTCAGAAACATTGTTGTTGAGTGCACACCGATCGAGTTGGTATTTTAAAGTTTATCTCGCCAAGTATATCCCAAGTGGTAAATACTGTGCAGTTTCTAGTCACAATGCTTAATGCATCCTCGTACAATATTATAAAAACAAATAACCGATGGAATTCATTCATTTGTGGTCGAGGTGAAGAAGAATGTAAAAAAGTAAAAAAAAAAAAATCTAAAAATATCTTATGTACAGTCAGCGGTCGTTGTGCATGACCCTTTTCAAATGTTTTTCGAATGCACGTTGAAATCTTAGCTTGCAACGCCTTTTTTTGTTTGACCAATGAATGAAGGATGAAAATGTCGCCTAAGAAGGATGACCCTAAAATTAATAATGTCCCTTTTTTAACTAATATATCAGTCTGTCGTTGACCCACGTTTTTTATTGACGTTATTGCGAAGCGCTATTGGTAGACTAAAACAATGCAGGCGGGGTTAGCCACTGGCCCGTGCATACGAAAAGCGCCTTTATGGGGGTGATGCACAAAAATGGTTGATAGTACAGAGGCCAGTACATCAAGCTACTACAATCTGTCAAATTTCTTTAATAGATTTTCAACTTTATCGCTAAAGCATTAGGTTCAAGGTTGATTGGGAAAAATTGACAATTTCTGGTAGCTTGACCTGCTGGCGTCTGTTCATACTTCCTGGGATATATACATTTTTTAGAACGGCTATAAGGTCTGTAGCGACATATATACCTGGACCCCTTGTATACAATCTTCGCTTGTTTGGTCGCTACTGTACCACGTGGAGACAATACGACAATAAATGAAACCATTCAACACTAAAGCAAGTGTTTTGTAATCATTATATACCTAAATTCTAACATAGAAATGAAAAAAAAAAATACAACAGTCTAAATAGTGGTGATGGACTGACTATGGGTTTTGCCAAACAGCTGAATCAGCTTTATGGATTATTGGATATTGGTATTTGATTGAAATTATTATTCGTAAACTGAGAATGTCTATACTTAGATATACGATGTTTAATTCACTGTCGTATTGACGTCCCCACCCAGTATTATTCTTAGGTCAGAGATACCCAACTTTTTTAAGCCCCATCAAAATAATAGTTATGTTATTTTATACTGAGCGCAAGTGGTACAGGACCCAAATAGGAACAGCCAATTAAAACACAGTTATGGATTCATTATAATATTAAGGCGAAAGCTTCAGGGTAGCCCGCGGAATTCAAATTTTCTTACGTTCTTTGCAGTTTACAAATCGGTATTAGGTTGTACGTTGATCAAAATGTAATTCGCGGCCGTAACAAGTATGTATTTACATAATTATAATCATTAAAGTGATCAATACAACTAAGACCAGGTAATCCTAATGAATGACTATTTCATGAAATCTTGACATTTCAGGATTAACTTAAGGAGATGTATTACTGATTATAATGATTATAATTCTGTAAATACGTATTTGTTACGGCCGCAAATCATACTTTATTTAACATACAACTTAATACTGACTTGAAATTGCAAAAAAAACCTAAGAAAATTTGAATTTCGCGGGCTACCCTGACGTTTCCCCCTAAAAACGATTGATTGTCGAAGGTTGAGTATTTCTGCTTTAGAATAAATAAATACAGTGTGTTTTTTTTTAAGATTTTTAATTTAGCATTTTTGAAAGCGAGATGATACTTGGTTGCTCACTTAAGCTGTTAAGCAACTTACAATGTAATGATATAATTAGAAAAAATAATAACTAAAATATATATTATTTTACTTATTATTTTTTTTATAAGGTTATTTTAAAAATAACCTTACAAATTGGGGGTTCTGAGTAGTTTATTGTATTTCATAACATCACGCTAATTCCCTCGAAGGGGAGGCAGAGATATACAGTAAACCCTCATTTCGCCAGTTATGCTAAGTGCTAAGTAGTGTATACGCAATAATGTTGCATATTGCGCAAGTAATAATACACTTTTTGTAAGTGATGAAGTGTAATATTGTAAATAGACAATTTAATTATAAAATATAAAGTGTTGACGTCAAACGAAGGTTTTATTTAAACACCCGCTGACCCGACAGACGTTGTGCTGTCCAAATTTGATGTACGAGAAGATTAATTTTCTTCATAATTTTTTTTCGTGTATTTTTCCGATGTTTTAATAGTTATTCTGCTATTCGGGACTGAGACAAATGCAACAAATCAAAAACCATGAAAATCGGTCCAGCCGTTCTGGAGTTATAAGTGTTCGATCAAACCCGACTTTCGTTATATACATATACCTACCTAGTCTTGCCATAAATATTGTCACGAAGAAAAAAATATTTTTTTTATCGCAAATAATATTTATTACTTTCACAGTGTGTTAGTTTAACACATTCGGTGCGGCATGGCGGCAGACACATATGCGCGTTTTCATAACTTTCTTCGAGTGCGGCGCGGCGCACATGTGTGTTCGTTGTGCATCTCTATTGTTTCGAAAACATCGTAAAAAAAAAGGGTCGGTAAGGGTGTAGAAGCGTTTGCATAAAGAATTCAGCAGAGAATGTGTTAATACATAAATATAAAACGATTTAAAATATAAAAGATCGATATATTTGGTTATTCTGAATCCAAAAGTCCTAATTTCAGAAATTTTCAGCATCACGTCTGACTTGACCGCATTTTCAAATATTTAGAAAGTAGGTAGTTGAACGATAGACTTTAGATGGCAAAAACACAAATTTTTCAGACACCAGTAGCGTTCTCATACCCAGGAGACCATTTGAGAAAATAAATTTAAAATTCTGGAGAGTTTGTTCCGCCTCTTCTTCTCCCCAGCTAAAGTACTAGGAAGTGTTGAAGGGCGGGCGTTTTGGGGGACTGTCTTATGTAATTTTGACGTTCGGAAAGTGCTGGTTCTCAGCCTAGTTTGAATAAATGACTTTTGATTGATTAACACATTCTCTGCTGAATTCTTTATGCAAACGCTTCTTTATGCTACACCCTTACCGACCCTTTTTTTTTACGATGTTTTCGAAACAATAGAGATGCACAACGAACGCACTCGAAGAAATTTATGAAAACGCGCATGTGTGTCTGCCGCACCGAATGTGTTAAAAAATGAGGCAGAAAAAATACCCATAGCAAACCGTCTGAAATCTTGTTTTCTTTCTTTCAAAATGGTTTCAACACTTACGCGCGGTGTTGAAACTATTTTGACCGTGTTGACACATTTTACCGATCGATAACATAGCATTCTGTTCTAGAAACTGTTGGACATGATGAAAAAGGTTGCCCAGATGTAGAAAAAAAGCCGGCCAAGTGCGTGTCAGACCAAGCACAATGAAGAGTTCCGTGTTTGCGACGAATTTATCCCAAAAAATCTTAACATTGTAGTTGAAAATATTATGTTTGGTCTTGGAATAAATTCATCCCAACTACGGAACCCTTCATTGTGCGTTGTCCGACACGCACTTGGCCGGTTTTTTTTCTTTACTTGTGCTGTGAGACCTTGCTTCTTGCCTTTCATAATTAACGGGAAGTACTATTGACAAAACGGACGCCTGTACACCTTAAAGTAGATTTTTGTGTATACTGATTCATTAAAAAAATCCTGCCCCTGGGGTATTTTGTTTTACTTTGTCATAAGTATAGTTGCAGCTTGCAAGCAACATTGCTTCAAAATTGGAAAGGCGTAGCTTTTGTCGATCGTACCTACCCTTATAGGGAGTATTCCCGTATGAGTACCTATGCATTTTGCACCAAAGGTTTTCCCACTTGAGAATACTTTTGGTTCAAAATGCATAGGTGCTCAAATGGGAATACTCCCTTATAGGTTTTGATTTACTTGACAGTATCAAATTAGGTCGCATAAATGCCCGCATTTTTTTATTGCGTCGACTTAGAAGCTTGATTTTTTTAGAGCTCGTAAGTAACAACCATAGACAATTTCAACTTGATAATAACTCCATGCGTTCCTGAGAAAAAGGGTCTGTGTTCCCGAAGGGAAATTATGCGCTTGTTATAAGTATATTCTTTGATCAATTCTTTCGACATTCAAAGTTCGCGCCGTTCCAACGACAGATGATTTTTTTTTATTTCTGCAAATGTGTATATTAAACTTTAAATTAAACTTGCTTTTCGTGTCTGTCAGTGTGACTTGTTGTTCTTATTTTGATGCGGTTTTCACCATCACTAAGATAATTTATTTCGGAAGGTTTATGTTTATTTTATATTACAATTAAACTGAATGTATAATAAAGAAATGTTTTGTCAAACCGTAAAAACCGTGTGAAGCAGGGGCGACTAGTCCTAACTAAGGCTGCATTTTCGGTGGGCAGCGGCGAGCGGGAGCGGAATAAAATACGCAGCGGAACGCTAGCTATATTTTCGGAGGACAGCGGGAGCGGGGGCGGAACCACCCGCCAGTACAAATTGACATTAACTACGGACAGTAGTGTTTTTCGTAAAGAAAATGGTATTTTCAAAATTATTAGATACTACAGATATTACTTGGCAAAGGATATTTTAATAGTATTTCACTCAACTCTTTTATTCCACCCCACAATAATTTCTTGATAATATTTATTTAATTAAGGTTCACCAACAGTTGTTACAGATATACTACAGATAGGAAAATACAAGTAACTGCACAACCAAGTATAGGCAAACACCACATGCAAGGTGTGTTTGTATCAACATCTGTTGTATAATTTTAAAGACTAGTTATAGGTATGTATTTAAATTCTAGATAATATATTAAATACTAATTACTACCTATCATATTTAACACGTTTGACGTGTCTGACAAACGTCGACATTGAATCAGAGTCGACATCAACCAGGTTGCTGTTTTCGTTTATAAGTTTGCACATGGCGAATTAATACCAAACACTGTATGGCGAAGAGGTGGCGTTAAGGGTGTTATATGGCACAGGCAACTGAAGGAACACGGGTGGGTTTTAGTAAGTAGAAGTCTGACACGCCCTCCCGCTCCACCTAGAGCGGGAGAAGTTATTTGATGATTTCCCATAAAAAAGGGGTGTTATAGGTTTGCGAAGCGGTCTACGGGGTAGAAGTTGAACTTATTTAATAGTTGTGGACAGTCAAGGTAGTTATTGAGCAGGTTGTACGCGAATCTCAAATCCAAGAGATCCCCTCGGGCTTCCAGGGAACTCATTTTGTAGAAGCCTAGTTTCTCGAGGTCGGAGAGATATTTAAATTGCATTCTCTTTGAGTACCCTAAGTGCCGGATAAACCTTTTTTGGATTCGTTCTATTCGCAGCAAGTGAGTTGCGGAGTACCATACCACACTGCAGTAATCCAGGATGTTTCTTACAAGGCTATTGTAAAGAACTAATTTAGTATGTGGGTTTTGAAATACCTTTCCATTGCGAATGACAAATCCAAGCATACGCTGGGATCCACTGATTATGTTCTCAGTATGTGGTGTAAATGTGAGTTTAGCGTCCAAGATAACTCCCAGATCCCTTACTACATCTACCTCGCTGAAGGTCACTCCGCTTATTTCACCATACAGATAATCGGTCGATATCTTGCTGCATTAGGTGTACGTCCTGTTGAGACCTAAGAGATTTTGAGATTTTTAAGTCGTCTGCAAAAATAAATATGTTAGTATTATGAAAGCATGATGTCAAATCGTTTATATATAAGTATGTTGAATAATACTGGGCCCAGATGAGAACCTTGGGGAACGCCTGAGGCAATTGCGTACTTATTTGGCTAGAACCCATTGACAACCGCATAAAACTAACTAAATAAGAAACAAACCACTTCAGATGATTACCGGTGACGTCGTACGCAGCTAGTTTTTTAACAAGAAGTTCGTGTGACAGCTTATCAAATGCCTTGCTAAAATCCGTATAAACAGCGTCAACCTTCATACGTTTATCCATGGTTTCGCATGAGGCTTCAATATCTTTATTACTATGACCAGGATTGCTTCCTATCCTCAATGCAGGGCGTTCCAAAACGACAGTAATTAAATCTACAGTAGAAAAAGACATTCTTGAAGCGCAATACCAAAATAAACAAAATATACGCCAGTTCCGCGAACAGGTTTGCGAATGCGCGATCCGCTCATGACACGCGCTCCACCCGCCGCGTTTTCCACTACCCACTCAAAACAGTTCATACAAAATAATAACAAACCAGAATGCGGCCAAATCCTAACTAATATTATAAATGCGAAAGTGAGTTTGTTTGTTACGCTAAAACGGCTGAACGGATTTGGATGAAATTTGACACATGGGTTGACCATGACCTGGATTAGGTTATAAGCTACTTTTTGACCCGCTAGTACGTTCCCGTGGGATAATTTCCGACAACCACGCGACGTAGCCGCGGGCTTAGGCTAGTAAATAATAATGAACACAATATTTTATTTATCAGTATCATTTCTCCACGGATGGCATAGCCGCTCATTATGTAGTGAACCTTCCTCCCAAGCTATTCTGTAAAAATCACACCGTGAGAGCTTAGGTGAAGTGTGCTGGCAATAGTGTCAATCCCTGGCATCAGTAGTGCTATTCTATAAAAATCTCACAGTGAAAACATAGGTGAAGTGAGCTGTCATTTGTGTCAATCCGTAGCATCAGGTGGAATGACAGCTCACATCAAACTCACTTCACCTACGTTGTAATAGTGATATTTTTACAGAATAGATCGGCTGGTAGAATGACAGCTCACATTTAGCTCACTTCACTTAAGTTTTCACGGTGAGATTTTTACAGAATAAACCGGCACATGCGTATTCAAATTATCGTATTAATTAACCATTTATAAGTCGCTAACCTATTGTTTTCATTACTTACTTACCGCGCAAGTCAATATAGAATCAGTGGGAATCGAAATTGTTATGCTCAGTTATGATTTTTAATACACTTCCGGACTCTTAAATCGAGCCACCCTGCACTTTTTGTATGGAAGTCTACAACTTTTTAGGTCAAATTCGGAACAGTGACCGACGACACTAAAATGATGGCCAGTATGTCGATGCCGGCTTCGAAACTGAATAATTAAGAACTTTTTCTTTAACTCATCATTATTTTGATGTTTTAGGCCTTTATACCTGGAATTGCACGGTGGCTCGATTTAAGTCAGGGAGTGTATTTAGGTACAACATCACTATGTTGAATTCTTGACATTTTGCTACGCGCCTGCACAAGAGATATAGCTAGCTGGTCATGGTTGCAAGAAAAATCTGTAATTATCATAGTTTTAAACACCAAGACCACAAAACAAGTAGAAAAATGATATGCCTCTTAGGGAATGCTATCTCAAGTCGGGATTGGCAATTCGAGATCTAGCGAGATAAGGCTGAGGTCGAGTTTGGTCACCCGAGATCTCGTCCAGCAAGCTGGCCAGATCCAGATTACGAGATGTTCGAAACCAAGATTTCGCCTACTTTTTAAATAATGGGTTTTCTTTTTTAAATAAAAAAATTAGGGACAGTGTGTTAAGTCACGCGTGCTCAGTCTCGTAATCTCGATCCATACGGTCAAGATCTCTAACGAGATTTAAGGATCGAGATTGTCTTCCCACGATATTTAATCTCGAAAAAAGACTCGAAATGTTGAGACTGCATACCCAAATGCATCTAAACAACTAACCCCATCTTCATCAACCATCAACCACAGTCCATCTTCACACACTGCTGGGCACAGGCCTCTCTTTTCTTGTCAATCCCCACGCTCCTAGGCCAGCCTCACCCAGGTTTTGCCCGCGATGGCAACAACGTCGTCCGCCCATCTCGCCGCCGGACGACCGACATCTCGTCTTCCAGTCCTTGGCCGCCACTCTGACACAGCATTACTCCACCTGTCATCACTGCACCTTGTCCGTTGTCTGCCGAACTCCATTTGAGTTGCATAACACGCTTTCCGATATCGAAGACAACAAGATGTACAGACGCCAGCACATCAAGTTACTACAATTTGTCAGATTTCTTTAATAGATTTTCAACTTTATCGCTTAAGTATAAGGTTCAAAGTTGATTGGGAAAATCTGACAGTTTCGGGTAGCATGATGTGCTGGCGTCTGTACATCTTCGGATCTCGACGTTTGGAACCCCTTCTTACTCTTGTTAACGTCAATGTCACAGTATACTGTGGTACTGTGTCAGTAGAGTGCGTTTCATCAAATAGTGCCTATGCCGTAATGTTGGCTCCACTGTCTTATGGACCTACTGGACCTATCAGGTCCATGCTTTATCAACGGTAGCGTATCGTGTTCGTTCTACAACAGTGGAGCCAACATTACGGCATAGGAACTATTTGATGAAACGCACTCTATATAGCTCGATTTTTATAACTGTGCGTCTGTCAACGTCAAAATATGACAGTGAATGTATTTAAAATAAGAATAGCAACCTAACGAATAATATTACAGAACTGTGCAGACGACAGGAGTGTGTATTTAACAAAGAGTAGGTATTTACGTAACGATTTTGACAGCTCCAAGCGATCAGTTTAAAAAAATCGAGTTTATCAGCATTTACAATTTCTGACGTATATTTGGCTTACTTTGCTGACCGCATAGTGGGCTACGCATAGTTGGCTAATCTAGGGGTAAATGGACATCTTTTTACGAAAGTGAAGTGAAGACCGACTGTCTCAAATATAATTTAGAGATTTTTTTTAGGAGGCACATGCAGATGCTACAGATGAGGAAAATGTCGTCCGGAAAGTTTTGAGTATGAATGTGGATGGCTATACGAGTAGGGGAAGATCAAAAAAACGATGGATGAACTGTGTGAAAGATGATATGGCTAGAAAAGGAGTGACTACCGAGATGACGACTAATAGATAAATATGGAAGAAAAAGACAGGTTGCGCCGACCGCAAATAAATTGGGACAAGGGCAGGAGAATGATGTTGTTGATGCTACTGCTCAAGCTCATCCTCTTCATGTAATTTCCAAGTCAACTTTTATTAGCATACCGTCAAAATCAGCATCCACGGGTTGTAAAGAATGGCCTTTTATTTACCTATGTGGGTAAAGAAGTATACATACCTACTTTAATTTGCAATACAATACAAAACCTAGATCTTATTTTTTTATAAGATCGGTTTCCCATCTTAATCCAAGATAAAGGAATTTTACCAAACCTATTTGCTTCTATAAAAACAAGCTTTATTAATACAAGAACAGAAAGGAATTTTAATAATCTACGTGTGATCCTAATCATCTAATAAAGAGATAAAGTCATTGTCCTACGGAAGGTGCTAACATCTGCATACCTACTGCATTATTTGCAGACGTTCACACACGAAAAATTTTATACTTCGACCCTCGAATCAACAGCTAAGTCAGCTAAGTGAAGAAACATTAGCCAAACAATGACCTAATTAAAGCGCAATGGAGAACTGCAACCAACTGCATCTTGTTATTCACAACAAACAGACGTCCACAGAGAACGTATCCGTTGGGAAATATCTGAATATCGATCGACCTTCAGATTTCACTGTAACAGGACAAAAGTGTGGCATTCCGTCACGTCGTGGCTGATGACGTGGGGAGAAACGCGGCCAAATTCGCGACGATTCGTTTGACACAATGCCGGTTCATCGGCACTCATGTATACCTACCCGTACCCGTCCGTAGAGCCGTAGAGCCGTCTTCGCAGGTGCGTGCGCGCAGGTACGACCCCGCCCCCCTTCGGCGCCGCGGCCCCGCGATCCCGCGCCCCCGCGCCCGCCATCTTGAATTCCGCTCACTCAGACCCGCGCCCGCCTCGCGGCTAGTACGTACACCTCCGCGAGCGACCGATCCGCGACATATTTGTGTTTTCAAGTGATTCAGTGTCATGTTGTGATAGTGCAGTGACGAAATGGAGTCGACGCCGATATGTCGGTGCCGCGTGCTCTACCTCGGCTCCGCAGTGCCGCAGCAGAGCAAAGACGGACTGCAAGGCATCCAGGAACCGCTGCGCGAGTTGTATCCGGAAAAGGGAGCGACGAGCGGCGGCATCGACTCGTGGCTGTCGGTGTGGTCGAACGGCATCCTGCTCGAGAACATCGACGAGAGCGGCTCGCGGGTGGCGCGCTTCTTCCCGATCTCGAGCCTGCACTATTGCGCCGCGGTGCGCCGGGTCACCGTGGAGGGCGCGCCGCGGTTCCTGCCGCTGGACTCGCCCTTCGCCCGCGCGCCGGCGCCGCGCCGCCCACCGCTGTTCGCGGCCGTGCTGCGCCGCACGCAAGGCATCAAGGTGCTGGAGTGCCACGCGTTCATCTGCAGGCGCGAGGCCGCGGCCAACGCGCTCGTGCGCTGCTGCTTCCACGCGTACGCGGACAGTTCGTACGCCAAGCGGCTGGAGGCGGAGCGTGCGCCCTCGCACCTGCCGCCCGACCAGGACGAGGAGCTCGAGGTGTACGACGGAGACGAGAACCACAAAGTGTGGGTCGGAGAGACCGAGCGCGACGACGCCAGTGATGACATCCCGCACCCCGCGCGCGCGCCCCGCCCGCGACAAATAGCGCGGCCCGCGTCTGTCCCGCCGCCTCCACCACCGCCTGAAGAGCCGAAGAAGAAAACTGCTACTGCAAAAAAGACGAAAAAGAAGTCTTCAGCGTCAGCTGATGAGTTGTACGCTGGACCAGCGCCGGTTATGAACGGGCGGTCACTGGGGCGCGCGCCTCCGGCCTGGGCAGCCGCGCACCCCATGGTGCTGGTGGCCCATCCGGCGGCTACACTGCCCCACGCGCGCCCGGCTACGCTGGGCCACCGGGGGCGCGTGCCGGCTGCACTGACTGCGGGGCCCTTCCCGCAGGGTCCGCCGGGCCCCGGCCGGGGTCGCCTGCAGTACGCCACAGTGGACCCGCGGCGTTCGAAGCCTCCTCCCCCTCCGGCGATGAAGGCTGCACAGAGCATGACGGGGCTGGAGGCTGTGGAGGACGCAGGGGGCATCTACAGGAAGAAGGGGCACTTGAACGAGCGCGCATTCTCATACAGCATCCGACAGGAACACCGCAGCAGGTCGCACGGCTCTCTCGCCAACCTGAAGTTTGCAGCTCCACCCGAGGTGAGCCTCTTTAGAATCTATTTACAATTATTTTCTTATTCTGTCGATAAATGCCTTTACAACGGAAGACACACTACTGTCTTTAAAGGGTGTTACAAAGCAGGCGCTTTAAGGAAGGCACGTTAAGGTCCGCATTCCACGACAACTGGTACAGTTAGCAGTTGGGACTCAAACCCAGGTGTAACAAGTCCGATTTCTTTTCCATCATTCTCAATTATTTTTTAAACTTGCGTTTCATCATTGGCCAATCGAAACCCGTAAACAGTAGGGTCAAGATAATAAAATGAGCGGTTACAGCTTTCGCAATATAATTAAGTGGATTCGCTAACAAAGGGTCAGACTTGGCGGTCTCCCGAGTTATTACGTCATCGATGTATGTGTATGGTGTGTTTGAGTATGTGTGTGTAATTGTGTATAATTATTATCGCGTCAAGAGACTGAGTGATTGCTTGCAAAATCATTTTTGTACGTAGTGTATGAAATCGTTACTTGGCTGGTGTTTCTTTGGATGGGCGATCTTTTTTGCCAGTTTCAGTTATGGCCTTATTAATTTTTAGCAAAAAAGCGAAATTGATACGGAAAACCCTATATTCATTTGATAACTTTCCAGGTTTCCAGCAGGTACATAAGTAATGGTAGTTTATTACAGTTATCATAATTGTATGTCGTATATATGTATATAAATATCAAGGTGTCATTGAAATGACCTTCGGAGCAGTAATTTAACTGTTTCTAGAAGCCATTAAGTATGTTAAACTAAAATATGAATATCACAACTGCTGATAATAAGTGTATGTAGGTATCTGCAATAAATATATAGGGTGACTGGTAACAAACAATTTTTACTATGAGACCAAACCTGAAATCGCGAAAAAAAATCAGCTGCTCCCTACTATTTTGACGAGTTATGCGAACACGAATGTATTGGACAGCTGATTTATTTTTCATGAATTCAGCTTTGGTCCCATGTGCCAGGGTCGCGGGTTATTTGAAAGAGTTACTGTCTCCCTGGCACAGGCAACTGAAGGAACACGGGTGGATTTTAGTCAGTAAAAGTCTGTCACGCCCTACCGCTCCGCCCAAAACGGGAGAAGTTAGTTGATGATTTCCCACCCAAAAAAAAAAAAGGTTTGGCCCCATAGCAATACTTGTTTGTTGTCATGAGTACAATCATGTGTTTAAGTATCGGTCACTAATTACCAGTCACCCTATAAATGATTAATTACGTCGAGAAAACCATTAAAAAAATTTCTTTTCAAAATATCCTCAAAAGCCAGCATGTCAAAGTCTGGACAGTAATCCTTCAAAAGAGGTTTCTTTTATTGATACATAGTTTTAATTTCACATACTCGTAACACCTGCCTAACTGCAAAGCAATTTGTCGGGAGTAGGTTCTCGTGGATTTTATACAGAAAGTATCATTTGGTGAAGTGGAACTGATGAAGAAGACCACAGATGGCCACGGGAACTCCTCAATGGTAATAAGTATTTCACGGCTGGCGATAAGATATCTTGATTAAAATAGTTAAGTGACTATGACGAAGCAAATTTAAATTAATGGTTCTGATGAAAATGGTACCATCGAACCGATCTGATGATGAAGCCGGAAGGTAGGCACAGGTACTCCGTAATAAATCAATGTATCCTAGCCGTGTTTGTGCTTAGGTATTGGAAATGTCATGAGATGCACTCTGGCTTTAGATGATTTTAATGGTAATATCAAATTGCGCTACTTGAGTCGTATGTTAAGTGTGGCTTTGGTTGTCACGAGACAGATTTCGTAGCTTCGTTATTTCCGTCAATGATCCATCGTAGTGTGAGCACGCTTTAATAATTTGTTGGCGTCCAAATCTGACGAAAGCGCGATGTATATTTACCCTTTTGCAAAGTTTTTTTTTTTTTTTACCAAGGTAGATCACAGCTCTTTCGAGGGTGGTAGGTACCCCGTAACTTAAGGACTGTGGCCGCCCAGCTTAATGTTTTTGAGTTAGCTTTAATAATACGTATTATTTCCACTTAGTGTATGTTGATGTTATAACATCCTGTCACTGTTGTTTACTTAGTATCTAGCAAGTAGTGGTATACGAATAGTTGTGGGGTAGGTACCACAACTAAAATGTAAAAAATTAAAAATTAAAATTAAAACTTCCAACAAAAAACACTACAAAGTGAACAATGACTTTAATTTCGAAACTCGAAAGTCGGTGGCAAAAAACGAAAATTCAGAACCAAAGATACCGACTTCCGTAATTAAAGTTATTGTTCATTTTGTAGTGTTTTTTGTTGGAAGTCTGTTGTTTTTTTTTTTGTCAAAAAGTTTTATTTTAATAATTGCCACCTTTGGTCACTTCCCCGGCCACCGCGTTCACAAGTGACGGAGTTTTCACTATCTGATTTCTGCATAATATTCTTAAATAAACTTGCTATAAGATGTGTATTACAGTTTTAGAGTACTTCATGTGTTTTTTTTTTAATCTTAAAGTGAAAAATTGTGACTCTGTAAAAAAAATTCCTAAGTTTGAGTTCGCCTGGTGTATAAAAAATGTGTGGAAACCTTGCTGCCCATTTTTTTTTTAATTTGTCCCCTTAATGCTGATTCTAATAGTAGTAGTTTTAATTAACCTATTAAATTAATATTATTTACTAGTTCGCTAATTGATTACATTTTTCAAAAAGGCAGCCTTTCATTTAGTAATTTTAAAAATTTGGTCCCGTGTGAGCGAGAGAGGTGACAAAACGAACGTCTTGTTACATTCATGCTTGATATGCTTGATTTTCGTTGTGAATGTTTACAGATGGTTACCAAACATTATTTTCTATGTAAATATTTCTCTATGACGCTATCTACAGGGCCTCAAGTCTGCTATTACAATAGTGTCAGAATGGTCTGTCATTGATTTCATAATTGTTGATTTTGACAAGTTTTGTAATCTACTAATATAATGGCGTCATTATGACTTTCCAATGGTCAACCACTGACACTCCATTGAAAGACATGGCTTAAAATGGTAATCTCGTACATAATGACAAAAGACTGACAAAAAAAAAAAAAAAAACTAGGTATGTCATAGGCTTCTACTACGTTCACCTATATTACAATACCAAGGGGTATCGTAGGTAATCTGCTAAAATTTTGACAGTTCCTTTGATCAGTACCACGATTGTATTACGAAACCATTGATTGATCATTATGAATTTAGCAGATTACGAACTATTAGCAAAATGACAATGGAATCGTGTTGGAAGACGAATTTATAAAAAAATAGCAGACTTGGGGCCCTGTTCTTACGCATCTCTCTCGCGTCGCTCTTAATTTTTTTTCATTTCGTTACGCCTATGTCGATCTCTAGCCATATTTATAAGTTTATGTGTTTTATTTCTATATTTAAATAAGATTGTTTTTGTTTGGATCCATTTTGCAGCGCCTAAATAATCTTTGCGTGTAATGTATTATTAACCCAAGCTTGGCTATCACGTTTTTAAGCTGTTGATGGTTGTTTGGATGACTCATAAATGTCGCTAGAAATCGTGTACCTACATATTATCATAATATAACTCAATAGGATCATGTGTGTTTCATAATTGTTGTCAGTTGACATTGTGAAGTTTATTACTTAGGTACTAGTTTGTTTTGAATGGTCATTCTAGTCGATTGATGACATTATTTTATGTTCAAAGTAGCTGTTAATCCCTTTTGGTAATGATCCGCGATATTAGTCGATAACGTGTACGCTTCTAGAATGCAAGCCTTCTCAGTCCGTGTCACATTGCGATCACCCGTCAATATATACGTCCCTATTTACGTCTCGTTGCAATCCCCTCCGATAGTGCGTTCAGATACCTGTCAGCAGTTGAGTCCATATTACTAAGCAGTATAATTGATGTTACAGTCGCTAAACATCCCATTAGATGTAATGTGGGTTGGATCCTTTTCGTTTATCTTTGGACAGTTATGTTGTTTCGTTTTGGTATACTTTGGATATGTCTTTTAATTTCTGCTACAGTCTATTTTATATGTGCTTGGCGGTCTATAGATAACCATAATGTCAATAGTGTATTCGTTAATGGTTAGCCGTCCATCAAACTCATACGTCGCTGTTATACCGGATTTCACTGGAATAAACTGCACTCTGACATTTAAATAAACTAGTATTCCTCCACCTCTTCTGTCTTCTCTTGTTAAAACATGCATATTTATTTCACTAATCTCGTTTATTTTTTTTATTTCTGATAGACAAATTAAATCAAATCTGTGCAAACATTCCTTTATTAAAACAATTACTTAGCTCATTGAAATGTTTTCTCCGTAAGCATACATTTATGTATAACTTGAAGTGACGCTGGTCGTTTGTTTACGTGCTCGTACCACTACCAATATTTTGTATTTCTGATTCCAGGTCTATTTAAGAAGCTATCGTTTAGATCTATGCACTATTTATATATTAATCTGTTTTTATATGGGGTTAAGTTGTAGATTTTATAAGATTATTACTCTTTATTTTCTCTCGGGTAATTTTCAATATCACTTTCAAAGCGAATATGTTGTACTTTTTATCAATGTCATCTTTTTTTAACACGATTTTAGAGTTTTGAATCCTGATGTATTTGTATGTCCTAGCAACCCAGAACAGGTTGCGCATCTGACGTGTTAAAATGTTCATTAACATAATATTTGTGAATCATCATTATGTTTAGTTTTTTCTCATATTATTATAAGATTGATTTCCGTGAGATATGATAGATATGTTATGTATTTCAAGAACTGCATCACCATTCGTAATGACGAAAACATAATCGGATACTTATAAGATACCGGTATGTTAAAACGATGTAGTAACATAAACTTGTATAGTTATTTCATTGATGAGTATTTTACGAAATCTATCGGTCAAGACCAAAGTACACTTTGCATAATGCACGTATTTACATATTTTAATATCTTTCTAGCGTCTAAAATTAAATAAATTCTTATCGCTAAATTTAGTATACACTGTACTAATAAATATTCCCTAGATTTAGTATAGACTTCAAATTAAAATTCTTAAAAATTAATAAATTAAAAAAATCTTCAGTTTATAAACACGTCTCTTTTATTTTTTTATTTGTTGTTATAGCGGCAATAGAAATACATGATCTGTGAAAATTTTAACTGTCTACCTATTATGGCTTATGAGATACAGCTCGCTGACTGACAGACGGACGGACAGCGGAGGCTTAGTAATAGGGTTCCAATTGGCACGGAACCCTAAAAACAACACTGAACTCTAGTTTTCGAATGCTCCAAATCTCTGCTCTGTTCAGTGAATTTTCCGTCAAAAATTCTTTTAGATAGCATGTAATATAATAATGAAAGTGAAAGCCATTGACTCATCATCCTCATCATCCACAGCCTGACGTCACGTCACACAGTGTTGGGCACAGGCCTCTCTTTTCTTCAGGTTTTGCCCGCGATGGCAACAATGTCGTCCGCCCATCTCGCCGCCGGACGACCGACATCTCGTCTTCCAGTCCTTGGCCGCCACTCTGTCACAGTCTTACTCCACCTGTAATCACTGCGCCTTGCCAGGTGTCCTGCCCAACTCCATTTGAGTTCCATAATACGCTTTCCGATAGCGAAAACCTTTGTACGTCTTCGGATCTCGACGTTTGGAACTCGGTCTATTTGCCTGTTGCCAAGCATGCAAGGCAATTACTCAATGAGACTAATTTAACGAGTCCAAAATTACAAAATTTTCGTTCTTTATCAAGTCTGGATGTATTAGAAAACCTTATAAACTTTTATTTCAGACCACGGAGAATCCATACAGAAGTGGTACTTAGCAAAAAAAAAAAAAAAATGGCAGTCTGAAAGAAGAAGCCAGGAGTGAAAACTTAAACGTAAAACTATGTATAACTGCCGGCACGAATCTTGAGCGCTCGGTAGAGTGGTGGGGGTTGTTTTCGCATACGTATTGTCTCAGGAGTAAGATTCAAAATCGCTTAAAGTAATTCAAGGTCAGTATTCAAGTTACGTGCCGCCAACTATATAGCATGTCGCGGTGTCGAAGTGTCGCGGGTGTTGCGCTGACGCGGTCTTGTAAGATTCCTCCACTACCGAAAATCGCTCAACGCGCATAAAAAACTTTTCACTTCAAAAAAAAAAGTTCGTTTCCAAATAAAAATCCTATGCTAGGTAAAGTCTGGAGCTGACCTTCACACCATATACTTAGTATGTAGTACGTACGAGTATGAAGTCCGACCCAGTGACGCAGGATTGGACAACCCCACCTACCGCACTTGCAACGTCCTCAGGATGCTGTGGGAGCTGCCATGCATTCTGCGGAGGATCAAGGCACACCGCTTTCGAATGATGGCATGGAAGCCATCAATCATCGCCTCAGCAAACTAGCATCCTCAACGCACGGTACCACTTGCAGCAATGAGCGATTTTGTCAATTTTGACCAAAATTGTTGTATTACGATGACTAGCTAGCCATTCAAAACCCAGGGCTATTTGACACGTCTCAGCTACAATCCCTGCTGACTCCACACGCATTAAACCGTGAAGATCGTTCGCACGCAGTCGGTCGCGTGTCGCAACTTTTGTGCTGTAACATCGATTAGTCGTCAGCAGACAAACCAGTTGCAACTTGTCGCTAATGCAACGCAACTGTAGTTTATTGAACTATATTATGTACTGGGAAGGATGTGGGGTTTTGTAATAACATTTTTAATTAAAAATGTCGTGTGACCAATCGTCCTTACTACTTTATTGGCATAATAAATGCCAGGGAAACATTACAAACACTTAGGAAATAATATGTAGTTTTGGATTTTGTTTTTTTTTTTTCTTTCGATACATCCTGGCAACTGTTCTTTTTAATTCTAATTTCAAAATGACAGTATGTACCCAAAAACAATGTGAAGCTTGAGAAATAATAATTTTGACAATAGGGATGATGACTAAAAAATGTTTTTTTGTCCGTCATGTAGATTATTAAAATATATTGGACACGTATTTTTTCTTTTTGTACGTAATCAAAAGATTACGGCGATACGTTGAGTTAAAACGTGGCATGACGTCACGTCTTCGTAGATTTTATACGTAGAAGTGACGTAGCAAGCCCCCACTCCCGAACTTTAATGCGAGTTATCTAAGTCATTTTTTATTAATATGATAAAGCAAAAAATACGTGTCTAATATTTTTTTATTATCTGACGACTAAATAGAATTTCTTTTTTTTTACCCAGGCATCATCCCTATTCTACTAAACATAAAAGAACTGAAACATAACTGGCGAAATGTGGGTGTACTATAGGTACACTTCTACCTAACCCTTCGGCGAAACAATGCGTGGTATAACACCGTTATAAAAGAGCTTATCAGAGATATTCCACACTTACTTTTTCTTTTTAACTCCTGGACAAGACTTGCCAATGTCATATGAATAACTGAGTACGTATACGTACCGCATGCCAATCATTGCCAATGCTAAAGTTATTTCAATATGAACCTTCGACATTGCAAATACAACAGTATATTGCAATGCAATACGCTAAATAACAAAACAGGAATAACTCATCCATCAGTCATCACGTTTGCCGAGGCGTGACAAAAAACTTTACCTGCAGCAAGGCACAGGTATACATTCGTTATTATTATAAATACTTGGTTTATTATATTATATTATATTTATACACGACGCGATGCGACCTTCTTGAAACACTAAATACACTTAGGGCCGCTTGCGTCACGAATGGCTAAATTCTTAAAGCTAAACGCATTATAAAACATCTTTCTGTCTCTGTCAATCATTTGAAGATGACAGAGACAGAACGGTATTTGAATATGTTTAGCGCAAAATATACAGGACAATTTTTTAAGTAGCGCGCAAATTTTAACAGGGTATTCTACTCATGAATATGAACAACTTTCACTATGGGACCAACCCTGAAGTCGCGTAAAAATCAGCTGTTCAGTACATTTATGTTCGCATAATTCGTCAAAACGCACAGCTGTTTTTTTTCGCGATTAACCTAACTACCTGCGTCTGTGTTTCCGAACGTATACAACCCTAATCTCTTCAAAGTGAGAGTGAACAGGCTTCTTCTGGGTAAGCTCACTCCATCGTCGACTTAGTCTCTGTCACCTCTGACCTAGACTAGAGTCAAGAGTAAACCCATCACAAAAAAAATAAATTGAATATGGGGTCATTTTTAGGGGGCAAATAAGAAAATTAAAAAAAAAGTTTTGTAAACTGTATCGTGTGACATATCAAATGAAAGGGCTTACTGTGAGGGTCTCAAATATATGTTTTTTATAATTTAAAAATAAATTAAGATTACAGAAAAACCTATAAGAAGTCTATAGTTTAAAAATAACAGCAAATCTCTCAATATTGTGCGTACAATCTTACATATGCAGTTAGAATGTATGGGAGAACATGTTTTTCAACTACAATCTTAAGTTTGTTCTTGGGATAAATTCATCCCAACTACGGAACCCTTCATTGTGCGTGGTCTGACACGCACTTGGCCGGCTTTTTTCTCTGCTGTGAATATTTCTGCCGCCGGCGCCGTAAGGAAAATGAACGTTTCGACAGAAATATTGAAATGGAGAAAAAATAATATTTTGTTCTTTTTAAAATACAAATGCATTAGTTTACGCCAATATAAAAATACTGGTGGATGCGTATTTTTTTTGCTGATTCCGAATATGTAAAAAAAAAAAATGTCAGATACGTCTTTTTTCCTTATGACGGTAGATTAGGACGTTTTGGCCAGTTTGTTAGCTACGGGTAATTTCTCATAGACTGATTTAAAGTGAAAAAAGTGCAAAATTTTAACATGATTTTGATTTTCACTGTAATGATTTTTGTATTGGTTGGTCAATTTTTGCTTAGGTAGCACTATCTATGAGAACGCGTTGAACTCTTTTCTATGAAAAACAAAATGGTGGCTTGAAAATAATTATGGCACAATATAATATTACGAGTATTACAAACATACATTTCATTAATCAATTCTAATGCATGCAGACAAAGATTTGTTTATTGCAATTTTCCATCTATATACCTATTTAATAAAAAAGTGTGTGTCATCTACGCTTCGACGGACGCACGGCTGGAGTTTACTCCTGTTTTTTAACCGACTTCAAAAAAGGAGGTTCTCTATTCGACCCGTATGTATGTATTTATGTTTGTTTGTATGTCCACGATTTTCTCAAAAACTTATGAACCAATTTTGATGATTCTTTCACCAACGTGATTTATATACTTTCAGGAAGGTTATAATACATTAGGTAATTATTCTTATGTACGAAGTTATATGCATAAATTTATTGTATTTCCGGCATTTCTACGCGGATTTTGATGAATTTTCTTTTCGTTCGCCTTGAGCATATGGTATTTTGTATATTCAACTAAAAATGGAATAATAAATTTATTTTAAGTAAATTTATTTTTGTGCCATTCCGACTTTCTATTGTTGGAGGAAAATATGGTCCTTACCATAGGGGCAGGGTGTCTTCAATGAATCAGTGCTATACAAAAAGCGACTTTAAGGTGTATAGGCGTTCGTTTTGTTTTACGTTGCGCAGAAAAACGTAACGCTTTTGAGTTAACGCTTGCTTAAAATTTGCATACGGGGGGCTCTATATGAAACTCGATTCAAACTCCAAAAATCTTAAATTAATTCATTCACTGGCAGACCACGCACAGCATAAGCCGCTGTAGCTTAAAGCATGGAATTTTGCACAAAAGTTCCTTGAACTTGAAAGGCTCTTTGAAAATACATCTCCTAAAGGGGTTAAATAGGGGATGACGTCGTTCAGGGCCCCAAGTCTGCTATTTTTTATAAATTCGTCATTCCAACACGATCCCATTGTCATTTTGCTAAAAGTTCGTAATCTGCTAAATTAAATACATAATGGTCGATCATTGGTAGGTCAGTGGTCTCGTAATAGAATCGTGGTACTGATCAAAAGAACTGTCAAAATTTTAGCAGATTACCGCATACATCATAACGCTAATTATAAGATCTGTATTTTCACCTGTAGCAAACAATAAATAAATGAATTATGAATTATTATGAGTCAGTCTTTCATTTGTCATTATGTACGAGAATGTCTTTCAATGGAGTGTCAGTGGTTGACCATTGGAAAGTCATAATGACGCCATTATATTAATAGATTACAAAACTTGTCAAAATCAACAATTAAGAAATCAATGATAGACCAGTCTGACACTGTTGTAATAGCAGACTTGAAGCCCTGTTGTTTTGTAAAATAGCTAGCAGTTTTATAAAACAGCGAATTCGACAATCCATCAGCAACATAAATATACTCGTACATAAACATATCACTTTTTGAAACTATTTCAACTTCCACAAGTAATAACCGTGAAAATAAACCGAATAACTTAATCAACTAACTTCATACAACACAGTTACACTGCACTACTTTACTTAAAGGCCACGGTTCACCGTGAGACACCTATTGTCAACATTACCACCTTATACCTTACCAGTATCCAAACAAAAATGATCCATATAGCTTTTTTAATAAGAGTTGCAGGAACTGCATGTGTAAGCTGGTGTTACGAGTCACACGGTGGGTGGACGGGTCCATGTTCCTAGGTTGTGTTACTTGTACAGTTTTTTCTTTAATGGGTAGTTTGATTAAAGAGGGGAGTTACTAAGCTGGTTTTTATTGATAGCAGTTAATATTGATAGCTGTAAAGTGGGTAAGCAAGGAGGGACTTATTTCACGTCGTTTGTCTATCTAATTGACGGTTTCTGAGACATTCTAAACCAGGGGCTGCAGTCTCGACATGGATAGCGATCGCTTTACTACCGAATTCGGTCGCAAAGTCCTAATGAGGTCACTAGACGGTCAAAATCGCTTGACAAGCACTTGATTTGTTCGTGCTTATCAAGCAATTTTGACCGTCTAGGGACCCCTTTAGGACCAAATTCAAAGCGTAAAGCGATCGCTATCTATTGTACTACTTATGTCGAGACTGCAACCCTAGTGTCTCTATTTGATAGTGCTATTGGTTCGATATCTTGACACTTGGCTCACGGCAGGCGCGTCCAATAAAATCGCATTCAATTCTGGCATGAAAATTTTCTATCATTCAAACATGAGCGAACGAAACAAGACATTCAATAAAATTATATTAAATATTTGACAGCGCAAATACGGGTAATACTTGAATCAATTGTAAAAGGACGTATAACTCTGTGTTTAGGCGAGGCAAAACTTGCATGCAATAATCGCCTGGCATTTTTATTGCCTTGGTGTATGTCACATGCGATTTTACTGAATGGCAAAACTTGCATTCAATTAATCTGCCTAGCCTTTTCCCAGCTATGTTGGGGTCTGCTTCCTGTCTAACCGGATGCAGCTGAATACCAGTATTTTACATGGAGTGACTGCCTATCTGACCTCCACAACCCAGTTACTGGGTAATACGTTACCCCTTGGTAAGGCTGGTTGTCACACTTTCGGGCTTCTGACGACCCGTAACGACTGTCAAAGATCCACGAATGACAGACGGGAACAACAGCTTAACGTGCTTTCCGAGGCACGGAGGAGTCTCGGTATGAAAAGATGGTCACCCATCCACAGACCAACCCCGGCAAGCGTAGCTTAGCCTGATGGATCGACCCGTGCGGCTGTTAATACTTAGCCACGAGCTCCTGAATGGCAAAACTTGCATTCAATTATTGTAAACACTTGCATGCAATTCTTGAATGGCAGTAAAATTGAACGTGCTTTAACCCTTTAAGACCGGGAAAAAAAAGTCTTGCGTAGCTTGTTTTCGATCTTATATTCTAAGTACCCATGTCCAAAGTCATCCTAGAAAAATAATAAAAAAAATCCCGCCCCCTCCCCCCCTGAGAAAAAGCCATGTCACGATAGTGCGATATCGGCGCGAAAATATTTTTGTAAAGTTGAACGCACGATCGTATAAGAGCGTCGTTAAAGGAATATGACGTGATTATTACTGTTGAACGATCCAGAAACTTGCACCGTGTAAAGTGAATGTAACTTTCTGCACACTCAGTTGAGGAAGAAATTCGCATCAATAGATAACTTTGTAGAATCGATAAGTTACAGTTTCGATTTCATTTATTGTCTTCTTTTCCATACAAAGATTGTGATTACGACGGTGATGTGCCAATACCTCCTATCTGAAATTTTGCGAGAAATTCACTTTTTTATCGTTTTGAATTTAAATGCGTTACAATACATGTTTTAGTGAAATCTCCCTAAATACACTTAGGAGATTTCACTAAAACATGCGAATAACGTTTTTTTTTTTTAATTTAAAACTATAAAAAAGTGAATTTCTTGAAAAATGTCAGTTACATACAGAAGGTATTGGCACATCACCGTCGATTTGTCTCTTAGACATTGCTATAAGCGATGAGACAGAGGTTGTTCTCGAAACAGCTATGTTACAATTGAGGTGAACCATAAAGCTAATATTCTATCTATCCATACTATGATAAAGTAACTGTTTCTGTTGGTCTGTCTGTCTGTTACCTTTTCACGCCTAAACCAGTGAACCGATTGCTATGCGCAGTGTTATATAGAATCTTTTTTTTTTTTTTTAACTGAACAGACAGCTGTGCTGCTGGGGAGTTTGTTGCGCCACTTCTTCTCCCCAGCTAAAGCACTAGGAAGTGGTGAAGGGCGGGCGTTTTGGGGGACTGTCTTATGTAATTTTGACGTTCTAAAAGTGCTGATTCTCAGCCTAGTTTGAATAAATGACTTTTGATTTTTGATTTTGATTTTTTGATTTTTATGGAATTTGACAGCCTGGAGAAGGACATAGGCTACTTTTCATCCTGGATCGGAGATGTAGTCGGGGGCAACAGTTAGTCTTTAAGGTGAATGCGTCAAGGTAGCCCGCATTATTCAATTTTGTTTTAACCTTTTTATCAATTTGCAGGTCAGTGTCTGGTTATTATCAGATTTCGGAATAGATGACATTTTAGAACAAATCTAACTTAGAGAGATGTATTGATGATTATTATGGTTATAATTATGTAAATATAGACGCTGCTCTTTTATTGGCTATGGAGCTGCCAGGATAGTGTTTTACTCATCATTATGAACAACTTTTACTATGGGACTAAACCAGAAATCGCGAAAAAATTCAGCTGTTCCCTACATTTATGTTCGCATATCTCTTCCAAATTTAGGTAGCAGCAGATTTTTTTTTCGCGGTCCCATAGTAAAAGTTGTTCATAATGATGAGTACAACACTATCGTGGCAGCTCCCTAGCCAATAAAAAAGCAGCGTGTATATTTGTTATAGTCGCAAATCATATTTTGTCAAGATACAACGTGACACTGAACTGCAAATTGCAAAAAACGCAGGATAATTTAAATTTCGCGGGCTACCTTTGCACATTCCCTTTAATAACTGAGGACTTCATAATCGGGACATCAGTCGTGGCTTTGCTTGAACGCTTCTAGAAAATAACAATCACGAAACAGATAAGTAGACCAGACCGTACTCCGTCAATGATTTCCACAAACATTGGTTAGTTTTTCAGTTTGGTCACTGTCCATTGCCCCCAACAAAATCTAGATGCATCTACTCCATAATTATCACTTTCACTGTATTTCATAATGGCGCATATCTCGATGTTAGTACCAGCGTACAATTACAGGCGATAATTGTTATTCGTTCCGAGCCAGCAAACTAACATCTGAAGCAATGTGCTGATCTAGATTATATGAAGAAAAAAGTTATTTGTTCAGCTTTGGAGGTGTTCTTGTTGTTAGTATAAAGGAATGAAATAAAAATAAAACCGGTCAAGAGCGAGTCAAATTTTATTAACTTTGCTTGAGCAGTTTTTGAGTTAGATTCGATAATACGTATTCATCCACTTGTGTATCTTAATGATGTTATAACTGTCACTATTGTTTACATAGTAAGTAGTGACATACGAATTGGTATAGGGTAGGTACTTACCATAACTAAACAGTGAAAAATAAAGAACGTTTTTTACAAAAAAAAAAACAACTTCCAAAAAAAATACTACAAAGTGAAAAATAACTTTAACATCGGAAGTTGGTGGCAAAAACCTAAAAACGCCGACTTCCGTAATTAAAGTTATTTTTCACTGTAGTATTTTATTTGGAAGTCTGTTGTTATCTTTTTATGTAAAAAAGATTTTTAGTATTCCTATTATCCCCTAGAAAGCTAAATGATTGTTGCCAACCATACAATTTCGACGTTTTGCTTACAAACCGCTAGAATTTTACCAATTACTTTCTAAACTATCTATAGCGCAACGCACTAATGGGGCCTCGCCCTTAGTGCGTTGCGCTACGTTGCGTCGCGTCGTCACAACAGAACAACGTATTGTATGCCACACCTGCGTTGTGTTGACGCTGCGACAACGCAACGCAAGAGGGTATGCACGCCGTCGCAGCTGCGTCTCAGTTCAGCCTTCCCAATGGATAGATACACGCTGTCCGTCGTCGCAGCGAAGCTCTGATAACGCAGCGCATCACCCTCCCTCCCACTTCGTCTCTTGTCCGTCGATCCGTAGAAACGTCGCGCGCGACGACGCAACGGTCTAATGGGCATGTCATAAAAAATATATGGAAAACGTCGCAGCGACGACGCTGCGACGACGCAACGCAGCGCAACGCACTAATGGGGCCTCGCTCTAAAAGTGCCAAGAAAAACAAATATATAAAAATAAATAGGTCCATTCTTTGTTCACACATAATTGTGAGGCATCGAGAGTTATTAGCAAAGTAACTAGCTATTGTTTTTCCGTCGGTCGCGCTCGGCCGACGCCCGTAAAGCCCGTCACACACTTAGCTATAATATATATTTTGCCTACATTTCATTGCATAATTATGTTTTGCTATACCATAAATATTGATATGCAACAATTTAAATTACGGTATAGGTTAGTGACGTCACAGAAATATATATCATAGCTGTGCGTGTATAATCATAGGGTCGCTCGAAAATTTCTATAGAAAATTTATTGTAATATGCCTAGCTATAATTAATTTATATTAATATATATTATAGCTAGTTGTCAGAGCAGTATCGAGGAATAGATAGATAGGGGAAATATTTACATGATCATCTAAAAACTTATTAACCTTCTAATGATGTACGCTTAGGGCTCCGTACCCGAAGGGTGCTATACGGAACCCTAATACCTAAGCCTCTGCTGTCCGTCTGTCTGTCAGCGGGCTGTATCTCATGAACCGTAATAGGTAGCCAGTTGAAATTTTCACAGATTGTGACGAACCAAGACATCGACTTTAATTTTCACAAAAAGTACCCAAGTAAAGTTAAAAATTTTTATACGGGACTAACTTTGTGGAATACCTCCCGAATAAAATAAAAACCGTTCAAATCTATCTACTCTGTAAAAAGTTTGCGTGGTCATACATGAGGAAATAATATATACACCTCGAGAACCTCCTCCGTTTTGAAGGAACTAACAAATGTAAAAAAAATGTATCCTTACTCTAAGCTAGTTTAAATGGATCTTAAGATCCCCAATTTCTCAAAGTATAAACTGTACAATATATTATATAATATTCACGATGTCTCAGGGAATACGTAAATAACATAAAACACCAAGATCAGTCATTCATTTAATATCGTTGTCAACATAATATTCAATATCCACACCATACCATCATATCTCCTATTCTCCACATAATATCACTATTTATTTACTATTCTAATATTTACAATAAAACTAATAGGTTACCTTAATATAAAGAAGTTGTCCAACTATTCTATGCCAATCTATATTTTAAATGACACAGGCACTAGGAAAGTCGTACCACGTCTGCTCTCAACGCTGGCCTGGCGCAAAATTAGTAGCAATTTGTAAGTAAAATAAAAGTATAACGTTAAGACAAGATAGGAATGTTAATAATTACTAATATAACTAGTTTCGTTCAATGGTATTCGAAGCGTAGGCTTGTCCTCGAATAAATTGTTTCCTAATAACTTGAGCTCAATCTTATGCTGGTAAAGATTGGGCGACGAAGGTTAGATTTGTGATCATGAGCAATATTTTAAGAGGTCATTGTATTCATCACTATGAACAACTTTTACTATAGGACCAAACCTGAAATCGCGAAAAAAAACCAGCTGTTCAATACATTTACGTTCTCATAACTCGTCGAAATGTAGAGTACAGCTGATTTTTTTTTCGCGATTTCAGTTTTGGTTTCATAGTAAAAGTTGTGCATAATGATGAGTACAATGACCCCTTAAAATATTGCTCATGAATTCAATTTTACCCTGTAGGTTGACGCACTAATTCTGTCTCTCTCGTATTGGACCAGTCACATTTAATTCGACAAAGTTCGGTTTTTCTGAACCTTTGAAACTTTTACTTATTATTTCATTTTCTTTTGAGATTCTGATGAAAGAAAACTTAAAATGAGTAGGTATATACACATTACGTTTTTCCGCTTCTAATCTTACCTACTGACGGTTGATTCTCATTATCTGACATATAGTTTGACCAAGACCGCTGTACCGCACCTTAGGAATGCGCGGCGAGGCGGGGTGCAGCGCTGGCAAATGAGCGGTGGGACGCCGTGAGCGTTGACGAATGAGCGGCCTGCACTGCCCCCCGTCACGTCGCGCAAATACCTACGGCGCGGTATAGCGGTCTTGGTCAAACTATAACATGACTCCTGGAAATGTAACGTACACAGTTTGGTGAAACGTCACATGAAATGTAACACAATGTAGACGTCCTCATCATCTGCCCAGCCGGGGTCGGCTTCCAGCCTAACCAGCTGCAGCTGAATACCAGTATTTTACATGGAGCGTCTGCCTATCTAACCTCCACAACCCAGTTACTTTGTAATACGATACGGTACCCCTTGGTAAGATTGGTTGTCAGACTTGAGCTTATGAAGACCCGTAACAGCCGGACACGCTTAACTTGCTTTCCGAGGCACGGAGGGGTCTTGGTATATAAAGATAGTCACCCATTCACGGACCAATCGCGGCAAGCGTAGCTTAACCTGACCGATCGACCCGTGCAGCTGTTATTACTTAGCTAATTTAAAAATAACCAATGGAACATGAAATGTAACACAATAACAAGGCGAATTTGTTTCAACGTGTGTTACATGTTAACGTGTGTTACGTATGTTACATTTCACCAATCTGTACCCGGCATTGTAAGGAAGGGGGAATACTTAGAAAAGAAAGAAAGAAAAATACTTTATTTGGGACACGCACAGAAATAACAAACAGTAAAAAAGACGCATGTAAAAACATAAAAAAATACAAAATTAACAAATGAAAAAAGAAAAAGTCCGGTGCGAGGACAAAAAGGCTCCTATCTCAGCATAAAGCTGCGATATTAAAAAAAAAAACAGACTATTACTTATTCCCGCATAGCTTGTCACAACACGAGAAAAATGACGTCACACAAACATCTTTAAATCGCCTGTCACGTATATTATGACTGCGCTGTCAGTTTATAATGTGACATAAGCGTTGAAATATTGTTATGATTTAACTCTAAACGTTTTGTCATAACACAACGCCTCGTAGCCCGCTGTACCCATTAATAAGAAAACATCATTTTATTGCCGAAAAAACCTATATTTATAGCTTTTAGGGTTCCGTACCTCAAAAAGAAAAAGCGGAACCCTTATAGGATCACTCGTGTGTCACAGCCGATTTGCTCCGAATCTAATGGATCGATTAAGTTGAAATTTGACCCAAACACGGACGTGTAACGTAAATAAGTAAATTTTGAATATGTGGGTCACTTTGGGGGGCAAATAAGAAAAAAAAAAGTTTTGCAAACTGTACTGTGTGACATACAAATGAAAGGGCTTACTGCGAGGGTCTCAAATATATTTCTTTTATAATTTTAAAATAAATTATTTTAAAGTTATTTAAGAAAATATATTAAAAATGACCATTCCCCCCTTATCTCCGAAACTAGTAAGCCTAAAAAAAATACAGAAAATAGTGTTATACCTATAGATTACAGGAAAACCTATAAGAAGTCTATTAAGTTTGTTCTTGGGATAAAGTCATCCCAACTATGGGACCCTTCATTGTGCGTGATCCAACACGCACTTGGCCGGTTTTTTTTAAGACACTTTGTAAGTGTAGGACACTGGAGAAAATTATTTTCCTTAAGATTTGAATAAGTAACTGTTATTATTATAAATAAGTGGAGTTTTTTTACTGTACGTATGAACAATGAAAAAATATATAAAAAAGGTTATATTCGGTAACAAAAGTTGGTTTAATAATATTGAGGTTGACTTCTCCTTTTAAGTGTGAACACACCTGTGCCAGGAGAGGCCGCACTCCCTTAGCTTGATTACATTTATGTACAGACGCCAGCACATCAACCTTCTACAATCTGTCAGATTTCTTTAATAGATTTTCGACTTTATTACTAAAGCATTAGGTTCAAGGTTGATTGGGAAAATCTGACAGTTTCGGGTAGGTTGACCTGCTGGCGTCTGTACCTTAGCATCTTACAAAACTATTTAAATCGGTCAACTTGAATAGTTTGAGATCTTACTAGCTCTTGTCATATAAGTTAATACTTACTAGCGCAGGAGCCAGGGATTTTTTCTAATATTGAATACCTTCATAACTTGTGTCAATATATAAATACTATTTAAAAAAAATATTGCTACAATAGGTTTCCTGAAAGTGATAGTCTTTCCATTTTTCTTCACAATTTGTTGTTGTGTATTTTTAAGCAATGAAAAAAAAGGAGGAGGTTCTTATGTCGAGGCGTATTATATATATATTTAAATGTATGAATGTACAAAGTGTCACTAGGTAGAGCTACTAGAACTACAAAGTGAAAAATAACTTTAATTTCGGAAGTCAGTGACGCTGACAAAAACCAAAAAAAAAAAATACAAAGCCAAAGACACCGACTTCCGAAATTGGTTATTTTTCACTTTGTAGTGTTTTATTGGATGCGGGTTGTTTTTTTTTTTTTCTCTAAAAAAGTTGTTACTTGATAAACTAAACACTGTCTGACACTTGAAAACGCTACTATAATATTGTTGTCAGTTGTTTTAGATTGACTCCCTCGTCGACCTAGTGGTCGCAAGCGCTACTGCTGAGCATGAGGTCCTGGGTTCGATTCCCACGTCGGGCAAACTGTTATTGGGCTAGCAGCCTGGAATCTGAATTTTTGCCCGGTTGATGGCAACAGGCTCGCTCCCTATTAATAGCACTACATTTAATATTATAAAAATGTTCTCACAAAAATGTTCACGAATTGTTGATTGTTAGGCCATTCAAAATTTTAATTTGACGACAACTTAAACGAAATTCGCATCCAAAAACGAGTCTACTATTCTTAAGGCTATCAATCTTAGAGAGAGGGCGACTACCATAGACAAAAAACTGTAGGTATTCATTTCTCGTAATGAAACGGCACATAAAAAACAAATGGCCTACAATAGACCTTGTCATACGCAATTAATCTGGCAAATCAGAGGTTGTTCAGCGACTACAGCAGTACAGTTAGCAGTTGTAAGGTGTGTTATTAACATATCTATGTAGGTGTAGCCATTCTGTTCTGTCCCATAAAGCAAAAGTATCTTTCGTATAATTAGTGATGATAACTGAGTTGTCAATCGTCAGTTAGGGTTGGTAAACTTCGGTTTCTTATTTTATTTTAAAGACTATTCGATAATTTAAACCAGAAGAAATTACATGAACACTAGGTCGTAGCTGTGTTCGAAACGTCCCATTAATAAGTTTTTACATACTATAAATAAAACGTTTACTGTTCTTCTAAACTGCATGCTGACACGAAAAGGGATTTTAATTTATAATGTAAATCTTTTAGATATCTATTAATAAAATTGAAGTTTTTGTGATCTCAAAATAACAGCCTTTTACTAAATGCTTATCACAAAAAAAAAAAATCAGTCTGTTTGTTCCGCCGAATCTCCGAAATGGCGGGACCTTATAACGGGCCTTTCACTGGCAGATAGCTGATGTTACAAGGAAGGAGTAACTTAGACTACTTTTATTTTACAAAAAAAAAAAAAAAGAATTAGGCTGTCGCGCAAAAACAAATTAAAACCCATGAAATTGTGAACAAAAACCTATTCAAATAGGGAAGTATTGACGTCCACGCGGGCGAAGCCACGGGCAACAGCCAGTAGATGATAAAACTATGACTATTATATACTTTTGAAATACGGTCGTCACACTTGTCACCCCTACAAAGACCAATCAATCTAGCGGTGCGGCCGCCACAGTTTTGAACCGCATTGTTAACAGCTCACTACACAATCATTAAGGCACCTGTCCCACCAACCACGAGGAAGCGACTAGCTAACAACGAGTTTCTCGCGCGAAAATGTACAAGTAAAAAAAAGGTTACGTTTAAGTAAAATAAATACATGATATCGACACCTGTAAGGAAATAACATCGTAACTCAGTTTTAGGCCATTTTGAGTTACAGTCGTATTCTTGCTGATAGGCTTATGCAAGTGTAGCTATTCCTTCGTTAGACTCGACTTAAACGAAATGGAGAGATTTCCAATCTTTGACGCGCTTTCCTGTAAAGTTACAAATATTAGTTACGATGATATTCCTTGCAGGTGTCGATATATTAATCGTTGATCGCTGACTGTTCTCACCGCTGCCGAGTACTCGTTTATTGCAGCGACAAAAGCTGTCAAAGAGAGTACTAGCTGAGCGACGCTCGCTTGGCGGGCAGAACACTTGCTGAGAGACTCGCGCTTAGTACATGCGCAAACCAGCGAGTAATCGCTTGTCGCCGTCGCGCACTCGCTACTCGCCAACTTGTTTTTAGTTGGTAGCTCACTCGCTTCTCGTTAAGGCTCCTGCAGACAGAGGAGACGTGACTGGTAAAATTCTATGAAAACTAAAAATTTTCAATTTCTGCATTAAATTATTCACCGGTGCGGCGGGAGTCGCGTCGGGACGTCGCGTCACACCTGTCTACGGGAGCCTTTAATCGCCAGCGGTGGGACAGGTGCCTAACTAGATGTTCAATCTACAATAGTCTGCTAGTCTGGGAATTGTTTAGTGTGTCAGTCAGTTAACACGGAGGCTTTAAAGACGATGACTAATTAGGGGAAAAAAGTTTGCATCTATTTTGTTCGTTATAGTGAGACAACAATCGAGTTTTATTAAGACAAATTATTGCAAAATATGTTCATAGATGCAGTAGATTAGATCAAACAGATAACAGCTCTAATGTCACGGGGAAATGAGGATATCATGGATTTAATTAAATATCTAGGGATACCATGATATCTCTCTGACGAAGTTTCAAAGTCCAATCGATTGATCTCTAGCTCTGATGTAATAATAGCGACAGTTCTGTTTTATTTCTCACCTGAAGTCACCAGTCTCTTATTATGAATGCAAGTAAAAGTTAGTCATAAGTACCGCTTAATTTTTGCTCATGATATCGATCATATTGTGATTCTAAAGGATCTAGAACCAAGGAAACCTTATTCTTGAGTTTCTTAAAATAGTGCGAGCAAGGAAAAAATGAATGAAAATAATGATTAAAAAAAACGGGCCAAGTGCGTGTCGGACTACGCACAATGAAGGGTTCCGTAGTTGGGATGAATCTCAAGAACAAACTTAACATTGTAGTTGAAAAACATGTTCTCCCATACATTCCAACTGTAAATGTAAGTTTGTATGCACAATATTGAGAGATTTACCATGTTGTTTTAAGACCATAGACTTCTTATAGGTTTTCCTGTAATCTATAGGTATTGAACTATTTTTTGTATTTTTTTTTTTCAAAATTTTTGCCTCAGTACTTTCGGAGATAAGGGGGGCGGGATGGTCAATTATCGTCTATTTTTTTAAATAACTTTAAAATGATTTATTTTAAAATTATAAAAAGAATATATATTTGAGACTCCCACAGTAAGCCCTTTCATTTGATATGTCACAAGGTACAGTTTGCAAAACTTTTTTAAATTTTCTTATTTGCCCCCAAAATTGACCCCCATATTTGAAATTCATTTATTTACGTTACACGTCCGTGTTTGGGTCACAGAAATACATACGTGTACAAAATTTCAACTTAATCGGTCCATTAGATACGGAGACAATTGGCTGTGACAGACAGACAGACAGACACACGAGTAATCCTATAAGGGTTCCGTTTTTTTTTTTTGAGGTTCGGAACCCTAAAAAACATTCCCAAACATGTCGTCTGCTAATTTGTGTGTTCGTTAAATTGTATAATGTTAAAATTATGCAAACTTTGTCCTTGATAACATTCTTGACTTTGACCCCGCCGAGAATGTCTTTACACAGCATCCTCGGAATTTGACCTTTTGCTGAATAAAAATAAAAATGATATTATCTAGAATATTTTATCAGATTCTAAAGCAACTAAATTTAATGATATATGTAGTACTTTTGTTTTTTTTATGATTATAGGTATTCTATTGTTTATTTTTATTTTCTTATTTTATTTTATTCTCCTAGAGATCTATATCATATATTAAATAGATGTCCGTAGGTGTACGAGCGTGGCATCACACGGGCTCTATCACAATACCAGCGCTGCGGTATTTATTTTTTAAATATCGCAGCTTTAAGCTGAGATAGGAGCCTTTTTGGCCTCGCACCGGTCTTCTTAAAATTATTTTTGTTTTAATGTTAATTTTGATAGTTTTATAAACTCCTTTTTTACTGTTTGTATTTCCTGTGCTTGTCCCAAATAAAATATATTTTCTTCTTTTTTTCTTTCTTTCTTTACTACTTATCTAGTATCACAGGAGGTCGTGGCTAAGTAACAACAGCCGCACCGCCATCTTTACATACTCAGACCCATCCGTGCCTCGGAAAGCACGTTAAGCTGTTGGTCCCGACTGTCATTCGTGGATCTTTGACAGTCGTTACGGGTCGTCAGAAGCCCGAAAGTCGTTTCGTATTACCTAGTAACTGGGTTGTGGAGGTCAGATAGGCAGTCGCTCCATGTAAAATACTGGTATTCAGCTGCATCCGGTTAGACTGGAAGCCGACCTCAATATAGTTGGGAAAAGGCTCGGCAGATTGATGGAATGCTTATCTAGTAACGTTTATAGTCCTTGTTTCAAGTACCATGTTAATTACAGATTTTGATGATATCGCATATGTAAAATTTTATACGTTTTGTATTTCTTACCTGTGGGGAAATATTATATGTGCTAAACATAAATATCGATAGGTTTCTTTGGAATAATAGAACAATTCAGGTAGCAGCCCGAAATAATAATAATAATAATTATAGCTTGGACCCTGTTCCCCATGCCGGTGGACTTCTATTTTTTATATTTTTAAATGTTTTTTTTTATTCTAATATTTAAAAATATAACTTATATGTAAAAACGTTGAATAAAAGATAATAATAATAATAATATCCTGGGACATTTTCACACACTGTCATCTGATCCCAAACTAAGCAGAGCTTGTACTATGGAAACCAGATAACTGATATACTACATATACTACTTTTTTTTTTGTAAATACATACTTATATAGATAATTACACCCAGACTCAGGACAAACAGACATATTCATGCACACAAGTGTTTGTCCTGGATGGGAATCGAACCCACGACCTGCGGCATGATAGGTGGTATCTTAACCAACCACGCCAGCTGGCCTGTCAATCAAAACCTGCTTGGAATCTGGATTTATGCCCGGTTGATGGCAATAGTCTCGCCCTCTATTACTTAAGGGGAAGCGTCAGGGTAACCAAATTTTATAATAGTAATTCAAATTTTCTTAGGTTTTTTTTTTTGCAATTTGTAAGTCAGTATTAAGTTGTATGTTAAATAAAGAATTATAATCATTAAAATCAGTAATACGTTAAGTTAGTATAATTCACAAATGTCAAGATTTCATGAAATAGTCATTCATTAGGATTACCTGGTCTTAAGAGTTATATTGATCACTTAAATTATTATAATTCTGTAAATAGATACTTTTTAGGACCGGGAATTACATTTTGATCACCGTACAACCTAATAGGTACTGACTTGTAAATTGCAAAAAAACGTAAGAAAATATGAATTTCGCGGGCTACCCTGACGCTTTCGCCTTAAACATAGCTAGCGAAAAGTTGGTGTACCTACTATAGGTACACGTCTGCCTAACCCTTCAAGGATTACAGGCGTATTGTATGTTATAAAAGAAAAAAAAATCTATCAGTTTAAAGTACCGAAAAGAAAACGCGTGGGCGTGCCTTCCTCAAATAGTTTTTGGATAATTTTACTATGCGTACTCGAATCGTGTGAAAGAATTTGTAAAAGTAAACTAAGGGAAACTGGTTCTTAGCTATTAACTTAAAAGATGAATGACCAAACATTCGAAAGTAATTAAATACCGTGTCGAAGTTGCTTCAAGACATTGAATATTTACATAACAGCTGACTATTAATATTTACGGTTTCATTTAACGCATCGACATAAGTTTCCTTTTCACCATTTTTATTTTATAAGTATAGTGTGTACAGTTTTTATAGATTAGGCTGTATACGGCTTAGCTCATGACTTTCGATTGAAAGTGATCGTTTTAAAAAGTCCGCTTAGGAGTAAGTTGTTATTTGTTAAAGCACGATGGGATTGACATTGTCGCATATTTTTACAAAAATCTCCTAAAAGGCGATATGTATGACAGGTCTCCAGGTTCAGACCCTCTCGCAGGGGGACCAAGGGTGCCTAGACACGGGGTCGTCTAGCGCCCATAATATTTTCGTTTGGTCCATGGGGTGGTCACGGCGTGCAGTGCAATGTGTTTTTTGTGAGCCGGTAAATGGGGGGTCTCCCCAGCGGAGGGTCCGGTGACGGACAGCCGCGGCGGGTTCGCGGTGAGTGCTGACGCGTGCCCGTGTTCCCGCCACAAGCGGCAGAGGAGGACACCGTGGAGTTTTAGTGGGTTGGAGTCCCACATAACTGCACTATCTCCCCGTAGTGCAGTATACATGAGCATTTCTCCATGCAAAATAAATAAAAAAGGTTCTTAAAAAGTATGTTTCTTATCTATACAGGGTTACTGGTAACTCGACGTATTCCTTGCAGGACGTCATAGCCCTACTATGACGTCCTGCAAGGCGTCCTAAAAGGCAACAATTTAAGCCACCATATTGTTTTAAAAAATCCCAGATCACTTGATGACAATTTAAAAATGATTTACGGCGCGACTGTCTACTGAAGTTTAAGTTATTACTATAGTTGATGCCGCAGCAGATCTTTGTTAAACGTTCAAAAATGCCTAAACATTTGGCAAAGATCACTAATCAAACATTTTATTATTCGTAATTTTCGCCATTGCTACTTTATAAAAAATGTTGTCGTGCAAAAAAAAAAACCATTATCGTAACGTCTTGCAAGGAATATGTCAAGTTACCAGTCGACGGTGAAGTGCCAATACCTCGTAACTGAAATTATCGTAACGTCTTGCAAGGAATATGTCAAGTTACCAGTCGACGGTGAAGTGCCAATACCTCGTAACTGAAATTATCGTAACGTCTTGCAAGGAATATGTCAAGTTACCAGTCTACGGTGAGGTGCCAATACCTCGTAACTGAAATTATCGTAACGTCTTGCAAGGAATATGTCAAGTTACCAGTCGACGGTGAAGTGCCAATACCTCGTAACTGAAATTATCGTAACGTCTTGCAAGGAATATGTCAAGTTACCAGTCTACGGTGAGGTGCCAATACCTCGTAACTGAAATTATCGTAACGTCTTGCAAGGAATATGTCAAGTTACCAGTCGACGGTGAAGTGCCAATACCTCGTAACTGAAATTATCGTAACGTCTTGCAAGGAATATGTCAAGTTACCAGTCTACGGTGAGGTGCCAATACCTCGTAACTGAAATTATCGGAACGTCTTGCAAGGAATATGTCAAGTTACCAGTCGACGGTGAAGTGCCAATACCTCGTAACTGAAATTATCGTAACGTCTTGCAAGGAATATGTCAAGTTACCAGTCGACGGTAAAGTGCCAATACCTCGTAACTGAAATTATCGTAACGTCTTGCAAGGAATACTCGTATGTCAAGTTACCAGTCGACAGTGAAGTGCCAATAGCTCGTAACTGAAATTATCGTAACGTCTTGCAAGGAATATGTCAAGTTACCAGTCTACGGTGAGGTGCCAATACCTCGTAACTGAAATTATCGGAACGTCTTGCAAGGAATATGTCAAGTTACCAGTCGACGGTGAAGTGCCAATACCTCGTAACTGAAATTATCGGAACGTCTTGCAAGGAATATGTCAAGTTACCAGTCGACGGTAAAGTGCCAATACCTCGTAACTGAAATTATCGTAACGTCTTGCAAGGAATATGTCAAGTTACCAGTCGACGGTGAAGTGCCAATACCTCGTAACTGAAATTATCGTAACGTCTTGCAAGGAATATGTCAAGTTACCAGTCGACGGTGAAGTGCCAATAGCTCGTAACTGAAATTATCGTAACGTCTTGCAAGGAATACTCGTATGTCAAGTTACCAGTCGACAGTGAAGTGCCAATAGCTCGTAACTGAAATTATCGTAACGTCTTGCAAGGAATATGTCAAGTTACCAGTCTACGGTGAGGTGCCAATACCTCGTAACTGAAATTATCGGAACGTCTTGCAAGGAATATGTCAAGTTACCAGTCGACGGTGAAGTGCCAATACCTCGTAACTGAAATTATCGGAACGTCTTGCAAGGAATATGTCAAGTTACCAGTCGACGGTAAAGTGCCAATACCTCGTAACTGAAATTATCGTAACGTCTTGCAAGGAATATGTCAAGTTACCAGTCGACGGTGAAGTGCCAATAGCTCGTAACTGAAATTATCGTAACGTCTTGCAAGGAATACTCGTATGTCAAGTTACCAGTCGACGGTGAAGTGCCAATACCTCGTAACTGAAATTATCTTAACGTCTTGCAAGGAATATGTCAAGTTACCAGTCGACGGTGAAGTGCCAATACCTCGTAACTGAAATTATCGTAACGTCTTGCAAGGAATATGTCAAGTTACCAGTCGACGGTGAAGTGCCAATACCTCGTAACTGAAATTATCTTAACGTCTTGCAAGGAATATGTCAAGTTACCAGTCGACGGTGAAGTGCCAATACCTCGTAACTGAAATTATCTTAACGTCTTGCAAGGAATATGTCAAGTTACCAGTCGACGGTGAAGTGCCAATACCTCGTAACTGAAATTATCTTAACGTCTTGCAAGGAATATGTCAAGTTACCAGTCGACGGTGAAGTGCCAATACCTCGTAACTGAAATTTTTGGAGAAATTAACTTTTTTATCATTTTGAATTTAAAGGCGTTATTCGCATAATTTAGTGAAATCTCGCAAGTGTATTTAGTTGCAACAGGATTAAATCAAAATTTAGAAGTACCTTCCAACTAACCACCGAGTCTATGGCATTACCTCCTAACTTTCATGGGACACGTGCTGACTTCGACAGTTAGAAGTCATTGTCACTTCGGTTAATAAATTCAACTTGTCAACAAATTAAATGCTTTTTCCACTTTGTGTAAATTGTTACAAAACTTACTTTGCAAAATATTAAATGAACCGTAACCAACACCTTTTTTAGCTCAATGACAATCGCATGCAGTTGTGAACTTCCATTCTCAAATCACTTCAAGTCTGTACAAAAAGGACCCAATTGACGCATCTGTCGTCACCTCGACGACCAAGCGTGAAGATAAGGAAACGCCTCGATCACGTTCCGTCACTTTCTCGCTAACGGGACTCGAACCCGCTCTGTTGCGAAAACCGCAGCGCTGAACACTACAACACTAATGGAGTTTGTCTAGCTAGGTATACGTATATATTGAGTTTTGTTAAGTATACATATATATGTATAATGTTTGGGAATTTTAAGCTTGTGTTGGGTTTATAGGTAGGTTTTCAAAAATCCTTTCTTGGTATTCAGTTTGGCTTTTTATGGAACTCTGAACAAAATTTCATGCTTCTAAAGCCAGGCAGCGGCAGCGGCTTAGTGTGCGTTGTCTGTCAGCGAATGTGCGTAAGGTTTTTATTATGTAGGCAGTGTGAAACATAGATATATATATATATATATATATATATATATATATATATATATATATATATATATATATATATATATATATATATGTATAGAAAAGGGGTTAGTAGGCAATGAGATGACGGCTGATAGGGAACAGGAACACCCCAATTCACTACGTTAAGGGACTAAGTATTTAAAAAAAGAACAGGCAGACATGGGGACAGCCGACAGAAGTGAAAACTTAAACGTAAAACTATGCATAGCATCTCGCGGTGACGCGAACCCGTAAGTTTTCCCCCTACCAAAAATCGCTCAACGCGCCTAAAGAAATTTTCACTTCAAAAAAGTAATTTCCTTCCATACGGTTTTCACGCTATCGTTGTATCGAACTTCATCAAAATGGCTTGTAAAAACGTGACAGACACAGCAAAGTCGCTGCCACTTTCTGCAATAAAATTCCACACATTCTCGACCTTACCACAAAATTTTCTAAATCGCAAGCCGTACATTTTCGCAATCTCATTACAATACTATTATAAAAGGTAACGTGATGCAACGAACTGGAAAGAAGGAAATGAGCCATCGATGTTAATTCGTGCTGATCGCCTTGCAGGTCGTTGTGTATAAATTAAGTGGCTAATCTACCGGATAATAGCGTGTTTTCATAAACAAAGGTTATAGAAACTGGTCTTAGAAATGTGGAGTTTTTAGAGTTCCGTATCAAAATGATAAAAAGGAACCCTTATGGTGCGACTCCAGTCTGTCTGTCTGTCACAGATGGATATCTCAAGAACTACTAATATGCTATCAACTTGAATTTTAGAATAGTTTTAGATGGCGGTCTTAAAAATTCGAAGTGGGACTACTAGGGCATGTGGGGTATCATATGAAAGAGCGCTGTTTGCACATTCTCAAACATTTATTATTTTCTTGTAGGTCGCATATTTTAGACTTTTGATGAAAATCGTAAAAAAAAATACCTTAATCGCGAAAAAAAATCAGCTGTTCCCTACATTTTGCGAACATAAATGTACTGAACAGCTGATTTTTTTTCGCGTTTTCAGATTTGGTCCCATAGTAAAAGTTGTTCATAATGATGAGTACAATGACCCCTTAAGAGGTTGTTGGTGTTTTACCAATAACCCTGTATATACATATAATCTGTGGCAGTAATTCGTGACGAAATCACTCCCACAGATTGCAGGAAGGCGAGAGGATGTTACACATAAAAAATCAGAGGTTGAGTACACGTATAACATGAAACAGTTGTTACATTATATTTTTCTTAACAACCAGATCAGCGCTATACTTTATATCTACAGAACGCATACCAGCGCTGTTGCGCAACAACGCATGCGCGAATCCACTGCGCTTGCGACTGCATCTTCGTTTTCGAAACTCAACTTTATTTTTATCCGGATAGGGTTTAGTTTTAAACAGTAACGTGAAGTTATGAATAAGCAATAGCTTGATGAATGTGGTTCCTAACTACTTAAGTGTAGTAATAGTTCTTTTTTTTATAAAGCTGTGAAGTTATGTTATTTTTGTCGAGTAATAAGAGATTTTCTTTCGCTTTGTCAAGCAGTTATTATACAAATAAAATAATCCGATATATCACTGTACTCATTTTAAAACCTTAAATTCACTGACATAGAACGCACAGCCTAAGGGCTATTTTTGGCCAAACGAGCGTATTTTTTAACCGACTTTCGAAAAAGGAGGAGGTTATCAATTCGTCACGTATATATGTATATATATATATATATATACAGGGCTATTTTTAAATCATTAACTAAACTTTAACAGGGTGTTCTACCCATGAATATGAACAACTTTCATTATGGGACCAAACCTGAAATCGCGAAAAAAAAATCAGCTGTTCAGTACATTTATGTTGGCATAATTCGTCAAAATGTACTGAACAGCTGATTTTTTTTTCGCGATTTCAGGTTTGGTCCCATAATGAAAGTTGTTCATATTCATGGGTAGAACACCCTGTATACAAATTAGAATGGAAGTTCGTAATTTTTGCTGATGTGAAATCTCATTGGCCGCAAGGCTTGTCTCAGATAATTATCAAGGTTTAGGAAAACGAACTCTTTGCCATACAATTTCATTGTCACATTTCTCTATGAAAAGGAACTTTGTATTACAAATGGTCAATCAGAAATCAACTTAGATTACATAACACAGTAGATATAGATACGAGATTGATTAAGCGGCAGTACCTACATGTAAAATTTCTATGATTGGTGGAATATATTATGTAAGTGTTCTTCTAACTTAACAGGCAACTGTGCTGCTGGGGAGTTTGTTGCGAAACTTCCATCACTAGGAAGTGGTGTAGGACGGCCGTTTTGGAGGACTGTCTTATATAACTGACATTCAAAAAGTGCTGATTCTCAGCCTAATTTGAATTTGTTTTTGATTTTGTTCAAGTGGGTATAGTATTGCATGAAATGTTCCGTACATGGGTGACCATCTTTGCATACCGAGACTCCTCCGTGCCTCGGAAAGCACATTAAGCCGTTGGTCCCGGCTGTCATTCGTGGATCGTTGAAAGTCGTATCGTATTATCCAGTAACTGGGTTGTGGAGGTCAGATAGGCAGTCGCTTCGTATAAAATACTGGTATTCAGCTGCATCCGCTTAGACTGGAAGCCGACCCCAACATAGTTGGGAAAAGGCTAGGCAGACAGATTTGATTGATTGATTTTGTTCAAGTAAGTTCTTAAGAACCTTCTTGGTCCTTGATACTCGAGTATCAAAACACACCGTGTACGATAATGCTAATGTCACGCGACTGGCCTAGGAATGCGGCGCCCAACTGTTCTAAATACAGCTTAGCATGATATGCTAAGTAATTTTCATCTCTATGTCTATAGAGCTAAAGTCCATGCATCTAGCGAGAACAGTCTAGGAATTTATGCTAAACGAAACGAGGCCTTATCTGTATGAAGGTAAGTTTCATATGCATTAGAATGTAGGCATATATTTTATTCTAGGTACTTGCTTTGAAAAATGAAAGATATATAAACGTTTTGATAAAATATGACCTTGACTTTCAAGTAAATAAGGTAGTCATCTTTTTTTTGTTTGGTTAGTGACTAACCTGGGGTCAGAGTTTTTATGCCGCCGATAGGCTTTGGACTTGGCTTCACGTGCCGTCGAGAAATATCTCTCAGGCATGGTCGGTTTTCCTTATGATGTTTTCCTTCACCGTTTTTATTTAAACAAGTGATAAGTAATTAATTATACAATTCGCACTCGAAAAGTCAGAGGTGCGTGCCTTCGGTTCGAACTCGAGACCTATGACTTGGTAGTCCGACGGTTACACCCCTTGGCTATCACTGCTGTTAATTAAAAGAATTGTGACTTGTACTTTTTAATTAAAAGAATTGTGAATTGATGCAGTGTACCAAACCATTTTTTTACATTAAATTAATATTATTTCAAATTAGTTTCATAGCAGGCATTAAACAAAAGAAATAAAACGTTCTAAATAGTTAAGTTTATAGTGCAGGATGATATGGTGTGGGGACCTCGTGGCTAAGTAACTCGAGACGTATGCAGTCATACGTCTCGAGTTCAAACACAAGACCCGCACCTCTGATTTTTCGGATTCATGTGCATATTGTATAATTATTTTATCACTTGCTTAAAAAAACGGTGAAGGATAACGTGAGGAAACCTGCATGCCTGAGAGATATATCTCGACGGCATTGAAGCCAAGTAAAGAGGCCCATAGGCGGCATAAAAACTCTGACACCATGTAGGTCACTAACTCCGCCAGGGTCGCGGGTTGTTCGAAAGATTTACCGTGGCCCTGGCACAGGCAACTGAAGGAACACGAGTGGGTTTTAGTCAGTAGAAGTCTGACACGCCCTCCCGCTCCACCCAGAGCGGGAGAAGTTATTTGATGATTTCCCATCCAAAAAAAAGGTAGGTCACTAACTACACGAAAATAAATGATTTGATTTTGATATGCGTAAGTATGTAAAGTTCCGCTTAATTAATTTGGCGCGCGGTTAAAATTGGAACTAAAGGCGCCATTTTGTTTTGTCTATACAATTTCTGTGACGGTTTCACAAATGTTTGCAAACAACGCCCCCATGTCAATGTCGTTCAGGCGGCAAAAGATACTTGTAGCACTATTTAAAACTAACAGCTCTAAAATACCTCGCATTTCTATCTGATTTCAGTGATTTCACTTAACAGCACAAGACAGCGTTATTTTTAGCCTACTTTAGTAGGCTAACCAAATAACTTAGTTTAAATAAAAACTAATTTCAAATCTAATTTCCGATTTTATCAAGTTTGCAATTATCAATTAAAATTCAAGCATGCAGTTACAACATCTTGCATTGCTTGCGGTTTCCGAAAACCCGCGAGTAATTGTTATGTTTTGCAACTTGCAACATTACTGCAAAGTTAGTGGCCTGGGAAGATTATCTTTTTAAATTGTTTTACGTATTTTTTCTATACAGCTTCGTGTATTGAGGATCCTTGATGAATTGCTGTTGTGAGTTTTTTTTTCTATATTTTTAGTCTGTGGTGATATCATAGACATTTTTTTCGGTTCCGTGTTGTTTATGCATGGTTTACATGTAGAAGTCTTGAGAATCATATCTTAATTACTTAGTTGGCTCTCAATAGACAGATTCGTGAAGACTTGAAATGAAATGAATTATGTATATTTCTGTAAGTAGATCTTTTAAGACACTTTTCACGTCAATAATTTCGTAAATATTTTAAAACTAGATGGACTCCTAGCTGACTGGTCCCTGAGAAGAAATGCCGAATCAAACTCAGAAGTCATGGTCTCTTTTAAAGTCCAGACATTATATTATTAGAATTTTATGTGAGTCCAACAATGCAGAGCCGAAGGGAAGGTAAGGGTCTGTTGAAGAAAGAGCCTTCTGTACCAACAGACGGCATGCATGCATTAGTCATTGCGTAGCTCAACCCTATTTTAGGGAGCTCAACAAATACTGGTTTAGGAAATTAAAGTTAAGATTTTAAAACATGAAAATAAGACCTGTGGCAGTTGCTCTTGAGATCCTTCGTGATCCTTTTAGTGTTGTGTAGTAATAGGTTAATTCATAAGATGAAGACGTGCGTGGAAAAGAGAGAGAGAGAGAGAGAGCCTTGTGCCAAACAGTGGGACAGTAGTAACAGGTAATTGCGTAACACTAACAATTGCGATGTCTTTCACTTTGACAGTTCATCAAAATTCATTGCGTCATTTACGTTCTCGAGCAGACGAACTTTTCTAACATACGAAGCAATGGATTAGGAATTTAGTTCAAAATCCTTAGGATTGTGGAACAATGTGTGTGATGCAATTGGGATGCAGGCTGCATAGATTGATAGATATAACAGTTTTACAGCACAGAGTTGCTTAAGGGGCTCCCCCCTTAAGCAGCTCTGTGCTCTAAAACTCCAGGTAGCCCGCGAAATACAAAATTTGAATTAGGTTTTAATAAAATATGATTCGTGACCATAACATATTATATGTAATTGGAATCAGTAATATAACTCCTTAGGTTAGTATAATCCTAAATGTCAAGACTTCATGAAATAGTCATTCATTAGGATTATATGAAAGAAAATTGTATAAATGATTACAATTCTACGAATCGTTTTCAGATCAACATACAACCTAATACCGACCCGCAAATTGCAAAAAAAACATAAGAAAAAATTAATTTCGCGGGCTACCTGGAGCTTTCGCGTTAATGTAAACTCAGCTTAATTTTAAAAGTGTCTAGCAAACTTGTAATTTTTTTTTTCTTAAAATAGTAGCCTTGTTTGGCTCAAACACGGTATAGCACTCTGTTGTTTTATATTGCATCTCCTAGGTTATTTAGTAGCAAACTAGGTACCTATTTTGTTTGCTATTGTAATTTGCAGACGATAGTGAAATCAGCACCTTGATAATACGAACAAACTTGTAGGTATTCGTAATGGTTCTGATTTTGTCAGTTATTCATGTTAAATTCGCTTTATAAAATTCTGACATTAACTGCTGAGCACAAAGTCCGGGGTCCGATTCCCAGATCGGTTATTGGGTTTATCCATCAGGAATTTTTCAAAGGAGCTCGGTTTCTGAATTTGTGCCCGGTTGATGGCAATAGGCTCGCCCCCTATTACATGGGACGTTTTATGAAACAATTGGCGATCTGCCTAACCCTTCAGGCAGCACAGGTGTGATGTTATGATGAGTAATTTAAGTACTTCAGAATTCAAGTAGGTATTATTCTGTGTGGTCTTCGGACCGCGGCGACCGCTGACTCGGCGGCCGGTCTATGTAAACGATGATAATTGTCGATAGTTAAACGAAAAGGATCCAACCCCCATTAGGTGTAGTGTTGGATCGTTTTCATTTAACTATGGACAATTATAAGGAAAGCCTTACAATGATGCAGATTCTCTTGTTCAATAACTAAACAAAAATTAGAGAATCGCTATCTTTTACTAACAGGCAGCGCGAGAAAAGGACGGCCATAGCTATGTGCCAAGTTAGGGATGTCAAACTAGTTTACGCCTTGCGCTTCACCGTGTTTTTAGTCGACATGTATTTACGTTAGTCTAAAGTAGGGAAATATTTGTTCAACTTTGACAGCTCTAAGTCCGTCTCTTTCACGTTTTATTGGAGAGAAAAGGTTAGCAATAGTTAAATTAAGTTTAGTTTGAGCATAACAGAATTGGCTCCAGTTTCTTTCTAAGTTAAAATAAAAATTCCGATTCACAATGAGACGAGTATCTTTTTTTAATGCTGTTTGTGTTTTTTAATGCTAGCCCACTCTGCAAGTGAGAAGGCAGATCTATTTGCATCTCTCTTTGCAAGTAATTCGCGTCTAGATGCTGGTTCCAAGCAACCACCTACTGCACCTAGTAGTGACTCTTCGATGTCGGAGATCGCAGGTCATACAAAAGAGCTCGGAAGAGTATTGTGCAGTCTAGATGTGAACAAGACAAACGGGCTTGACGCCATCCCAGCGAGTGTTGAGGCAGTGTGCGCCTGAACTGTCTTCTGTGCTGACACGCTTGTTCCGCCTCTCTCTACTAAAAAGAACAGTGCCGAAATCTTGGAAGCTAGCTAATGTACAACCAGTGCCCAAAAAGGGCGACCGTGCAAACCCTGCCGATTACCCTCCGATTGCCATTACCTCCCTACTATGCAAGGTTATGGAAAAGGTACTGAACAGTAAGTTGCTGACCATCTTGAAGACAACGATCTCCTCAGTGACCGTCAATATGGCTTTCGCCGGGGACGGTCAACTGGCGATCTTCTCGTGTTTGTCATGCACTACTGGGGCGAAGCCATCGAGAAACACGGTGAATCACTTGCTGTATCTCTTGATATCTCGAAGGCCTTTGAAAAGGTATGGCACGTAACTCTTCACAGCAAGCATCCTGCTTATGGCATCCCAGCTGGTTTTTGTAGCTGGATAAAAGACTTCCTTAGTGAACGATCGATCAGAGTGGTCGTTGACGGCTGCTCCTCTGAGCTTATGGCTATTGATGCCGGAGTTCCTCAGGGGTCTTTTCTCTCTGCATCTCTTTTCCTGTTGCACATCAATGACCTACATCAGCGTGGTATTGTTGGGTACGCGGATGACATGGTACTGTTTCGGAGAGATACTTGTCCAGCGCAAAAACCAGCGGCGATGAAGTTTGTTCTTTGAGAAGAGCCATGGTAGAGCGGACAGATTTGACCTTAAGCCTTGTTTCCCAATGGTGTGATGACAATCTGGTCTCTTTTAACGCCTCCAAAACACAGGCGTGTCTTTTCACCGCTAAAAGGAGTCGTTTCGCCAAACTCCTACTTTTCGGGGTACATCTGTTCCTGTTACAGATCGGCTCGAGCTCCTAGGCATGTAGTTGACATCCAGTTTCAAGTTCGGCGCTACCATCGAGCGCAAAGCCCAAACTGGCGGCCAAAAAAGTGGGCATCATAAACAGAGTGATGCGATAATTTACGCCTGGACAGCTTTTGACCCTTTATAAAGCCCGATCCTGCATGGAGTATTGCAGCCACCTTTGGGATGGCTCAGCTAAATACTAACTTGCTGCGCTTGACTCAGTAGAACGCAGAGCTAAGAGGCTCATTGGCGACGTAGAACTGGTGGACGCCAAGCTTCACAGCTTGGCTCATCGCCGCAAGGTTACCTGCTTGTCGGTCTTCTATAGACTGTACTTCGGTGAGTGTGCTCAGGAACTCCACAACCTCATTCCACCGGCCCCCTTCTACCATCGAACATCTAGACGCACTGCAAGTTACCATCCATGCCTAGTGACCATTCCACCAATTCGCACTAAGCGCTTCCAAACATCCTTCATAATGCGCACGGCAAAAGAGTGGAACTCACTACCTGCGTCTGTGTTCTCGATCGCATACAACCCGAATCTCTTCAAAGTTAGAATGAACAGGCTTCTTCTGGGTAAGCTCACTCCATAGTAGTCTCTGTCACCTCTGACCTAGATTAAAGTCAAGAGCAAAACCCAACTCAAATAAAAGAAAACGTTAAAATAATTTATTTGAATATTAAAGTAATGAAACCTAATGACAGTTACGACGTTTAGAAGTTAAATAATTATACGTAACAGTTGCGTGTGTATTGAATAAAATAAATACGTAACGTGGTAATAAAAAGTAGTTTTAATTAAAAACCTGACCTCGGTCTTGTATTATTAGAAGCTAAGACCTAGCCTGGAACCTAGAAAAAAGGCCAAAACAGCAAAATACAGACCATCTCGTCGAGATATCACATTGACGATTGTAGGCAAATCTTAGATATCTTTTTTTTTTTTGTGGATGGGAAATCATCAAATAACTTCTCCCGCTCTGGGTGGAGCGGAAGGGCGTGTCAGACTTTTACTGACTAAAACCCAGCCGTGTTCCTTCAGTTGCCTATGCCAGGGCCACGGTATCTTTTTCAAACAACCCGCGACCCCAGCGGCATCGACCCTATTGAACCCCATCTTTTGCTGACATCTCTTTGAGGCGCGCGTGGAACACAACGCGCCGTCGACCCGGGCCTGGTCCTCACCGGACGGCGAGCTACCCACTACTCACCGTCCGCAAGCCCGCGCCTACGGTGGCCGGGAATCGGCTATCGATTCCCGCCGCCCAGGGCGTCTCCGAATCTTAGATATCTACAGGGTCTGTAGACCATCAAACTTAACAACTTTCTCAATGGGATCGACATCGTAATCGTGAAAAAAATACCAACTTTCCTGTACTAAACTTCAATACTAACTCGACCCAAATGTCATTACAATGTTGGTCCCATGGAGAAAGTTGTTCAGTTTGGTGGTGTCCCTTAACCCTTCGAATGCCGGAACGCAGGTCTGCGCACCATTTTTTTATGCGAGTGCGCCACTCGAAAAAACACCTAATTACATTAATGTAATTAGGTGTTTTTTCGAGTACAGCTAAAATCGCGCAGACCTACGTTCCCGGCATATGAAAGGTTAAGTTTGATCACACCTTTCTGGTACAACCTGTATACTTTTGCTAAATACGTTAAAATACCAGACGGGTTAAGTAATACAGTGATTACATGGAAGAAGCCTTCTAGTACGTAAAAATTTATTATATTCAGCGTGTATCAGAAATGGTGGTAAAAAATTATCGGCTGTCATTCTTCTAGGTAGGAACCTACTTATTGAAGTTGTGTATGGGACAGCTGATTATTTTTTGGCGTTTACAATGTTGGTGATACAAGTTTCCTCATAGTTATTCAGTTTGATAGTCTGTATCTATACCACATCCTTAAAAATGAGCACAAATTTTTGATACACGTTGTATAATCTTGGCTAAAGACTAAAAATTATTTCAAATCTTCTACTAGCGATTAACGTTAATTATTTTATGCTGTAGGTCGTTTTTATTTTTTTATTCGGGAAACTTCATTTACAATTACATGTACAGCACCCATAAGTTGAGTTGTTAATTGATCCTGGCAGTGGTCTCGAACGTCGTCACAAGGCCAAATCGGTAGAGTTGCCTACAAATATCGGTAGATTCGTACTCAAAATAGGTAGGTAAAAAAAATATCCCAAAAATGATCCCATATCGTTCTACTGATATGGTCTATTTTTTGGGGATAATTTTTTGGTAGAACCTACCGAAAAATCGGTAGGTTCGAGACCATTGGATCCTGGCAATTAACACTTTCGCTGACGTCACGGGCCTGAGGCGTATTTTATTCGTGTTTGATATGACGCTACGCCCACAAGTTACTTCTTAGTAATGTACGCAAATTCGTGGCTTCTTAGCCACGTGATCCAGCATCGTATTGCACTCATTTTCTAGTATCAAGGCAAAAAAGACCAGAATAAAATATACCATATTACAGTGTACTTTGACTTGTTTTATGACGACAGTAGATGCGACTATAGATAATTTTTAGTGTCATTTTCAGAATATCAAGTGTCAGTGAAAGTCATTGAGATAGAAAAATATGGAGATGGCATATTCTACCATAGGAAGAATAGTTATACAAATATGTGTCATATCGACACAGACATGTCTAAAAGCGTTTTGTTTCTTTTTAATTAATCAAGAGCTGCGTATGAAAAGAGAGACATCTATATGTTTGTCAAGGACTAAATTTGAAAACACTCTTATGTGACGTCAATATCGTGTCTATGCGTGACCGGTCGCCATGTTGAGTGCTCAGTTTTGTGGTAGATGATTGGTAGATGTGCTGTCAAACGGTTGCTTGCTCTCTCTCTTGCACTCGCAGTTACAAACCTACGAAAGGCGGCCATGTTGAGTGCCCGATTTTTGCAGGTATGCACGCTAATTTTGTAGTTAGGGAAAGTCCATATGTTTATAAGTCAGTGGTCTAAGTGTTAATAAAACCTCCGTCAAGTCCGAAAAGTAAAAAAAAGTAAGTTTATGAAATTATTTTTTTCTTAAAAACTCTCCCAGAAATATCTTCAAGATTTCAAGTAAGCTTTCCAAAACAAAAAATCAATTAGTTTGATTAATGCTTGTAATGTTAGATATTAACTGTCTTCAAACCGGTTGTGTGCTCACCTGATCACTATCTCTGTCCGTGGGAAAGAAATAATCGTTAGCTAAGAAAGAAAGAGAAATATGTATGAGACGCGTGGATTATGAATGTGGACTTTTTGCTGAATATAACTGTCACGTCATGTGGAATGTTGCTATTTAGTGTTGTATTTACTTGATCCCGTCCATATTAATTAAATAACAAATTACTTACGCCTGTATTTCCCAAAAAGCATGGCAGATCACTGCCATCCGCCTTTGCACCTTAATTGTGAAGAAAATCGTCATTCTCCTGCCCTTGTCCCAATTTATTTGAGGTCGGCGCAACATGTCTTTTTCTTCCATACTTCTCTATTAGTCGTCATCTCGGTAGTCACTCCCTTTCTGGCTATATCCATCTTTCACACAGTCCATCCATCGTTTCTTTGGTCTTTCTTAATTGTGAAGAAAAATAAATAAATAAAAGTGTAACTGAAAATGTTGTAAAATTATCCTCCATTATCAAATAAAAACATCTAGGTCATTTAAAATTAAGATTTCGAGTTTAAGTATTCAAAATCAAATAATCTGATCTAAGCACACTATTTGTCAATGGCACTATCAAATTAGTATGCACAGGATTTCTGATCCATTCGTTTTCATTTTCGTCACATACTTTTGGAACAGTTTATAGTTTCCTATATACACCAATATAATCTTTCCAACCATAAAGTATTTCATTTTTAGAGTTCCGTAGTCAACAAGGAATATAGTACTTATATACTATTATAATATATTATAGTTTCGCCATGTCCGTCTGTCCATCCGACCGCAGCTTAGCTCAGAGACTCTGAGTACTAGAAAGCTATAATTTGGCATGGACATACGTATTAATCACGCCGACAAAGTGGTAAAATAAAATCATGAAAAAAAAAAGGGTGCATCCTGTACACGTAAAGTGGAGATGTTTTTTCTCGTCTATCCCATGGTGTGCCATGGATTCAAAAATATTACGGTTCTGTGAAAACCATTTTTCGATTCAGGGATCCGTTTGCGTAAAATTAAGCTTTAAATTGCAAATTTTTGTTAAGTCATATGTCCCCCCTCCGCCAGCTAAATGGTTGCTTTTGAATATGTGAAAAAAATCACGGCAGTAGTATATGTGTATATAACGAAATTAAAAAGAAAAACTATCACAGCTAAGTAGGCTTTATAAGTTTACGAGTAGTAGTCGACCAACTTACATTTGAAGTTGGAATGTATGGGAAAACATGTTTTTCCAACTACAAAGTTAAGTTTTTCTTGGGTTAAATTCATTCCAACTACGGAACCATTCATTGTTCGTGGTCCGACACGCACTTGCTTATTTTTTCTTTATGGTTGCCTGCCAATAAATAAGGACCTTATAAGGACCTTCAATGATAATAAATAAGTAATATTAATAAAAACTTTATTCTCAAAAGATTACAGAGATTTTACATTGACCCCAAACTGGCCAAGCCTGTGTCTTGGGCACCAATATGAGACATCAGTATATGCTTACTAATGATAGTTATGGCCGTTGTAAATGTCAGCATCGTAAATTCATAACAATTATAGTTAGTTCGGAAGTACTTGTATCAATGCGGTCTACCTTGGAATAGCGGTCGTCCTAATAGATACGGAACATATTTGATGGTTGAAAGAACTTGATGCTAAACTGACAGCCGAGGTTTTGATACCTGCTTTGACTACAAACCTGTTAAGTAGGTGTGTACTAGACTAGGGTCTATACGCGTTCAGCGAGACATACATGTTAATAAATAATGGAGAGTAAAAAATTAAAGTACCGTCCGCAGGCGGCAGCAACCCTAAGTTGTTGGTAATAAGCGTTGTGCGATCTGAATTGCACTTTATTGTGTGGTAGCAAGAGTCGCTTTTTATTTAAATGATTTTGCGAAGTGCAAGATCTGTTAATCTGTGCTTAGGTAAAGCAGTGGTGGCCCAGTGGTAATGGTCGCGACTTACGAGTTGTAGGTCGTAGGTTCGAACCCTGACAGGCGCTTTACTTTGTGTAAATTATTTTCATCACCACTGCTCTCAGAACGGTGAAGGAAAACATCGTGAGGGTACCGGCATGTCCTTGAACCGAAAATTCAAAGACTTGTGACATATACCAACGCGCACTGGGACCGCGTGGTGGATTACGGCCCACTCTCTCTCACAGTGTGGAGGCCTGTGTCCCACAGAGAGGAGGCAGTGGGAAAATTTTAAGCTGATTAAGTTACTCAACCTTATGATGCTGTTCATATGACTCAATATCCTGAGAGCGGCCTCAAGGAAGAGTTTCGGCCGAAGGGTGTCGTGTATTGGCTATTCCGCGGAAGGCTACGCGACACTACGCAGCATAGTATGATCTACGAAGAATAGTAGGATGTCCTCAAACAATCTTCATCACCTTGAAGTCTCGTCTTGAAGGGTACGCTTCAAGACGAGACAAACTACAGTTGTTAAACAATTTAAATTAATTATCAGTATCGCTTATGTATGAAGTAATTTTCCCATTATTTTGATGACTTCATTGTTTGTGTCACGCCAATTTAACTTCGCGTAAAGAGCTCGCTTTCTTGTTTACATATTTAATAGAAAACGTGTATATTATATAATTATCTACCTACTACCTGTTTTGGTATAGGTATGAGTGGTTTGCACAGCTGCCGAAATTGAGGCTCTGAGTTTGAATCTAGGTTAGACAGTCATGATGCGTGCAATGTCCCACTGATGTGTTAGGTACACATCAGTGGGAATTGTAAATTGTAAAAAATCCTAAATTCATTCAGTTTCATTTTCATCTTTTTTATCAATATTTTATGTGAAATCTTAATAATTTGTATCAATAATGTTTTAATTTCTAAGTAACTATTGTATGCCCTATATAAATATTGATTTTTTGAAACAGTGTTTGAGTTTTTCTCTTTCGAAATGGTTGGTTGCTACTGACAAAAAATTGTAACACTTAACTACATCTACAGGCTTCCATAACAGAGATCAATGTGGAGATGTGTTACGTTCTACTTTATACGTCCAATCCTTGGTGAAATGTGGCTGCATGATAAAATACGAGTATCTATTATATATTGGAGCAAATGGAAGATAATTATGTTTGTAAGATAATTTTGGATTTTATAGAAGCAGCAAGAAAGGATCTTTCAAAACTCCTCCCTTCATTACACGGCTAAACGGGGGTTGTAATAAAACCACTTTCTGTGACACCCTTGTAACTACTTAAAACCCGGATAAAAAGTAGGTTTCCTTCTTCAGATCGTGTTTAATCTCTGTAGGTATCATTTGGCATACCTTCTCGGGAATCAGTCAGCTAGGAAATCTCAAATTTACGTGTAAAAGTGTCTTAAAAGATTTGATTAGGGCTAATTTGACCAAAGTCGGATATCTTTCCGTGTATAAAATTGACGACTGTCAGTTTTTGTATGGAGCAACTGTCAAAAATTCAAAATTGATTCGAAGGTACAACTTATACTGGGTATAAAAGTTCCGTGCAGCATTTCAGGCGCCCAGAACTAACAAACACACAGACACACAATCAGATTTATACATACATTACAGATTTACCTTCTGAACAGCTTTATTGAAAAGACTACCTACTTATTGAACAGCATTTCTGTGGCCGGGCCTGTGTTCCGGTTTCACTAAACATAGGCACGGCGACCGGTTGGGATGGGATGAGTCACATCATTTCCGAATTCTTTTATACCGTTAGACTTTTGACCACAGATAATAATATTTTTTGTTGTAAGTAGGTAACCCATTACGGAGGGGCTCGTGGCTATGTTACAGTAGCACGGCTCAATCGATCAAGGTTAAGCTACACTTGCTGAGGTCGGTCCCTGATTGGATGACCACCCATTTCGAACCAAAACCTCTTTGTGCTCCGGAAACTACGTTAGTCGTTATTCGTTACTAGGCAGAAGCCCGAATGTCTGACAACCAGTCTGACCAAGGGGTATCGCGTTACCAATAACGGTAGTGGAGGTCAGATATGTTGTTAAAAGTAAAACACTGGTATTCAGCTAGCTGCATCCGTGTAAACTGGAAGCAGACCCCAACATAGTTGGCGAAAGGCTAGCTAGTTGGATGAAGAAGTCAAGGTTTCCTCAAAATGTTTTTTATGACCAATGATGTCTTGATTGCCTGCCATTAATGGGCTTACGAAAGTGGCTAAGTAACTATGCTTGCACCATTGTGTCTGGCAGACATTGTTGATTCATACAATTCTGGCTATTCATAATGAATCGCAACTTTCCCATAGAAAACTGTCTATAATATCTTCATAAAGTCAAAGACTATTTTCTATGAAGAGCTTAAATATTATTGTCTATGGTATATCTTGCCAGTGTGATTGGTTCTCTATTCGAAACATGTAGAACTTTCGTTATCGGTATGTCAGTATTGTCCATGAAAATACAAATTGAGTGAAGCAAAGAATTTCACATGGTTATTGTGTTGTCTAGAGTGTGGTCCACTTGTGTTTGTGAAGGATAAGATGGCCTACAGTCATTGTCAATTCGAAACTTTGATAATTGACCTGATTATTGGTCGGGTCAAGAGGCTTTCGAAACGGGAAAAGCTTGTATTTTTGTTTATCTGTTTTATGAAAATCCTAGCTAGAGTTTATGGGTAATGGTGTGTAGTAGGGTTTAAGTTGCCGTTCGATTATGGAAAAAAGTTGAATGGTGCAATTATATGGTTGATTGGCGGTCTTGCAGATTGCGTATCTGCATGTCACAGCTCGTTATATTAGCTGCAATTATTTCAATGTCATTCAGTTCAAGTATTATTTTAATTTATGCGTTTTGGTAATCATGGACATAGCTAGGTGTTTTACCAAACCCACTACATAAAAATACTTTACTTGACTTATAGATGCGATTGAATATTAGTATAACATTACTCCAAGAAGCGAATTGCGAGTGCCTATTCATCGCAAGCCTACCGAATAGTGACATTCCTGGTTTGACGAGCAGTCGCAATTTGCACGTGGTCATTGATTCAAAGCTGGTGCATGGTCCAAAAGCTTGCCCCGTTCCGTTCGTTGAATCTAAATCATTTTGAAGCAAATTGCTAATCCATTGCTTCATATGTTCGAAAAATGTGTGCTCGACAACGTAAATAACGCAATGAATGTTGTTGAACTGTCAAAATGAAACCGATTCCAATTGATAGTGTGTTACGCAATTAGGGTGCTGGTTTATTAGATAGATTTCATTGATAACCACTGAGGATTTCCTACGTATCGGGCTCGGACTGCCTCGTTTCCTAGTGGTCGCAAGTGCAACTGCTGATTATGAAGGTCCTGGGTTCGATTCCTATGTTGGGCAAAGTGTTATTGGGTTTTTTTATCAGGAATTTCTCAGGCAGCCCTTAGGATTTGTGCCCGGTTGATGACTATAGGCTCGCTCCCTATTAAATAGGACTTAATCATAATTGGCGAAATGTGGGTGTTCTAACGTACACCTCTGCTGCGTAATCCTTCGAGGATTACAGGTGTGATGATATGTGTTATTTTATTTATTAAGAAAAACCAACAATTACACATATTATACAATAGCTTATAATCTAAGTATATCAGTGTGTAACTAACTACGTTATCCACATGTTACATATTCGAATTGAAATCTGGAAGAGCACGAGTACAACATTGCATTGTAATCATATAAATGAAAATTCTTATTCTTATAATATACTAAAATTTATATTATACATATCTGAAAATACGGTTAATCATCTATTATGTGATCATTTATGTGATTTCTTACGAAAGGGCCATGAACCATCATGATCCACCTTGTAAGTGAATCTTCTCCACTCATCTGCGTTGTGGCTTTGGCAGCGATTCGCAGTAGTTGCGAAACCAAGCGATTATGTTATTTAAGCCTCACAATTTAATGGTGGTTTGTAGTTGTTTTTACTAAATTTTTTCACTAGTTTTCGTTTGCGATTCTGTTTACTTTCTAGATATTGGTTATAGGGCTTGTACCTGTTGTTTTATTTTGTCTTGAATTTTGATTGACACTCAGGTGATTTGATTAAAACAGAGGTGAATGGCGTACTCAGCCCAGCCAGCCTAATTATTAGGCTGGCTGGGCTGAGTACGGTTTCTGGTTACCCATGGTTTTGGGTTTCTGCACCAGTGGATGTCCCTTAAACGGATGAATGAATGTGATGAGTAGGTTAATTAGGTGCCTACTATTTTACTGTTTACGAAAACCTTTCTAATTATCAAAGAAAGAGACGCATTTTCAAACTAAAATTAATAAGTGGGTTCCTTTATTTTTCATCACTTGAGAAGCCTGTAAATTGTTATTTTTAAATAATACAGCCTACCATTAATACACCTACGAACGAACAGACATAACATAACAGAATAATTTATGTAAAACAACCCATTGAAATCTTAAAACCGGTCATTTGTAACACAGATAATAAATATCTTCTGGCTGTATTCCACACAGGTGGGCCTTAGCACGCATAAATTAAAAAAAAATATGCATCTGCCAAGATTTTTATTTATTTCATGATTTTATTTAATTTTGATAGCTTACATTGAAAATAAATACAAACTGTTGTCTACGTCTCGAATAATTTTAAATGTCAACCAATTTAATTCTAGTTTTTGTCTCGATTGAATTTAATTTTTGGTGTCAATGAACTTTGTAAAAATTCAGCGAAAGATAAAAACAAAATAAGTCTGTTATTAGGTGACTGATTGTATGGCTTGCTCAAGAAAGTTGATGATTTATTACCAGCCAGATGGTATAATCTTAGCCAATATTAAAAGCTGATGTAACATGGACACTTTTCGATTTTTATTTTATTGTGACCATAAAGTAAGTGGTGGTTAGATACTGTAGTCCAGCATGGTCTGTAGCTTCTACACAGTGGGCCACTGACCCAAGAATGAATGAATAAAAATGGCCTCAATGCTTATCTCAAGCTGGTCGTGACAATCGATTGAGGGGAGTAGGTTACTATGGTGGTTTATGCTAATCGCAACTGTTTTCTGTTACCAACAGACTGCATGCCACCGTTTGGACTTAAATTGTGGCGGTTTACCGACATATTGCTAGACTTCATTCTGGTCAGTGGAAATGGAGTTGCACATTATTTATTAGCAAGTCTAGGTAAAATGCAAGATTTTTATTCTACAAAAACTACGGCTTTCCAAAAATCTTAGGAAAGACATATTCACATAATCAGAGATTAATTTAAAACATGAGCATTGGTTACACCTACACCTTCAATGACACATTAAAAAAAAAATATATCGATGTTTGGGAGGGACCATCGAATGTCAAACGGTCAGTGACTTCGGTTTTGGCGGGAGAAACTCGACGGATGAGATTTTTTTTCTTTGCATTTTACTTTCTCGCGGCACACAAGTTTTGGAGGCTGCCAATGTCGCATCTAGAATGAAATAAGCCAACGAAACGTGTAAATTTGATTTGACTCAGTAGGTACACTACACCTTGTAAAAAGGACATGTAATTTTTTTGTATGGAGGCTGGGCTTGCTATTTGAAACGAGAAGGGATTATATTTTTATGAAAGTACATAAATTAAGGAGACTTAGGGTATTTTTTAAATTTTTTTTTAGATCACCTATCTTTAGTTATTATATTTTTAAATAATTATAAATAAAAAATTAAATTGCAACCCACAGTAATTATTAGTTTTGGCAACATTATTCTGTTGTATGTCATTAATGTCATGTGTCAAATTCAAACATCTGTCAAGTGTCAAATTAAATTAAATGCCAATGCGCAGTGTTGCCATTTTATACGGATTTTTCCGTATTTGTACGGATTTTGAAATCCTAATACAAATAAATCATGCATGGATTTTTATACGAATTTACGTACAGATAGATCGACCTCAGGCAGATGCAGTACAGAGCAGAGCATATTCCGATATTTTTTTTTGTAGTATTCATTATTAATGATATTTTAGTCTATCTGTCGGAATTGTTATTTTCATTTCGTGGCAATAGCACATAATAGAGCCGTAACCGTAATAAAAATGAGATATGGAGAATCCCGTGCCATAATTCACGTTCGAAACCGTGAATCAAGACAATAGCTGTAAAAGCTGTCTTGTTCTATTGTATGCGAAATGAAAGAGAAAGGTTATTAGTTTATTCATTCAATCTTTATAGTTTCAACAACTCTCAAGTCCACTTTCCACTATGGGATATAATGTAATTTATGATGAGATGTAATCATCTCAAGATATAGATTAATATCGCTCACCGTACTTTTAAATGGAACCGTTTCCACTGAGATGTAATATACAGGGTTATTGGTAAAATACCAACAATCTCTTAAGGGGTCATTGTACTAATCATTATGAACAACTTTTACTATGGGATCAAACCTGAAATCGCGAAAAAAAAATCAGCTATTCATTACATTTATGTTCGCATAATTCGTTAAAATGTACTAAACAGCTGATTTTTTTCGCGATTTCAGGTTTGGTCCCATAGTAAAAGTTGTTCATAATGATGAGTACAATGACCCCTTAAGAGGTTGCTGGTGTCTTACAAATAACCCTGTATAACTCACAGTGGAAAGGCCAAACGCGGGATATAATATATATACCCATAGTGGAAAGTGGGCTTTACTCAGCAGCACCTACCTGTTTGGCCCGAATTTCACTTCGTCGTTGTAGTATTAGTGCAATAAATAAGTGTACTTTAAAAACAATGCCTGGAGATGCAAAAAAATCACGCATAATGCAGCGCTTCAACGAAGATTGGTTGACAAAATCTACTTTCAATCAAGGTTTGGCTCACACGTAGCAAAAAGGGAGATATATTTATAAAAACAACCTTTAGGGAAATCTGTTAAAGAATATTTCAGACATGTTTAAATGGTGAATAAAGATGTGTATTAATAATCTTAATACTTTTATTTTTATAAGGAATTCATACGGAATTTTATTCAGATTGGTAGTACGGATTTTATACGGATTTTTTAAGTGAAAATGTAGATTTCAAGCCTCCTCCATATGGCAATACTGAATGCGTCTAACTAAGTACGCAACGGATATTTTTGATTTAGCAAGTTTGTTGTTTTATCTTATTTCAGCAGACGACCCTTAATTACGACGACCTTTTAATTTGGATACACTTACTGCACACGATTTTAACACTCACGACCGGCGATACTGGCCAACCTGATTTCTCCCACGAACTTGGATTTTGCACACGAGTTTAAGGTTAGTACCTATTTTCTATGCGATGGGATTCGACGATTCTAGCAAACGACCGAATCAAGTAGTAGTCATAGAATAATCCATAGTCTTGTGGCTATATAACAAGTACTTCATAAGTTCTGTTGCGTCCAGATTTGCCGTAACACAATTAATTGATTACCGTAGACTGACTCTTCACAGGCTCTGAAACCACAGTACAACACTAATGTTTTTATCTTTCATGTAATCTTCACCATCATGCCCCGCTGCATTAATTGCTGGATTGCTATTCCAATTACACAACCATATCGGTACAATGCAACACATTTGGATCTTGAGATTATCTCTGTATTAGAAGAATGGATTGCCAGACAGGTATGTAGCTAAAATCTGCATACCCTAAAAACTAGATACCATGTTATCCACTCAGCAGTTTTATAATACTGATTTTCATTTGCATAGTGTATTTACAGTTAATCATTCCTCATTTGTGCATGTTAACAATAGAAAATGGGTTGGGTTATGCTCAGGCTCATGCAAACGTTGAGTTACCTTATTAGCATAGTCATAACCATCATCAACTTAAAAAAGAGTATAAAATATTAACAAATTCCTGTAGTTATAGATTAATATATGAAGTATTTCTTGTTTTAGGTAATCGATGAAGACTACCTATGTCACGAGTGTGTTAGTCTATTGATTCTTGAATCAAATAACAGGAATGAAGGCAATGTAGGTGAACGTCAATTTGGCCATGACTCAGTTTGTGTATGTTGTGGCATATCAATTGCCAGAAGAACTGGGAGACGCTCTCATCAACTAAATTATGGTGCTGCTGAATGGATTTATTCCGCCAATATAATCAGCCCTCTTGTTGTAAGTGTACTTGCTTGTTGTATAGTTTATTCCAACTAAAATAACTCTAAATAATATAGTAATATCAAAATAATTCAGCTGCAATTCAAGCTTAACCCACATTAGAATTACTAAACTAATTGTGCCTTCAATTGCAGATGCCTTCTAACGCCCGGGCATGTAATGCTTGTTGGCTAAGGGCTCATCGGCAACCACCACCACCTGCAGAAAGTCGATCCGGATTATTCACAATGAGTATTGCCAGCACAGATAATGATGAGATTCCGCAAGAACCAAATCCATTCATCAGTGGATCCAGCTCTGTAGTGGAGCCTCCCAGTTCTGCCAGCACAGACATTGAAAATGTTCTCCAAGAACCAGTTGTAAGCCTTACATTAGATGGTTATAGGCGCACTCCAGATACCACTACTCATTGTTTTGTTCCGGATTGTATGAATCACGAAAGGAAACGTGTGCCATTGTTTTTAAAGAAAAATATTCTCACACATCAAAAACTGTACATCACTAAAAATGCACGGCTGTGTGAAGAACATTTAAGTTTATATAATTGGGACTTTCTTGCTGAATTTGAATTCGTAACTGAATTCAGTCAGCTGCATATTACTGAAATGCTTGACTTGTTACGGAGGAATGTAAATAACACTATAGACTTTGAAAATGTTGAAAACATGAATAATACTACTTGTCGATACTGGACAGGCTTGACTGTTTTGAACTTTCTGGCAATATTAACTTGCATACCTCAATTGTCCAATTTATGTAGAAAGCCTAAAACAGCACTTGGTATGTATTTAATAAGAATACGGACTGGAGAACCTTTTCGACGCATTGCCTCTTTGTTTCTTTTATCAACTTATACAGTCTGCCAGTATGTAAAGAAGACCCGTAGCTGCTTATTGGAATCATATGTACCTTTACATTTGGGCATTAGTAATATCCCAAGAACAAGCTTGTCCAGTAGAAATCTTTTGATTCCACAGGGTCTATTTGGTACACAGGAAAGTAATCCTATAGTAATCTTTGATGGCACATATATATATTTGCAAAAGTCGTCTAACTACCTATTCCAAAAAAAAACCTATAGCTTACATAAATATGCCAATCTATTGAAACCTTTTATATTGGCAACCACAGATGGATTTATTTTAGACGTTTATGGTCCATATGCGGCTACAACATCTGATGCCCAGATAATGAATGAACTTTTCTCACCCAGTGGTGCTCTCAGAAATTATTTTAGAGACAATGATGTGTTTTTGCTAGATAGAGGGTTTCGGGATGCTATAGGACTACTTACCTCTTTAGGATTCTCAGTACATAAGCCAGAGACTCTAGATGTAGGTGAAACACAATTGTCCACGATAAAAGCAAATAAATCTCGACTTGTAACCTTGTGCAGATGGGTAATTGAAGTAGTGAATGGTCGGTTTAAACGTGATTTCAAGATGTTCAGAAATAAATATTTTAATGTTGCATCAAGAAACTTAATGAACGATTTTAGAATTTGCGCAGCCATATTAAATAATTTCCATCCGCTTATAACCAACCGTTCTGATGCTCAAGCAATCTTAGACAGAGCAATACAAAGAGTTAACATGCCGAATTATTTAGGTGATTATGTGCTTGATCATCAATTAAATAGACGCCGAGCCAGTTTTATAAGAATAGATGATGCTCAATTACCACAAATAAATATGTTCCCTGTAATGGAAATGTCAGACTTGATTTTGTTTAGTCTTGGAATTTACCAAATAAAGCAAGCCAGATCATATTACGGGGAGCATATTCGTGCAAATGGGACATTTTTGGTTGAAATAAGTGAAAGCTTAGAAATCACAAATGTCCCAGGCATAATGCCATCACATGAGACAGTATTATTAAGAGGCAGGATCAGGTCAAGACATCAAAGCAATAAAGTATATTATACTTATGTGTTGATAAAATTAACTGAATCAAATAGTTGGGAGGAGAGAATTTGTGAATATTACTGCAGCTGTATAGTAGGGAAGCGAACTGTCGGAAGCTGTGCTCATGTAATGACGATCGTATGGTATCTTGGGTGGGCTCGGCATCAAAACAACATATTACCGCCTGCACAGTTTCTTGACAATATAATTGTAAGGGAAGATGTTGAAAATGAAGAGGTAGAATAAATATATCTTCATTAAACTATTAAGTAATATAATAGACATCGTAGCCCCCTATCTAGCTGTTACAATTACTGTTAATTACAATATGTTGATTTAGGAACTTTTCCTGACTTCATGGAAAGTAGTAAGGTCATACCGTTGTTTAAATCAGGTAATAAAAATGACGTTGGCAATTTTAGGCCTATTCCTATCCTACCTGCATTTAGCAAAATATTTGAAAGGTTGCTAACACCCATATTTATAAACAAGTAAAAGTGATTACTTCAGTAAAAGTAATTATATTTGCTTGAAGTTAGAACTGTCAAAGGTTACAATTCTTAGCCAAGTAATAGTCACCATTGTCTTTACTTAAAAATTGAGAACTCGACCATTAATTTTGCAATGGAACGTTGATTTACTCGAGTAAGTAACGTACATTACTCGACTATATAATAAGATTTTAAAATGACGAATTCTATCACAAAGAAATTACTAGTCTTGTATTGTCTTACTTTACAAAGAAATTATTTAGCAGCAAGTAATTGCTTGTTTATAAATACGGGTGTAAGACATTTTAATTTAAATAGCCTCCTTCATGATGAACAATATGGCTTTACAAAAGGTCGTTCACTAAGATGCGGGTGTTGCTCTGCTGAAACACATATTTATTTTAGTATTTTCATAGCTCTATGTCCTACGTTATTCTGCTCTGGGGCAAAGCCGCTGACATTCAAAATATATTTGTTCTTCAAAAAACGAGCTGGTCGAGCAATTTACCAGCTAGGTGCCAGAGTTTCTCTGAGAGTTTTTTTTTTTTTAAATATATTGGTATTCTCACGGTGGCATCACAAGTCATCTTTGCCAACATCTTATATGTATGTTTAGGGTAAACTGGGGTTACTTTGATAAGAACTTTCGACTTATGAAAAACTTATTTTTATAATATGTAGGTACATATTTGCTAGATTTTCCCAATCTAACCTTTGTGTGGGTTTTGTTTTGTAAGCATACTATTCTATCAACGACTACCTATACTTAAACGACCGCCGCCGTAAGGAAAAAAGACATATCTACAGAAATATTGAAATGAAGAAAAAACATATTTTCTCCCATTTAAACAATAAGATACAAAGGCAGATGCGTCTTTTAATAGTAAGAATTATTAGATTTTCTTCATGTTTACGCCAATTTAAAAATGCTGGTAGATGCGTATTTTTTGCTGATTTCGAATATGTAATTAACTCTTATTTAAGCAAAAAGTCAGATACGTCTTTTTAGGGTTCCGTACCAAAATGATAAAAAGGAACCCTTATAATTAACCCTTAGACTCAGTCTGTCTGTCCATCTGTCTCCGTTGTGTGAAGAACTACTAATGCTATCAACTTGAATTTTGGAAAAGTTTTAGATGAAGTTTGCCCAACTATTTTGCAAATAAGAAAGAAAAAAAAAATAGATTTCATTTGCAGTCCCTGTTGCAAATGAAATCTATTTTTTTTTCTTTGGCGTCTTAAAGGAAAGGGAAAGGGGGGTCTTAAAAATTCGAAGGGGGCTACTAGGGCTGCTATTTGCGCATTCTCAAACATTTTTTTTCTCTTTTTTAAGCCGGATAGTTTTCGACTTTTGATGAAAAATGTAAAAAAAATCTGAAATTATCCTGTGTGATACAAGTTTATGTAAAGATTACAGGATTAATAAAACGATAGCTCTAAATAGCATACTTCTTTATATATGATGGTACGGAACCCTCGGTGCGCGAGTCCGACTCGCTCTTCACCGGTATTTTTCCTTATGACGGCAGAATAGTAGATCGCTGTGATTAATTCAAAACAATGTTTATGTTCTTTCTCCAGAATTAGGTTATCTTCAGATATGTTATATGAGTTCATATGATTATTTAATTGCCTGTAAAAGTCAATTTATTTTAATTTAATTTTTATTTATCATTGACATAATCTACTCATTACAATGTCTTATGAGTGGTATTGCAATATGTGGTTAGCTAGTGAAGGAGTAGTGAGCTACTGGAGGAGCTCGTGGCTAAGTAATAACAGCCGCAAGGGTCGATCCATCAGGTTAAGCTACGCTTGCCGGGGTTGGTCTGTGGATGGGTGACCATCTTTTCATACCGAGACTCCTCCGTGCCTCGGAAAGCACGCGCTTAACGTGCTTTCCGAGGCACGGAGGAGTCTCGTTGGTCCCGGCTGTCATTCGTCGATCTTTCATGTCATGCTCCCTTAGATGTCACTGCTTGCTTTATTTTACTTAATACTTACTACCTATTGAAAGAGCACAGAGAGCAATTTTAAAAGTAGCAAACTTCCATCCCTTTCTCTATCCTGCAGATCTGCTATACAAATCCTGTAACGTGCTGACTGTTCGCCAGCTTTTTATAACGCACTTGGTATTAAAACAGCACACCGTGCTCTCCTATAACATTGAAAGTACTAATAAGAGACGGAATGATATTGTATGTGAGTCAAATGCATCCTCTAAATATGTTTTTATAAACAGATTTTATACATTATTAGGCCCATTTCTGTACAATAAATTAAATAGGAAAATAAGTATATATAAATTAAATAATTACGGCTGTAAAAAGATTATTCTGCAGTTTTTACTTAGCATATCATACAGTGAGACACAGGATTTACTTGTTGTCTGTAAATAAAACATGTTAGTCTTTTAAGTGTTAATTTAAATATGTAAATATTAGTTTCTATTTTAGTCTTCTCCATTGTTAATTTTATATTTTAAAATTTTAATCGCCTTTCTAGTTTAAATACAGGTTCTACCTAGTTCAGGCAAATGAGCAATTGTGCCCTCTATAATTTTTAAGTTATTGTAAATCTGCACCATTTTTAGAAATAAACGATATTATTATTATTATTTTATCATTTTGTAACTTCGAGTTACGGCTAGGTACATATAGCTATGATATGTAAGTGGGGACGCGCTATAAGCCTGGAAGCTTTTTATTTAGGTATAAAGTTCTGTTTACGTTTCTAGTTTTGTATTTTTACTTCTGCTTGAATATAGTTGTATAGTTTTCGATATTTTTTTGTTGTTATATTGGCGTGTGCTAGCTGACTTATGGCAAATAATTTAATTTAATTTAATGTTCTGTGTCGCCTTATGTACCTAAATTATTTTGCATACCATTGTATAGAAGCTTTTTTTTTTAACTGAACAGACAGCTGTGCTGTTGGGGAGTTTGTTGCGCCACTTCTTCTCCTCAGCTAAAGCACTAGGAAGTGGTGAAGGGCGGGCGTTTTGGGGGACTGTCTTATGTAATTTTGAAAGTGCTGATTCTCAGCTCATTTTGAATAAATGACTTTTGATTTGATTATAAGCAAATACATTATTGTTTTATTTCTCTACCTAGTACAAATGTACACGTATTCCGGCTTGCTGGAGCGACTATTAACAAAAGGCTAACAGATCCAATCCAGTCGTAGTCTGTGTCAGGTTTAATGATCCGCCTTGGAAGAGATGCATAACCATCAGTAGTCAGTATACAGTTTACCAACTTCAAAGCCCCAAATTGTAGGAGAAAATAAGGATATTTGGTAGAGTCCGTGCGTGATAAGTTGAGACCTGAACATGGTTTAAATATAAAGATTTAGATATTCTAATGCTGCGCTGTTCCCGAGTAAGATTAACTATGTTAGTTAGTGTCCACTTTTTTTTTTTAACACAGCCTATGTGACTTGGGAACAGTGCAGCATTATAATATCTAAATATTAATGTTTAGTATATTTAAACAGCGCTCAGGTCTAAACTTATCTATCGTGCATGTGTTGTATATATAATTAATCATCCTTATTATAAATTATTATATTGCACTTTTGCGATAACACAATTTCGCTAATAATAAATAAAATAAATTCAGACCATTACTGTCTGTATGCTGGGCACGGGCCTCTTCTCAGAATGAGTGTTAGGCTTCCACTACGCTGGCCTGGTGCGGGTTGGCGGACTACACACCATTGAGGACTTTAGCAATTGTCCCACCACTGGCGATGAACGAGTAGCAAGTAGAACTAGCAACTGAAAATGAGTTGGGAACAGCGAGCAGCGAGTGTGTAGTTCCGTTAGTTTTGTCGCTGGGCTATCAGTGAGTGTCCGAGTGCGACGGACGATTCCCACAGTTTCAGTTGACTAAAGCAAGTAAATATTCAAACTCATCTCTACTAAAACAGTGATAGTTGTAGTAATTGATCTGAATTCATAATATGTACACTCAGATCTGCACTCTAGGTAGAAATGACCGCTGGTTGGTCTCGGCGTGAACTCTGACCGCCAAGCGAGCATCGCTGAGCGGGTATTATTTTTGATAGCTCTTGTCGCTCAGCGACAAACCAGTGCAGGGAGTCCTCGCCGGCAGTGTGAACAGTCGGCGATCAACTATTAATTTATGCATCTCTTGTTTACACGGAATTTATAACTATTGTACGTTTCTTGAGCGAGAAAAATAGCCGATAGTTAGTCGCTTCCTGGACAACTGCCTTATAAGGCCCTCTCAAATGATGATTTCACTATTATTAACCAAGTTACATGCTCTGTGATTATCAAGTAAAAATTAGAAATACAATAAACATAATAAAATCCTAAGCAAACGGGAAAATAGCGATTTTGACAATGACAATTTAAGCGAAATGACAACTGACAGAAGTGTTTCAATGTGCAAAAATAATATTGCGATAAAAAAATATCTGGATTTAAAATATTTATTTATTAAATAATGGTGCTTCTAATATTTTTTTTGTTTTTGTAAGGCCATCCTGGATATTTTTCCCTATCAGAAAAACAGCACATGATAGTTGCTCATGTTCCAAGCCCATTTCATCACATGTCCTTTGAGAAAATATTCAGTAGTTTTTTTTTATAGCATTTTCAAAAAAAAAAGTTATCTGGCGGACCCTTTATATATATTATAATACCTCAGGCTTAGCACGAGAACCGTAGAAAAGCGCCTTGAAAGAAGTCAGAAATGACGTTACCGTGTAGACAGTACAACGGCAACAAAGTAGAAAGAGTTGACTGCAATTTTACGTAATTCACTTTTTTACATAATTCGGACTAAGAATTCTTTGTTTTTCATAGGATTTTTTTTTCTTCTGTTTAATTCTCTTTTACAATTATTAAGTCACGCATTTAAATACAACTGCGGAGGCGAGCCCGTAGCGCCGGAGAAGATACGATTCCCAACGTGTTTTATATGGAATTTTTCACTTTTTGTATGGAAAGTATGAAAAATTATTACCTACATGTAGAGTTTTATGGGGTTATGAGTTTTACAAAGAGGGGCAAAATGTTCATTATTTTTGCGTAGCACACACCGTTTTCGCGATATAAGCAAGAGAAGAAAAAAAAATGATTTTAGATAACCGTATACAGGGTTACAGGTTAAGTCGACCTAAACCCTTTAAGAGGTGGTAGTTTCCATCATTCCTGACTGATTTGACTATGGAACCCCATACCCCAAACTTAACCGTACTCAAGTTATGGGACTTTGAAGTTTTTTTTTATAAAAATCCAGATTTTTTGTCTTTTGTCCCCTTTTTTTGTGTTTTTTACCTCTAATGTTTTTGTTTTTGTATTTTTTGTGTAGCAGATTAGTTGCTTCATTATTTTAAATACAAAAACTGCAAGTAACTGTACCAACTGAGTCATATTAGACAATTGATTGTTAAAAAAAGAAATAAATTTGTGGAAAGTTTTTTATTCTTTGTAAGATATTTTAAAAAAAGTCTACGACTATTATGCTGCAGATGTGCTTAAAAATATCTACGGTTCTTCAGCTTCCCGATAAGGTATAATTTGCTACGGTGCTATCAGGATTCTCGGAAAAATCATCGATGAAAGACTCCCAGGTAATAGCAAAAATAACGGTATTTCGTAAAGTTGCTCGCAGCGCCTATTGTCCTGCATTCTGAGGTCCTGCAATGGGTAGCGCGTCGCGTGCGAGCGGGATATTATACAATGTAAACGGGTGCAAGAGAGAAAAGTGATTTCAAACGCCATTTTGTTGTTATTGTGTTTGGTTAGTCTGCTTACGCGATTCGTCCGTGGTAGATGCAATACTTGGTGCTCTTTGTTTTTTACTCGACTTGGCTTGTTTTTCTGGACTGTTTCCTCCTATTCGTGACTGTGCTTGTTAACTGGACCTTGATTTGTGCTTCTGATTTGGAACTGTTGAAGATGGCGACCTTTACGAACGAAGAATATGCAGATATTTTGATTTGTTATGGGTACTGCAACTGTGTATCCTTACAAGCTCGTCAAGAATACATAGCACGTTTTCCTGGCCGCCGAATTCCGGATATTAGCGTCTTCGACGGAGTTTACCGACGAATTAGAGAGACTGGCTCTGTCTCGAGGCGACGAACAGACTTGGGTAGACCACGTATTAATGATGATGATGAAGAGGAAGATAATGAGATTGTTCGACGATTTCGACTGGATCCGACTACGTCAACCAACGTTGTTGCCCGAGAACTTGGAATCTCACAATGGAAAGTGTGGTTTACCGTGCATACTGCCGGTCTCTACCCGTACCACTACACGCCGGTGCATGTTATCGAAGAAGGAGATCCTGTGAGGAGGCTGGATTTCTGCAGGTTTATGTTGAATGCAGATTTGGAAGATCCTTCGTTTTTTCGAAGAATCTTGTGGACTGACGAGTCCAAATTTGATCAAGATGGGATAACCAATTACCATAACGCCCATCATTGGGCTCCGAAAGCAGGAAGAAATCCTAATAAGAAAAGAGTAAAGGGGTCACAGAGACGTTTCAGCCTTAACGTATGGATGGGAATAATTTCAAACCATCTGATTGGGCCTTACTTTCTACCTCCAAATTTGAATGGAGACCTATGAAATTTTTTTGCGACAAGATTTACCCGATTTACTCGACGACATACCATTAAGCCTTATTCGAGACATGTGGTTTCAGCACGACGGGTGCCCCGCGCACTTTAGAAGGAGTGTCAGAGAGTGGCTGGACACTAATTATCCAAATAAGTGGATCGGGAGAGGTGGACCTACACCGTGGCCAGCTAGAAGTCCAGACTTGACACCCATGGATTTTTATGTGTGGGGGCACATGAAAAGTTTGGTTTACAATGAACCTAACCCAATAACATCTGTTGATATTTTGAGGCAGAAAATTATTGATGCTGCTAACGAAATAAGAAGAGGACTATCAACTGGGGTAGTGAAAAGTGGCTTAAGACACAGAATGCGCGTATGTGTGCGAAATAGGGGCGGACATGTGGAACATGTACTGTAAAAGGAATAATAAACTTCAATTGTTACCTATTTGGATTGTTTTATTTTGTTTTCTGACTAAAGTTAAATTTGATGCTTAAGTATCGTTATTTTTTACTACTACCTGGTAGCATATGATCAATGTTTTTGTTAAAAAAATCCAATAATACCCTGTTGTATTATACCTTATCGGAAAGCTGAAGAACCGTAGATATTTTTAAGAATATCTGCAGCATAACTGTCATGGCCTTTTTGTACAATATCTTGCAAAGAAAAAAAAACTTTTCACAAATTTATTTCTTTTTTTAACAATTAGTCGTCTAATACGACTCATTTGGTACAGTTACTTGCAGTTTTTGTGTTTAAAATAATGGATCAACTAATCTGCTACACAAAAAATACAAAAACAAAAACATTAGAGGTACAAAACACAAAAAAAGGGGACAAAAGACAAAAAATCTGGATTTTTATTAAAAAAAACTTCAAAGTCCCATAACTTGAGAACGGTTAAGTTTGGGGTATGGGGTTCCATAGTCAAATCAGTCAGGAATGATGGAAACTACCACCTCTTAAAGGGTTTAGGTCGACTTTACCTGTAACCCTGTATAATACGGCCGTCTAGTAGAAAGTTTTCTACTGTCTTTAGCATGACGCAAATTGTCTTCACTACCCTAGACAATTATCAGTGGTCAGTGTGATTTTGACGGTTGGAAAAGAAAACTTTCTTCTGAAATAGTCTACATAAAAGAGGACTACTACTAGATAAATATCACTAGAAACGGAAGACAAAATGACAAATTGTAGAATGATTTCTACGACGCGATGTCAAAAACGGACAAACGAAATGTCACTTTGTATAGAAAAGCTTGTCTACTCTTTGTAGAGATAGAAAAGTGGTCATGTTAAGGGCCGGTTTTTTGATCCGTAGTTAACTCAACCAATGGTTAAACATAGTAACTAATGGTTGAATTTTGGCTAAATGTGAAAGGCTAAACATGAATGTATTCATGTTAGCTCATTCATATTAAAAAATATTAACTAATGGCATAACTCATTCATGTTTAGCCTTTCACATTTAGCCAACATTCAACCATTAGTTACCATGTTTAACCATTGGTTGAGTTAACTACGGATCAAAAAACCGGCCCTAAGCCATCATATTTTATTTACAACCAATTGTTTAACTTGTTATATTGACATTAATTTGGATTCTGTAATCCATTCTAAGATATTAATTATACAGGGTGTTTGGTGCATGGACCAACAAGATTTTTTTGATGCTCCAAGAATCATGTTTGTATATTATTTGCAGCTAAAATAAATCCCTCTCATCTGTTTATAGTGTCATTTTCTAGCTTCAAATGAATCAATCACCAATCTTCCAAATCATCGTCATCCAGATCAGCCATATCGATTTCATCAATCATGTTTCGTCTGAAATCTTTCAAATCCTCAGCATTGAATTGCGAAATATCTTTTTCCGCCTCAGGATCGGTCTGTCCATCGATTTTGAAAGAATCTTTCTCTTTGCTTTTATTTTCTGTATTGAGATCTACATCTGCTGTAAAATCTAAATGTTCAACAGCTGTATTAACGTTTCCTCCACTTTGTTTAGATGCCGCGTTTGTAGTTTCTGTGTTGTCAACTTCATTATTGTCTTCAATGGATTTGCTGACACTCTCCTCTGTATCCTCAGTCTTTACAATCAGTGGTAGCTGTGCATGTTCAGTATTGTTGTACTTAATATTTTCTTGTTCTTCATTTGGTTCCAATTTAATGTTACCATTGGTATCTTCATCATCAACCATTTCTGTATCTTGAAGTTCATCTTCTAGTTCATTCTCACCTTGGCCATCATTCTGCTCTTGTGTGTTATTTTGGTCATTCAAGTTATCCTCGTCAAATTCATCGTCTAATTCTTCGAATTCTTCCATAATAGGATCTTCATACTTAGCCAACGAGTTTTTATCGCGATTTATTCGCGGTTTTTTGTCTTTACCAGTCAGATGGAAAGGTTTTATTGTCACTGTAGTGCCGTCTGAAATTGAATTTAAATATTAGAAAGAGTAATTTTTTAAATTAATTTAGTATAATTTATAAGAAGTTATAAGTCATCAGAATCATCTGCCGAGTCTTATCCTAACTATGTTTAGGTCGGTTTCCAGTCTAACCGGAAGCAGCTGAATACCTGTATTTCACATAGAACGACTGCCTGTCTGACGTCCCCAACCACAATCCAGTTATTGGGTAACACGATACCCCTTGGTAAGACTAGTTGTCAAGACTTTATACATAGGCAATTATTACCCAACAAAGACCGTATTTGTGTCATCAGCTACCTTGAAAACCATGAAAACAACACCCATGACGAAAAATTTGCAAATAATCGGTGGCGCCATCTTGAATTTTAATTTTGATCCCAGTTTTGTTATCAGCGACCTCGAAAACCATGAAAATGACACTCCATGTTGAAAAAAAAGAGGCGCGTAGATACACTCTAGATACAAACTTTGATGTATACTTATTATTGACTTTTTTTTTTTGAAAATCACATCTGATTGATACGTCATACAAAACTGTGCAATAAACCAACCCTTCTCCCATCCTTTCCTTAATAAGTATAAATGCAATAAAAATAACATAGTACCCACTTCTATTTTAAATATGTCTTTACGCTTACTGCAGCGTGAACCACTATGTAAACATAGATGAGTGCGTGTGCAGGACGAGCGCGTCTATCGCTGTGCGAGAGTATCGCTTCAATACCTAATTTTTCTTTCGCGGCCGCTCCTTAAGAGGTTGTACGTTATTTTCCAGCTTGTATAAACTCAACCAAGATAAGCTTAAAAAGTACATACATTGGTAAGACAGTTTAAAGGATCTTACCAACGACAATAGGTTCCATGGCACAGAGTCTGTCATGATCATCATATGTCTCACAGGTACCATAATATATCGCTGGTTTCTTCCTGACTGACTTCCTAAGGCTTGTGACGCCGTATTCGGCAAGGACGGGTGCCAGTATACCCCTGGATACGAACTTAGGCACGTTGAATATACGGAGCATTATTGGACCAACGTTCAGTATGCGTTTTGCGAGATTCACTTTCATCATCTGTGAAAATTAAATGCAATTTTATTTGAGAAGTAGCTGTGCCCTGCGACTTCGCTCGCGTGGAAGCCGTAAGATATACGAAATACTAAACTAACGGCCATATTTTAATAAAACTCCCTCGTCTCCCTTCCCATCGCGTTGCCCAGCCCACGCTATTTGTTCACAATTTCATGGGTTTTAATTTTTTTTTTTTGCGCGGAATCTCTCTCTCTCTTGGTCACCCACGGTGAAGCGAAGAGGAACCCGAGGAGGGGCGGCTTGTCAGGGCTTTTCCCAGGAAGCCGACGACGTAGCGACAATTAAGTAGGTTGTAGTGCAGCTTGGGCGACATCACAACTGAGGCGTCGCGAATCGTACTTTAATCAACATACAAACTAATACTGACTTGCGAATTGCAAAAAAACGTAAAAACAAATAATTTTGCGGGCTACCCTGACGCTTTCCCCTTAATATCATTGCAACATACCTTCTTAAAATCGTCAACAACGACAGTCTTAACGCGCTCATCGAAGTTTTTAGACTGGGGGTTGGATTCACCTTCAAATTCACTGGCAACCTAGAATTTGAATAATATTCATCATTACTTTAATAATATTCATCATTCTGCAGACCTTATCATTTCTTAATCTATCCATTCTTGTAACATCACAGATCCCTCTTAGCATTTTTATATTTTATTTGAGATGGGTTTGCTCGTGACTCTAGTCTATGTCAGAGGTGACACGAGACAAAGTCGACGATGGATTCTCATCTCAGCTGCATCCAATAGCCTTTCATTCATCCCTTTTTGGCCCAACATTGTGATCCATACAAGACAGCAGGTCTAAGTATTGTTTTAATACGTGTTGTCACTTTAATAATATTCTAGCTACAATATGATTAAAAAGCAAAATCATTTACTGAACTTGACTGTGAATAAAACAGAAAAGACTCCCAGCGATTTAGAAACTTCTTGAGAACCTAATTCACATCCTTTCTTCTATTCTTCCTGGTCATCAATTGACCAGGAAGAATAGAATCGATCAAATGTGGCCAATGAGCACGCTTCATAGACGTCGCGTGGCTTGGACGGCGTCAGGCTAGTTTTATAAGATTTTTATCTCAAGAAGCGACACGCACTTGTGTTAACCAAGTGTACAAACACGCTGTGAATTTGTGTGTGAAGACGAGTAGCGTCAGCACATAACACACACACACACTTCCGACTTCGCCCGCGTCTCGGACGGTATCAAGAGCTGCTGCACTTACACACACACATACTTCTGACTTCGCCCGCGTTTCGGACGGTATCAAGAGCTGCTGCACTTACACACATACTTCTGACTTCGCCCGCGTCTCGGACGGTATCAAGAGCTGCTGCACTTACACACACACACACTTCCGACTTCGCCCGCGTCTCGGACGGTATCAAGAGCTGCTGCACTTACACACACACACTTCCGACTCCGCCCGCGTCTCGGACGGTATCAAGAGCTGCTGCACTTACACACACACACACACACATACTTCTGACTTCGCCCGCGTCTCGGACGGTATCAAGAGCTGCTGCACTTACACACACACACACACTTCCGACTTCGCCCGCGTCTCGGACGGTATCAAGAGCTGCTGCACTTACACACACACACACACTTCCGACTTCGCCCGCGTCTCGGACGGTATCAAGAGCTGCTGCACTTACACACACACATACTTCTGACTTCGCCCGCGTCTCGGACGGTATCAAGAGCTGCTGCACTTACACACACACATACTTCTGACTTCGTCCGCGTCTCGGACGGTATCAAGAGCTGCTGCACTTACACACACACATACTTCTGACTTCGTCCGCGTCTCGGACGGTATCAAGAGCTGCTGCACTTACACACACACACACTTCCGACTTCGCCCGCGTCTCGGACGGTATCAAGAGCTGCTGCACTTACACACACACACACTTCCGACTTCGCCCGCGTCTCGGACGGTATCAAGAGCTGCTGCACTTACACACACACATACTTCTGACTTCGCCCGCGTCTCGGACGGTATCAAGAGCTGCTGCACTTACACACACACATACTTCTGACTTCGCCCGCGTCTCGGACGGTATCAAGAGCTGCTGCACTTACACACACACATACTTCTGACTTCGCCCGCGTCTCGGACGGTATCAAGAGCTGCTGCACTTACACACATTCACAGTGTGTTTGTACACTTGGTAAACACAAGTAAAGCGCGTGTAGCTTCGTACACCGTAAATGTTTCCGCTCTTATCCCATTCATGACATTGGCGCCGATTCCCTTGTTCACAAACTAAACTAAATTTAAGTTCAGTGCATCTTTTTCTTTCTATTTCATTAAGAAAAGAACAGACGATAAATATCAGTTTAGTCCGGTCCAATTAGTCAGCGCCTGACGTAATTTTAGTACCCAATTTTTTTATTCACGTCTAAACTTGTCTATGGAGTATCTTAATTTGTCAGGACTAAACTAATATTTATCGTCTGTTCTTTTCTTAATGAAATAGAAAGAAAAAGATGCACTGAACTTAAATTTAGTTTAGTTTGTGAACAAGGGAATTGGCGCCATTGTCTTTTAAGCCATGTTAGACAAAAACGGCTGGAAAATCTGAAAGCAACAACAATAATAGTCCATAACCCAAAGCCGCCAGATATTACTTATTTTCTGATTAACAAAACTTATGGGATAGAGTAGTGTTAGTATGTACTTTGAACGTACGCATACCTGCTAGCTTGGGACGACGGCCAATTGTCAGGTATTAGGTACTAAAGTTACGTAAAAATATTACTCACTTTTCTTAGTCTGCTGATTTTTATGTATGTTTTATAGAATAATAATAATAATTGAAGGGGTCACGGGAAAAACAGCTTTTGTCACCTAATGAACAAACTGAGATATTACTAATTAAAAGATAAGATCTTAATAAAATAGTGTCATTTATACCCAAATAAATAAGAAAAGCTTTTTTTATTGAAAAGATGTTTATTGTTAATGTAATTATTTATTTATTTTATTTTGACTTCACATCAGTTAAGAGTTATACACTCACAGGCACATTTAACCGCCCACCTATATCTTTCGTCACCCTGTTTGTTTAGCTTAACTATGGCTTATCCACTGTTCTATTTTTTGTCAAGTGGGTACTTTAGCAATAAATTAAACACTTATACCCGTAATTCGTTTGCTAAATTTGTGGCACCGAAGGGTTTTTGGAATTTAGTCGTTGTTTGACATTGTTGCCGATACGTTATCGTGTTAACATTTTTTGTTCTTTTCTGCCATAGTGTGTGAATATTGTTTAATTCAAGTTTCTAGAGTTCGTTTATTGTTTGTGACTCAAAAAAATGCCACTCGATGCAACTGGTGCAGCTAGGGCAGTGGCTTTGGCGGACGTGGGGTACAGCCAACGTCGCATCGCCCGTACACTCGGTGTACCTCGAACCACGGTACGGGATGCCATCAGACGGTTTCGGGAAACTGGCTCATACACCCGTAGGCCAGGTCAAGGCCGACATCGATGCACTTCAGCCCGCGATGACCGTTTCGTTGTCAGCAATGTGTTGAGAAATCGTTTTTGCACTGCTACCGAAGCTCGTACGCGTCTTTTTGAGGTGAGAAATGTCAGTGTGAGTGAACGTACGATTAGAAGAAGACTGGCAGAGAGTAATCTGAGGGCTTTTCGTCCAGCTCGTGCTCCACAACTGCTCCCACAACACCGTAGAGCTAGACTTGCTTTTGCCCGAGAATATGCTGGCTGGACTGTGCAGGAATGGAAGGACATACTGTTCTCAGATGAGAGCAGAATAGCCTTAAGTGGTCCAGATGGACGTCAGCGTGTCTACAGGCGCCAAAACGAAAGGTTTGCTCCATGCGCTATAACCGAAACAGTGGGTTACCAGGGAGGGTCCATAATGGTTTGGGGAGGTATCTCTTACGTGGCTCGTACCGATCTTGTTGTGTTCGATAGAGGCAGTGTGAACGCTCAAAGATACGTGCAGGAAGTTCTTCAAGACCATGTCATACCTTTTGCACCATTCATTGGTGACAACTTCACATTAATGCATGACAATGCACGATGCCATACCGCTAGAGCCGTCTCTCAGTACCTTAATGAAGTCGGGATTCAAGTTTTACCATGGCCGGCACGCAGTCCCGATCTTAACCCAATTGAGCACATTTGGGACAACCTCAAAAGACGTGTGCGAGCAAGAGTACCAGCCCCTACGACCCTAGGAGAGCTCAAGACGGCTGCGGTGGAGGAGTGGCACAATATCCCCCAGTCAGATATCCAAGATATCATGGATGGACTGCCAAACCGGCTCCAAGAAGTCATTAGAGCCCGAGGCGGCAACACCCATTATTAATAAAAAAAAAATCTTTTAATTGCGACCACTTTTTTCAAAATAAATATTGTTAAATTTTCATCAAAGTTTTTCACAAAATCGATTTTTGGTGTGAATGCTCTAATAAACAACTTTTTTTACAAGACTTATGCTTTTTTTTTAAACCTTAAGGGTAGCTTGCAACGTACCTGTCATCAAATGTGGTATAAGTTTGACGATTTCTGCAAATTGAAAGAAATATAAGGTGGGCGGTTAATTGTGCCTGTGAGTGTATTAAAAAATTGAGACTAAGTCAGAATAATCAGGTGAAAATCATCCTATGTCCACCAATATCAGGGGAAAAACAATTGATGTCACAAGGCAATCTGTTGTATTTTAGGTTGAAAAAGAACTTTTTTGCTGTTGGTCCACAATATTTAGATAGACTGTATATCCAGGAATTTTGCTTTACTGATTGGTAAAATGTCCTTGTAAGCTTGGTCAGGGAGAGCAAATTCTCCTGAATTAGGGATGTCTTCACAAGAAGATGAGTTTACCCTTCTTCTCTTTGCATCCAGCATAACTGAGGAAGTCCAGTGTCCATTATAGGAATCTCTGTAGAAAATGAGACGGGGATGTGTAATCTCAACTCTGATCTCACGGATATATCATAGTCTCATCATAGTCGACCATGGACAATGGTTGTTTTTTTCCTGAACGGTTCTGACGTTGGATGTTTTTTCCCTGTACCGATATTTTAAAAGCTTGACAGCGCAGAGACTATGAATGTTATTGCCCTGTTGTTTTTGAAAGAACATAGCGACAGATATAACCATTCAGACTGCATTGCTAGTTGAAAAAAATAAAAAATGTGACAAAAGTTGTTTTTCCCCTGACCCCTTCAATTAATAATCAATACCGCAGACACTTCGCGGTTTTTTCCGCAAGACGCTTTAAAATATATCATCTTACTTATAGTTTGAGTCTTAATTTTTATATAATGATACCCCCACAATTAAGAGGCCGCTGTTAGTATGAGCGCGAGCGTGATAATTAGATGGTTTGTGTCTGGAGGATGTTTAACCCGAGTATCATTATATAAAAATAGACTCAGACTGTAAGTAAGACGACGTCATTTTTTTGCGAACTTGCCGCCGACGGGAAGTGTCTGGCAA